>CM029021.1:10988901-11703940 GCA_016801055.1 Panax notoginseng | reverse complement strand
TGCGCGATGCAATCTAAAGCATGTTATAATTGTGGAAGAGAAGGTCATTTAGCTCGATTTTGTCGTTTACCAAAATAAGTTCAGCCAAGATGGAGACACCAAAGGCCGTCCCAGAAAAGTCAAAACCGGGTAGTGCAAGGGAAAACGTTTGTTGTGACCTCCCAGAAGAAAGCAAGGAACCCGAATGAGGTCATCACGGGTAAGCTTATCATAAACTCTAACAAAGTCTATACTTTAATTTGATACCGGTTCTACCCATTCTTTATTTCTCCTTACTTGCGCTCATCGATTAATTTGACTCCCGAGAAGAGAAATTAGACTTTGATTTATCTGTTGAAACTCCATTGGGAGAAACCTTCATTACATCCACGGTTTATAAGTCTTGTTAGTTCAAGTTGGTACCCACACATTACCTGTCGATCTGATTTCATTAAAATACTTGCATTTGACGTGATTCTAGGGATTGATTGGTTTACTACTCATCATGCAAAAATTAATTATTTTCGTAAGGTTGTTAACTTTCAATTTCCTAATCGACCTATTATGCGAATTCAGCAATCAAACCATTAAAATCAATCGCTGTCATCTCAAGCCATAAAGCTATTCGTTTATTGAAAACGGATGTCAAGCTTTCTTAGCTCATGTCACGGATCTAAACAAAAATACGTCAGTTTTGAATAATATTTCTATTGTTAATAAATTCCTGGCGTATTCCCTGAAGAACTTCCTGGCCTACCCCCAGAGCGTGAAATTGAATTTGGTTCGACCTTGAACCCGGTACAAACCCATTTCCAAAGCCCATATCGAATGGCTCCTATTGAACTTCAGGAGTTAAAGATCCAACTACTGGAATTGTTAGACATTGGCTTATTCGTCCTACTAGTACTTCTCCTTGGGGTGCTCATGTGCTATTCGTGAAGAAGAAAGATGGAAGTATGCGACTTTGTATTGATTATCGGGAGTTGAATCATGTCACCATAAAAAACAGGTACCCATTGCCACGTATTGATGACCTGTTTGACCAGTTGCAAGGAGCACAATTCTTTTAAAGATCGATCTTCGTTCTTAATTATCATCAGCTGAAGGTTAGAACTGAAGATATTCCAAAGACGGCTTTCAGAACTCGGTACGGGCATTATGAATTCTAGTCATATCCTTTGGATTGACTAATGTGAGAACCCAAAATTTTATGAATAAATATTTAATTTTCTCGAAATAATTATGGTGTGGATTTGATATAATATTATAGTTGTGGGTATTATTTATAAAGTAAGCAAGTTGTTATAAATAATTCGTTTGGGGGGAAATATTCTTTTTGTCGGGGAATATTCGTACGACGGCACAATCATTGGTGGACCCCAAAACAGAAGTATAGTCGTAGTTAGAAAATAATAAAATTATCTTTCTATAAAAATAACGGCTGAGGTGTTACTGTTAAAATTGTTAAAACTGTTGAACTACCCGGTAGTAAAGTAAGTAATACGCGTGGTTGCATAGTAGCACACGGTATTGATTATTGATGTTTACGTGAGAAGTCACTCAGCTATTTCAATTATTGCTACAGTAATTGCTGCATCATATTTCTTAAATTATTGTCATTAGTATCATCTGTATTATATGTTATATTATTAAATCAATAATTGAGACGTTTGTGGAAGTTTGGTTATTTTTATAGGGGGCCATATATCATCATCTAAGAGTTCTTCGTCAATAGTAATTACCGTCGTCAAATAGTAATTACCGTCGTCAATAGTAATTACGTCGTCAATAGTAATTACCGTCGTCAATAGTATTTACCTTGGTCAATAGTAATTACTTTCGTCAAAAGTAGTTGTCCCTTCAATATTACCAAGAGTCATTTGACCCTTCGTTAAGACCAAGAGTCATTTGACCCTTCGTTAAGACAAGAGCCACCCTCAGTTTTTCTATAAATAGAGGCCTATGGCTTCATTATTTTTCACGAATTCATTCAAGCTATAGAGAGAGAGAAAGTATAGAGAGAATAAGAGAGAGAGAATAAAAGTATTCTGCTACTTCACTTTTCCAATATCCAGTTCTTTTAAGGTAGGGAATATTATTTCTTTTATATTAATAAAGAGACTTCTGTTATCTATTCTTTATTATTCTGTTGGAATAACCAGTATACGCGGTCTACCCTATACTTGGTGATATTCTTCTATTTTTCTGTTGAATATCCTGTCTGTGTGTTTTACACCGGACCTGGTTCCGTCTTTATTATTATTCTGTCGAAATATCATGTCTGTGTGTTTTACACCGGACCTGTTTCCATTATTTATTATGCTGTTCTTTATTATTTGTTAGAATATCCTGTTTGTACTTTTACGCCGGACCTGGTTCCATTATTTATTATTCTGTCGAAATATCCTGTCTGTGCGTTTACGCGGACCTGTTCCATTCCATTATTATATTTGTTAAGAATAACCTGTCTGTGCGGTCTATCGCATGCATGGTGATTTTTTTGTTATTCCATTCTTTATTGTACTCAGTTGGTTAAGTTTTGACTTCTATACTCCATGAAATTTGTGGAATATCCTTGATAATTGCGTTTCATCCAGTATCTTTTCATGAAAATATTCTTCTAAGTATTCTTGAATTTTACTCCACAAAGCAGTATCATGTTGACAATTTGGACGTTGTTAATTCTTGGATAAAATTAATTCTTGAACTTGTTTTATTGAATTCTTATATCATTGTCATCATCCTTCTGTTTATAAATGTGAAAGTCATTCTGTGGCCTGTTGTGCATAGATGGACTTGGTATGATTATGACCAGGGATTATTCGGTATAATCATGACCGTAATGTTACAAATGATGTGGTAAAAGTCCTCATTGACCCGTAGTGCATTGATGGACAGTTGTTGGCATGATCATGACCATTAATGAATACACGAATATCCTTGGCCGTAGTGCAGGGGTGATTCGATGATGTGGATTATTATATTAAGCTGAGTCCCAGCGATAACAGTGTTGAAAAACCTTTTAAATCATAAACGATAGTAGAGTTTATTTTCTACTTGACTCTTTTAATGGATTGCTTGTTCCGCTGCAGTTAGTTAAACTTGATGTCTATTATATTTTATCAGTTTAACATTGTTGAAGGCTAATGATAATTTATTCTGCATTATCTTTAGTTATAATATTTCTTACTGGGCTAGTTGAGCTCACCCTTTCTTTCACTGTTCTCTTCAGGAAATGAGAACGTAGCTGGGGCAAGTCGGGAAACGAGTGAGTGATGGTTCGAATGATAGTATTAGTTAGTAGTCCTCACTATTCTATGTAATAGTGTGTTAATAAATGTAATGAGGACTCCTTTTGAGTATGAATACTCTCTAGAAGATAATATTTGTATTCAAAACTCGCTGTTTATGTTCTGTCGTATTGTACACGACTGTTGTATAATTAAGTTGTATTTGAATTTTGTACCATGTAAGTGGCGACCCAAGATGGGTGATGTATACCTGATTTTGGGGCGTCACAGTTGGTATCAGAGCTTAGGGATATGATCCTGGCTAGGATGTGAGAATAGAACTAGGAGGGGAGAGACGGAGAATTCCTTCGCTAGTATGACCTACTAAGTTTATTTGGTATTTAATTGGTCGGTCAAAGTATATGGATAATATGTTATATGTTAAATTAACCCTTGTTTTGTTGCAGTATTTGCAAAGGCATCCGAAAATGTTGAGATAAACAATGAAGCACATGAGACCATTGAATCACCAACGATCAATGCTCAGGGATAATGTGCAACCAGAGGACAATAATCCTCATGAAAATAATAACACCGATGAAATGGTGAATGATGGGATGGTCAGAGACTTTATGCAATTCATGCAACAATAAAATAACTCTCGGACGGTCACCGCTAAGCAGTTCAAGGAGCAATTCGTGCAACAACGGGCGAGAGCGGCTCCTATCCAAAATGAAGGAGGAAACAATGACAACCCACGGTTGGTCACGCTAAGAATTCAAGGAGCTAGGACCACCGGAGTTTTTGGGAAAGCCAGAAACACTTAAGGCGGAGACGTGGTTAAAGCAGATCACCAAGATATTTGATGTCTTGGGATGCTCCGAGGAGCAAAGGATTCCTTTTGCCACCTTTATGTTGCGTGAAGAGGCAGATTACTGGTGGGAATCTGTAAAAACGTACCCAGCCTGACGCACTCAAGATGTCTTGGGAGAAGTTTTAAGAACTGTTCAATGACAAGTACTTTCCGAAAGTATTCGTCACATGAAGGAGGTGGAATTTATCAAGTTGGAGCAAAACAACATGACCGTGTCGCAATACGAAGCCAAGTTTGCCGAGTTGTCCCGGTTTGCGTCCACTTGGTGGATAATGAAGAGAGAATGACGCGGATGTTTTTAAGAGGTTTGAAACCGGAGATACGTCAATATCTTATTTCTCATAAAAGTGTTTGTATTCAGATGTTGTGAATAGGGCTCAGTTAGTGGAGCGCGATAACGAGTCAACGCAACAAAAGAGAGCAGCCGGAAAAATGATAATACTAGTGATAACAGTCATCAAAGCGGTGACAATAAGCATGGAAATGAATCAACATGCCAGAAATGGTAACCATTCAATGGTAATCATGGTCAAAACAATAAGAACGGACATTTCAAGAAGAGGAAATTCAACAATGATGGAAAGACGTCAGCACCAGCACCCGTTGTTAAGGAAGGAGAACGACCACCTTTCATATGCTTCAAATGCGGGAGGGGAGGGACACATCAGTCCAAACTGCGCGATGCCATCCAAAGCATGCTATAATTGTGGAAGAGAAGGTCACTTAGCCCGATTTTGTCGTTCAACGAAGACAAGTTCAGATAGGATGGAGGCACCAAAGACTGTCCCAGAAAAGCCAAAGCCAGTAGTTTAAGAGAGAGCGTTTTTTTCGTGACGAGGAACCTGAATAAAATTATCACGGGTATGTTAGTCATAAACTCTTGCGAAGTCTATACCGTGTTAGATACCGGTTCTACTCACTCTTTTATTTCACCTAGTTGTGTTCAATATTTGAACTTAACTCCGGAGAAGTTAGACTTTGATTTCTCTGTTGAATTCCATTGGGAGAAACCTTTGTTACCTCCACTATTTATAAATCTTGTTCAAATCAACACTTTCACGTTACCTGTTGATCTTATCTCTTTGAAAATACTTGCATTGATGTGATTTTTAGAAACAATTGGTTAACTGCTCATCATGCTTTTCGTAAGGTTGTTAGCTTTCATATTCCTAACCAATCTGTTATGCAAATTCAAAGTAACCAAATCACTAAAGTCAATCATTGTCATATCAAGCCATAAATAAAAATCCCGTTCCTTTCGTTGTTGACTTCCTGGTGTGGAATGCACCGAAGCTAGACTTTCCGTAGGAGACGTTGTAAATGACGATGGCAAGTTGATAGGTATCAATGTGACGTGTTATCCAAGTCTTGGATGAGGGTCACAGTTTTGAACGATATTTCTATTGTTAATAAATTTCTTGACGTATTCTTGAAGACTTCTTAGCCTATCCCAGAGCGTAAAATTGAATTTTGTATTGACCCCAATACAAAACCCATTTCTTAAACCTCAAATATTTCTTCAACTAAAATGAACGTATTATGCGCCAAAGACGTTGGCTCGAGCTGTTGAAGGTTACGACCGTACCATTCAATATCATTGTGGAAGAACGAACGTGGTAGCTGACGTGTTGAGTAGAAGATCGTATGTGTTTACGAGGGCGATATTGTTAAAACAAAGACTCATTTCGTATAACTTACAAATGACGAAGATAGAGTTAAAGACTCGAGGGACCCATATGAAGATAACGAATATACGAGTAAAATCGACTTTAATCGATAACGTTAAAGCCGTTCAAGCTACACACCCGGAGCTGATGAATGTAAGAAGGTTCAAGAGGGCGTTATTCTAGAAGCAAGAATTGACAAAGGGAGGAAATCTCAACCTCGATGTAATTGGCCCATTTGAAATCCTCGATGAAGTAGGAACTGTGGCCTATAGACTCGTTTTACCGCCAAGTATATTGCGTGTTCAGAATATTTTTTTTTTACGTATCGATGTTACGTAAATATGTGGATGACCCGAACCACATTATTAAGTTAGAACCGGACGAGATAGCGAAAGATTTAACGTATGAGGAGATACGTGTTAACATCTTGGATAAGAAGGATCATATTCGATGCTCAAAGGTTATACCTCAAGAGTTAGAATTTGAAGTGAAGTCAATGTATCCTCACCTGTTCGGCATACCAGGTATGTACGTAAATTTCGAGGGCGAAATTTCATAAGGAGGGGAGATTGTGAGACCCCAGATTTTATGAATAAATATTTAATTTTCTCGAAATAATTATGGTGTGGATTTGATATAATATTATAGTTGTGGGTATTATTTATAAAGTAAGCAAGTTGTTATAAAATATTCGTTTGGTCGGGAAATATTCTTTTTGTCGGGGAATATTCGTACGACGGCACAATCATTGGTGGACCCCACAACAGAAGTATAGTCGTAGTTAGAAAACGACAAAATTATCTTCTATAAAAATAACGGCTGAGGTGTTACCGTTAAAACCGTTAAAACTGTTGAACTACCCGGTAGTAAAAGTACAGTAATACGCGTGGTTGCATAGTAGCACACGGTATTGATTATTGATGCTTACGTGAGAAGTCACTCAGCTATACTCAATTATTGCTACAGTAATTGCTGCATCATATTTCTTAAATTATTGTCATAGTATCATCTGTATAATATGTTATATTATTAAATTAATAATTGAGACGTTGTGGTAAGTTTGGTTATTTTTATAGGGGGCCATATGTCATCATCTAAGAGTCTCTTCGTCAATAGTAATTACCGTCGTCAATAGTAATTACCGTCGTCAATAGTATTTACCTTGGTCAATAGTAATTACTTTCGCCAATAGTAGTTGTCCCTTCAATATTACCAAGAGTCATTTGACCCTTCGTTAAGACCAAGAGTCATTTGACCTTCGTTAAGACCAAGAGCCACCCTCAGTTTTTCTATAAATAGAGGCCTAGGGCTTCATTATTTTTCACGAATTCATTCAAGCTATAGAGAGAGAAAGTATAGAGAGAATAAGAGAGAGAGAGATTAAAAGTATTCTGCTACTTCACTTTTCTAATATCCAGTTCTTTTAAGGTAGGGAATATTATTTCTTTTATATTCATGAAGAGAACTTCTGTTATTCTATTCTTTATTATTCTGTTGGAATAACCAGTATACGCGGTCTACCCTATACTTGGTGATATTCTTCTATTATTCTGTTAGAATATCCTGTCTGTGTGTTTTACACCGGACCTGGTTCCGTCTTTATTATTATTCTGTCGGAATATCCTGTCTGTGTGTTTTACACCGGACCTGTTTCTATTATTTATTATACTGTTCTTTATTATTCTGTCGGAATATCCTGTTTGTGCGTTTACGCCGGACCTGGTTCCATTATTTATTATTCTGTCGGAATATCCTGTCTGTGCGTTTACGCCGGACCTGGTTCCATTATTATTATTCTGTTAAGAATAACCTGTCTGTGCGGTCTATCGCATGCATGGTGATTTCTTTTGTTATTCCATTCTTTATTGTACTCAGTTGGTTAAGTTTTGACT
This sequence comes from Panax notoginseng, assembly GCA_016801055.1. NCBI lineage: Eukaryota > Viridiplantae > Streptophyta > Magnoliopsida > Apiales > Araliaceae > Panax > Panax notoginseng. Next base: position 11,696,298 of record CM029021.1, on the reverse strand, counting down.
TCTATACTCCATGAAATTTGTGGAATATCCTTGATAATTGCGTTTCATCCAGTATCTTTTCATGAAAATATTCTTCTAAGCATTCTTGAATTTTACTCCACAAACTGTATCATGTTGACAATTTGGACGTTGTTAATTCTTGGATAAATTAATTCTTGAACTTGTTTTATTGAATTCTTATATCATTGTCATCATCCTTCTGTTTATAAAATATTGAAAGTCATCTGTGGCCTGTAGTGCATAGATGGACTTGGTATGATTATGACCAGGGATTATTCAGTACAATCATGACCGTAATGTTACAAATGATGTGGTAAAAGTCCTCATTGGCCCGTAGTGCATTGATGGACAGTTGTTGGCATGATCATGACCATTAATGAATACACGAATATCCTTGGCCGTAGTGCAGGGGTGATTCGATGATGTGGATTATTTTATTAAGCTGAGTTCCAGCGATAACAGTGTTGAAAACCTTTTAAATCATAAAAGATAGTAGAGTTTATTTTCTACTTGACTCTTTTAATGGATTGCTTGTTCCGCAGTAGTAAACTTGATGTCTATTATATTTTATCAGTTTAACATTGTTGAAGGCTAATGATAATTTATTCTGCATTATCTTAGTTATAATATTTCTTACTGGGCTAGTTGAGCTCACCCTTTCTTTCACTGTTCTCTTCAGGAAATGAGAACGTAGCTGGGGCAAGTCGGGAAACGGGAGTGATGGTTCGAATGATAGTATTAGTTAGTTAGTAGTCCTCACTATTCTATGTAATAGTGTGTTAATAAATGTAATGAGGACTCCTTTTGAGTATGAATACTCTCTAGAAGATAATATTTGTATTCAAACTCGCAGTTTATGTTCTGTCGTATTGTACACGACTGTTGTATAATTAAGTTGTATTTGAATTTGTACCATGTAAGTGGCGACCCAAGATGGGTGATGTATACCTGATTTTGGGGGCGTCACAACTAATGCTCCTGCTGCCTTCATGGATATGATGAACCGAGTATTCATGTAACGACCCCAAAATAGGTTCATTCCATCCAACCTATTCTGAGTCGCCAAATACATGGTACAGAAAATAACTACAACTTTATTACAACAATTGTCGTGCAAAATACAACAACACATATGCTGTGAGTTTGGATACAAATATATACCAAATGTGACTCATGTTCCAACCGTGGACATCACCTCACAATAACACCTTACATAAAGGTATAGTCAAAAACTGTTTTAGAAATTAGAATCTTTGGGAAGTGCTCAAGAAAACCTTCGTACATGGGAGGCCACGCATCTAGGTTATGATAGATATCATATGGCCACAGAATTATCCTTGGTTGACCCAATAGACCCCAAAGAAAAACGAGAAGATTACTATCATATTCTTTCCAATGGTGAGTCTTCTCTTGACTTATCATTATCTCCACTGTCTCTAATTGAGAATTATACTTCAAACAAACACCAAGATTATATAGGTAGTGCCCATAGATATACTCAGCAAGTGGATGAGCACAACCCTGTCTTATGATGACACGAGGTTGTATATCATTAGACTTCTTGTATGATAGTGACAAAACACCCTTCCAACGTTGGGTTCGCCTCACCCTATTTTCTTCACCAAATATAACTACTAAATGATGACCACCGTTCTATTCCCTTGTTACCCCCGCTCGACCCAGCTACACTCTTATTGCCTGAAAGGAATTGTGAAGCAAAAGGGTGAGCACAACTAGCTCAGTAAAGAATATCATGACTAAAGATAATTCAATTATCAATAGCCTTCATCAACAATAAATCAGAGATTTAGAACATATGGTAAATGATAAAAATTTCAACCATAGTTGCAGCGGAACATGCAATCCATTAGAAGAGTCAAATAGACCATAAAGTCCATTATCTCTTCCATGTTAAAAATCCACCAACAATGTTTTATCCATGTAACATCACTCAATAGTTCCTTTCCACAATCATATGAATAACTCATAATCATAATTGTGACTCTAAATTTTTCTTCGCACCCAGGACGAATAATATTTTCATCACATGTCTTTACCTGAAACATCAAAGATCATGGTTATACCAAATCACATTTCCTGTTCATAATCATACTAATAAATCCATCTTTGCACTACGGCCAAAGATATTCATTTGTATCACCAGTTGGTCATGTTTATCTCAACATCTGTTCATCTTTGCACTACTGGCCAAAGATATTCAACAACATGTCATCTTTGCACTACGGGCCAAAGATATTCATCAACAATTCATCTTTGCACTACAGGCCAAAGATATTCCTCAACAGTTCATATTTGCACTACGGCCAAATATATTCATCAACAGTTCATATTTGCACTACAGGCCAAATATATTAATATCTCAAAGAAATATATAATCATTTCAGAATTTATATAAACAATAATTATAACCATGTTAATCAATTCACCTTTGCACTTAAGCTAAAGATATTCACTTATAAATTCAATGGTCATGATCATACCAGTCAACAATTCAACTTTGCACTACTGGCCATAGAGAACCCATAGTCATGATCATTACAAATAATTTACCCATCTTTACACTCAAGCGAAAGAGAATTTCAACATCAAGGTTATAAAAATGTTATATATGATAATAAAAACAATATGATCAACATATAGATTTAATCTCAAGAGTAATATTCATAAATCAACTATAATTTGGTTAGAAAAAGAAACCAATTTTATCGTGAATAGTAACTCGTGAATAGTAACTCGTGAATAGTAACTCATGAATAGTAACTCGTGAATAGTAACCCTGACATGAAAAAGGTAGAAATTCCACAATAATATACATACCAATATTTCGGTATAATGATATTGAAAGAATAATATTCTTAAGCTTATAAACAATTTATTTAAATTGTTTACACTTTACTAATTAATGCATTTAATCATCATAAAATGCCAACTCTTAAGATTTCATCATCAATAACCAAAACACTCATCAAAAATCTGCATATACCTCATATAGGATTCTCAAGCCATAAAATCCTATTTTCCAATTTTCTTACTTCACATAACATATTTAATTCATTTTCTCATAACTAGACTATTTTCATGAAAAATACCAAATCCGTTCCAAAAATATTTCTTTTCTGGAATTTAGCATAATATAGTCCCATAGTGAACATATATTTTTCTCAGAATTTTTAAAAGTCATTTACTATTTTTCATATGGCCAAAATAGCCGAATATTTAGACATTTATCAAAAATTATACTTTTGTCTAAAAATTCTGAAATTTACAGAGTATACTTCTATCATATACATGTACTCCCAATAAAAATTTCATCAATTTTGGAGTTAACCACAAGGAATTATAAGCTGTTACTTCTAAAATAGTCTTTTCTCATAAAATTCATAACTCTCAATCTATACATCCAAAAATCACCATTTTTGGACACAATCAAGAAAACTCATCAAAATATCATTTCAAATTTTTCCAGAATTTTTGAAGATCAGAAAAATTACGAAATTGAAAATCATAACAACCCTTAAAATCCCCTACTATCCCCTACTATCCCTTACTATACCTTACTATCCCTTACATCAAAAGTGCAGTATTTCTGACTGGAATGCAAAGCCGAATGAAACTTGCACTGAATAGCAACTCTCAAATTATCTAAATACTCTCAAAATATGCTTCATAATATAGAGAGAGAAAGAGATAAAGCTTATGTTTCTGGTGTGATTTTTAATTCTAACTTAGCCCTCTATTTATAGGAAAATTTTGGTAGGTTTGACCTGCAACCTGATGGCTTTACCTGCTACTATTTCCACCCACCACATTTGAAATATAATTCAGCACATTTCTTCACCAACAACAAGTGGGGCCCACCAATTCTAGAATTTTCCACCAAAATGATAAACTCCGAAAATTCAACAATTTCTGAACCAGTCATCTCGTAAAATTCATAACAAATCATACGTTCATTTTTAACGGTTCAAAATTTGTGGGCATATACTCAACTTATATATGTATAACATATCCAAAAATTATCACGATCCAACGGTCGGATTAAAAAATTATAACCCCCACAAAATATCTCAAAACCCTAATTTTTAATACCTCCATTCCGACAAAAATACGGATAAAAACCTCAACATTAACTCCTTCATTTTTAACCACAAAAATATATCCCTCATTTATATCCACATAAAATAAATATTTCTTTATCATATGAATCAATAATTAATTATTCACAAATAATATTACAGAATCACATTTATGACAACCAGGCCGTTCCTAGGAAAGAGGGGGCTTTTCAATAAGGATTTCTCCTTACTGGCGCGCAATTAGATGACCAAACCTCTCCTTAGACAGAACTTTCTAGACATTGCCAATAATGTTATATAATAATATTATTCAAATAATATGAATTATTGATCTGATAATGGAAAATACTGTGCAGCAACAATTATTGAACAACAATAATACAAAATTTTAACGTAGCAATTATTGAATCAATAAAATAAAATATTGAACAGTAATTACTGTAACAATTATTGAGTATTGCCTTCTTACGTAAAAATCAATAATTTCAAAAAATACTGTGCAATACCGTGTGCTACTGTGCAATAACGCGTATTACTGTATTTTAACCACCGGGTATTTCAACAGTATTAACGGTAACAACTACGCCGTTATTTGTAAAAACTCAAATTTGTCGTTTTCTTCACCCGACAGTTATTCGTTATGGGGCCCACAAATAGCTGCGCCGTCGTACGAATATTCTCCGACAGAAAGAATATTCCACGACCAAACGAATATTCCCCGACAACAATGATTATTTTATAACCACTTGCTTATTTTGAAAAAAAATTTCATATTTCACCCATAACTTTAAACTTTTATCAATTTAACCATTTACTGAATAGTAATTATAAGAAAAATTGAATACTTTTATTTCATAAAATTCGGGGTCTTACAATTCAAGGAATATTTGGATCACTTTGTGGTCGTCTTTATTGATAACATCCTTATTTATTCCAAAAGTCGTGAAGATCATGAGCAACACTTGAGGCTGGTACTCCAAAAGATTCGTGAATACAAGCTTTATGCCAAGTTGAAGAAATGCGAGTTCTGGTTGGAGGAGGTAGCATTCCTTGGGCACGTAGTATCAAGTCGTGAAATATCGGTTGACCCGGCAAAGATTGAAGCTATTCAAAGCTGGGAGCAACCTAAATCAGTGACCGAAGTACGTAGCTTTTTTGGTTTAGCTGGTTATTATCGAAGATTCGTGGAAGGATTTTCTCGAATCGCTACTCCATTAACTTAGCTGACTCGGAAAGATACAAAGTTCGGTTGGAGTAAAGAATGTGAGAAGAGTTTTCAAGAACTCAAGCGGAGACTCATTTCAGCACCTGTTCTAACAATACCATCTGGCTCGGAGGGATTTGTCATCTACAGTGATGCTTCGAGCAAAGGGTTGGGATGCGTTCTCATGCAACATGGAAAAGTCATAGCTTATGCATCAAGACAACTCAAGGAATATGAGAGGAATTATCCTACTCATGATCTAGAGTTGGCAGCTGTTGTCTTTGCACTTAAAATTTGGAGGCATTACTTGTATGGGGAGAAGGTGGAGATCTTTACGGATCATAAAAGCCTTAAATATTTCTTCACTCAAAAGGAACTCAACATGCGACAACGACGTTGGCTTGAACTGTTGAAAGATTATGATCATACCATTCAATACCATCCTGGAAAAGCGAACGTGGTAGCTGACGCATTGAGTAGAAGATCATATGCAAGTACGAGTGTGATATTGTCAACACAAAGGCCCATTTTGTGTGACTTGCAAAGGATGAAGATAGAGTTAAAAACTCCAGGGACCCATGTGATGATGACGAATATACGAGTAGAACCAACTTTAATCGATAAAGTTAAAGCTGCTCAAGCTACAGACCTGGAGCTGATGCGTATGAGGAAGAAAGTGCAAGAAGGTGCTATGCCGGAAGCAAGAATCGATGAAGAAGGAATACTTCGAGTCAACTCCAGACTTTGTGTTCCTAACAACCCTGATTTAAAGTATGAAATCATGATGAAGGCACACAACACACCGTTTGCAATCCATCTTGGAAGTACCAAAATGTATCATGATCTTCGTCATACATTTTGGTGGAGCAATATGAAGAGAGAGATATCGCTGTTTATCTCAAGGTGTTTAACTTGTCAACGAGTCAAAGCGGAGCATCAAGTACCAAAAGGTCCATTGCAACCACTTGAAATTCCAAAATGGAAGTAGGAGCACATTACCATGGATTTTGTTACCGATCTTCCTAGGGTTTCTCACGGTATTGATACGATTTGGGTCATTGTTGATAGATTGACCAAGTCTGCTCATTTATTACCGATACGAGAAACTTATACACTTGAACGTCTTGCTCGTATATACATAAACGAGATTGTAAGACTGTATGGTATGCCAGTATCCATAGTTTCTGATCGAGACCCAAGATTTACTTCACGATTTTGGGTTAGTTTACAAAAAGCTATGGGCACAGATTTACGATTTAGTTCGGCATATCATCCTCAGACGGACGGACAATCAGAGAGGACTATTTAAACTCTAGAAGATTTATTAAGACTCTGTGTTCTTGACTTCAAGGGAAGTTGGGACAAGTTCTTACCATTGGTGGAGTTTTCCTACGACAACAGTTATCAAGCAAGTATTGGCATGGCTCCATTCGAAACATTGTATGGAAGAAAATGTCGTTCTCTAGTATGCTGGGAAGAGGTGGGTGAAGCAACGTTGTTGGGACCGGAGTTGGTACGTATGACTACAGAAAAGATTCAAACGATCCGACAACGTATAAAAACCTCACAAGATCGACAAAAGAGTTATGTTGATCTTCATCGAAAGGACGTGGAATTTGATGTAGGAGATCATGTGTTCTTACGTGTTGCTCCATGGAAAGGAGTTACGAGATTTGGAAAGAGAGAAAAGCTCAATCCTCGATTCATCGGTCCATTTTTAATCCTCGATCGAGTAGAAACTGTGGCTTATAGACTCGCTTTACCGCCAAGTATGTCTCGTGTTCATAACGTTTTTCATATATCCATATTACGCAAATATGTGGAAGACCCGAACCACATTATTGAGTTAGAACCGGACGAAATAGCGGAGAATTTGACGTATGAAGAAGTTCCTATTCAAATCTTGGATAAGAAGGAACATATTCTACGCTCCAAGGTTATACCTCAAGTCAAAGTTTTGTGGAGAAACCACGATGTTGAGGAAATGACTTGGGAGTTAGAATCTGAAATGAAATCGAGGTATCCTTACCTCTTCGACATACCAGGTACGTACCCTAATTTCGAGGGCGAAATTTCATAAGAAGGGGAGGTTGTAAGACCCCAACTTTTATAAATAAAGATGAATTTTCTATAAATATCATTTTTGAATATTATGGAGTTAATTTGATATAATGTTATAGTTGTGGGTAATATTTATAAATTTTACAAAGTACGCAAGTTGTTATATAATATTCGATTGGTCGGGTAATATTCATTTTAACAGGGAATATTCGTACACCGGCACAATCATTGGTGGACCCCACAACGAAATTATTGTCGGATTGAGAAAACGACAAAAATATTTTATTAAAAATAACGGCGGAAGTTTTACCATTGATACTGTTGAACTACTCGGTAGTAAAAGTACAGTAATACGTGTGGTTGCATAGTAGCACACGGTATTGATTATTAATGCTTATGTGAGAAGTCACTCAGTTTGATTCAATTATTGTCAGTTAATAATATGAATTATTTAGCGATAATGACGTTTTATTTTATTCGTATTATTAACGTAATAAAACAGAAACATCTTTTTATATAAAACAAAATACTTTATTAAAGTTATTCTATAAATATAATATATTATATTTTATTTAAAAGATTTTTCTTTAAATATGGACCGTCAGATTAAAGTAATCAATCTGGACCGTTCATGGATTAGTTACTATGCATTCTATTTTTCTATAAATAGCAGCTCATTCCTTCATTATTTCTTACGAATTCTCTGAACTCTAGAGAGAGAAACTATAGAGAGAGAAACTATAGAGAGAGAAGAAGAGTATTCTACTACTTAACTACTTCCTTATTTCAGCTCTTCTTTAAAACGGTAAGGGGTGTTATTCTTTCTTATTCATGAAGAGAACTGTTGTTATTCCATTTCTTATTATTCTGTTGGAATAACCTGTATACGCGGTCTACCCTATACTTGGTGACATTCTTCTATTATTCTGTTGGAACATCCTGTCTGTGTGTTTTACACCGGACCTGGTTCCGTTTTTATTATTATTCTGTTTGAACATCTTATCTGTGTGTTTTACACCGGACCTGGTTCCGTCTTGTTATTATTCTGTTGGAACATCTTGTCTGTGTGTTTTACACCGGACCTGGTTTCATTATTTATTATTCTGTCGAAATATCCTGTGTGACAACCCCAAAATAGGTCCATTCCATCCAACCTATTCTGAGTCGCCAAATACATGATACAGAAAACAACTACAATTTTATTACAACAATTATCGTACAAAATACAACAACACATATGCTGTGAGTTTGGATACAGATATATACCAAATGTGACTTATGTTCCAACCGTGGACATCACCTCACAATGACACCTTACATAAAGGTATAGTCAAAAACTGTTTTAGAAATTAGAATCTTTGGGAAGTGCTCAAGGAAACCTTTGTAAATGGGAGGCCATGCGTCTAGGTTATGATAGATATCATATGGCCACAGAATTATTCTTGGTTGACCCAATAGACCCCAAAGAAAAACGAGAAGATTACTATCATATTCTTCCCAATGGCGAGTCTTCTCTTGACATATCATTATCTCTACTGTCTCTAATTGAGAATTATACTTCAAACAAACACCAAGATTATATAGGTAGTGCTCGTATATATACTCAGCAAGTGGATGAGCACATCCTTGTCTTATGATGACACGAGGTTGTATGTCGTTAGACATCTTGTATGATAGTGGCAAACCACCCTTCCAACGTTAGGTACACCTTACCCCATTGGATTCACCAAATAAAACTACTAAATGAACTTTTTTATATTGCTTCGGGAGAACATCCACAGCTAGAGACCACCGTTCTATTTCCCCGTTACCCTCGCTCGACCCAGCTACACTCTTATTACCTGAAAGGAATTGTGAAGCAAAAGGGTGAGCACAACTAGCTCAGTAAAGAATATCATGACTAAAGATAATTCAATTATCAATAGCCTTCATCAACAATAAATCAGAGATTTAGAACATATGGTATATGATAAATATTTCAACCATAGTTGCAGCGGAACGAGCAATCCATTAGAAGAGTCAAATAGACCATAAAGTCTATTATCTCCTCCATGTTAAAAATCCACCAACAATATTTTATCCCTGTAACATCAATCAACAATTCTGGTCCACAATCATATGAATAACTCATAATCATAACTGTAGTTCTAAATTCCTCTTCTCATCCAGGACAAAGATAATTTTCATCACCTATCTTTACCTGAAACATCAAAGATCATAGTTACACCAAATCATATTTTCTGTTCATAATCATACTAATAACTTCATCTTTGCACTACGGCCAAAGATATTCATTTGTATCACCAGTTGGTCACGTTCATCTCAACACCTGCTCATCTTTGCACTACTGGCCAAAGATATTCAACAACATGTCATCTTTGCACTACGGGCCAAAGATATTCATCAACAATTCATCTTTGCACTACAGGCCAAAGATATTCATCAATATTTCATCTTTGCACTACAGGCCAAAGATATTTCCCAACAGTTCATATTTGCACTACGGCCAAATATATTCATCAACAGTTCATATTTGCACTACAGGCCAAATATATTAATATCTCAAAGAAATATATAATCATTTATATAAACAATAATTATAACCATGTTGATCATTTCACCTTTGCACTTAAGCTGAAGATATTCAATTATAAATTCAATGGTCATGATCATACTAGTCAATAATTCAACTTTGCACTACTGGTCAAAGAGAACCCAAAGTCATGATCATACCAATAATCTACCAATCTTTACACTCAAGTGAAAGAGAATTTCAACATCAGGGTTATAAAAATGTTACGTATGATAATAAAAACAATATGATCAACATATAAATTTAATCTCAAGGGTAATATTAATAAATCAATTATAATTTGGTTAGAAAAAGAAACCAATTTTATCGTGAATAGTAACTCGTGAATAGTAACTCATGAATAGTAACTCGTGAATAGTAACTCATGAATAGTAACTCCGACACAAAAAGGTAGAAATTCCACAATAAAATACATACCAATATTTCGGTATAATGATATTGAAAGAATAATATTTTTTAAGCTTATAAACAATTTATTTTAATTGTTTACACTTTACTAAATAATGCATTTAATCATTCTAACATTCTAAAATGCCAAACTCATAAGATTTCATCACCAATAATCAAAACCCTCATAAAAAATCTGCATATACCTCATATAGGATTCTCAAGTCATAAAATCCTATTTTTCAATTTTCTTACTTCACAAAACATATTTAATTCATTTACTCATAACTAGACTATTTTTATAAAAAATACCAAATTAGTTCCAAAAATATTTCTTTTCTGGGATTTAGCATAATATAGTCCCATAGTGAACATATATTTTTCTCAGAATTTTTAAAAGTCATTTACTATTTTTCATATGGCCAAAACAGCCGAATATTTAGACATTTATCAAAAATTGTACTTTTGTCCAAAAATTCTAAAATTTACAGAGTATACTTCTATCATATACATGTACTCTCAATAAAAATTTCATCAATTTTGGAGTTAACCACAAGGAATTATAAGCGATTACTTTTAAAATAGTCTTTTCTCATAAAATTCATAACTCTCAATCTATACATCCAAAAATCACTATTTTTGGACACAATCAAGAAAACTCATCAAAATATTATTTCAAATTTTTCCAAAATTTTTGAAGGTCAGAAAAATTACGAAACTGGAAAATATAACAACCCTTAAAATCCCTTACTATCCCTTATCTCAAAAGTGCAGTATTTCTGACTGGAATGCAAAGCCGAAGGAAACTTGCACTGAATAGCAACTCTCACAGTATCTAAATACTCACAAAATATGCTTCATAATATAGAGAGAGAAAGAGAGAAAGCTTATGTTTCTGGTGTGTTTTTCAATTCTAACTTAGCCCTCTATTTATAGGAAAATATTAGCACGCCGAAGCAGACTTAACCTGCAACCTGATGGCTTTACCTGCTACTATTCCCACCCACCACATTTGAATAAAAATCTCAGCACATTTCTTCACCAACCAAGAGTGGGGCCCACCAATTCTAGAATTTTTTACCAAAATGATTAACTCCGAAAATTCAACAATTTCTGAACCAGTCATCTCGTAAAATTCATAACAAATCATACGTTCATTTTTAACGGTTCAAAATTTGTGGACATATACTCAACTTATATATGTATAACATATCCAAAAATTACCACGATCCAACGGTCGGATTAAAAATTATAACCCCCACAAAATATCTCAAAAATCCTAATTTTTAATACCTCTATTCCGACAAAAATACTGATAAAAACCTCAACATTAACTCCTTCATTTTTAACCACAATAAATATATCTAACATTTAGATCCACATAAAAATAAATATTTCCTTATCATATGAATCAATAATTAATTATTCACAAATAATATTACAGAAACACATTTATGACAACCAGGTCGTTCCCAAGAAAGAGGGGGCTTTCCAATAAGGATTTCTCCTTACTGGCGCACAATTTAAATGACCAAACCTCTCCTTAGACAGAACTTTCTAGACATTGCCAATAATGTTATCTAATAATATTATTCAAATAATATGAATTATTGATCTGATAAAGGAAAATACTGTGCAGCAACAATTATTGAAACAACAATAATATAAAATATCAACGCAGCAATTATTGAATCAATAAAATAAAATATTGAACAGTAATTACTGTGACAATTATTCAGTAGTGTCTTCTTACGTAAGAATCAATAATTTCAAAAATACTGTGCAATACCGTGTGCTACTGTGCAACTACGCGTATTACTGTATTTTAACCACCAGGTATTCCAATAGTGTTAACGGTAACGATTACACTGTTATTTATAAAAACTTTATTTTGTCGTTTTCTTCATCCGACAGTTATTCTGTTATGGAGCCCACAAATGGCTGCGTCGTCGTACGAATATTCCCCGACAACAATGAATATTTTATAACCACTTGTGTATTTTGAAAAATTTTCATATATCACCCTTAACTTTAATTTTTATCAATTTAACCATTTACTGAATAGAAAAATTGAATACTTTTATTTCATAAAATTCGGGGTCTTACATCCTGTCTGTGCGTTTACGCCGGACCTGGTTCCATTATTTATTATTCTGTTGGAATAACCTGTCTGTGCGGTCTATCGCATGCCGGGTGATTTCTTTTGTTATTCCATTATTTATTATACTCAGTTGGTTAAGTTTTGACTTCTATACTCCATGAAATTAGTGGAATATCCTTGATAATTGCGGTTCATCCAGTATCTTTTCATGAAAATATTCTTCTAAGTATTCTTGAATTTTACTCCATAAAGCAGTATCATGTTGACAATTTGGACGTTATTAATTCTTGGATAAATTAATTCTTGAACTTGTTTTATTGAATTCTTATATCATTGTCATCATCCTCATGTTTATAAAATGTTGAAAGTCATCTATGGCCTGTAGTGCATAGATGGACTTGATATGATTATGACCAGGGATTATTCAGTATAATCATGACCGTAATGTTATAAATGATGTGGTAAAAGTCCTCATTGGCCGTAGTGCATTGATGGACAGTTGTTGGCATGATCATGACCATTAATGAATACACGAATATCCTTGGCCGTAGTGCAGGGGTGATTTGATGATGTGGATTATTTTATTAAGCTGAGTCCCAGCGATCACAATGTTGAAAAACTTTTTAAATCATAAAAGATAGTAGAGTTTATTTTCTACTTGACTCTTTTAATGGATTGTTTGTTCCGCTGCAGTTAAACTTGATGTCTATTATATTTTATCAGTTTAACATTGTTGAATGCTAATGATAATTTATTCTGCATTATCTTAGTCATAATATTTCTTACTGGGCTAGTTGAGCTCACCCTTTCTTTCACTGTTCTCTTCAGGAAATGAGAACGTAGTTGGGGCAAGTCGGGGAACGGAGTGATGGTCCGAATGATAGTATTAGTTAGTAGTCCTCACTATTTTATGTAATAGTGTGCTAATAAATGTAATGAGGACTTCTTTTGAGTATGAATATTCTCTAGAAGATAATATTTGTATTCAAACTCACAGTTTATGTTTTGTCGTATTGTACACGATAGTTGTATTAGTAAGTTGTATTTGTATTCTGTACTATGTATCTGACGACCCGAGATGGGTGATGTATACCTAATTTTGGGGGCGTCACAATAAACTTATTTCATATAAAGAGTTTCATTTAAAGTTTTATATTTCAAATTACGGTACTATCTAATTTTTGGATTCAGTATCAGTATGAATCATTTGATTATAGTGTAATAAAAATATTAGAGATTATAAATTTATTATTTTTAAATTACAAATTAACGTAAATTAATTTTAAAATTCGGGTCAATTAACTTCTTAATATTTGAATGAAACTCTTTTTATATATATATAATGGAGAGACTATCAAAGAAACTTAAAATTTAGGTAGGAATGCTCTCCTCTACACTCTTCCATAAAAAAAATAAAATTATACCAATAGTATAGGATCAAAAAAAGAAAAGAATAATTAATTGGGAATTGTTAAATTTATAATAATTTTTGTTATTTCCACAATAAAAGTGTCGCTGTAGATGTATAGCGATAGAACCGTCGCTATAAAATCTATAACGACACTTTTATTATGAAAATAATAATTTTTGTTGTGAATTTAATAATTTTCTTAACAAATCTAAGTTCATTAAATTGTAGAGATCAACTAGAGTGGGAGAGAGAAGCTCAAAGGTATCTTCATTAATACAAGGGTTAAGTTCAGATGACCACCTGGGGTTTGGGCGGTTTCTCACTTAACCACCTGTAGTCAGTAAAGCTACATTTAAACACCCGACTTTTTGAGGTAAAGTGAAAACGTCACTTTTTCCGTCTAAATTAACCGTGCGTGTAAGTCAAACGCCAAAAGCGCGTGAGAAAAGAGTATAACAGTCAAAAAAGACAGTTAAATGTCCGAATTACCCTTCATCTTCCTCAAACGTCATTCCTCTCTCTCATTTCTCACTCCATGAATCCTTGTTCGATCTTTTTCCTCTCTCTCCTTTACTTCTAATCCGAGCCACTCCAATCCATCTTCTTCCGGTTCGCCTTCTCCCTCCTTCTCGGCCCCTTCGCCCCCGCCTCCATCACCACTGGAGACATCCGCGTCGACCGCGGCCGTATCCTCCAACCCCCGCTGCCGCCCCAAAATGAAGAAACCCCACCGCCGCCGATCTGAATAAGAAAGCCTCCAATCGCCGATCGAAACCCAACTAACTTACCTTTAGAGACCGACTGAAAAGATACTAATGGAATATCATTCTCGCCGTATCCCATAGACCGGGAAACTTTCTTGAAGGAGTTAAACTTCTTTTCAGGTACATAAACATTTTCCTGGTATACCTATACAAATACTCAGGAATATGAAAGTCAAAATAGAAACTACAGTTGGGAGTACTGTTATTAATTTGAATGTGACATAGTTTATGTATATGATAGGTTTTAGACCCCCAATTTATGTAATTTTCTATTTTACTTAGTCTATGTAAAAGGGATTCGGATCCCCCACCATTACACTTTCCGGTGAACTGATTTTTCTCAGTGTGTTTATTTTTTTAGTTTACTTATTTTTTTTTCTCCTATATATATGTAGGTAGTGTTCTATTTGGGATTCTAGGGTTTCTGTTGGGGCTTATGATTGTTTTTGGTATTTTCCCTAATTGGGTTCTTGATTTTGGATTTGAATTTTTGGATAGATTTGGGAAGTTTCTGTTTCAGTTGGTTGGAAATGTGGGTATGTCGAGATTGGACTTTGACAAGTTTAGGCTATGGTGTTTGTTGGTTTCAGGTGTTTTGCAAATAGTGACTTTGCGTTCGAATTTGCAGATATTTTTGAATGAAGCAGTGTTATGAATTCTTGCTGCAATTGCTTTCCAAGTTTCCCCCAATTCAATTGTTAACTGTATTTTTTTTATGGTATGCTTGAATTGAATTTGGAATGAAGGAGATGAGAGAGCCTATTTTTCTTTCTTTTCTTTTGGTCGAATGAAAGGGAGCACTGGAGCAGGGGCTCTGTTTGTGAAATTGGAGGGTAAATAAGTAATTAGCCAACTCACAGTTAATTTTGACGAAAAAAGTGACGTTTTCACTTCACCTCAAAAAGTCGGGTGTTTAAATGTAGCTTTACTGACTACATGTGGTTAAGTGAGAAACCGTCCAAACCCCAGGTGGTCATCTGAACTTAACCCTTAATACAATTAAGTCCAATTGGCAGACCTTTCTCGACTATTACCAGGATTTAATTATGTTACATTTTAGAGTTGTGATTTGTGAACAAGAGGTAAGAAAATGATTGTATAGTAGTATTAAATATAATATTAATTATTTATAATATTTTTAAATTTTTATAATTATTATATTTATTTCATACTCTCCCTCCCTCCTCTCTTAACTGTAAAATGGAATTAGCCAATCAATAGATTAGTGGCCATTGCCTTCCTATTTAAAGAAAAGCATTGACACTAGATCCAAAACCCCTTAACGGTCAAGATTAATATTGGGACATGACACTAGTATTATATAATTTATATGTTTCGGAGTGTTTGTTTAAAGTTGAATAGAATTGAATATTTAAATCCGTCAGTCATTCAATACGTTTGTTTTGAATAAAAATTATTTGAATGGCTGAGTCAGTCAGATTTTTGGGCTGAATGGTCATTTTTTGCTGAATGAATACTGAATAAAGTATTTTATATTTAAATTTTTTATATATAATATTAACTATTATATTAAGTAATATTAAATAAATTTACAATAATTTTAAATTTTTTCAGAGGGTTAAAATAATAAAAATTTGTTATTCAAATGTTTCAGACATGTCAATTATCAAAATTTTTTTATTCAATATTAAGAATTCTACTTCACTCAGTTCATTTACATTACTTAAACATTCAAAACTATTTCATTCAATTTTATCAAACACCCCCTAACTCGCTGTCTATCTTTTTCTTTTTCCTTTTTAATTACCTTGTACTAATGTCTTTAATAGCTCAGCAGAATTCCCACTAAGCTTACCCCCTTTCTTGGGGATAGGTTTATGAGATGTACTTTTAATGAACCCACATACCATACCTTTTGGGTCAGTCCACTAAGTTCTATTCAAAAAAATGATAATCTTATTTAAATTTTTAATTGATTTATTTATTTATTTACTAAGAAAAATATAATAAACTTATTTTATCCTATGCTCATGTCTTATGTGATGCACTTCTCAAGAAAAGTATTTTGGGAATCTTCTTGATTAAGATATTATTAGCTGCAGCAAATACCATATTTAATCAGAATAGATCAGTCGGTACAGTCATGGTACGTTGTTATAAATATTGATATCAATTCTTCAACTAGATTTGATTCTATACAAGTATGCGTAGTAGTTTAAACAGGGTCAGATCTGTCTCAGCTCTAGGGTTTGTATAAAGTATAACCCACCTAATTTACATGGCATTTTGATGAGTAGAATGGTCACATGCTTAAAAATTATAATGTGGAGGACAACTCCGAAACTCATTTTTACACCTCTTTTATTTTATTTTATTTTTGTTACAAAAAATCAGAGATAAAAGGTATTCAAATTAAGTAGTATCTAGGGTGGGGTGGGGTGGGGTGGGGTGGGTGGGGTATATTATTTGTAGATGAGTAATTCGAATCAGAAAACGAGCGAATCCTTAACTTCTCGGATTCGACTCGTCAAAAGTGTCGAGTTCTAAATTGAGCTACATGATTCGCTCGAATGTTTAAGCGAATGCGAGCAATACTCGGTAAAAATCTCGATCCCAAATTTTTTCAGGTTCATTTACAACCCTAAATTAACAACCACAAATGTCTGAAGTAACTCAAAATACTTAGTTACACTGATGTCGAAATTTGGGAATCCTTTGTGAATGGCTTATAGGATGAAAAGTTGTCACCAACCATCCGTACGTTGTGAATGAGAATCGAACTCAAACTTTAAAGCTCAAATAATTTTTTTAGTAAAATCAAAAATAATTTTATTTCTGAAAAAAATACAAAAAAACATGAATTTTGTAAAGTACAGAATCATCCATCCTGATTACATTTTCTGAATCAAATATTCCAAGATGAAAGACAAACTAAAGCCAAAAAAGTAAAATAAAATAAAATCACTGGTTACTTTATAATCTGCATAAAAACGAGCGAATCCTTAGCTTTTGTTGAGGGATGACTGAAGAGGTTATGCCTAATGTATAATTTATTATGAAAATATATAGACTTTTGTTGGAATTTTTTTTGAGAAGGCTAAAGCGTCATTGTAACCAAAATTTATGAATTATGTTAATTTTTTTCATTTATATATGTTTAACCATGCTGGTACTGTTTTCGTACCAAAATAAATACACGACACAATTACTTACTCTCAATCACAAACCTTTATTTGCAGCTGGATACTCGCATCATGGTTTTAAAACTCGGACCGTTAAAATCGGAATCGATCAGTAATTCGGTTCGATTTAAATCAATAAATCATTTTTGATCAAAAATCGGTTCAACCACTATGCATGAACTGGTTTTTATTTTTATTATTATTTTTTGTACCATTTTTTTTTAATATTAAATTTAACCATTTTTATTAATATTGTAACTCAACTTTATTAATTATGTTTTAGCTCATAAAAACGAGATTTTTTTTAATTTTTTATTAATTTCTAATAATATATATTTTTATATATTAATGACGTCACTCGTTCAATAACTGCCCATTCGACCACTGGTTGGACCAATGACCTATCTTTTTCGGTTCGATGATCGGTCCGAATCTAAAAACTTGCTCAAAGGGACATTATTATTTTCAGACCCTTCCTCTAAAATCGTACGTCCCATTTGTAAGAAGATTAAATAGGAAACCTACAAGTCTATTATTGAATTCCAAATATGTTTCATTGTTTTGTACATAAAATCTAAAGTATAATAAATGAGTTTGAATCATCATCACTCCAAGTACAAGGTTAAAGGTTTCTTGATATGATTGATCATAAAATTAATTAGAAAGTGAAATATCATCTTCACTAGTATCCAATATTCCTGCAGCTTCCCTTCTGCTTCCAGTTGCTGATCAAGAAGAAGTACTTGAATATATATGGAAGGAAAATGGAATATTATACGTCCCCATTAGTGACCATACAATGTTCCCTTTCAGCTTCCATTTTCGGGTTAAAACCCAATATATATGCATGCATGGAGGGTCAGGATCATCTCCTTCTAGTTAGTTCAATCCAACCAAATAATCGGTAGCTACTAGCTGGGTAAGATCGAATGTTAATTTAAGTCTGTATCAAAAATTGTTGCTATGTAATAAATATATTATATATGATTTTAATAACCAATAATGTGTGGTTGCTAGTTTGAACGGGTGTAACGTTGAACCGGCGCAATGGTTCGGTCACTAATTTGAATCGATGTGATTGCTAGTTTGAACGGGTGTAACATTGAACTGGTTCAATGGTTCGATTTAGGTATTTAGTTTGAAACGGTGTGATGCTTAAAAAGGGTGCGGTGTGTTTGGTTCATGTCTTTTCAAATTGAAAAGGTACTGTTCAATGCATGCATGCATGTTCATAGCTTTACATGCATGTTTATGTCTTTTCATTTTGATACTGTTCATAGCAGATATGCATTTACCTAGATTTTTACACTTATTTCAACAACAGTTCGAACTTTTAGCAGTGCTTGTTGATCAGACATTATAATTATCGTTCTGAAATTATAAGTTACTCCCTCCGTCCCTATTTAAATGATATTTTAGAGATGAACACAAGAATTAAGATAATAATTGGAAAGCATTAAATATAGTACTCAATTGTATATAATACCCTTAAATCATTAATTTATCATAGCACAAGAGTTTAAAGTACCAAAAAAATAAATAGAGTAACGAAGGATAATTTTGAAAAAATTATCATTAATTCTCCTAGATTTGAACAAACGTCAATTAATTAAGGACAAATAAAAAACTCTAATACGTCATTTAAATAGGGACGGAGGGAGTACTTCTTTCGTTCAGTTTTAATTCACGTTTTAGGAGAAAACACAAATATTAAGAAGTGCAATTAATGTATTGTATGATTAATTAAAATGAGTTTAAAATCTAAATATTACTCCCTATGTTCCTAAAAGATTGTCGTTTAAGATTTTTGCACATAGATTAAGAAAGTCATTTAATATTACCATTTAACAATTAAAATTTGTTTGAAATTTCATCACTACCCCTTTATGAGAAATTGAAAACTATTAATACAAGAGAGAGAATTTCTTGGGACAAAAGGTAGGAGTAATATAGAAAAGTAAATAATTTATTCTCCTAGAAAGTTGTAAACGATAAATATTTTGGAACAAATTTTTTCTTCTAATACGACAATCTTTTAGAAACGGAGGGAGTATCTTTCAAAATTCATTGAAAAATGAAAGGTAAACAATATAATATTAATGTAGGGATAATATGGTAAGTAAGTCATTAATATTTACTTGAAATCTATAAAAAAGAAACGGAGTGAGTATAATTTAAAGGACTAAAATGTAAATTGACCAATTTGTACGACTATTGAAGATATCATCCTGAGTTAAATAATTACCAAATTAAAATCCTCTCTGAAATTACCTGTAGTAGAGTAAATTTGTCCATGTAAATTTTATTAGCTTCCATTTAATTATAAATAGGATGGATGAGAAGTAAAGAGGTACGCATTAGAAGAGTTAGGTGAGGAAATTTAATTATTATTATTTTTTTTCTGATCAGTTAATTTGTATATATTGTTTGGACTTTAGACTACATATGAATGAATGAGATGAGATGTTGCTGCTTGGTGACAAGAAGTATTATTATGGCACTTTGTATTGTTCAATAGCCTTCCGATTCTACTTGTTGGAGTCATGTGGTGAATGACAATGATGTCGAACCAGCATTTTGATATATATTCTTACTTTCTTAGACATGGAGCATGACCAGGCTAATTAAGCAATTAATGATTAATTGTGTTAATAATTATAATAATAGTTTGTGTTTGTAATTTTAAATTAAAATCAATATAATATGTTATTTTAATCCACTGATTAATACTCTATCGATACTTAATATAAGTTGTTTTAGATAAATGCTTTTTGTTCTTTAATATAATATAAGTCGTTTGAAAATTTCAAGTAAGCATTAATTGCTTAGTTTTCAATACTCTCCCTGTTCCTAAAAGATTGTCGTTTTAGGAAGTAATTTTTATTCCAAAAAGATTGTCGTTTTAAGTTTATCAATACACATTAGCTATTTTTTCTCTACTTTACCCTTATTTAAAGCTTTCTCCAATTTAAAGCTTTCTTCCCTTTCCAATGATTCTTATTCAATTCAATGCTATAATCCAAATAGTAATTGGTTGAATAAGAAGTAATTGGTTGAATTGAATAAGAAATATTGGGAAGGAAATAATTGGTTGAGACAATTAATAAGGGTAGTATATTATTTTCGCTAAGTATTAGTAATTATATTCCTTAATCTGTGTGCATTAACCTTAAACGAAAATCTTTTAGGAACAGAGGGAGTATTACCCAAAGTATTAAATGTAACTTTGGTTCTTTCACTATTTTCTGTCCAATAAATAACAATCTCTTCTTCCAATACAAGGACAATATAGACAATTGATACTATAGTTAAGGCTATACAATCATTTTTCTAATACTTGTACACAACTCTAAAACGATATATATATTAAAGAACCGAGGGAGTAAATTGGAAAAAAATATGTACCTCTTCTTCCATTAGGATAACATCGATATTGACAATCTTATTTGTTTTTGTATTTATTTTATTTTATATTCTAATGACTCCGACTTTAATAATAAAATCATTTGTTTTTAAATATAGTTAATTTAAGGAAACATGATCATATTGAACATGTAAAACTTTTATGTATAACTTAGTGTATCGGTAGTAGGAGTGAGCAAAAAACGTGTATAACCGAATTACCGAACCGAACCGTAATAATTTAACCAAAATTTTCTGTTAATTCGGTTATTTGTAACAATTCGGTTATATCCGAATTTTTTTACGGGTTTCGGTTAATTTATACGGGTTTTAGTTTTAAGTTATTCGATGTAACCGAACACCGAACAAATCCTTGCTCTACTTAAAATAATAATATGAATCGCACGAGCCCACTACAGTAGCCCACTTTGAGTCTCTGAGTCTGAAGTCGTAAGTCGTAACTCTCAGTCTCATTCTCTCAATTCCCAAATCGAGAGGCCAGATCTCAAACCCTCAAGTCTCAATCTCTCATCCCAAACCTAGATCTCGAACTCTCAAGTCTCAATCTCCCTTCGGCCGATGGCATCGCCTCCCTCGACCCTCATCCCCTTCCGTGGCTCTTCATCGGTCATCACTCATCATCACTCATTCGTCAATCTTGAAGAGACGATTAGACGAAGACCCGATCTCTCGAACTCGAATTTTGAAAGTAAGTTCTTACTTGAATTTTGGATGTTTGAAATTGGTTGGAATTTGGTAATGAGGAGACCCTTTTTGTGCAAAACTACAAACCTAATTTATAATTTATAATTTATAAATTTTTTTGTGCAAAACTGTGTAAGTTCTTACTCGAATTTTGGATGTTTGAAACTGTTTAGAATTTGAGGGTCAAAGACTCAAAGTATCTGTTTAGAATTGAATTGAGTCAATCTTGATAGAATTTTTTAGTAGAATTTTTAGTTCAGTTTATGGAGCAGCAAATGTTGCAAATGGGCAACGGCAAATATAGCAAATGTTGTTGTTTATGGAGCAGCAATGTAGCAAATGGGCAACAACAGGAACTTAACAACAGCAGCAGTAGCAGAAAAATGTAGCAAATGTTTATGGTGTTAATCATTGTAGGAACTGTGTTGTTGTTTATGGATTATGTTAATGGATTGTAGGAACTGTGTTGTTGTTGTTTATGAATTATGTTTATGGATTGTAGGAACTGAACTGTGTTGTTGCTAAATCTTTTAAATTCTATTATTAACCGAATAACCGAATAACCTATTCGGTTATTCGGTTATTACAAATTTCGGTTACTTGTTCGGATAGCTAAAACAGGATGTTTTTGGGTTTCGGTTATAACCGAAATTCTTGTTCGGTTCGATTAATAATCGAATGTTCACCCCTAATCGATAGTCCTATTTATAATGAGTTTTAGTAAGTTAAATGAAAATTAAACTAATGCAGAATACTAAGGGTGTGACGCCCCCAAAACAGGTATACATCACCCATCTTGAGTCGCCAGATACATGGTATAGAAATCAAATAAAACTTAATTATGCAACTGTCATGTAAAAATACGACAAAACATAGCTGAGAGTTTACATGAATATTGTCTCATAGACAGTATACAAACTCAAATTCAATCCTCATTACATTTATTATCACCCTAAGTAGTGAGGACTACTAAAACAACCATCTCGGACCGTCACTCCGTTCTCCGACTAGTCCTAGCTATATTCTCATTTCCTGAAGAGAACAATGAAAGAAAAAGGGTGAGCTCAACTAACCCAGTAAGAAATATTATGACTAAGATAATGCAGAATAAATTATCCTTAGCCTTCAACAATGTTAAACTGATAAAATACAACAAACATCAAGTTTAACTGCAGCGAAATAAGCAATCCATTAGAAGAGTCAAGTAGAACATAATGTCTACTATCTCTTCTAGATTAAAAGTTCATCGTTAATATTTTATCGCTGTAATACCCATCAACAGTTCTTTATTATACCCAAAATAAAGAGAACTTTCATCACCTGTCTTCACCTGAACCACCAAAGATTTTAGTTAAATTCACAATTCATATTTATAATCATGTGAATCAACAGTTCCTCCTTGCCACAAAGGCTTAATAGAATATTTACTCAATATCCTTACTCCAAAGGCTAAAGATATTCAAATGTAATAACAATGATCATACCAATCAGTTGTCTATCTTTGCACTACGGGCCAAAGATATTCAACTATAAAACCAATGGTCATGATCACACCAATCAATTTCCTATCAGTGTACTACGGCCAAAGATATTCAACTGTTAACTAATGGTCATGATCCTACCAATCACATCATCGAATTATCCCTGCACTATGACCAAGGATATTCGTTATTATCACCAGTGGTCATGATTATATCATACATTTGTCCATCTTTGCACGTAAGCCAAAGATATACAACTATAAAACTAATAATCAACCGTCCATCTTTGCACGTAAGCCAAAAATATACAACTGTAAAACCAATAATCAACAGTCCATCTATGCACGTAAGCCAAAGATGACTTTCATCACAATATAAGCATGAGGATGATGACAATGATATAAGCATTAATCAAACGAAATCAAGGATAAATATTAAAGACTTTAAATTTATCTAGAGTTTAAAAATATCCAAATTGGCAACATGATACTGCTTTGTGGAGTAAAATTCAAAAATAATATTCATGTACCAAAAATAATTTAGACAGAAAAAAAATATATTTTTCGAATAAATAGTATCCCGTGAATAGTAACTCGTGAATAGTAACTCATGAATAGTAACTCGTGAATAGTAACTCATGAATAGTACTCTGTATTCGTACATTGTACCATATACATAAATAATGTCATATACGTAAATAGTGTCATATACATGAATAGTGCCGTATACGTGAATAGTGTCGTTTACGTGAATAGTAATATCGGCACAAAAAGATAAAGTTTCACAATAAAATTCATATCAATATTTATAGCACCTTAATCCAAATGTTATAAATCACTTAATAATCTCATAATCTAATATTATTAATATTACCACAATATTTTAATCATTTCTTAAACAATTTATTTTAATTGTTTACACTTTACTAATTAATGCATTTAATCATCCTAAAATGCCAAACTCATAAGATTTCATCACCAATAACCAAAACTCTCATCAAAAATTTGCATATACCTTATATAGGATTCTCAAGCCATAAAATCCTATTTTCCAATTTTCTTACTTCACATAACATATTTAATTTATTTACTCATAACTAGTCCATTTTCATGAAAAATATCAAATCAGTACAAACAAATTTTCTTTTCTGGGATTTAGCAGAATATAATCTCATATTAAACATATATTTTTCTCAGAATTTTTAAAATTCATTTAGTATTTTTCATATGGCTAAAACTGCCGAATATTTAGACATTTATCAATAACTGTACTTTTGTCTAAAAATTCCAAAATTTACAGGGTATACTGTTGTTATATAGATGTACTCCCAATAAAAATTTTACCAATTTTGGAGTTAACCACAAGGAGTTATAAGGGTTTACTTTTAAAATAGTATTTTCCCATAAAATTCATAACTCCTAATCTATACATCTAAAAATCGTCATTTTTTGACACAATCTAGAAAACTCATCAAATTATCATTTTAAAATTTTCTAGAATTTTTGAGGGTCAGAAAAATTATGAAACTGCCCCTGGCAGAAATCCCTTACTTATAACAGTTGAACGAAAATAATATTTCTTACGAATATTGAACGGAAATAATATTCCTTACGAATATTAAACGAATATAATGAATATTGAACGATAATAATATTCATATAAATACGAAAAATAATATCTCTTCAGAATATAAAAAAAATAACCCTTACCTCAGAAGAAGACTGGATACTGGAGTAGTGAGGTAGCAGACTTCTCATCTTCTTTCTCTCTATAGATTCTCTCTCTATAGCTTCTCTCTCTATAATTGTTCTTGTGAGACTTAGTGAATTGGTGAGAATAAAGGAAGAATGAGCTTCTATTTATAGGAAAATACTGTTTCGATAATTACACATTTTGGGGCTCGAAATATTACAGTATAATACCTTCCTCTTTTTCTTTATTTTTAATTTAGTCCTGCAAGTATTATCAAACTTGCACCACCTCCCCTAATAGTAAATTATGTGAATCAATAGTAAATCATGTGACTCAATAGTTCTAAACATGTGAAAAAATTAATTATAGTATAGTACATTCAACTATATCTCTATTTTTAATTTAGTCATGCAAGTATTATCAATCTTGCACCAACTCCCCTAATAGTAAATCATGTGAATCAATAGTACACATATGTGAACACATAGTTATAAGCATGTGAATTAATAGTAATTAATTTCTCATTTATCCGGTTAATTACCCGATTGGTCAATATAATCTCTAGACATCAATTATTATCGAAATAAATATCGATTTCCACCAACACTAATAATCCCAACACAATGGAACTATCAATTTCATCTTTAATCAACACGAACTTATTCATCATTAATATTATAATTCACAATATTTAACAATCAGGTTGTTCCCAGGAAAGAGGGAGTTTTCCGATAAGGATTTCTCCTTATTGACGCGCAATTAGATTATCTAACTTCTCCTTAACAGAACTTCTAGACATTGTCAATATTGCAAATAATAATATAAATAACTTTGTCATCTCAATTATTGATTTAATAATATAACATATTATGCAGATGATATTGTGACAATAATTGAATCAATAATATGAGAGATATGATGCAGCAATTACTGTAGCAATAATTGAGTATAACCGAGTGACTTCTTACGTAAGCATCAATAATCAAAGATACTGTACAATACCGTGTGCTACTATGCAACCACGCGTATTACTATACTTTTATCACCGATTATTTTATAACAGCTTGTTTACTTTGAAAAATTTTCACATATCACCCTTAACTTTAACATTTTATCAATTTAATCATTTACTAAATAGAATAATTATAAGAAAATAAAATAATTTCATTTCATAAAATTCGGGGTCTTACAAAAGGTCAACAAATAATAATAAAAAAATCTTGTTTTCCTTCAATATCTTCAATGGTTGCCCCAAATTACCTTTTAAGGGTATGAGAGAGTTTAATAAAAATAAATAAATAAGATTACCTGTTAAAGTTTAACAATTGGATGTTTATTTTGACAATAAGTTTAGGGGGACATTCTTATACCGATTTTTTTATTATTATTTTATTTTTGTTTTGACTCCTAAAAAATATATAGTATTTATTTTAATTGAAATTTTTATAAAAGTCAGTGATTTAGGTGTAATTTGGATACATAAAAAATAGTGTTTGTGATGCCCCCAAAATTAGGTATACATCACCCATCTTGAGTCACCAGATACATGGTACAGAATTCAAATACAACTTAATAATACAACTATCGTGTACAATACGACAAAATATAAACTGTGAGTTTGAATATAAATATTGTCTACTAGAGAGTTTATAAACTCAAACGGAGTACTCAATACAATTATTATCACACTATTACATAGAATAGTGAGGACTACTAATGCTGTCTTCTGGTCCATCACTCCGTTTTCTGACTCGTCCCAATTATATTCTCATTTTCTGAAGAGAACAGTGAAAGTAAGGGTGAGCTCAACTAGCCCATTAAGAAATATTATGACAAAGATAATATAGAATAAATTATCATTAGTCTTCAACAATGTTAAACTGATAAAATACAATAGACATCAAGTTTAACTGCAGCGGAACCAGCAATCCATTAAAAGAGTCAAGTAGAGAATAAAATCTACTATCTTTTATGATTTAAAAGGTTTTTCATGACTTTTATCGCTGGGACTCAGCTTAATAAATAATCCACATCATCGAATCACCCCTGCACTACGGCCAAGAATATTCTTTAGTATCACGACCACGAATTATCCATGCACTGCGGCTAAAGATAATCATGTTTTCATCAACGATCCTGATCATGCCATAAAATAATTCATCTTTGCACTACGGCCAAAGAGAATCCATAGCCATAATCATACCAAAAACTGTCCATCAATGCACTACGGGCCAATGAAGACTTTTTTAACATCATTTGTAACATTACGGTCATGATTACACCGAATAATCCCTGGTCATAATCATACCAAATCCATCTATGCACTACAGGCCATAGATGACTTTCAACAAAATATAAACATGAGGATGATGACAATGATATAAGAATTCAATAAAACAAGTTCAAGAATTAATTTATTTAGGAACTGATAATGTCCAAATTGTCAACATGATACTGCTTTGTAGAGTAAAATGTAAGAATGCTCAGAAGAATATTTCCATTAAAAGATACTAGATGAAGCGCAAATATCAAGGATATTCTACTAATTTTATGGAGTATAGAAGTTAAAGTTTTAACCAACTGAGTATAATAAAGAATGGAATAACAAAAGAAATCACCATGCATGCGATAGACCGCACAGGCAGGTTATTCCAACATAATAATAAATAACGGAACCAGGTCCGGCGTAAAACGCACAGACAAGATATTCTAACAGAATAATAAATAATGGAACCAGGTCCGGCGTAAACGCACCGACAGGATATTCCAACAGAATAATAAAGACGGAACCAGGTCCGGCGTAAAACGCACAGACAAGATATTCCAACAGAATAATAAAGAATGTAATAACAGAAGAATTTCACCAAGTATAGGGTAGTCCGCGTATACAGGTTATTCCAACAGAATAATAAAGAATGGAATAACAGAAGTTCTCTTCATGAACACAAAAGAAATAATATCCCTTACGGGTACAACAAATAATATCCATTACCGTAAAAAAAACTTGATATCGGAGTAGTGAAGTAGCAGAATATTTTTTTTCTCTCTCTCTATAATTTCTCTCTCTAGAGTTTCAGTGAATACGTAAGAAAATAATGAAGGAATGAGCTTCTATTTATAGAAGAATGGACTGCATAGTAACTAACTCATGAACGGTTTAGATTGATTTACTTTAATCTGACGGTCCATATTTAAAGCAAAATCTTTTAAATAAAATATAACATATTCTATTTATAATCTAATAAAACGAATAACTTTATAAAAAATTTTACTATGCAAATACTATGCAGGCACTATACAAACACTATGCATAATAAAATATAATATATTCTAATTATTGTCTAATAAAATAGATAACTTTATAAAAGTATTCTGTTTTATATAAAAAGATTTTATTATTAGCCTAATAAAATGAATAACTTTATAAAAGTATTATGTTTTATATAAAAAGTTTTTCAGTTTTATTACATTAATAATACCAATAAAACAAAACTGAGTGACTTATCACGTAAGCCTCAATAATCAATATCGTGTGCTACTATGCAACTACACGTATTACTGTACTTTTACTACCGAGTAGTTCAACAGTATTAACGGTAAAACTTCCGCTGTTATTTTTATAAAATATTTTTGTCGTTTTCTCAATCCGACAATAATTCCGTTGTGGATTTCATCAATAATTGTGCCGTCGTACGAATGTTTTTCGATAAAAATAATATTCCCCGACCAATCGAATATAATACAATAACTTGCATACTTTGTAAAATTTATAAATACTACCCACAACTAAAATATTATCTCAAATTCACACCATAATATTTAAAAAATATTTCAAAAAAAAATTAAATCTTTATTTATAAAATCTGGGGTTTCACAATCTCCCCCTCCTTATGAAATTTCGCCCTCTAAATTTACGTACGTACCTAGTATTCTGAACAAATGAGGACACTTCGTCACATTCTAACTCTTGAGGTACAACCTTTGAGTGTTGAATATATTCTAGGATTTTAGCAGGTACATCTTCATACGTTGAATTATCCGCTATCTCGTCCGATTTTAAATCAATAATGTGGTTCGGGTCGTCC
Organism: Panax notoginseng; assembly: GCA_016801055.1. Lineage (NCBI taxonomy): Eukaryota > Viridiplantae > Streptophyta > Magnoliopsida > Apiales > Araliaceae > Panax > Panax notoginseng. The sequence continues at coordinate 11,667,172 of CM029021.1, read as the reverse complement.
ACATATTTACGTAACATCAATACGTTAAAAACGTTATGAACACGCGACATACTTGGCGGTAAAACGAGTATATAAACCACAGTTTCTACTCAATCGAGGATTTCAAATGGGCCAACTAAATCGAGGGTTGAGATTTCAGCAACTCTTGCTATTTAAAATAACACCCTCTTGAACCTTCTTCTTCATGTTCATCAGCTTCGGGTGCGTAGCTTGAGCGGCTTTAACTTTATTGATTAAAGTCGATTATACTCGTATATTCGTTATCTTCACGTGGGTTCATATATTCGCACTCGTATACGCATACGATCTTCTACTCAACGCGTCAGCTACCACGTTTGCTTTTCCACGATGGTATTGAATGGTACGATCGTAATCTTCAACAACTCGAGTCAACGTCTTTGGCGCATGTTACGTTCATTTTAGCTGAAGAAATATTTGAGGGTTTAAGAAATGGGTTTTATACCGGGGTCAATACAAAATTCGATTTCACGCTCTGGGGTAGGCTAAGAAGTCTTCAATAATACGTCAGGAAATTTATTAACAATAGAAATATCGTTCAAAACTGTGACCCTCATCCAAGACTTGGATAGCACGTCACATTGATACCTATCAACTTGCCATCGTCATTCACGACATCGCCTACAGAAAGTCTGGCTTCGGTGCATTCCACACAAGCAAGTCACCAGATAAAGGCTCCGGGCTATTTACTTATGGCTTGATATGACAATGATTGACTTTAGTAGTTTGGTTACTTTGAATTCGCATAACAGGTTGGTTAGGAGTATGAAAGCTAACAACCTTACAAAAAAAACATGATGAGTAGTTAACCAATCGATTCCTAAAATCTCATCAAAGGAAAGTATTTTCAAAGAGATACAATTGACATGTAACGTGAAAGTGTTGATTTGAATCAAACAAGATTTATAAATAGTGGAGGTAACGAAGGTTTCTCCCAACGGAATTTCAACAGATAAATTAAAGTCTAACTTCTCCGGAGTTAATGTGACGCCCCCAAAATAGGTCCATTCCATCCAACCTATTCTGAGTCGCCAAATACATGGTATAGAAAATAACTGTAACTTTATTAAAACAATTGTCGTGCAAAATACAACAACACATATGCTATAAGTTTGGATACAAATATATACCAAATGTGACTCATGTTCCAACCGTGGACATCACCTCACAATGACACCTTACATAAAGGTATAGTCAAAAATTATTTTAGAAATTAGAATCTTTGGGAAGTGCTCAAGGAAACCTTCGTACATGGGAGGCCACGCATCTAGGTTATGATAGATATCATATGGCCACAGAATTATCCTTGGTTGACCCAATAGACCCCAAAGAAAAACGAGAAGATTACTATCATATTCTTCCTGTAGGGTTTCGGCACAGAAACGCACAGCGGAAATTAAAATTTTAAAGCAATTTCCGAAACCCTATAACAGGATCCATGCGAAAAATCAATTAATTAAGAGGTTTAGAGATTATACCGAATATGAAAACGAGAGTCTGAAATCGACTGCGCCTCGAATCTCCAACGCAATACAAACTGACTGCGTCTCTACGGTATCCACACGAACGCTCCGCGAATCGTCTTACGATCTGCAGAAGAAGGAATCGCGGTACTAGCCACCAAGGATGAGGATTTTCGGAACTGTTTTCTCTAGTCTCTCTCTAAGAGCGGCTAGGGTTTTGTTTTGACGTGAAAACCTAAAGTCTGATATACATCATATATATAGCAGTCAGGAGGAATTAATCAAAACCTAATATTATTAAAATCCGAATTTATATATATCTTAATTAAGTCTTACTTAATTAATATACCTATATATAAATTATCCTATTAATTTAAATTCGTAATTTAAAATTATATCAATCATATTGACATATTTAAATCTTTACAATTTAAATTAATTTCCTTTTAATTACGTTCTTTGTGTGTGACCCTATAGGTTATTATTACGTTGGCAATAACCTTAAAATCATATTATAAAGTTATAAACAGTGAGCGGCATCTAGTAATGCATCACTGCTACCCAAGTAATAATAAGATCGATGATTCGATGCAACCTTTTCGTGACCAATGTTTCAATGTAATTTAATCCTTTTAACCTTAATATCCTAGATTAAACTCGAGTCATGGAATGTGTCATACTCTTCATAATTTAATCTGAGTTTTCTTGATCAATGAGTAGACTATATGAAACAAATCACTATTTGAGCATGGCCATGCATTTCATAGTCCTACTCAATCAAGAGGCCTATGGATATCACCTATAAAATATAGGATGGTTAAATTCCATCTAGATCACTCATATTACTCACACGATTCATAATGAACCCAATAATCACCTTTATAGTCCACCCTATTAAAGGTGACATTTGATGATATCAAAGTACATATATTCTCGTGTAGTAATATAGCGGTTTCAGGTCGGAGGACCATTACATCATTGTCACTATGAGAATTACTAATGACACTTCGCATAATGCTCCATATAGAATTCTCATGGTGGGTCTGTCCAGTACATTGTTCTCTAACATGTACCTATGCATTGACTTAATATCTCATATATTTATGACCAATGAGATTTGGTCATCAGTCAATCCACATACTAGTCTCAATGCATCATTGTTGTCCCATCAACAATGATACTCGACTAGGGACATTTAAGAACAATGATACTAATTATAATTATATAATCTCATGTTCAAGTCACATACTTGAAACTATATAATTTGTATCACTATTCTAAGGAATTTTATTATGTTAACAATTATATTACGCAGTAATTAAAACCATAATAAAATCATTTATTTATTCAATCAACAATAATATCAAATGTTAAGCAATTACATCAAATAATTGGCCTCTAGGGCATAAACTCTAACACTTCCCAATGGTGAGTCTTCTCTTGACTTATCATTATCTCCACTGTATCTAACTGAGAATTATACTTCAAACAAACACCAAGATTATATAGATAGTGCTTGTAGATATACTCGGCAAGCGGATGTGCACAATCATGTCTTATGATGACACGAGGTTGTATGTCGTTAGACATCTTGTATTATAGTGGCAAAACACCCTTCCAACGTTGGGTTCGCCTCACCAAATATAACTACTAAATGATGACCACCGTTCTATTCCCTTGTTACCCTCGCTCGACCCAGCTACACTCTTATTACCTGAAAGGAATTGTGAAGCAAAAGGGTGAGCACAACTAGCTCAGTAAAGAATATCATGACTAAAGATAATTAAATTATCAATAGCATTCATCAATAATAAATCAGAGATTTAGAACATATGGTAAATGATAAAAATTTCAACCATAGTTACAGCGGAACGAGCAATCCATTAGAAGAGTCAAATAGACTATAAAGTCTATTATCTTCTCCATGTTAAAAATCCATCAACAATGTTTTATCCCTGTAACATCAATCAACAATTCTGGTCCACAATCATATGAATAACTCATAATCATAATTGTGACTATAAATTTTTCTTCGCACCCAGGACGAAGAATATTTTCATCACATGTCTTTACCTGAAACATCAAAGATCATGGTTATACCAAATCACAGTTCCTGTTTATAATCATACTAACAAATCCATCTTTGCACTACGGGCCAAAGATATTCATCAACAAACCATCTTTGCACTACGGGCCAAAGATATTCAACAACAGTTCATCTTTGCACTACAGGCCAAAGATATTCATCAACAGGCCATCTTTGCACTACATGCCAAAGATATTCATCAACAATTCATATTTGCACTACAGGCCAAATATATTCATATCTCAAAGAAATATATAATCATTTCAGAATTTATATAAACAATAATTATAACCATGTTGATCAATTCACATTTGCACTTAAGCTTAAGATATTCAATTATAAATTCAATGGTCATGATCATACCAGTCACAATTCAACTTTGCACTACAGGCCAAAGAGAACCCTAGTCATGATCATACCAATAATCTACCCATCTTTACACTCCAGTGAAAGAGAATTTCAACATCAGGGTTATAAAAATGTTATATATGATGATAAAAATAATATGATCAACATATAGTTTTAATCTCAAGAGTAATGTTCGTAACTCATGAATAGTAAATCGTGAATAGTAACTCATGAATAGTAACCCCGACACAAAAGATAGAAATTCCACAATAAAATTCATACCAATATTTCAGTATAATGATATTGAAAGAATAACATTTCTTAAGCTTATAAACAATTTATTTAAATTGTTTACACTTTACTAATTAATGCATTTAATCATCATAAAATGTCAACTCTTAAGATTTCATCATCAATAGCCAAAACCCTCATCAAAAATCTGCATATACCTCATATAGGATTCTCAAGCCATAAAATCCTATTTTTCAATTTTTTTACTTCACATAACATATTTAATTCATTTACTCATAACTAGACTATTTTCATGAAAAATACCAAATCAGTTCCAAAAATATTTTTTTCTGAAATTTAGCATAATATAGTCCCATAGTGAACATATATTTTTCTCAGAATTTTTAAAAGTCATTTACTATTTTTCATATGGCCAAAATAGCCGAATATTTAGACATTTATCAAAAATTGTACTTTTATCTAAAATTCTGAAATTCACAGAGTATACTCCTTCATATACATGTACTCCCAATAAAAATTTCATCAATTTTGGAGTTAACCACAAGAAATTATAAGCTGTTACTTCTAAAATAGTCTTTTCTCATAAAATTCATAACTCTCAATCTATACATCCAAAAATCACCATTTTTGGACACAATCAATAAAACTCATCAAAATATCATTTCAAATTTTTCCAAAATTTTTGAAGATCAGAAAAATTACGAAACTGAAAAACATAACAACCCTTAAAATCCCTTAATATCCCTTACTATCCCTTACTATCCCTTACCTCAAAAGAGCAGTACTTCTGATCGGAATGTAAAGCCGAAGGAAACTTGCACTGAATAGCAACTCTCAAAGTATCTAAATACTCACAAAATATGCTTCATAATATAGAGAGAGAAAGAGAGAAAGCTTATGTTTTTGGTTTGATTTTCAATTCTAACTTAGCCCTCTATTTATAGGAAAATTTTGGTAGGTTTGACCTGCAACCTGATGGCTTTACCTGCTACTATTCCCACCCACCACATTTGAAATATAATTCAGCACATTTCTTCACCAACCACAAGTGGAGCCCACCAATTCTAGAATTTTCCACCAAAAATGATTTATAACCTGATTTCCGAATCAGCCACCTCTTAAAATTCATAACAAATCATACGTTCATTTTTAACGGTTCAAAATTTATGGACATATACTCAACTTATATATGTATAATATATCCAAAAATTACCACGATCCAACGGTCGGATTAAAAATTATAACCCCCGCAAAATATCTCAAAAACCCTGATTTTTAATACCTCCATTCCGACAAAAATACTGATAAAAACCTCAACATTAACTCCTTCATTTTTAACCACAAAAATATATCCCTCATTTATATCCACATAAAATAAATATTTCCTTATCATATGAATCAATAATTAATTATTCACAAATAATATTACAGAATCACATTTATGACAACCAGGCCGTTCCCAGGAAAGAGGGGGCTTTCCAATAAGGATTTCTCCTTACTGGCGCGTAATTAGATGACCAAACCTCTCCTTAGACAGAACTTTCTAGACATTGCCAATAATGTTATCTAATAATATTATTCAAATAATATGAATTATTGATCTGATAATAGGAAATACTGTGCAGCAACAATTATTGAACAACAATAATACAAAATTTTAACGTAGCAATTATTGAATCAATAAAATAAAATATTGAACAGTAATTACTGTAACAATTATTGAGTAGTGCCTTCTTACATAAGAATCAATAATTTCAAAAATACTGTGCAATACCATGTGCTACTTTGTAATAACGCGTATTAATGTATTTTAATCACCGGGTATTCCAACAGTGTTAACGGTAACAACTACGCCGTTATTTGTAAAAACTTAAATTTGTCGTTTTCTTCACCCGACAGTTATTCTGTTATGGGGCCCACAAATAGCTGCGCCGTCGTACGAATATTCCCCGACAGAAAGAATATTCCACGACCAAACGAATATTCCCCGACAACAATGATTATTTTATAACCACTTGTGTATTTTGAAAAATTTTCACATTTCACCCATAACTTTAACTTTTTATCAATTTAACCATTTACTGAATTGTAATTATAAAAAAAATTGAATACTTTTATTTCATAAAATTCGGGGTCTTACAGTTAAGTTCAAACATTGAACACAACTAGGTGAAATAAAAGAGTGAGTAGAACCGGTATCTAACATGTTATAGACTTCAAAAGAGTTTATGACTAACATACCCGTGATAATTTTATTCAGGTTCCTCATCACGAAAAAAGAAATGCTCTCTCTTAAACTACCGGCTTTGGCTTGTCTGGGACATCCTTTGGCATCACTATCCCAGCTGGACTTGACTTCACAATACGACAAAATCGAGCTAGGTGACCTTCTCTTCCGCAATTAAAACACGCTTTGGATTGCTGCGTACAGTTTGGACGGATGTGTCCCTCCTGTCCGCACTTGAAATATACGACCGGTGGTCGTTCTTCTTCCTTTGAAACGGGTGTTGGTGTCGACGTCTTCACGTCATTGTTGAACCTTTTCTTATTGAAATGTTCATTTTTATTATTTTGGCCATGATTACCACCGAAGTGGTTACCATTTCTGGCATGTTGATTCCCTCCATGCTTATTGTTACCTCTTTGATGACTGTTATCACCGGTATTATCATTTTGTCGGCTGCTCTCTTTTGGTTGTGTTGACTCATTATCGCGCTCCAATAACTGAGCCATATTAACAACATCTGAATACAAACACAGTTTATGAGAGATAAGATATTGACGTATCTTAGGTTTCAAACCTCTTAGAAACATTCGCGTCATTCTCTCCTCATTATCAACCAAATCGGACGCAAATCGGGACAACTCGGTAAACTTGGCTTCGTACTGCGACACGGTCAAGTTGTTTTGCTCCAACTTGATAAATTACACCTTCTTCATGTGACGAATGCTTTCGAAAAAGTACTTGTTATTGAACAGCTCTTGGAACTTCTCCCAAGACATCTTGAGTGCGTCAGGCTAGGTACGTTTTACAGATTTCCACCAGTAATCTGCCTCTTCACGCAACATAAAGGTGGAAAAGGAAACCTTTTGCTTCTCTGAGCATCCCAAGATATCAAATATCTTGGTGATCTACTTTAACCATGTTTCTGTCTTAAGTGGTTCTAGCTTTCTCAAAAACTCCGGTGGTCCCAGCTCCTTGAACTGCTTAGCGGTGACCAACCGTGGGTTGCCATTGTTTCCTCCTGCATTATGAACAGAAGCCGCATTCGCCTGATGTTGCATGAATTCTAAAAAACTCTTAAACTTATCGTCATTCGTCAATTGATCAGTGTTGTTGTTTACAGGAGGATTATCGCCATCCTGTTGCATATTATCCTGATTATTGATCTGTGGAGACTCAACGGTCTTCTATGCTCCATTGCTTATCTCAACATTTTCAGATGCCATTTTCAAATACTGCCACAAAACAATGGTTAATTAACATATCACATATTATCTCTATACTCTGACCGACCAATTAAATAACAAGTAAACTTAGGTAGGTCATACTAGCGAAGGAATTTTCCGTCTCTCCCCTCCTAGTTCTTGTCTCACATCTCAGCCAAGGATCATATCCCTAAGCTTTGATACCAACTGTGACGCCCCTAAAATTAGGTATACATCACCCATCTTGAGTCGCCAGATACATGATACAGAATTCAAATACAACTTAATAATACAACTGTCATGTACAATACGACAAAACATAAAATGTGAGTTTCAATACAAATATTGTCTACTAGAGAGTATACAAACTCAAAAAGAGTCCTCATTACAATTATTATCACACTATTACATAGAATAGTGAGGACTACTAATGCTATCATCTGGTCCATCACTCCGTTTCCCGACTCGTCCCAACTATATTCTCATTTCCTGAAGAGAACAGTGAAAGAAAGGGTGAGCTCAACTAGCCCAATAAGAAATATTATGACTAAGATAATGTAGAATAAATTATCATTAGTCTTCAATAATGTTAAACTGATAAAATACAATAGACATCAAGTTTAACTGCAGCGGAACCAGCAATCCATTAAAAAAGTCAAGTAGAAAATAAAATCTACTATCATTTATGATTTAAAAGGTTTTTCATGACTTTTATCGCTGGGACTCAGTTTAATAAATAATCCACATCATCGAATCACCCCTTGTGACGCCTCCAAAATAGGTATACAACACCCATTCTGAGTCACCAAAATACATGGTACAGAAACAACTACATCTTTACTGTTACAACATAAGAACTGTGAGTTTAAATACAAAAATTGTCATCTAGACAATATCCACACTCAAATAAGTCCTCATCACAATTATTGATACATTATTTCACAAAAATGGTGAGGACTACTAAAATAACTTCTAGAACCATCATTCCATACCCCGACTAGTACTCGCTACATTCTCGCCTCCTGAGAAAAATGGAACAAAAAGGAAAAGGGTGAGCTCAACTAGCCCAGTAAAGAACATTATGACTAAGATAATACAGAACAAATTATCGTTAGTCTTCAACAGGGAAAAATCTAATAGAATACAATAGACAACAAGTTTGAAATCAATAACTGCAGCGGAAACAGCAAACCATTAGAAGAGTCAAGTAGAGAATGAGTTCTACTATCTTCTAAGATTTAAAAGTCCATCATCAATATTTTATCCCTGTAACAACAATCAATAACCATCTTTAATCAAATATTCATCTTTGCACTACAGGCCAAAGATATTCATTTGTATCACCAGTCGGTCATGTTCATCTCAACACCTGTTCACCTTTGCACTACGGGCCAAAGATATTCATTAGTTAATCATTCATCTTTGCTCTACAGGCCAAAGATATTTAGTAATATCATCATTTAGGACTGAGGATGATGAAAAAATATCTTAAAGAAAACGAATCCAGTGAAACAAAATAACAAATATTAAGGATTCGTATTTCGATTTATCCATGTCCAAAAATACTTTATAATTATTCATAGTGAAGTAAAATTCAAGAATGATCAAAACATGGATACAATCAAAGCTAGTACCCAGAATAGATATTTTGGACGAAAAGAAGAAAATTTCATTTTCGGTGAATAGTAACTCGGGAATAGTAACTCATGAATAGTAACCCCGACTTGAAAAGTTCCAAATTTGATAAAAATTTCTAACCAATATTTCGGCATAATGATATTGAAGAAATAATATCATTTTTAAATAAAATAACATCCCTTACCTCGTAAAGACAGTACTTCTGGTCGGAATACTGGTATAAGGCTGAAAGAAACTTGCTCTGATGAATAGAAACTCTCAAAGTATCTAAATACTCACAAAATACACTCAATAATCTAGAGAGAGAAAGAGAGAAAACTTGTTTCTGGTGTGAGTTTCAATTCTAACTTAAGCACCTATTTATAGGAAAATGCTAGAACGCCAAAGGAGACTAAATAATAAAATATTATAATTACAAAACTCATTTCTACGCATGCCAATTCAGTTACCAGCCATCCTTGACCCAAATTAGCAGCCCACATGTGTTAGAATAAAAGTGGGTCCCACCCATAATTAATAAAAATTATTTTATTTTTTAAAACTTTAATAATTCATAGAAAATAACCCTTTTATCAGAAAATTCAAATCTCGCGATTTTTTATAGGAAATTCAATTCTCTACAACTTTGCAGAAGAAAGTTTTTCTAAATTCTAAACAGAAATTGACCGAGATCCATAAACGGGCGATTTTACAGGCTATAATTAAATTTCAGTCAAGAAATGGGTCCACCGACACACAAAACATGTGTTAATCATTTAATACAAAAAAATACTCTTCCTCCTCATATACTCATATATCCCACATTCATTGTAAAACTATCACCATTATTATATTATTAAATAAATTATTTTATCAGAAAAGATAAAATATCATTTTTTTTAATAATTGTCACTTAAAAATTTTCTCCATCTATATCCACATAAAATTAATATTTTCCTCATTATATAAATTAATAATTAATTATTCACAAATAATATTACAGAATCACAGTACTGGCAACCAGGCAATTCCCAGGAAAGAGGGGGCTTTCCAATAAGGATTTCTCCTTACTGGCGCGCAATTAGATGACCAAACCTCTCCTTAGACAGAACTTTCTAGACATTGCCAATAATGTTATCTAATAATATTATTCAAATAATATGAATTATTGATCTGATAATGGGAAATACTGTGTAGTGACAATTATTGAAACAACAGTAATATAAAATATCAACGCAGCAATTATTGAATCAATAAAATAAAATACTGAACAGTAATTACTGTAACCATTATTGAGTAGTGCCTTCTTACGTAAGAATCAATAATTGGTGCAATACAGTGTGCTACTGTGCAACAATGCGTATTACTGTGTTTTAACCACCGGGTATTCCAACAGTATTAACAGTAACAACTACGCCGTTATTTATAAACAACTTATAATTGTCGTTTTCTTCATCCAATCGCTTTCCGTTATGGGGTCCACAAAAGACTGCGCCGTCGTACGAATATTCCCCGACGGAAAGAATATTCCACGACCAAACGAATATTCCCCGACAACAATGAATATTTTATAACCACCTGCTTATTTGAAATATTTGCGCATTTTACCCATAACTAACCCCGTTAATCAATTTAACCCTTACTATTTCAAAATAATAAATAGAGGGAATTTAAATTTCATTTAATAATAATTTGGGGTCTTACAACCTCCCCTCCTTATGAAATTTCGTCCTCGAAATTGACGTACGTACCTGGTGTTTCGAAAAGATGAGGATACATCGCTTTCATTTTCGTTTCTAACTCCCAGGTCATTTCCTCAATAGCATGGTTTCTCCACAAAACTTTTACTTGTGGTATGACCTTCGTGCGTAGGACATGCTCCTTTCTATCTAAAATCTTGACAGGTACCTCCTCGTACGTTAAGTCTTCAGCTATCTCGTCCGGTTCTAACTCAATAACGTGGTCTGGGTCTTTCACATATTTACGTAACGCAGATATATGAAAAATATTATGAACACGAGACATACTTGGAGGTAACGCGAGTCTATTGTCCACATTTCCTACTCGGTCAAGAATCTGAAATGGACCAATAAATCGTGGATTGAGCTTTCCTCTCTTCCCAAATCTTGTAACTCCTTTCCATGGAGCCACACGCAACAATACATGATCCCCAATGTCAAATTCCACGTCCTTTCGATGAAGATCCGCATAACTCTTTTGTCGATCCTGTGCCGTTTGTATACGTTGTCGAATCGTTTGGATCTTCTCTGTAGTCATTCGTACCAACTCTGGTCCTAGCAACGTTGCTTCTCCCACCTCATCCCAACATACTGGAGAGCGACACTTTAGTCCATATAATGCTTCAAATGGGGCCACACCTATACTTGCCTGATAACTGTTATTGTAGGAGAATTCCACCAATGGTAGGTACTTATCCCAACTCCCTTTGAAATCTAGGACACAAAGTCTTAATAGATCTTCAAGGGTTTGAATAGTCCTCTCTGATTGTCCGTCCGTTTGAGGATGGTATGCCGAACTAAATCGTAAATCTGTGCCCATAGCTTTTTGCAAGCTAACCCAAAATCTTGAAGTAAATCTTGGGTCACGATCCGAAACTATGGATACTGGCATGCCATTCAGTCTCACAATCTCATCTACGTATATACGAGCAAGACGTTCAAGGGAATAAGTCTCCCGTATCGGTAAGAAATGAGCAGACTTAGTTAATCTATCAACAATAACCCAAATAGCATTTATGCCTTTAGAAACCGTGGGAAGACCCGTAACGAAATCCATGGTAATGTGTTCCCACTTCCATTTCGGAATCTCAAGTGGTTGCAATGGACCCTTTGGCACTTGATGTTCCGCCTTTACACGTTGACAAGTTAAACACCTCGAGATAAACTTTGCAATCTCTCTCTTCATATTATTCCACCAAAATGTATGTCGAAGATCACGATACATTTTAGTACTTCCAGGATGGATTGTAAATGGTGTATTGTGTGCTTCCATCATGATCTTGTACTTCAAATCAGAATCGTTAGGAACACAAAGTCTGGAGTGGACTCGAAGTATTCCTTCTTCATCGATTCTTGCTTCTGGAATAGCACCTTCTTGCACTTTCTTCTTCATACGCATCAGCTCCGGGTCTGTGGTTTGAGCAACTTTAACTTTATCAATTAAAGTTGGTTCTATGTGTATACTTGACATCATCGCACTCGTTCCTGCATAAGATCTTCTGCTCAACGCGTCAGCTACCACGTTTGCTTTTCCAGGATGGTATTGAATAGTGTGGTCGTAATCTTTCAACAGCTCGAGCCAACGTCGTTGCCGCATGTTGAGTTCTTTTTGAGTGAAGAAATATTTGAGGCTTTTATGGTCTGAATAAATCTCCACTTTCTCCCCATATAGATAGTGCCTCCAGATCTTTAGCGCGAAAACGACTGCTGCCAACTCTAGATCATGAGTAGGATAATTTCTCTCATATTCTTTAAGTTGTCGCGAGGCAAAGGCTATAACTTTTTCACGTTGCATGAGAACACATCCTAGCCCTTTGCCTGAAGCATCGCTGTAGATAACAAATCCATCCGAACCAGATGGTATGGTCAAAACAGGTGCCGAAATGAGTCTTCTCTTAAGCTCTTGAAAACTCTTCTCGCATTCCTCGCTCTATACGAATTTGATATCTTTCTGAGTTAGCTGAGTTAACGGGGTAGCGATTCGAGAAAACCCTTCCACGAATCTCCGATAATAACCAGCTAAGCCCAGAAAGCTACGTACTTCAGTCACCGTCTTTGGTTGCTCCCAACTTTGTATTGCTTCAATCTTCGCCGGGTCAACAGATACTCCATGTTTTGACACCACGTGCCCTAGGAATGCCACTTCCTCAAGCCAAAACTCGCATTTCTTCAACTTAGCATATAACTTATTTTCACGCAGCCTTTGGAGTACCAGCTTCAAATGATGCTCATGATCTTCACGGCTTTTGGAATATATGAGGATGTCGTCAATAAAGACAACAACGAACTGATCCAAATAATCCTTGAATACTCGGTTCATCATATCCATGAAAGCCGCAGGAGCATTAGTCAATCCAAAAGGCATGACTAGGAATTCATAATGCCCGTACCGAGTTCTGAAGGCAGTCTTTGGAATATTCTCAGTTTTAACCTTCAGCTGATGATATCCAGAACGAAGATCGATCTTTGAAAAGAATTTTGCTCCTTGTAACTGGTCAAACAGGTCATCAATACGAGGTAGCGGATACCTATTCTTAATAGTGACATGGTTTAATTCCCGGTAATCAATACAAAGTCGCATACTCCCGTCTTTCTTCTTTACAAATAAAACAGGAGCACCCCAAGGAGATGTACTAGGACGAATGAAACCGATGTCCAACAACTCTTGTAGTTGGACCTTTAACTCCTAAAGTTCAATAGGAGCCATTCGATATGGGGTTTTAGAAATGGGCTTTGTACCAGGTTCAAGATCAATAAAGAATTCAATTTCACGTTCCGGGGGTAGACCGGGAAGTTCTTCAGGAAATACGTCAGGAAAGTCAATAACAACAGGAATATTATTCAAATTTGACGTGTCTTTATTCAAATCCATAACATGGGCTAAGAAAGCATGACATCCGTTTTTTAATAAACGAATGGCTTTATGGCTTGATATAACAGTGATTGATTTTAATGGCTTAGTTGCTTGAATTCGTACAACAGGTTGGTTAGGAATATGAAAACTAACAACCTTACGAAAATAATCAATTTTGGCATGATGAGTAGTTAACCAATCAATCCCTAAAATCACATCAAAAGCAAGTATCTTTAAAGAGATAAGGTCAACAGGTAATGTGATGGTGCCAACTTGGATCAAACAAGATTTATAAACAGTGGATGTGATGAAAGTTTCTCCTAACGGAGTTTCCACAGATAAATCAAAGTCTAACTTCTCCGGAGTCAAGTTTAAACGTTGAGCACAAGCAGGAGAGATAAAAGAATGGGTAGAACCGGTATCTAATAAGGTATAAACTTCACATGAATTTATGATTAGCTTACCCGTGATCACCTCGTTTGGGTTCCTCGCATGTTGACCAGTCACGACAAACGCTCTTCCAGGAACCGTTGACTTTATCTTTTCTGGGGCAGCTTTTTGAGTCACCATCCCCGCTGGACTTGGTTTTGCTACAGTGCAATCTCGAGCGATATGCCCTTCTTTTCCACAATTATAACATACCTTAAACTGTTGTGGGCAGTTTGGGCTAATATGTCCTTCTTTTCCGCACTTATAGCATATAACCGGTGGTCGTTCTCCTCCCTTGGAGCCAGTTGTTGCTGGTACTGACGTCTTCATATTGTCATTGTTGAATCTCCTCTTTTTAAAATCTCCTCCCGACTCGCTTCTTCTATTTTCATAGCCACGATTACCGCCAGAGTGGTTGCCGTTCTTGTCTGTATTTTTCTTTCTCCGCTGGTTATCATTGTTCTGATGACTGTTGTCACCGATATGATCCTGGTTGTGGTCCCTCAGTTGACCGTACTCGTTATTTCGCTCTAATAATTGAGCCCTGTTGACAACATCTGAATAGAGAGAAAATTTATGAGAAATGAGATATTGACGTATGCCGGGTTTCAAACCTCTCAGAAACATCCTCGTCATACGTTCCTCATTCTCCACCAAATGAGGTGCAAACCTGGACAACTCTGCAAACTTTGCCTCGTACTGAGATACCGTCATATTATTCTGCTCTAATCTAATAAACTCTACCTCCTTCATATGACGAATACTTTCAGGAAAGTACTTATCATTGAACAGTTTCTGAAATGTCTCCCAAGACATGCTGAGTGCGGCTGGATGGGTACGCTTCACAGACTCCCACCAGTAGTCCGCCTCGCCACGAAACATAAAGGTGGCGAATGGAACCTTCTGTTCTTCTGTGCATCCCAAGACATCGAATATCTTGGTAATTTGCTTGACCCACGTTTCCGCCATGATCGGATCTGGCTTTCCCTTAAATTCTGGTGGTCCCAATTCTTTGAACTGTTTGGTTGTGACAAACCGTGAATTGCTATCATTTCCTCCTGTATTTTGAACACGAGTCTCCCTCGTCTGGTTTTGCATGAATTACAAAAAACTTCTAAACATTCCATCGTTCATCATCTGCTCATTGGTGTTGTTCACAGGAGGAACATTGCCAGCTTGTTGCACGTTCTCCTCGTTGGTAAGCACCGGTGTCTCCACGGTCTCATTTACTCCACTGTTAACATTCTCAGTCGACATTCTCAAATACTGCCATAAAACAAGGGTTAATTAAATAAATTAACAAATCACATAATACCCCTATATTATGACTGACCAATAAATAAGCTTAGGTAGGACACACTAGCGAAGGATTTATTCGTCTCTCCCCTCCTAGTTCTATTCTCCGATCTCCGCCAGAGATCATATCCCTAAGCTCTGATACCAACTGTGACGCCCCCAAAATAGGTATACAACACCCATTCTGAGTCACCAAAATACATGGTACAGAAACAACTACATCTTTACTGTTACAACATAAGAACTGTGAGTTTAAATACAAATATTGTCATCTAGACAATATCCACACTCAAATAAGTCCTCATCACAATTATTGATACATTATTTCACAAAAATGGTGAGGACTACTAAAATAACTTCTAGAACCATCATTTCATACCCCGACTAGTACTCGCTACATTCTCGCCTCCTGAGAAAAATAGAACAAAAAGGAAAAGGGTGAGCTCAACTAGCCCAGTAAAGAACATTATGACTAAGATAATACAGAACAAATTATCGTTAGTCTTCAACAGGGAAAAATCTAATAGAATACAATAGACAACAAGTTTTAAATCAATAACTGCAGCGGAAACAGCAAACCATTAGAAGAGTCAAGTAGAGAATGAGTTCTACTATCTTCTAAGATTTAAAAGTCCATCATCAATATTTTATCCCTGTAACAACAATCAATAACCATCTTTAATCAAATATTCATCTTTGCACTACAGGCCAAAGATATTCATTTGTATCATCAGTCGGTCATGTTCATCTCAACACCTGTTCACCTTTGCACTACGGGCAAAAGATATTCATTAGTTAATCATTCATCTTTGATCTACAGGCCAAAGATATTCAGTAATATCATCATTTAGGACTGAGGATGATGAAAAAATATCTTAAAGAAAACGAATCCAGTGAAACAAAATAACAAATATTAAGGATTCGTATTTCGATTTATCCATGTCCAAAAATATTTTATAATTATTCATAGTGAAGTAAAATTCAAGAATGATCAAAACATGGATACAATCAAAGCTAGTACCCAGAATAGATATTTTGGACGAAAAGAAGAAAATTTCATTTTCGGTGAATAGTAACTCGTGAATAGTAACTCATGAATAGTAACCCCGACGTGAAAAGTTCTAAATTTGATAAAAATTTCTAACCAATATTTCGGCATAATGATATTGAAGAAATAATATCATTTTTAAATAAAATAACATCCCTTACCTCGTAAAGACAGTACTTCTGGTCGAAATACCGGTATAAGGCTGAAAGAAACTTGCTCTGATGAATAGAAACTCTCAAAGTATCTAAATACTCACAAAATACACTCAATAATCTAGAGAGAGAAAGAGAGAAAACTTGTTTCTGGTGTGATTTTCAATTCTAACTTAAGCAGCTATTTATAGGAAAATGCTAGAACGCCAAAGGAGACTAAATAATAAAATATTATAATTACAAAACTCATTTCTACGCATGCCAATTCAGCCACCAGCCATCCTTGACCCAAATTAGCAGCCCACATGTGTTAGAATAAAAGGGGGTCCTACCCATAATTAATAAAAATTATTTTATTTTTTAAAACTTTAATAATTCATAGAAAATAACCCTTTTATCAGAAAATTCAAATCTCGCGATTTTTTATAGGAAATTCAATTCTCTACAACTTTGCAGAAGAAAGTTTTTCTAAATTCCAAACAGAAATTGACCGAAATCCATAAACGGGCGATTTTACAGGCTATAATCAAATTTCAGTCAAGAAATGGGGTCCACCGACACACAAAACATGTGTTAATCATTTAATACAAAAAAATACTCTTCCTCCTCATATACTCATATATCCCACATTCATTGTAAAACTATCACCATTATTATATTATTAAATAAATTATTTTATCAGAAAAGATAAAATATCATTTTTTTTAATAATTGTCACTTAAAAATTTTCTCCATCTATATCCACATAAAATTAATATTTTCCTCATTATATAAATTAATAATTAATTATTCGCAAATAATATTACAGAATCACAGTACTAGCAACCAGGCAATTTCCAGGAAAGAGGGGGCTTTCCAATAAGGATTTCTCTTTACTGGCGCGCAATTAGATGACCAAACCTCTCCTTAGACAGAACTTTCTAGACATTGCCAATAATGTTATCTAATAATATTATTCAAATAATATGAATTATTGATTTGATAATGGGAAATACTGTGTAGTAACAATTATTGAAACAACAGTAATATAAAATATCAACGCAGCAATTATTGAATCAATAAAATAAAATACTGAACAGTAATTACTGTAACCATTATTGAGTAGTGCCTTCTTACGTAAGAATCAATAATTGGTGCAATACAGTGTGCTACTGTGCAACAATGCGTATTACTGTGTTTTAACCACCGGGTATTCCAACAGTATTAACAGTAACAACTACGCCGTTATTTATAAACAACTTATACTTGTCGTTTTCTTCATCCAATCGCTTTCCGTTATGGGGTCCACAAAAGACTGCGCCGTCGTACGAATATTCCCCGACGGAAAGAATATTCCACGACCAAACGAATATTCCCCGACAACAATGAATATTTTATAACCACCTGCTTATTTGAAATATTTGCGCATTTTACCCATAACTAACCCCGTTAATCAATTTAACCCTTACTATTTCAAAATAATAAATAGAGGGAATTTAAATTTCATTTAATAATAATTTGGGGTCTTACACCCCTGCACTACGGCCAAGGATATTCTTTAGTATCACGATCACGAATTATCCATGCACTACGGCTAAAGATAATCATATTTTTATCAACGGTCCTGATCATGCCATAAAATAATTCATCTTTGCACTACGGCAAAAAAAATCCATAGTCATAATCATACCAAAAATTGTCCATCAATGCACAACGGGCCAATGAGGACTTTTTTCACATCATTTATAACATTACGGTCATGATTACACCGAATAATCCCTGGTCATAATCATACCAAGTTCATCTATGTACTACAGGTCACAGATGACTTTCAACAAAATATAAACATGAGGATGATGACAATGATATAAGAATTCAATAAAATAAGTTCAAGAATTAATTTATCTAGGAACTGATAACGTCCAAATTGTCAACATGATACTGCTTTGTAGAGTAAAATTTAAGAATTCTCAGAAGAATATTTCCATGAAAAGATACTAGATGAAGCGCAAATATCAATGATATTCCACTAATTTCATGGAGTATAGAAGTCAAAGTTTTAACCAACTGAGTATAATAAAGAATGGAATAACAAAAAAAATCACCATGCATGCGATAGACCGCACAAGCAGGTTAATTATTCCAACAGAATAATAAATAACGGAACTAGGTCCGGCGTAAAACGCACAGACAGGATATTTCAACAGAATAATAAATAATGGAACTAGGTCCGGCGTAAACGCACCGACAGGATATTCCAACAAAATAATAAAGACGGAACTAGGTCCGGCGTAAAACCCACAGACAGGATATTCCAACATAATAATAAAGAATGTAATAACAGAAGAATTTCACCAAGTATAGGGTAGTCCGCGTATACATGTTATTCCAACAGAATAATAAAGAATGAAATAACAGAAGTTTTCTTCATGAATACAAAAGAAATAATATCACTTACGGGTACAACAAATAATATCTCTTACCGTAAAAAAAACTTGATATCGGAGTAGTGAAGTAACAGAATACTTTTCTTCTCTCTCTTTATAATTTCTCTCTCTAGAGTTTTAGTGAATTCATAAGAAACTAATGAAGGAATGAGCTTCTATTTATAGAAGAATGGACTGCATAGTAACTAACTCATGAACGGTCTAGATTGATTTACTTTAATTTGACGGTCCATATTTAAAACAAAATCTTTTAAATAAAATATAATATAATCTATTTATAATCTAATAAAACGAATAACTTTATAAAAGATTTTACTATGTAAATATTATGCAGGCACTATACAAACACTATGCATAATAAAATATAATATATTCTAATTATTGTCTAATAAAACAGATAACTTTATAAAAGCATTCTGTTTTATATAAAAAGATTTTACTATTAGCCTAATAAAACGAATAACTTTATAAAAGTATTATGTCTTATATAAAAAGTTTTTCTGTTTTATTACATTAATAATACCAATAAAATAAAAGTGAGTGACTTATCACGTAAGCCTCAATAATCAATATCGTGTGCTACTATACAACCACACGTATTACTGTACTTTTACTACCGAGTAGTTCAACAGTATTAACGGTAAAACTTCCGCCGTTATTTTCATAAAATATTTTTGTCGTTTTCTCAATCTGACAATAATTCCGTTGCGGGGTCCACCAATAATTGTGTCGTCGTACGAATATTTCCCGACAAAAATAATATTCCACGACCAATCGAATATAATACAACAACTTGCATACTTTGTAAAATTTATAAATACTACCCACAACTATAACATTATCTCAAATTCACACCATAATATTTAAAAAATATTTCAAAAAAAAAAATTAAATCTTTATTCATAAAATCTGGGGTTTCACAGTGTTGAACAGAATGTACAACACTGGTTTTATATGTATCCAAATTATACCTAAATCACTGAGTTCTGTAAAAATTTTAACTGGAATAAATACTATACATTTTTTGGGAGTCAAAGCAATAAAAAATAAAAAAATTGGGCCAGTCAGAAAAATCCTCTGTAACCAATAATCCTCTCCAATAAAAAAATCGCTATAAGAATGTCTCCCTAGAAGAGCATCTCAAGCAGCCTCTTCAATCACTTTAGGATACTCAAATAGGTGAGTCACATCAGAAAAATCCTCTATAACAACCTCTTCAACTTTAGTCATCAAATCTGCAACCTAATTCTCACTCTTCAAATCTATAATTAAAGGCTAAAAATATTTATTACGCTTGATGGGTTTGATGTACGTAGATATTGATGAGGTACAAAATATGAAAGTAGGAAATAATGCTTTTCAAATTACCACGTAGGTCAACAAAATTTAATTTGAAGAATTTTTTTTTCTACTACTCTTAAAAATGCTCGAAAGACTTATTTTGAAGTGTATATAGATATTTCCTTGTTCAATATACATTATATTTTAATAATAAATGTATACTAAAATTCGTAATGACAAATGATATGTTGAGTTTTGTGCCAATTTAGGAATACTTAAATTTATGATCAAGAAGATAGGAATATATATATATATATATATATATATATATATATATATATATATATATATATATATATATATATATATATATATATATAAAATTTGGACTATCAAGTCATCAAAATGAATTGACTCATGACTAATCAAAATAACTCGGTACTTTTCTTGTTATATTTTGGTATTGATACGAAAAACCTAGTTCTTTATTAAGTACCATATATATACACGTTTCAAAATTAACTAAGATAGTGTTTGATAAACTTGTGTAATAAGAATTTATTAAAATATAGATTTTATATAAAATAACAACTCTTTTTAAAATAAAGTTTAAATATAAAGGAATTGTTTGATAATCTATTTTTATTGTATATCTGAATACAATATTTTACTATTTTATCCTTTTATCAATTTATACAAATTTTGAACGAGAATAAAAATATAATAAATATTAAATAATTAATTTAAGAAAATTACCAACAATGTATAACTAGTAAAATATTTTAAGCCTTTTAATAAAACATAATAATAATTATGATAATTTTACATAATTACTATAAAATATGACGGTGGTGATGGTAGTGAGTGGGGGGGGGGGGGCGATCGGGGTGGTGATCAGTAGTAGTGGGTTGTGGTGATGGTGTAGTGAGAAGTTAAGTGAAGAATTAAAAAATAAAATTAGAATAATAGTGAGAGTAAAAGAGTAATGAGGAAACTCTTTTTCTTTTTTTAAAAAAACTAATTGTCTTATTCTTTTTTCTTTTTTAAAGTCAAAAAGAGGTGGAATAAATTTTTTTCAAATTAAATTATCTCTGCGCAAAAAAAAAAAAAAGTGAGCCCAAAAAAAGTAAAAACAGATAATCAAACACCATCTTATTGTTGCTAATAGGTTGATCTGTTTAATTTAAAATAATTATTGTTGAAGCTACCCACTTGCGAAGGGACCTTTTCTCAAATTTTTTTAGGGGTAGTTTAGCATTTTCTTGGTGGCTTAATTATATTTTCTTATATTGCCGTGTGTCTATATATATATATATATATATATATATATATATATATATATATATATATATATATATATATATATAAAGAGGAGACATTGCATTATAAATATATTATGTAGCCTTTTCAAATAATGAAATTCATTTATAATTGGTCATAGCCAATAATTTGGCGAATCATGTGTCTCGTGTGATATTTTCTTTTTCGGATTTTTGCTTTTCATTTTATTTTGTTGTTAATTCGTAACACTAAGTACATTTAATCTTTTTTTCATATTTGTGATTTAATTTATTCTACTTGGCATAATAACGTTTAAGAAACTGATATTTTTACATGTGTTTTTAATATTTTCACATAATCCTCTAGTGAGAAGAAAGTGGGTCCCACTATGTGAGAGGGGACCGTATGAAAATATCAAAAAACTCATGTGGAAATAGTCCATATCTTAATACATTTTAACAATCCATATTTTTGTATTAAGAGGTCGTTTGAATAATTAAGATACAAATATGAGTCTAAACTATTCAAATAATCTTTTAATACAAAGATGTAGGTTATTAAGATACATTAAAAAGTTGACTATTAAGATGCAATCAAACACCACCATTATTGCTCCCGAAAACTATACGACAGGCTCTCTAGTTGGGATTTGCAACTAGGGGCGGAACCAAGCATAGGGCAGGAGGGCACCTGCCCCCACTAAAATTTCAGTGGGTCTGGGGGGTCAGTTTAAAAAAAAAATTTATTTCAGATGGTGTTAAATGAAATTGTTATGTTTGATTTAAAAAGTAAAAACTATTTGAATACGTAAACAAACTACTCCCAGTTCCCACTACTCTACTACTCCACAAAATAATTTTAAAAATAATCTCATTATTCTAAAACAAGACCAACAATCCCATTATCCCGGTTAAAACAAGGGATATTGACGGTATTGGCGGGACCAAGACCAATCCCAGTATCCCAGTTCTCACTACTCCATTAGTAGTCTTAATCTCTTAATAATTCATCTGTTCAGGCGGTTTATTAACAAAGAAACACATAACAATCATTCAGTCAACAGAGCAACAACAACTCCAAGTCTCCAAATTCGCAACAGAGGCATAGAGTAACTAAGTGTTTAGTTTATTTTAATTTTAGTTTTTAAATTTCCTAAATTTAACAATTGCTTTAGGAATTTTTATAATTATTTATAAATTCTTTTTTTTTTGTATTTTTATAAAATTATGGCTTTTTACTGCTTAAAGTAACACTGCAACCCAATAAAGAAGAGAACTCCGTCAAATAAAAGTTATTCAGGTATGTATTTTATTATATTTTTACTTTCTTTAAATTTTTATAATTTATTTTGTAATGTTACTTGTTAGTGGTTTAATTAAGAAATAAGAACATAATAAGTTAAAAGTGGAAACATAAATTTAAAAAAAAAACTAAAAACGAAAAGAAGTAAAAAGAGATCCAAATAAACTTATAATCTGCATGGTATAATGTTTAATGTTGATAGTGTTTTGATTTTTATATTTGTTGTTTTTATTTGGCTATACATTAGTTATTAATAATATACAACAG
Organism: Panax notoginseng; assembly: GCA_016801055.1. Taxonomy (NCBI): domain Eukaryota; kingdom Viridiplantae; phylum Streptophyta; class Magnoliopsida; order Apiales; family Araliaceae; genus Panax; species Panax notoginseng. The sequence goes on along the minus strand of CM029021.1, from coordinate 11,643,884 downwards.
TGAATATTGTTCTAATTTTTGAGTAAAACTCAATCCTAATGAAAACTATAGAACGGTACATTAGTAACTTACGGTGAGCGTGATATTTCTGCAATTATTAAAAATGAGATTATCATGCAATAATTTTAAGTAATGAAATCTCAAAATATGTTATTGTAAATAATATTTGAGAATTATTTAATTTTGTGATTGATTTTATTAATTTTTTATTTTTAAATTATTATTTTTTTTTAAATTTAATTTCACTGAACTCCGCAGCTGAATCCGTCGTGTTTGCAGCATATGACAGGAACATATGGTCTACGCATGTACTGCAAGAAAAGTAGTGGAGGGAGATCGGGAATTACATATATTTAATATTTTTCTTTTTTTGCATAAAATACTACCTGCCTTTTTCAACAATTAATTGTTATTTTCCCGATTATTTCAGGTAAATATTTTAGATTATGAAATTTGATTGGAACAATTTTTCCTTGAAGAATGAATTTTCATTTTCATGGTAGATTACTTCAATTTTAATAGACTATACTTGTATTAAACTTGTACTTGCATTTACACAGAATGCAGGTCTTAGTTTAGGAAATGGGTATTGCATTCTGTTAACGCCAAGATCTTCTCCCACGTCCCAATCACGTAAGACGCTATGATCCTGCACAGTTTAACAAGTCAACACCAAAAGCTTGACGGCCTGACTGTCGGGGGATAGCTCCGGCGTGAGAGTCAGTACAGGCGATCACAAGGTTAACAATGGAGGAAAAATATCTAGTGTCTAGAGAGCGAGATGAAAAAATATCAGTTGTATATGTGTGTACCTTTTTCTTGAAGACTTCCTTGCTAGGTTATACTCTCTTGCTCGATTTATCGTGCCACCCACTATCGTCTGACACAGTCCCCCACTCCTCAGTGATCTCTGCCGACTACATGCAGGTTGTCACCTTTTTCCTCCACTGTGTATGTCGCCGGCCAGCTATAATCTCATCCACATTAATGATCTACAGACTTTTTGTCAACAGTATTCCTCTCTCATCATTACAAGTCAAAGACAGAGATATTAAAAGATCTAGTGGGTCAACCCACTGATCCGACCCGATCTTGAAAGGATCCAACAAGAATAAGATAGTAACTAGGCCCAATAACCTTAGGACCCAATAGTAAAGACCCAATGGACTAACCAAATAAGTAGGCCCAATCCATTCAGCCCAATAGGTGAAATATCATGACCCAACATTGCTCCCCAGTCTTTTATTAAATAGGATGTTTAATGAAAGAGTATACATGACATCAGTCTAGGACAAAAGGAATTATAATAAGATCAACAAAGGCCTAAAATATAGCTTACCGAGGCCCATCCGAGAACTTCGGGCCCTTAGGAATTTGGGTCAGCCACTGATCGAAGATCTTCGTAAGGAGATCCAGGCAGGATACAGAAAATCCGCCGAGCTGAACGATGGGATCGTCCATATGTATGCCAAAGGATATGAAATCTACCGAAGTAAAGGCAAGGAAGAGCTTGTCACGGCCAAGGTATATCCATCTCTTCTAGACTCTTCAGACGGCTGTGATGACGATGATGAATCCTGAAGATGACCTCCCATTTACCTTTAGCTGTAGAACTTTCTGTAAATATTCTAACTTTTTGTGAACAGTTAATATGAATGTAATATCAACTTAGACTGTTAACCAAGTGAATCATATAATCAGTTAAGTTAAAGAATAATATAAACCGAACCCAATGAACTGAACTTAACACTTGAACAAAATAATGTAATGCATACTTATCGTTACCAAAGTGTGAAACAGATCATGTATATAAAGTGAATCTGGCCGATCCTCCTTACATCATCGGGATTTTGTTTACCACTCGGGGTAGAACAAAGATATAAGGACCATGGAATTTGTTTACCACTCGGGATAGAACAAATTTATAAGGACACACCTAACAATAAGGCTACCATCGAATGGTCAGCGAGTCCACCCGAACCTCCTTACTTCGGTGCATTTTGTTTACCACTCGCGGTAAAGCAAAATTAAAAGGACTATGTAATTTATCTACCACGCAGGGTATAACGAACCCCTGAGGACACTCCTATAAGGCTACCATCGAATGGTCAGCGAGTCCACTCCTTCCTCCTTACACCGATGAAGTTTGCCTACCACGAAGGGCCTGACAAATTCATAAGGACCACCTGCCAAAAAGGCTACCATCGAATGGTCAGCGAGTCCACCCGGACCTCCTAACACCGATGAAATGAACAACAATGAACAGAAGACCCAGTATATCTACCCCCCAAACAGCAAAGGGTACAGGAGATAAGATTGAGTATAGCTCTTCTGGTGGCTGATGTGGGATCGGACTATTGAGTTGGCACATCCTCATGAACTCGCCGAAGGATATCCTCAGCTTCGGATGTTACCAAACAATTCAACAACAGAGACGAAAAAGCCCTTCGATAAAGATCCTCATCAATAAGAACAAAGTTGGCCATCTTGTACTTAATCTTCTAAGCCAGAATTTGATCCGAAGTAAGAATGCCATCGAATCAGCAAAGGTGTTCACTTCGGTAATAGCCGATTTGGACAAGACAATAGTAATGGAGTTATCATGGTGATCGACCCCTTCGTTGTTTGTTACTCTGAATATGAACCTGATAGCCTGCTGCACTGATTGCCCGAAGTAGAATATCCGTCTACACACAGAATCCATGAACTCTGCTTCTGTCGAAGCACTGCAACGACTGTCTCGGACTCTTCAGCTTCTCCCTTACTATCATCAGCTTATTTCATCATCCCTAAGGACATGGCTTACATAGTAAACCAGGTGCTGCTTACCCCCAACTTCACGCACCAAAATTGCTCCCACTGCCAACAAGCTAGATGCCAAATACAAGTACAATGTTTCAGCAGGAGCGGGATTCACCAACAAAGGCGCCGACGAAAGATAGGTCTTTATTCCTTAAAAGGTGCCTTCACATTCTGAAACACATTAGACGAGATTCTCCGAAGACGAGTATCCACAGGGTGGTGTGCCCTCAGTAGATCATCAGGAGTGCGGCTTCTGGATATACTTTGGTGGGGAGTTCTGCCACTATGGTGAGAATATCTCAAGGCGGTGTACCTTCTTTGTATACTCAGGTGTGTACTCCCTAGATCTGCTCCTTCGTCTGCTTCGACCATAATCCTGAGAACCAATAGGGCAGAGTACCCTCCTCGGTCAATCAGGAAAACGGCTGTTGGGTCTTTATCTCCATCTGCTTCGACCATAATCCTGAGAACCAATATGGCAGAGTACCCTCCTCGGTCAATCAGGAAAATGGCTGTTGGGTCTTCGTCTCCATCAGCTTCGACCATAATCCTGAGAACCAATAGGGCGGAGTACCCTCCTCGGTCAATCAGGAAACTGGCTGTTGGGTTTTTGTCTCCATCAGCTTCGACCATAATCCTGAGAACCAATAGGGCGGAGTGCCCTCCTCGGTCAATCAGGAAAATGGCTGTTGGGTCTTCGTCTTCATCAGCTTCGACCATAATCCTGAGAACCAATAGGGTGGAGTACCCTCCTCGGTCAATAAGGAAAATGGTTGTTGGATCTTCGTCTCCATCAGCTTCGACCATAATCCTGAGAACCAATAGGGCGGAGTACCCTCCTCGGTCAATCAGGAAAATGGTTGTTAGGTCTTCGTCTCCATCAGGTTCTACCATAATCCTGAGAACCAATAGGGCGGAGTACCCTCCTCGGTCAATCAGGAAAATGGCTGTTGGGTCTTCGTCTCCATCAGCTTCGACCATAATCCTGAGAACCAATAGGGCGGAGTACCCTCCTCGGTCAATCAGAAAAATGGCTGTTGGGTCTTCATCTCCATCTGCTTCGACCATAATCCTAAGAACCAATAGGGTAGAGTACCCTCCTCGGTCAATCAGGAAAATGGATGTTGGGTCTTCATCTCCATCTGCTTCGACCATCTTGGCCAAATTGAACGCTCTGTCAGTCTGACCATCTCGATATAAGGTTCTAAGCAGTGTGCTTTCTACCCTTTTTTGATCTTGATCTGATCTTTTGCTAGCAGTATAAATGAATCTTCTTTCGGCATCACCATCGACTCTCGAACGAGAATCTTCCGAAACAGCCACCGAATGTCTTTCAAGGGTAATCGTTCTACTCTTCACCATAACTTCCGACGTAGAACAGTTAAGAGTTGTGATTGAAAACTCAAGAACACTAGAACACAGCCCTCCTTCTAGCGCCAATATTAACGCCAAGATCTTCTCCCACGTCTCAATCACGTAAGACGCTATGATCCTGCACAGTTCAACAAGTCAACACCAAAAGCTTGACGGCCTGACCTGTAAGACCCCAAATTATTAATAAATAAAATTTAAATTCCTTCTATTTATTATTTTGAAATAGTAAGTGTTAAATTGATTAATGAGGTTAGTTATGGGTAAAATGCGCAAATATTTCAAATAAGCAGGTGGTTATAAAATATTCATTGTTGTCGGGGAATATTCGTTTGGTCGTAGAATATTCTTCCTGTCGGGGAATATTCGTACGACGGCGCAGTCTTTTGTGGGCCCCATAACGGAAAGCGATTGGATGAAGAAAACGACAAGTATATGTTGTTTTATTAATAACGGCGTAGTTGTTACCGTTAATACTGTTGGAATACCCGGTGGTTAAAACTCAGTAATACGCGTTGTTACACAGTAGCACACTGATTGCACCAATTATTGATTTTTACGTAAGAAGGCACTACTCAATAATGGTTACAGTAATTACTGTTCAGTATTTTATTTTATTGATTTAATAATTACTGCGTTGATATTTTATATTACTGTTGTTTCAATAATTGTCACTACACAGTATTTCCCATTATCAGATCAATAATTCATATTATTTGAATAATATTATTATATAACATTATTGGCAATGTCTAGAAAGTTCTGTCTAAGGAGAGGTTTGGTCATCTAATTGCGCGCCAGTAAGGAGAAATCCTTATTGGAAAGCCCCCTCTTTCCTGGGAACGGCCTGGTTGTCATAAATGTGATTCTGTAATATTATTTGTGAATAATTAATTATTGATTCATACGATAAGGAAATATTTATTTTATGTGGATATAAATGATGGAGGATATATTTATTTTTATGTGGATAAAAATGAAAGAATTAAAGCTGAGGTATTTTATCAGTATTTTGTCGATGTGGAGGTATTAAAAATCATCCGTTTGTGAATTTCGGATATTTTTGGTTTGGAATTTGGAAAAACTTAAAGCTACAAAGTTGTAGAGAATTCGATTTCAGTCAGAATGGACATAAAATTCGTATTTTTCTGATAAACGGTCTATTTTCTATGAATTACTGAAGTTTCGGAAAATAAAATAATTTTTATTAAATTGCGGGACCCACTTTTTGGTTGGTGGATTAAACATGTGGGCTGCTGGGATGAATTTCAGAATTGGCATGCCTTGATAAGTCTTGGTCTTGGCATGCGTAAGGAAAATAAGAAAATATTAATTTATTATTTTAGTCTCCTTTGGCGTTCTAGCATTTTCCTATAAATAGAGGGCTAAGTTAGAATTGAAAATCATACCAGAAACAAAGTTTTCTCTCTTTCTCTCTCTATATTATCGAGCGTATTCTTGTGAGTATACTTTGAGTGTTGCTATACGGTGCGAGTTTCTGTCAGCACTATACCCGAAATTCAGTCAGAAGTACGATTATTTTGAGGTAAGGGATGTTATTTTATTCGAAAATGATATTATTTCTTCAATATCATTATGTCGAAATGTTGGTTGGAAATTTTTATCAAATTTGGAACTTTTCACGTCGGGGTTACTATTCATGAGTTACTATTCACGAGTTACTATTCACGAGTTACTATTCACCGAAAAATAAAATTTTCTTCTTTTCGTCCAAAATATCTATTCTGGGTACTAGCTTTGATTGTATCCATGTTTTGATCATTCTTGAATTCTACTTCACTATGAATAATTATAAGGTATTTTTGGACATGAATAAATCGAAATACGAATCCTTAATATTGTTATTTTGTTTCACTGGATTCGTTTTCTTTAAGATATTTTTCATCATCCTCAGTCCTAAATGATGATATTACTGAATATCTTTGGCCGTAGTGCAAAGATGAATGATTCACTGATGAATATCTTTGGCCCGTAGTGCAAAGATGAACAGGTGTTGAGATGAACATGACCGACTGGTGATACAAGTGAATATCTTTGGCCTGTAGTGCAAAGATGAATATTTGATTAAAGATGATTATTGATTGTTGTTACAGGGATAAAATATTGATGATGGACTTTTAAATCTTAGAAGATAGTAGAACTCATTCTCTACTTGACTCTTCTAATGGTTTGCTGTTTCCGCTGCAGTTATTGATTTAAAACTTGTTGTCTATTGTATTCTATTAGATTTTTCCCTGTTGAAGACTAACGATAATTTGTTCTGTATTATCTTAGTCATAATATTCTTTACTGGGCTAGTTGAGCTCACCCTTTTCCTTTTTGTTCCATTTTTCTCAGGAGGCGAGAATGTAGCGAGTACTAGTCGGGGTATGGAATGATGGTTCTAGAAGTTACTTTAGTAGTCCTCACCATTTTTGTGAAATAATGTATCAATAATTGTAATGAGGACTTATTTGAGTGTGGATATTGTCTAAATGACAATATTTGTATTTAAACTCACAGTTCTTGTGTTGTAATAATAAAGATGTAGTTGTTTCTGTACCATGTATTTTGACGACTCAGAATGGGTGTTGTATACCTATTTTGGGGGCGTCACAGTTGGTATCAGAGCCATAAGAAAAGAGCCCCGAGCCTCTATCTGGTGACATCCTGTTGATGAGGAATGCACCGAAGCCAGACTCTCCGTAGGGGACGCCGTTCTGCGGTGGCAAGCTGATAGGTACCTTTGTGAGGTGCTGACACATGATGGTGTCCAACGTCACAGTTGGTATCAGAGCTTAGGGATATGATCTCTGGCGGAGATCGGAGAATAGAACTAGGAGGGGAGAGACGAATAAATCCTTCGCTAGTGTGTCCTACCTAAGCTTATTTATTGGTCAGTCATAATATAGGAGTATTATGTGATTTGTTAATTTATTTAATTAACCCTTGTTTTATGGCAGTATTTAAGAATGGCTGCTGAGAACGTTAACAATGGAGTGTATGAGACTGTGGAACAACCTTTAGTCACAAACCAGGAGAACGTGCAACAGGAAGGCAATATTCCTCCTGTAAACAACGCTACCGAGCAAACGATGAACGATGGAATGTTTAGGAGCTTTTTGCAGTTCATGCAAAACCAGACGAGGGAGACTCGTGTTCAAAATACAGGAGGAAATGATAGCAATTCACGGTTTGTCACAGCCAAACAGTTCAAAGAATTGGGACCACCAGAATTTAAGGGAAAGCCGGATCCGATCATGGCGAAAACGTGGGTCAAACAAATTACCAAGATATTCGATGTCTTGGGATGCACGGAGGAACAGAAGGTTCCATTCGCCACCTTTATGTTCCGTGGCGAGGCAGACTACTGGTGGGAGTCTGTGAAGCGTACCCATCCAACCGCACTCAGCATGTCTTGGGAGACATTTCAGAAACTGTTCAATGACAAGTACTTTCCTGAAAGTATTCGTCATATGAAGGAGGTAGAGTTTATCAGACTGGAACAAAACAACATGACGGTATCCCAGTACGAGGCGAAGTTTGCAGAGTTATCCAGGTTTGCACCTCATTTGGTAGAAAATGAGGAACGTATGACGCGGATGTTTCTGAGAGGTTTAAAACCTGAGATTCGTCAATACCTTATCTCTCATAAATTTTCTCTGTATTCAGACGTTGTCAACAGGGCCCAATTATTAGAAAGAGATAATGAGTATACTCAACCGAGGGACCACAACCAGGGTCATACCGGTGACAGCAATCATCAGAGCGATGATAACCAACGAGGAGGGAAAAATACGAACAAAGGCGGTAACCACTCGGGTAGTCATCGTGGCCATGATAATAGGAGAGGTGAGTCAAGTGGAAATTTCAGAAAGAGGAGATTCAACAATGACGGGAAGACATCAGCAGCAGCACCAGCACCAACAACAAATTTTAGGGGAGGAGAACGACCGCCAGTTAGATGTTACAAATGCGGGAAAGAGGGACATATCAGCCCAAACTGTCCACAACAATCCAAGGTGTGTTACAACTGTGGGAAGGAAGGCCACATCGCTCGAGATTGTACTATAGCGAAACCAAGTTCAGCGGGAGTGGTGATTCCAAGGGCTGTCCCGGATAAGGCGAAATCAGCGGTTCTTGGAAGAGCGTTTGTCGTAACCGGCCAAAACGTGAGGAACCCGAACGAGGTGATTATGGGTAAGCTAATCTTGAATTCTTGCGAAGTTTATACCTTACTAGATACCGGTTCTACCCATTCTTTTATCTCTCCTGCTTGTGCTCAACGTTTAAACTTGAATCCGGGGAAATTGGACTTTGACTTATCTGTTGAAACTCCGTTAGGTGAAACCTTTGTTACATCTACAGTTTATAAATCTTGCATGATCCAAGTTGGCACTATCACATTACCTATTGATCTTATCTCTTTAAAGATACTTTCTTTTGATGTGATTTTAGGGATTGATTGGTTAACTACTCATCATGCCAAAATTGATTGTTTTCGTAAGGTTGTTAGTTTTCATATTCCTAACCAACCTGTTGTATGAATTCAAATAACTAAGCCATTAAAATCAATCACTGTTATATCAAGCCATAAAGCCATTCGTTTATTAAAAAACGGATGTCAAGCTTTCTTAGCCCATGTTATGGATTTGAATAAAGACACGTCAAATTTGAATAATATTCCTGTTGTTATTGACTTTCCTGACGTATTTCCTGAAGAACTTCCCGGTCTACCCCCGGAACGAGAAATTGAATTCTTTATTGATCTTGAACCTGGTACAAAGCCCATTTCTAAAACCCCATATCGAATGGCTCCTATTGAACTTTAGGAGTTAAAGGTCCAACTACAAGAGTTGTTGGACATCGGTTTCATTCGTCCTAGTACATCTCCTTGGGGTGCTCCTGTTTTATTTGTAAAGAAGAAAGACGGGAGTATGCGACTTTGTATTGATTACCGGGAATTAAACCATGTCACTATTAAGAATAAGTATCCGCTACCTCGTATTGATGACCTATTTGACCAGTTACAAGGAGCACAATTCTTTTCAAAGATCGATCTTCGTTCTGGATATCATCAGCTGAAGGTTAAAACTGAGGATATTCCAAAGACTGCCTTCAGAACTCGGTACGGGCATTATGAATTCCTAGTCATGTCTTTTGGATTGACTAATGCTCCTGCGGCTTTCATGGATATGATGAACCGAGTATTCAAGGATTATTTGGATCAGTTCGTTGTTGTCTTTATTGATGACATCCTCATATATTCCAAAAGCCGTGAAGATCATGAGCATCATTTGAAGCTGGTACTCCAAAGACTGCGTGAAAACAAGTTATATGCCAAGCTGAAGAAATGCGAGTTCTGGCTTGAGGAAGTAGCATTCCTTGGGCACGTGGTGTCAAAACATGGAGTATCTGTTGACCCGGCGAAGATTGAAGCAATACAAAGTTGGGAGCAACCAAAGATGGTGACCGAAGTACGTAGCTTTCTAGGTTTAGCTGGTTATTATCGAAGATTCGTGGAAGGGTTTTCTCGAATCGCTACCCCGTTAACTCAGCTGACTCGGAAAGATGTCAAATTCGTATGGAGCGAGGAATGCGAGAAGAGTTTTCAAGAGCTAAAGAGGAGACTCATTTCGGCACCTGTTCTGACAATACCATCTGGTTCGGATGGATTTGTTATCTACAGTGATGCTTCAAGCAAAGGGTTAGGATGTGTTCTCATGCAACATGGAAAAGTCATAGCCTATGCCTCGCGACAACTCAAAGAATATGAGAGGAATTATCCTACTCATGATTTGGAGTTGGCAGCAGTAGTTTTCGCGTCGAAGATCTGGAGACACTACCTGTATGGGGAGAAAGTGGAGATCTATACAGATCATAAAAGCCTCAAATATTTCTTCACCCAAAAAGAACTCAACATGCGGCAGCGACGTTGGCTCGAGCTGTTAAAAGATTACGATCATACCATCCAATATCATCCTGGAAAAGCAAACGTAGTAGCTGACGCATTGAGTAGAAGATCATATGCGGGTACGAGTGCAATGTTGTTAACACAAAGGCCCATTTTGTATGACTTGCAAAGGATGGAGATAGAGATGAAGGCTCCAAGTACCCACATGATGATATCAAATATACGAGTAGAACCGACTTTAATCGATAAAGTTAAAGCTGCTCAAGCTACGGACATAGAGCTGATGCATATGAAGAAGAAAGTGCAAGAAGGTTCTATTCCAGAAGCAAGAATCGATGAAGAAGAAATACTTCGAGTCCACTCCAGACTTTGTGTTCCTAACGATTCTGATTTGAAGTATAAGATCATGATGGAAGCACACAATACACCATTTGCAATCCATCCTGGAAGTACCAAAATGTATCGTGATCTTCGACATACATTTTGGTGGAATAATATGAAGAGAGAGATTGCAAAGTTTATCTCGAGGTGTTTAACTTGTCAACGTGTAAAGGCGGAACATCAAGTGCCAAAGGGTCCATTGCAATCACTTGAGATTCCGAAATGGAAGTGGGAACACATTACCATGGATTTCGTTACGGGTCTTCCCACGGTTTCTCAAGGCATAAATGCTATTTGGGTTATTGTTGATAGATTAACCAAGTCTGCTCATTTCTTGCCGATACGGGAGACTTATTCCCTTGAACGTCTTGCTCGTATATACGTAGATGAGATTGTGAGACTGCATGGCATGCCAGTATCCATAGTTTCGGATCGTGACCCAAGATTCACTTCAAGATTTTGGGTTAGCTTGCAAAAAGCTATGGGCACAGATTTACGATTTAGTTCGGCATACCATCCTCAAACGGACGGACAATCAGAGAGGACTATTCAAACTCTTGAAGATCTATTAAGACTTTGTGTCCTAGATTTCAAAGGGAGTTGGGATAAGTACCTACCATTGGTGGAATTCTCTTACAATAACAGTTATCAGGCAAGTATAGGTGTGGCCCCATTTGAAGCATTATATGGACGAAAGTGTCGCTCTCCAGTATGCTGGGACGAGGTGGGTGAAGCAACATTGTTGGGACCAGAGTTGGTACGCATGACTACAGAGAAGATCCAAACGATTCGACAACGTATACAAACGGCACAGGATCGACAAAAGAGTTATGCGGATCTTCATCGAAAGGACGTGGAATTTGACATTGGGGATCATGTATTGTTACGTGTGGCTCCATGGAAAGGAGTTACAAGATTTGGAAAGAGAGGAAAGCTCAATCCACGATTTATTGGTCCATTTCAAATTCTTGACCGAGTAGGAAATGTGGCCTATAGACTCGCGTTACCTCCAAGTATGTCTCGTGTTCATAATGTTTTTCATATATCTGTGTTACGTAAATATGTGAAAGACCCAGACCACGTTATTGAGTTAGAACTGGACGAGATAGCTGAAGACTTAACGTACGAAGAGGTACCTGTCAAGATCTTGGATAGAAAGGAGCATGTCCTACGCACGAAGGTCATACCACAAGTTAAAGTTTTGTGGAGAAATCATGCTATTGAGGAAATGACCTGGGAGTTAGAAACGGAAATGAAAGCGAGGTATCCTCATCTTTTCGAAACACCAGGTACGTACGTCAATTTCGAGGACGAAATTTCATAAGGAGGGGAGGTTGTAAGACCCCAAATTATTAATAAATAAAATTTAAATTCCTTCTATTTATTATTTTGAAATAGTAAGTGTTAAATTGATTAATGAGGTTAGTTATGGGTAAAATGCGCAAATATTTCAAATAAGCAGGTGGTTATAAAATATTCATTGTTGTCGGGGAATATTCGTTTGGTCGTAGAATATTCTTCCTGTCGGGGAATATTCGTACGACGGCGCAGTCTTTTGTGGGCCCCATAACGAAAAGCGATTGGATGAAGAAAACGACAAGTTTATGTTGTTTATTAATAACGGCGTAGTTGTTACCGTTAATACTGTTGGAATACCCGGTGGTTAAAACTCAGTAATACGCGTTGTTACACAGTAGCACACTGATTGCACCAATTATTGATTTTTACGTAAGAAGGCACTACTCAATAATGGTTACAGTAATTACTGTTCAGTATTTTATTTTATTGATTTAATAATTACTGCGTTGATATTTTATATTACTGTTGTTTCAATAATTGTCACTACACAGTATTTCCCATTATCAGATCAATAATTCATATTATTTGAATAATATTATTATATAACATTATTGGCAATGTCTAGAAAGTTCTGTCTAAGGAGAGGTTTGGTCATCTAATTGCGCGCCAGTAAGGAGAAATCCTTATTGGAAAGCCCCCTCTTTCCTGGGAACGGCCTGGTTGTCATAAATGTGATTCTGTAATATTATTTGTGAATAATTAATTATTGATTCATACGATAAGGAAATATTTATTTTATGTGGATATAAATGATGGAGGATATATTTATTTTTATGTGGATAAAAATGAAAGAATTAAAGCTGAGGTATTTTATCAGTATTTTGTCGATGTGGAGGTATTAAAAATCATCCGTTTGTGAATTTCGGATATTTTTGGTTTGGAATTTGGAAAAACTTAAAGCTACAAAGTTGTAGAGAATTCGATTTCAGTCAGAATGGACATAAAATTCGTATTTTTCTGATAAACGGTCTATTTTCTATGAATTACTGAAGTTTCGGAAAATAAAATAATTTTTATTAAATTGCGGGACCCACTTTTTGGTTGGTGGATTAAACATGTGGGCTGCTGGGATGAATTTCAGAATTGGCATGCCTTGATAAGTCTTGGTCTTGGCATGCGTAAGGAAAATAAGAAAATATTAATTTATTATTTTAGTCTCCTTTGGCGTTCTAGCATTTTCCTATAAATAGAGGGCTAAGTTAGAATTGAAAATCATACCAGAAACAAAGTTTTCTCTCTTTCTCTCTCTATATTATCGAGCGTATTCTTGTGAGTATACTTTGAGTGTTGCTATACGGTGCGAGTTTCTGTCAGCACTATACCCGAAATTCAGTCAGAAGTACGATTATTTTGAGGTAAGGGATGTTATTTTATTCGAAAATGATATTATTTCTTCAATATCATTATGTCGAAATGTTGGTTGGAAATTTTTATCAAATTTGGAACTTTTCACGTCGGGGTTACTATTCATGAGTTACTATTCACGAGTTACTATTCACGAGTTACTATTCACCGAAAAATAAAATTTTCTTCTTTTCGTCCAAAATATCTATTATGGGTACTAGCTTTGATTGTATCCATGTTTTGATCATTCTTGAATTCTACTTCACTATGAATAATTATAAGGTATTTTTGGACATGAATAAATCGAAATACGAATCCTTAATATTGTTATTTTGTTTCACTGGATTCGTTTTCTTTAAGATATTTTTCATCATCCTCAGTCCTAAATGATGATATTACTGAATATCTTTGGCCGTAGTGCAAAGATGAATGATTCACTGATGAATATCTTTGGCCCGTAGTGCAAAGATGAACAGGTGTTGAGATGAACATGACCGACTGGTGATACAAGTGAATATCTTTGGCCTGTAGTGCAAAGATGAATATTTGATTAAAGATGATTATTGATTGTTGTTACAGGGATAAAATATTGATGATGGACTTTTAAATCTTAGAAGATAGTAGAACTCATTCTCTACTTGACTCTTCTAATGGTTTGCTGTTTCCGCTGCAGTTATTGATTTAAAACTTGTTGTCTATTGTATTCTATTAGATTTTTCCCTGTTGAAGACTAACGATAATTTGTTCTGTATTATCTTAGTCATAATATTCTTTACTGGGCTAGTTGAGCTCACCCTTTTCCTTTTTGTTCCATTTTTCTCAGGAGGCGAGAATGTAGCGAGTACTAGTCGGGGTATGGAATGATGGTTCTAGAAGTTACTTTAGTAGTCCTCACCATTTTTGTGAAATAATGTATCAATAATTGTAATGAGGACTTATTTGAGTGTGGATATTGTCTAAATGACAATATTTGTATTTAAACTCACAGTTCTTGTGTTGTAATAATAAAGATGTAGTTGTTTCTGTACCATGTATTTTGACGACTCAGAATGGGTGTTGTATACCTATTTTGGGGGCGTCACATGACCGTCGGGGGATAGCTCCGGCGTGAGAGTCAGTACAGGCGATCACAAGGTTAACAATGGAGGAAAAATATCTAGTGTCTAGAGAACGAGATGAAAAATATCAGTTGTATATGTGTGTACCTTTTTCTTGAAGACTTCCTTGCTAGGTTATACTCTTCTGCCCGGTTTATCGTGCCACCCACTACCGTCTGACACAGCCCCCCACTACCGTCTGACACAGCCCCCCACTCCTTAGTGATCTCTGCCAACTGCATACAGGTTGTCACCTTTTTCCTCCACTGTCTATGCCGCCGGCCAGCTATAATCTCATCCACATTAATGATCTACAGACTTTTTGTCAACAGCCTTCCTCTCTCATCATTACAAGTCAAAGACAGATATATTAAAAGATCTAGTGGGTCAACCCACTTATCCGACCTGATCTTGTAAGGATCCAACAAGAATAAGATAGTGACTATGCCCAATAACCTTAGGACCCAATAGTAAAGACCCAATGGACTAACCAAATAAGTAGGCCCAATCCATTCAGCCCAATAGGTGAAATATCATGACCCAACACCTTCCTTTCGATATGTGACTTTTGAATAAGTATTTTGGGAGAAGAATAAAATAGAAAAGTGACAAAATTAACATAGTGTATGTTTGGGTCACTCAGCGTTTGCAGCTCTTGATGCGTTTAAAACGATTGGTGTGTTTAAACGCACTTGAAAATTCTGTTAATTTAATACTAACTTATTTTAAACGCAATTTATTTAATTAACAAACGCATCGGTTTTTTTAACACAATACAATAAAATTGGTGCAACGCTTTTAGAGGTCCAAACGCTATCGTCGCAAGCAGAACAAGTTACCTATAATAGTGAAGGAATGGAGGAAAATATAATCCAAAGTCCTAAAACGAAAATACTGAAGAATTTCAACTATGAATTGTCTTGAAAGTGAAAATGAGTTTCAAATATGAATTGTTTCACTTGAAATTGAACCACCGTATATTCAATTTATTACTGAACTAATGTTTATATATAAAAGTTTTTTACTTTTATTTATGTAAAGAAATTACAAAGAATGAAATATTCAAATTTTAATCAGAGCGAATATTGGTATGCTCGAATTCAACTTGTATATATATATATCATTAATTAAATGAAAAACGAGTATGAATTGGATTCGACTTGGATCAACTTCGAATTCGAATTTTGGATCATATTTTAAAGTCAATTTCGAGTCAAATACCGAACTACTTGACTCGACTTACACCCCTAATTATCACTATTATATCTACATTATAGTATAAATATTTATAGAGGGTAAAGGTAGTAAGGTATAGCCTAGGGCCTTGTAGTTTAACACATCATCATGATGATTGATATTGACAAAGAAGTCTTGTTTGGCGAGAGTCACAGACTATCTATCTACAACCACTTGTGACATAAGTAGGACTCTAAACGATCCGATCCAATTTGAACTTTGCCGAATTCTAACAGATTTGGAACATAATAAGTCGAACTCGAACGTGTTCTAAGTAACACGATCAAACTAACACACGTGCTAATTATTAGTTGTTCGCGAACATGCTCGAGTTCGCGAACATAGTCAAGCATCATCATGTTGGCAAACATCAACATGTTCGCGGACATTGTAACGACCCCAAAACAGGTCCATTCCATCCAACCTATTCTGAGTCGCTAAATACATGGTACAGAAAATAACTACAACTTTATTACAACAATTGTCGTGCAAAATACAACAACACATATACTGTGAGTTTGGATACAAATATATACCAAATGTGACTCATGTCCCAACCGTGGACAGCACCTCACAATGACATCTTACATAAAGGTATAGTCAAAAACTGTTTTAAAAATTAGAATCTTTGGAAAGTGCTCAAGAAAACCTTCGTACATGGGAGGCCATGCTTTCAGGTTATGATAGATATCATATGTCCACAGAATTATCCTTGGTTGACCTAATAGACCCCAAAGAAAAACGAGAAGATTACTATCATATTCTTTCCAATGGTAGGTCTTTTCTTGACATATCATTATCTCCACTGTCTCTAATTGAGAATTATACTTCAAACAAACACCAAGATTATATAGGTACTGCTCGTAAATATACTCAGCAAGTGGATGAGCACAATCTTGTCTTATGATGACACGAGGTTGTATGTCATTAGACATCTTGTATGATAGTGGCAAAACACCCTTCCAACGTTGGGTTCGCTTCACCCAAGATGATTCACCAAATATAACTCCTAAATGATGACCACCGTTCTATTCCCCTGTTACCCCCGCTCGACCCAGCTATAGTCTTATTACCTGAAAGAAATTGTGAACAGAAGGGTGAGCACAACTAGCCCAGTAAAGAATATCATGACTAAAGATAAATAAATTATCAATAGTCTTCATCAGTAATAAATCAGAGATTTAGAACATATAGTAGATGATAAAAAATTTCAACCATAGTTGCAGCGGAACGTGCAATCCATTAGAAGAGTCAAATAGACCATAAAGTCTATTATCTTTTCCATGTTAAAAATCCACCAACAATGTTTTATCCCTGTAACATCACTCAACAGTTCCTTTCCACAATCATATGAATAACTCATAATCATAATTGTGATTCTAAATTTTTCTTCACACCCAGGACGAAGAATATTTTCATCACCTATCTTTACCTGAAACATCAAAGATCATGGTTATACCAAATCACAGTTCATGTTCATAATCATACTAATTAATCCATCTTTGCACTACGGCCAAAGATATTCAACAACAGTTCATCTTTGCACTACAGGCCAAAGATATTCATCAACAGACCATCTTTGCACTACAGGCCAAAGATATTCAACAACAGTTCATCTTTGCACTACAGGCCAAAGATATTCATCAATAATTCATCTTTACACTACGGCCAAAGATATTCCTCAACAGTTCATCTTTGCACTACAGGCCAAAGATATTCCTCAACAGTTCATATTTGCACTACAGGCCAAATATATTAATATCTCAAAGAAATATATAATCATTTTATAATTTATATAAACAATAATTATAACCATGTTGATCATTTCATCTTTGCACTTAAGCTAAAGATATTCAATTATAAATTCAATGATCATGATCATACCAGTCAATAATTTAACTTTACACTACTGGCCAAAGAGAACCCATACTCATGATCATACCAATAATTTACCCATCTTTACACTCAACCGAAAGAGAATTTCAACATCAAAGTTATAAAAATGTTATATATGATAATATAAACAATATGATCAAAACATGGATTTAATTTCAAGAATAAAATTCATAAATCAACTATAATTTGGTTAGAAAAAGAAACCAATTTTGTCGTGAATAGTAACCCGTGAATAGTAACTCATGAATAGTAACTCGTGAATAGTAACTCATGAATAGTAACCCCGACATGAAAAAAGTAGAAATTCTACAATAATATACATACCAATATTTTGGTATAATGATATTGAAAGAATAATATTTCTTAAGCTTATAAACAATTTATTTAAATTATTTACACTTTACTAATTAATGCATTTAATCATCATAAAATGTCAACTCTTAAGATTTTATCATCAATAACTAAAACCCTCATCAAAAATCTGCATATACCTCATATAGGATTCTCAAGCCATAAAATCCTATTTTCTAATTTTCTTACTTCACATAACATATTTAATTCATTTTCTCATAACTAGTTTATTTTCATGAAAAATACCAAATCAGTTCCAAAAATATTTCTTTTCTGGAATTTAGCAGAATATAGTCCCATATTAAACATATATTTTTCTCAGAATTTTTAAAACTCATTTACTATTTTTCATATGGCCAAAACCGCCGAATATTTAGACATTTATCATAAATTATACTTTTATCCAAAAAATTTGAAATTCACAGAGTACACTAATATTATATAGATGTACTCTCAATAAAAATTTTATCAATTTTGGAGTTAACCACAAAGAATTATAAGCGGTTACTTTTAAAATAGTCTTTTCTCATAAAATTCATAACTCTTAATCTCAGCACATTTCTTCACCAACCAAGAGTGGGGCACATCAATTCTAGAATTTTTCACCAAAATGATAAATTCCGAAACTTCAACAATTTCTAAACCAGTCATCTCCTAAAATTCATAATAAATCATACGTTCATTTTTAACGGTTCAAAATTTGTGGACATATACTCAACTTATATATGTATAACATATCCAAAAATTACCACGATCCAACGGTCGGATTAAAAATTATAACCCCCGCAAAATATCTCAAAAATCTTAATTTTTAATACCTCCATTCCGACAAAAATACTGATAAAACACCTTAACATTAACTCCTTCATTTTTAACCACAAAAATATATCCCTCATTTATATCCACATAAAATAAATATTTTCTTATCATATGAATTAATAATTAATTATTCACAAATAATATTACAGAATCACATTTATGACAACCAGGACGTTCTTAGGAAAGAGGGGGCTTTCTAATAAGGATTTCTCCTTACTGGCGCGCAATTAGATGACCAAACCTCTCCTTAGACAGAACTTTCTAGACATTGCCAATAATGCTATCTAATAATATTATTTAAATAATATGAATTATTGACCTGATAATAGAAAATACTGTGCAGCAACAATTATTGAAACAACAATAATATAAAATATCAACGCAACAATTATTGAATCAATAAAATAAAATATTGAACAGTAACTATTGTAACAATTATTGAGCAGTGCCTTCTTACTTAAGAATTAATAATTGAAAAAAATACTGTGCAATACCGTGTGCTACTGTGCACGTATTACTTTATTTTAACCACCAGGTATTCCAACAGTGTTAACGGTAACAACTACGCCGTTATTTATAAAAACTCAATTTTGTCGTTTTCTTAATCCAATCGCTTTCCGTTATGGGACCCACAAATAGCTGCGCCGTCGTACAAATATTCTCCGACAGAAAGAATATTCCACGACCAAACGAATATTTCCCGACAAATGAATATTTTATAACCACTTGCTTATTTTCAAAAATATTCATATATCACCCATAACTTTAACTTTTTATCAATTTAACCATTTACTAAATAGAAAAATTGAATACTTTTTTTTCATAAAATTTGGGGTCTTACAATCTCCCCTCCTTATAAAATTTCGTCCTCGAAATTTACGTACCTGGTATTTCAAAGAGTTGAGAATACCTTCCTTTTATTTCAAATTCCATCTTCCCTGTCATCATAATTTCTCCATTGCTCATCTCCTGTATTTTAAATATCATTCTAGAATACAGCTTCAAAACAAGGGTTAATTTAACAAATTAACATATCACATAATATTCTGATATTATGTCTGACCAACAAATAAGCTTAGGTAGGGCACACTAGCGAAGGATTTACTCATCTCTCCCCTCCTAGTTATATTTCCCGATCTCCGCCAGAGACCATATCCCTAAGCTCTGATATCAAAATATAACTCTGGACACCAACTTGTGTCAGCACCTTACATTGATACCTATCAGTTTGCCACCGCAGAACGGCGTCCCCTACGGAGAGTCTGGCTTCGGTGCATCCCCCATCAGCAAGAAGTCACCAGCGAAAGGCTCGGGGCTCTTTACTTATAGCTCTGATATTAAAATGTAACGACCCCAAAACAGGTCCATTCCATCCAACCTATTCTGAGTCGTCAAATACATGGTACAGAAAATAACTACAACTTTATTACAACAATTATCGTGCAAAATACAACAACACATATGTTGTGAGTTTGGATACAAATATATACCAAATGTGACTCATTTCCCAACCGTGGACAGCACCTTACAATGACATCTTACATAAAGGTATAGTCAAAAACTGTTTTAGAAATTAGAATATTTGGGAAGTGCTCAAGAAAACCTTCGTACATGAGAGGCCATGCTTTCAGGTTATGATAGATATCATATGTCCACAGAATTATCCTTGGTTGACCCAATAGACCCCAAAGAAAAATGAAAAGATTACTATCATATTCTTTCCAATGGTAGGTCTTTTCTTGACATATCATTATCTCCACTGTCTCTAATTGAGAATTATACTTCAAACAAACACCGAGATTATATAGGTACTGCTCGTAAATATACTCAGCAAGTGGATGAGCACAATCCTGTCTTATGATGACACGAGGTTGTATATCATTAGACATCTTGTATGATAGTGGTAAAACACCCTTCCAACGTTGGGTTCGCTTCACCCAAGATGATTCACCAAATATAACTCCTAAATGATGACCACCGTTCTATTCTCCTGTTACCCCCGCTCGACCCAACTACACTCTTATTACCTGAAATGAATTGTGAACAGAAGGGTGAGCACAACTAGCCCAGTAAAGAATATCATGACTAAAGATAAATAAATTTTCAATAGTCTTCATCGGTAATAAATCAGAGATTTAGAACATATAGTAGATGATAAAAAATTTTAACCATAGTTGCAGCGGAACGTGCAATCCATTAGAAGAGTCAAATAGACCATAAAGTCTATTATCTTTTCCATGTTAAAAATCCACCAACAATGTTTTATCCTTGTAACATCACTCAACAGTTCATTTTCACAATCATATGAATAACTCATAATCATAATTGTGATTCTAAATTTTTCTTCGCACCCAGGACGAAGAATATTTTCATCACATGTCTTTACCTGAAACATCAAAGATCATGGTTATACCAAATCACAGTTTCTGTTCATAATCATACTAATAAATCCATCTTTGCACTACGGCCAAAGATATTCAACAACAGTTCATCTTTGTACTACAGGCCAAAGATATTCATCAACAGACCATCTTTGCACTACAGGCCAAAGATATTCAACAACAGTTCATCTTTGCACTACAGGCCAAAGATATTCATCAATAATTCATCTTTGCACTACGGCCAAAGATATTCCTCAACAATTTATCTTTGCACTACAGGCCAAAGATATTCCTCAACAGTTCATATTTGCACTACAAGCCAAATATATTAATATCTCAAAGAAATATATAATCATTTCAGAATTTATATAAACAATAATTATAACCATGTTGATCATTTCACCTTTGCACTTAAGCTAAAGATATTCAATTATAAATTCAATGATCATGATCATACCAGTCAACAATTCAACTTTGCACTACTGGCCAAAGAGAACCCATAGTCATGATCATACCAATAATTTATCCATCTTTACACTCAAGCGAAAGAGAATTTCAACATCAAAGTTATAAAAATATTATATATGATAATATAAACAATATGATCAAAACATGGATTTAATTTCAAGAGCAAAAATTATAAATCAACAATAATTTGGTTAGAAAAAGAAACCAATTTTATCGTAAATAATAACTCGTGAATAGTAACTCATGAATAGTAATCCCGACATGAAAAAGGTTGAAATTCTACAATAATATACATACCAATATTTTGGTATAATGATATTGAAAGAATAATATTTCTTAAGCTTATAAACAATTTATTTAAATTGTTTACACTTTACTAATTAATGCATTTAATCATCATAAAATGCCAACTCTTAAGATTTCATCATCAATAACTGAAACCCTCATCAAAAATCTGCATATACCTCATATAGGATTCTCAAGCCATAAAATCCTATTTTCTAATTTTCTTACTTCACATAACATATTTAATTCATTTTCTCATAACTAGTCTATTTACATGAAAAATACCAAATCAGTTCCAAAAATATTTCTTTTCTGGAATTTAGCAGAATATAGTCCCATATTGAACATATATTTTTCTCAAAATTTTTAAAACTCATTTACTATTTTTCATATGGCCAAAATCGCCAAATATTTAGACATTTATCATAAATTTTACTTTTATCCAAAAATTCTGAAATTCACAGAGTACACTAATATTATATAGATGTACTCCCAATAAAAATTTCATCAATTTTGGAGCTAACCACAAGGAATTATAAGCGGTTACTTTTAAAATAGTCTTTTCTCATAAAATTCATAACTCTTAATCTATACATCCAAAAATTACCATTTTTGGACACAATCAATAAAACTTATCAAAATATCATTTCAAATTTTTCCAGAATTTTCTGAAGGTCAGAAGAATTACGAACTGAAAAATATAATAACCCTTAAAATCCCTTATTATCCCTTACTATCCCTTACCTTAAAAGTGCAGTATTTCTGACTGAAATGCAAAGCCGAAGGAAACTTGCACTGAATAGCAACTCTCAAAGTATCTAAATACTCACAAAATATGCTTCATAATATAGAGAGAGAAAGAGAGAAAGCTTATGTTTCTGGTGTGATTTTCAATTCTAACTTAGCCCTCTATTTATAGGAAAATGTTAGCACGCCGAAGCAGACTTAACCTGCAACCTGTTGGCTTTACCTGCTACTATTCTCACCCACCACATTTGAATAAAAATCTCAACACATTTCTTCACCAACCAAGAGTGGGGCCCATCAATTCTAGAATTTTCCACCAAAATGATAAATTCCGAAACTTCAACAATTTCTAAACCAGTCATCTCGTAAAATTCATAATAAATCATACGTTCATTTTTAACGGTTCAAAATTTGTGGACATATACTCAACTTATATATGTATAACATATCCAAAAATTACCACGATCCAACGGTCGGATTAAAAATTATAACCCCCGCAAAATATCTCAAAAATCTTAATTTTTAATACCTCCATTCCGACAAAAATACTGATAAAACACCTTAACATTAACTCCTTCATTTTTAACCACAAAAATATATCCCTCATTTATATCCACATAAAATAAATATTTTCTTATCATATGAATTAATAATTAATTATTCACAAATAATATTACAGAATCACATTTATGACAACCAGGACGTTCTTAGGAAAGAGGGGGCTTTCCAATAAGGATTTCTCCTTACTGGCGCGCAATTAGATGACCAAACCTCTCCTTAGACAGAACTTTCTAGACATTGCCAATAATGCTATCTAATAATATTATTTAAATAATATGAATTATTGACCTGATAATAGAAAATACTGTGCAGCAACAATTATTGAAACAATAATAATACAAAATATCAACGCAGCAATTATTGAATCAATAAAATAAAATATTGAGCAATAATTACTGTAACAATTATTGAGTAGTGCCTTCTTACGTAAGAATTAATAATTGAAAAAAATAATGTGCAATACCGTGTGCTACTATGCAACTACGCGTATTACTGTATTTTAACCACCAGGTATTCCAACAGTATTAACGATAACTACGCCGTTATTTATAAAAACTCAATTTTGTCGTTTTCTTCATCCAATCGCTTTCCGTTATGGGGCCCACAAATAGCTGCGCCGTCGTACGAATATTCCCCGACAGAAAGAATATTCCACGACCAAACGAATATTCCCCGACAAAATGAATATTTTATAACCACTTGCTTATTTTGAAAAATATTCATATATCACCCTTAACTTTAACTTTTTATCAATTTAACCATTTACTAAATAGAAAAATTGAATACTTTTATTTCATAAAATTTGGGGTCTTACAGACATCAACATGTTCGCGGACATCATCAACACACTGAAGCAAAAATTAAGTCAAATATTGTAAATACTCGAGCATCTCACGAGCTACTCACGAACCACTCGAATCGAACTCGAACCGAACTGTTTGCGAACACAATCAAACCAAACCACATTGTTCACATGCAAACACGTTCGATCAAACAATCGAACGCGATACTATCTGCGAACTCGACTCAGCAAGACAATCCAATCGAACTCAAATTGAATTTGTTCGCGAACGGTTCAATTCGTTTGCAAGCCTAAACATGAGTACGTCCTTACAAAAATTAAGTTTCAAGTCCAAAAACTTAGTTACCAAAAATAAACAAACCATACTCCAATATCTCATGTGGGTATTTTAATAATTCAGCCCAAATTCCGAGTCGAATTACGTACGTATCAAGACTCAATTTAATTTCAATAATACTTTTTTGAGTAATATTTTTAGTCGACACAGATTCACTGAAAAGTTATAATTATAAATATTATCCGTAGTAGTTTACCACCTATAGACATATTAAATTATCTCAAATGTTTTGGTGTGAGACTGTTGTGTTAAGTGATTGGATTACAAGAGTACTTGATTATTGGGAAGATGGAATGATAGAGAAATTAAGTTTCAGGATTATAATTAAGAATGCATGTTAATTTTCTGCCTCATGCAATATTGAGTAGAGTTCCTTAATCATTCAAAGCAAAATTTAGATGATTTGAGAACTTGAACATCTGATTGATGAGTTCCATTTTCATTTTGCTCCCATGCATGCATGCATGCATGCATGCATGTATACATACATAAAGATAATCTATTAAGTAATCTGTCTCAAAATTAAAAATAGCAAAATTATAAATGAAAAAACATAAGCTGTCCATTGGTTTTGAAGACACAACTTATGTGGAATTGACAAACTATGACACGTCAGAGATAAATAGAAAAATAAAAATAATAAATTAAGCCTAAAGGAGTAAATTATAAATAATACAAATAGGAGAGAGACTTAAAGGGAACAGAACTACAGAAGTACCTCAACCTTGTTGTGGTTTTGGCTTTTAAAAATTTCCTTGATAGAAGAGAATTGAGTGGAGTGGGGGTGTGTAGGGTATCCCACAAATAAACACACTAACTCTCATGGCATCTATTTCAGCAAAAGCTCCCCCACCCCTTCTGCTAATAATCTAACCTTGTATTAGTAGTAGTAGCAGTAGTAGTAACAATTAAACCAAAGAATTATTGGTTGGATTCCCAATGTTTTGACTGCCCTTCATCTGGATACCCCTTTCAATTCAACTCAAACCTTTCTACTGCCAAAACCCTATGGGCAGTGTGCTCACATGGTGGGTGCTTCATTCTGCTTCTCTTCCCCATTTCACCCCACCATCCCATCCCCCTTCATATGGATGTATATGCTTCCTTGAGTGCTTCTTTGATTAAAGGGCATTTAGGGCACTTCATACGTTTGTTTGTTTAGTACATTTGAAAGTTCAGACATGTTTTAAAATTTTGTCCAGTTAAAAATACTTTATATAATTTTATAAAGAACAATGTTATAGTTATTAATTTTCATAATTAAATTTGGACTCATTTATGGATGATCATATTGCAAAGATTTAGTACTATGTTTAATTACTTGTAACTTTAAATTTTAAATATTAATATTCTTCTTAATTAGTGTTGGGGAAAATGCACGTCTTAAAATAAAAGCCTCTTGTAAAACAACACGAAGGTTGTGACAAGAAGATGAATATACACCACAAAGGTTTATATACAAGGCTACAGATAACAAGTATGAAACTCTGAAGACCCATGCAGCATTAATGTTATTCATCATTATGTGCCCTAATCTGACATTTTTGGTTGTTTTGACCTGTGAGCTGTGCTGTAGATTTGTTAAGCGATAGTATTGCAAAAGCATGTACTAGTGTCTCGCTCTTTGAAACATGCATGAAATTGAGCCTCGATGACGTTAGGACCTTAAGCTATATATATCACATTTTATTTGGGATAAAATCTAGACTTAAGAATTTGCAATTTTGTGCGTTTGATGCGTTAGCATTGTGTTTGGAGGTCTAAATGCAATAAAATTATTTTTGGTTAGTAGAGTCTAGACTCCAAATAAAATAAGTTGTTGATAAACGTGTTAAATTGGAAGTTTTTTTCTATAGTGATATTTTCACAAGTACTACGTACACTGAGGAATTTTAGGGAACTATTCTAGGTTATACACCGTCTATGGCTGAAATTGTGGTTGACCCTCGAAGTATGGGATTTTACATTAAAACAAATTCCTATAATTTCTCTATTCTAACTACTCACGCCAACACTCCCTTTCAAGTTGGTCAATAGATATCTCTTATGCCCAACTTGTCAAGTGAAAGTTCTTTGTGGACACTGCCTGCGGCAGTATATCCGCCAACTGGTTTTTTGATTTGACAAATGAAAACCGAATAATTTTTTCCTCAAAGTTTTGTTTGATAAAATGTCGATCCACATCAACGTGCTTAGTGTGATCATGCTGGATAGGATTGTGGGAGATGTCAATGGTTGTCTTGTTATCACAAAACAAGTTCATTTCATAGCTAGGATGCAAAACCAATCTCAACTAACAACCTTCTAAGCCAAAGGAGTTCGCAAAGACCCATTGCCATTCCTCGAAATTCAGCTTCAGCGCTAGATAATGCCAATACTTTTTGTTTCTTGCTTCTCCATATAACAAGATTGCCTCCTACAAATGTAAAGTAGCCCAATGTGGATTTCCTATCAGAAATATTTTCTGCCCAGTCAGCGTCCGTGTAGCCATTAACATTCAAATGATTATTCTTTGAGAACATATGCCCTTTTGCATGAGAGGACTTCAAATAACGAAGAATCTGAATTACAACATCCATGCGATTTTCACGAGGACAGTGCATGAACTGACTCACTACACTTACAGCGTAAGTAATATTTGGGCGAGTATGAGATAAATAGATAAGTTTACCGACTAACCATTGATACCTCTCTTTGTCCACTGACACTTGATCTGTATATTCACCAAATTTATGATTTGGAATAATTGGAATATCCGTTGGTTTACACTCCAGTAATCCTACTTCTGGCAGCAAAGTCAAGTACATATTTTCTTTGAGAAAGAAATAAGCATTGTCTTGACCTAGTGATGAGTACGTGGGTTTAAAACCTATGAATTGGGTATTATTTTACTTGAATTATTATGTGTTCTTGGTAATTTTCCATGTTACTTTTTGGGTTTTGTGTCACTTTGCAGGAAAGGAGCATGGATGGGCTTAATAGATGAAAAGGGAGAAGAACTGAACAAATTGGGCAAAATGGCAGAGTAGCGCGAGTTGTGCTACTTTTGGTATTGGTATTGGCGCGGGGCACGCCAGGCTGTTTTGAAGATTCTGCATATGTAGCGCGGGGCATGCTGCTCACTGAAGGTGCGCAACTGGCGCGTAGCGCGTCGGTCTGACAAATTTGACAGATTTTATTTCCTTTTTGCATAAAGTTGATTCAGAAGAGGAGTTCTACTTCCCTTATGTAATGGGATTTTGCTAGGACTATAAGTATTAGTTGTTTACTTAGTTTTTGACATCTTTTGACTACAATTTATTGAGAGCCACTTCTATTAGAAACTTGGAGATATCATTGGAGAGCACACAAGGCGAAGATTGAAGCTTAGAGACTGAAGATTTCTCGACAGGGTTTTTCTTCTTCTCTTAATTTCATTATCTGTATTTGAGATGTTATTAATTTTAATCTTCTTGACTTTATTATGATGATGAACTAATTTCCCAATTAGGGGTACAATTGAACCTTTTGCAATTCAATAATTTAATTATCAATATTTTCACTTGTTGATCCTATTGAGTTGCTTATTATATTTTGTACTTAATCTGTTAATTGTCTAGCTAGCAGCTAATCTGATATCTTTGATGGAATTGAAAAAAGAAATCTTAGATTATATCTAATATAATAATATATGAATTTGTTGATTCTTGTTAAGGATAATATAACAGTGTATGAGACGAAAGTACTTGTATGTCATGCGTAACTTTGTTAGGAGTTTGTGTTTAATGAATCTGTT
Organism: Panax notoginseng; assembly: GCA_016801055.1. Lineage (NCBI taxonomy): Eukaryota > Viridiplantae > Streptophyta > Magnoliopsida > Apiales > Araliaceae > Panax > Panax notoginseng. Next base: position 11,615,958 of record CM029021.1, on the reverse strand, counting down.
TTAAGTATTTTTGTGAGATCCTGAATTTTATGAAATAAAAGTATTCAATTTTTCTATTTTGGTAAATAGTTAAATTGATAAAAGTTTAAAGTTAAGGGTAATATGTGAATTTTTTTTTGCAAAGTAAGCAAGTTGATATAAAATATTCGTTGTGTCGGGCAATATTCGATTAGTCGGGGAATATTCTTTTTGTCGGAGAATATTCGTACGACGGTACAATCATTGGTGGACCCCACAACAGAATTATTGTCGGATTGAGAAAACGACAAAAATATTTTTATGAAAATGACGGCGGAAGTTTTACCGTTAACTGTTAAAACATCCGGTGTTAAAAGTACAGTAATACGCGTGGTTGCATAGTAGCACACGGTATTGATTATTGATGCTTACGTGAGAAGTCACTCAGTTTTGTTCTATTAGTATTATTAATGTAATAAAACAGAAAAGCTTTTTATATAAAACAGAATACTTTTATAAAGTTGTTCGTTTTATTAGGCTAATAGTAAAATCTTTTTATATAAAACAGAATACTTTTATAAAGTTATCTGTTTTATTAGACAATAATTAGAATATATTATATTTTATTATGCATAGTGTTTGCATAGTGCCTGCATAGTGTTTGCATAGTAAAATCTTTTATAAAGTTATTCGTTTTGTTAGATTATAAATAGAATATATTATACTTTATTTAAAAGATTTTGCTTTAAATATGGACCGTCCGATTAAAAGTAAATCAATCTGGACCGTTCATGAATTAGTTACTATGCAGTCCATTCTTCTATAAATAGAAGCTCATTCTTTCATTATTTCTTACGAATTTACTGAAACTCTAGAGAGAGAAACTATAGAGAGAGTTCTTCTTCTATAATCTTGAGCGTATTTATTTAGAGTTTAAGAAAGCTTTAAGCGTAGTGCAAGTTTTCTTCGAGTATATCCTCGCCCTACCAGTCGGAATACTCTTCTTTCAAAGGTAAGGGATATTATTTGTTGTAATCGTAAGAGATATTATTTGTTGTAATCGTAAGGGATATTATTTGTGGTACCCGTAAGGGGTATTATTTCTTTTGTATTCATGAAGAGAACTTCTGTTATTCCATTTTTTATTATTCTGTTGGAATAATCTGTATACGCGAGCTACCCTATACTTGATGAAATTCTTCTGTTATTCTATTCTTTATTATTCTATTGAAATAACCTGTCTATGTGGATTACCACATGCATGGTGAATGATCCTTTGTATTCATTCCTTATTAAATTATGGAAATGATCTGTATATGTGAATTACCGCATGGCGGACGAAAATCTATTTGCAATTTTATATATTCTATTATACTCAGTTGGTTAAAGTTTTAGCTTCTATACTCCATGAAATTAGTGAAATATCCTTGATATTAATTTGCGCTTCATCCAGTATCTTTTCATGAAAATATTTTTCTGAGCATTCTTAAATTTTACTCTATAAATAAGTATCATGTTGACAATTTGGACATTATTGGTTACTGGATAAATTAATTCTTGAACTTGTTTTATTGAATTATTATGTCATTGTCATCATCTTCATGTTTATATTATGTTGAAAGTCATCTGTGGCCTGTAGTGCATAGATGGACTTGGTATGATTATGACCAGGGATTATTCGGTATAATCATGATCGTAATGTTACAAATGATGTGATAAAAGTCATCTTTGGCCCGTAGTGCATAGATGAACTTGGTGTGATTATGACCAGGGATTATTCGGTATAATCATGACCGTAATGTGATGAATGATGTGGTAAAAAAATTCCTCATTGGCCGTAGTGCATTGATGGACTGTTTTTGGTATGATTATGGCTATAGATTCTCTTCGGCCAAGTGTGCAAAGATGAATTATTTTATGGCATGATCAAGACCGCTAATGAAAACACGACTATCTTTAGCCCGTAGTGCATGGATAATTCGTGATCGTGATACTAATGAATATCCTTGGCCTGTAGTGCAGGGATAATTCGATGATGTGAATTAATTATTGAGCTGAGTCTCAGCGATGAAATATTAATTCATGAATGTGATAATAATGAATATCTTTGGCCGTAGTGCATGGATAATTCATGGATGCGATACTAACGAATATCCTTGGCCGTAGTGCATGGATAATTCGAAGGTGTGGATTATTTATTAAGCTGAGTCTCAGCGATAAAATACTGGTTATACACTTTTAATTTGTAGAAGATAGTAGATATCATGCTCTACTTGACTCTTCTAAAATACAATTGTATGTCTTTGGTCGTAGTGTAAAGATGAATTTATTAGTATGATTATGAACAAGAATTGTGATTTGGTATAACCATGATTTTTGATGTTTCAGGTGAATATAGGTGATGAAAATTATCTTCGTCCTGGGTGCGAAGAGGAATTTAGAATCACAATTATGATTATGAGTTATTCATATGATTGTGGACAGTAATTGTTGATTAATGTTACAGGGATAAAATATTATTGGTGGACTTTTAACATGGAGAAGATAATAGACCTAATGGTCTATTTGACTCTTCTAATGGATTGCTCGTTCCGCTGCAACTATGGTTGAAAAGTTTTATTAGCTACCATATGTTCTAAATCTCTGATTTATTAATGATGAAGGCTATTGATGATGTAAATTAGCTTTAATTATGATATTCTTTACTGGGCTAGTTGAGCTCACCCTTTTGCTTTCATTGTTCTCTTCAGAAAATGAGAACGCAGCATGGACTAGTCGGGAAATGGAGTGACGGTCCAGATGATATCATTAGTAGTCCTCACTATTCTATGAAATAGTGTGATAGCTGTGGAGGTTCTCTCTAAACAGTATAGAAATGTGTGTTGTATTCTATACATCATTTAGTAGTTATATTTGGTGAATCAAATAGGGTGAGGCAAACCCAACTTTGGAAGGGTATTTTGCCACTATCATACAAGATGCCTAATGACATACAACCTCCTATTCTCTTAAGACATGGTTGTGCGCATCCACTTGCTGAATATATCTACGAGCACTATCTATATGATCTTGGAGTTTATTTGAAATATAATTTTTACTTGGAGACAATGGAGATATTTATATGTCAAGAGAAGACTCACCATTGGAAAGAAGATGATAGTAATCTTCTTGTTTTTCTTTGGGAACTTTTGGGATAACCAAGGATAATTATGTAGACATATGATATCTATCATAACCTAGACGCATGACCTCCCATATATGAATGTTTTCTTGAGCACTTTCCAAAGATTTTAATTTCTAAAATAATTATTGACTGTACCTTCATGTAAGGTAACATTGTAAGGTCTTATGGTCAAGGCACCACGAGAGTATTATATATATTTGTATTAAAACTCACAGCTTATCTGTTGTCGTGCTCTGCACGACAGTTCAACAGTTGTATAAATAAAGTTTGTATTTGATTTTTATAGTATGATATCTAGCGACTCAGAATGGATCGTGTGGACCTATTTTGGGACTGTCACAGTTTTGCACGAAAATAGCAAAATAACTGATAGAGGTCTTTTTATTAATTATTGAAAGATGTTAATAAATTGTTAGGCAATCCTATAAAGTTGGCAACTCATTGGATTAAATAAGTGGAAATATGGTAAGGAGATTATTGTAAATCAATTGGAGAAATTGTATTGCTATGTCTTTATCATCTGGTAATCAATAATTGTTAGTTAATTGATTTTTATTTTCTTTTAATCAAAACAATTTCACAAATCAATTGGAGTGACTGTTTAAATGAATTATTGAATTGATAAAAACTTATTAATTAGATTAATTATTAGTAACTGTTCCTTGTGGGTTCGACACTCTTCTTACTTCTTTATTATTTGATTAATCGTATGCATTTGTGTGTATTTGTTATTATATAAATCAAACAACAAATTTTTGGCGCCGTTATCGGGGAACGGTTCTAATAATTATTTTGTTATTAGTTTTTATCAATTTAGTTTGTTTAAACGTTTTTAATTGTTTTTGTTTTATTTTTTTCTTTACGAGGTATATCATGACTAACTATAATTATCAATGGTCGTATATGAGAATAACTCAGCCAAACGCGATATGGATTTATGAACTCAATGAGTTGTCAGCACAAATGAAGACTACCCCAACAATACAGTATGGTGGAAACTTCGTTGAATACCCCAACAATTATATTTATCCCAATAACTATCATTAGGATTGGGGGTATCACCCGAATTTCTCGTGGCAAGATAATGAAGCCCAAACTCAAGCATCATGACAAACTCAAATGCACGGATTTCAACCTTAGCAACAACCACCCCCACAGCAGGAAAAGAAACCAGAACTGGAGGAGCTTCTGATTAAGTACGAAAAAATAATCATGAAGTGACTCTTAGAAATATAGATAATCAAATTGGGCAGTTGGTAAATGTCATTAACAATCGCTCTCAAGGTGAATTGCCAAGTAATATATATGGTTCCTGAAACTGATGGAGTACCCGAGCTAATAGTCATGGATGTTGGAAATGAGGAGACAAGTGGGGAGCAGGAAAAAGAGGCCGAAGATGATCTAGCCTTGAGTTCCAATGTTGTTAACCTAATTTCGATTGTGCCCCATGTACTTTTCCCGATCGATGTTTTAGGAAGAGTGTATGATCCGAATTACTCTGTTGAAAGCCATATTTTTTAATAGTCGAACTAAACCGACCAAACTATGCTCGAGGTGATTGTTTTAATCCGTATATTGCTCGTTGTAGCTTACATGCAATCTTTGCCTCTGAGGAAGCAGTGTATCCTGGTGGAATGTCCATGTAAACCTCCTCCTCGAGATCACTATGGAGGAAGGCATTTTTTACATCAAGCTGGTGCAATGGCCAATGTTGATTGATTTCGCAATCAATGAATACGTACAAGTATACACGGTCAACAAGTTTTTGGCGCCGTTGCCGGGGAATTAATTTAATAATTATTTACCAATATTAATTTCAATCAAATTAGTCTTAATTTAAACATTTTTTTTATTTTTATTTCTCATTCTCTTCCTATATTTCTCTCTTTTTAGGTACCATGGATGACTTTGCGTATCAATGGCCATACACGAACATGACTCAACCACGGGGAGCGGAGATTAACAGACTCAAGAAACTTTCTGCATTGTCAGCACAGATGAAGACACTTTCGAGGATGCTTGAAGCTTTTGAAGCTCAACGTCGTCAAAGTGTGGCGGTTACTTGTGATTATTGTGCTGGAAATCATATGAGTCATCAATGCGCCATCAGTTTTGAGCCGGTACAGTATAGTGGTGATTACCCCAACAGTTATGTTTATCCCAACAATTATCATCAGGATTGGGGGTATCACCCGAATTTTTCATGGAGTAACAATCAAGATCAATTTTATGCTCCAAGTCCAACATACCCACCGGATTTCTCGTATCCACCTCCACTACAACAGGAAGAACATTCAAATTGAGAGGAAGCCTTGGAAAAATTCATTAGAGTTTCTGACAAAAGGAACGAGGAACAAGACAAAAGAATGAATCAAATAGAGCTGCATTTGCAAAGCCAAGGGGCATCGTTAAAGAATCTGGAAAATCAATTGGGGCAGATAGCACATGCGTTGAACAACTGTCCTCAATACACTTGGCTCTATGACATGGATGACGAGACTGATGATGAGCCTGAACCAAATCTGTAATCGGATGTGCCAAATGATATAGATGTTGAAAGAGAGGAAAGACTTGGAGACCAACAAAAAGAGATCGGCAAATATCTAACTTTGAGTATCAACGAAGATGAGCCAATTTTGATAGTGTCTCATGTACCTTCTCCACCAAAGTTCAAGAATCCGGTTAGATTTGCGAAACCATGTCTGCTAGGTAGTCATGTCGTCGGCAATACTCCTTGTGACATAAAAGCGAGTACAACTTCGAAGCCATGGTTCAATGAGTTGGAGAAGATAGAAGAAGAGATTGTTGTGTCTGACAAGCCTCAATGCCAGAATCTATTCGCAGACACAATGGAAAAAACACCTAGATGTTGGACGTTCTTTAATGTGAGTTTATCTAAATAAAGCATGCTAGGTGACTTTAATATAATGGCTATCGTAAATGGGAACCTACCAAAAGCTATATTATTTTCGATGGATGGAGGGTTCCTCAACTTTCGAAGAGGAATTGGATAGCATTAACCAGACAAAGTCAGGCTGAAAGACTATAAAACAAGCGCTTATTGGGAGGCAACCCAAGTTTAATTTTTATTTTTAGTTTTTATTAGGTTTTATATTAGTAGTTTTGAATTTGCATTTATTTAGGATTTAATAAAATTGCTTCTATCATTGTTTTACAGGTTATTCAAGTCCAATTCAAGTGTGGTGCCCAATTTGTTCCATGTGCTTAGCCTATTCTCCAAATTTAGTGGACAAGGAGAAAGATTGCTATATTTTCAGGGAAGTCCTCTGCTTTAATTTTTTCTAATTTAGTTATTGAAGGCAATGTCTAGTTTAAGTTTGGGGGCATTTTAGTGTCGTACTACATATAATTAGTTATTTGCATTGTAGTTCGTTATTTTTATGTGTTAGCGTTGTTTTTTTTAGGTTGCATATAATACATGGTAGTTAATTGCATATGCATACATAGGTTATATTAGTATATGTTCGTGTAGTACAATTCCATTTTTATTTTATTTTATTTTTGCATGAATCTGTGTGATTAGTTGGTGTGGTCTTAGCTCGGCCTATGATAAGATTGGTATTAGTTGTTAAATTGAACAATGTTGACAATTGATGATGAGTTTTAATTTTAAACATGAAGAAAATCTGAGCCTGTCTGAAACTTATGTAACCGGTTAGCACTTAAAGTTTAACTGTTTTAATCTACTTGGTTCAAGGGTTTCATAATTTGTTTCTGAGGGAAAATCTTTGTTAAAATTTAAGGAAATTAGTGAATTGACGGTAAAGGTTAGAATGACGTAAAAGCTTGAGTTTAGGGGAATCTATGGGATATATATATTAAAAAAAAGAAAAAAAAAGAAAAAAAATGATGAATAGAAAAAAAATAGAAAATTCAGAAAAAGAAAAAAAATGAATAAACACCGTGGCATGCTTGTCTAGTTTTGTGGCCTTTGTTACTTGAGTAAGTAAGCCCGAGGAGATTGTCTTTACACCTAGCACCCTAAGCTCTTAATGGCTTGGGAGTCGTTAGTCGAAAGCTCGTTAAGGTAGCACTGAAAAGCCTAAGGGAATAAGACATTGCACAGCCATGAGAAAATAAAAAAAATGAATAAAACACGAGAAAGGGCAAAAATGCCCTCGTGGTTGAATAAAAGTATAAATAAATCTTGTATTTACCCTTAGACTTGGTAATTGCTTAGTTTTAACTGGAGTTGTCATGTTCACAAAAGTAATTGAAATGGAACTGAAATTTTCCTTCTAAGAAGTTTGTTATGTGATTATCTTGAATTGTGGTTGGTTAAAATGGTTAACAAGCACACACGCACAACATGGGTGATCACAGGTGTGGATTGACTAATTGGTTAGAGTTATGAATTTTGATTTGATCGGATATATTGTTTGAGTACCAATGGTATTTTTGAGGCCTGTTGCTATATATCATACTGATTTATTACTAGGTTCGTATGTATATTAGGAAGTAGATCATGCATATGCATTCATGTAATTGAGTTAGTTTGTTTATTTTTAGTTCTTTTGTGTTTTTGCTTGAGGACAAGCAAATGTTTAAGTTTGGGGGTATTTGATGAGTGAGTTTTATACACATGAATTGGATACATTCGGGCTTAATTAATTATTGTTCTCAAGTCTTTTAAAATAGTTTTTAAGTGTTTGTGTCCATTCATGAATGTTTTACATTGTTTTGTAGGAATTGGGACAAAAGTTACTTGGATCGACGTTTGGGGTGGCTAGATTCGCGTTTTCAGCTTGCCATTTACACAGCAGTCACTTCAGAGCCAATTTGAGTATTGCCCGAGATATTATTTTGTAAAACTCAAATAATAAAAGTTGTAGATCTACGTCTCTTCTTTCCGGAACATCTTGAATCGTCGAAATCGGAGTTCGGACGAAGAAGTTATGGCCATTTTTCCAAAGGACGTCGGAGCAGAAAATTTTCAAAAAAGCACCAGCGCCGGGGCGCCCATTTCAAGGCAATTTCTAGCGCCGGGGCTCTATAAGGCAGTGTCTGAGCGTTAAGCCCAGCGCTGGGGCGGTAGGAGAAGGGTTTGGTGCGGCCTGGACACGTTTTGGGCGAATTTTGACACCTTTTTTACTCCAAATTGGATTGGATTTGTTCCGAACCTAAAAATTTGACTTGCAATCTATAAATACATGATGGGAGGCATAAAATAAAGGGGGATTAGATAGAGTAGACTAGATTAAACACTCCATTAGATTAGACATTAACCCTAGTTCTTAATTAGCCATTAGAGATTGAAGCAAATTGAAGAACATTGAAGATCAAGAGCAAGAGCAAGAGGAGAGCATCAGATTTGCTGACAACAAATTCTATTATCTTCTCTTATCATACTTTTATCTTTTAATATTTATTCAATTGTGGATTCTTGGTTTTAATTCATTAATTATGAACTAACTCTTTTATTAAGATTTCAATTGAACTTTTTATGGCTATAAATTAGTTATTTGATTTATTCCAATTATTTGTGTTGAAGTGAATTGTTCATCTTGCTTTGAGCTTATTGATTAATTATCTGATCAATAATTATCTTGTTACTCTAGAAGGAATTGGGAAAGGAATTCTAGGGTTAGAACTGGGCTTGGTGACATGTGACTTAGTTATTTGCACAGTGAATAATTAGGTTTGTGAATAGAATGAGAATATCTATTTGCCGCATGTAACATAAAAGGAATTGGGTTTGTAACGAGTTTAATTCAATTGTTTTGCATAGAGATATAGCAAAATTAATCTAGGTTAAATAGAATGCAATTGATCACTCGAGAGAGGGCTTTTGGCATTTGAGAATTCCTGTTAAAAATTCAGTAGACATAATAATTGGAATAGCTGAATAATTGATTTATAATTCATAATTGGGGATATTAGAGTCTTAATTCTTATTTATCTGAATTCCATCAATTCTTAGTTGTTTATTTGCTTTCTTTTAGAATAATCTTTTTATTTTGTTTAATTTAGTTTTCTTAAATCTAGAAATCACAATTATTGGTTGTTTAAATAAAATTGATTTTGTTAAGAATTAGTACTTGGTGATTTTTATTAAATAATTCCTCGTGGGAACGATACTCTACTTTCACTTTATTACTTGTTGACCGTGTATACTTGCACGTATTCATTGATTGCGAAATTTAGTTTGGATATAGGTGAAAAGTTTTCTGATAATCTATGTACGTCATATGTCTGTGTATACCCTTTTGCTACCAGCCTTGCCTTGTATTGATCGATGGACTCATTCACTTTGTATTTAATGGAGAAAATCCACTTGCACCCTACTGTCTTCTTTCCTTCAGGTAGTACGACTAATGCACATGCATTATTTTTCTACAGAGCCTCTAATTCTTCCTTTATAGCTTGAGCCCATTTTGGATATAATAAAACTTCTTCAACGCTACTGGAATATTACACGAGGAAAGTGTATGTGCAAATGCTTTGAGAGGTTCGAATAACCTTTGAGTAGACACATAGTTGGCTATCGGATACTTAGATCGTCTTTCTTCCATGTCCGGAGAGTATCGATTTGATGGTTTGCCACGATTGTGTCTAAAAGGTAGAATATAACCTATAGACGTATTCATGACATTAATATGTAAAGGTGTGGTAGGAGAGCTTACCTCAGGAATATTCTCAGAAAGAAGGTCGTCGAGGTAGAGTATTGAGGAGTGGAGGGACTCATCTTTAGATTCTGCATTTGTCGATGATACAAGCTCAACTCTTGGATACATATTAACTTCTGAAAAAATTTCTACACATCTAATGTTTGAACATTCGGTTGTGTCTGAACATCTGGTTAAATCATAACATTTCCATCATTCATTTGTGTTGATAAGGCTTCAACAACCCACCAATTATGCTCTTTATCTCGGAGTTCCCCCCTAAAGAGTGGAATTGGATGCCGGTGGTGGAAAAAAGGTGTCGAACTCTAGAAAAGTAAGATTCATGGTGATGTATGTATGTTTGGTGGGATCGAAGCAACGATACCCTTTTTTTTATGTAGGTTATGCCCCAAGAATAGACACCGGACTGCACATGGATCCAACTAGAGGTGTTCATCAGTAATTTATCGTACCGAACTGGTTCGAACAAGACCATACCAATTACCGAATCTACCCGAAATTGGGTACCGATACCGGTTGTACAAGTATACCAGACCGGTTAGCCAGTCCGATACCGGATCAGTGTCGATTTTTATCTACTTTTATACCGGTTGTTGTACTATATATATTTTCTCTTTATTTTAACATTCTAAATTAAATTTCTAATACTGCATAAATTTTCATCAAGATAATATGGTATTGTACTAGTGTTAATTCCATTACAACATCACCTAAGTTGTAATCAAACATTACATAAATAACAAAACTAGCAAATTACAAGTAGCTATTAGCTTATTACAAATTAAATATTGACATGAAAGACAAAGAGTGACAACAGCAGCAACAACCCAGCAGTAGCAGACTAGCAGCAACCCAGCAGTAGTAGAGTCACAACAGCAGCCCATCAGCAAAAATAACAAGAAGTCAACAACAAAACGCAAAGAAACATCAGCAAGCCATCTAGTAAAACATAATCAACAAACCCAATTTTAATTCTAAATGAGTCGTCAAACTGAATCAAAGGAACCCAATTTAAATTCCAACATTATTGTTCTTAAGTAACAACTGTTGCATACCACTGCGAATACTAAGTTAATAATCAATATTCAATGTTCATGTTAATCATAAGTGTAGGCCTGCTCAACTGTAGGGAATGGTTTTAATTAGAGCACATCACTTAAGTTTTATCCAGCATGCCATCCAATCCATCGAGGAAGATATAAACTCAATCTTCCTATCCAATTGAATTGTATTTCTGAATGTCACTAACACATTTCATTGGGTTAGGGCGATGAAAATTAATTTCTCACACAAGCCTTGAAGATCATTGTAATATTTTTCAATGGATCTGTCGACTTATTTCATGAGAGTCACACGGTGTCAGAGGTCATAAACTTGAGATGTATCTATCCCATCAAAATAAGTTGTAGCAGTAGAATCCCAAACCTATTTTGCAGTTGGGAAGCGAATGAAATTAACGATCAAGGAAGAGTCCATTGAATTTTTCAACCATCCCTTTACAATAGAATTTTTTGTTCTCCATCTCCTGAAAGATGGATCAGTTTCCAAAGGCTAGGGAGAGTATCATATCCCAACTTGTCTTTGCCAGAGATATACTCCCTCCGTTCCTAAAAGATTGTCGTTTTAGAAGAAAAAATGTGTTCAAAAAAGTTTGTCGTTTACAACTTTCAAGGAGAAAAAATTATTTACTTTCCTATATTACCCCTACCTTCTCTCGTTGTCCCAAAAAATTCTCTCCCTTGTATTAATAGTTTTCAACTTCCCATAAAGAGGTAGTGATGGAATTTCTGTTGGGTGTGGGCCCTCACCCATGAGATAGAATCCAAGATAGAAAAGAATTAATTTTCTTTGTGAGCAAGTAAGTGGGTTTACTTGATATTAATCCAATTAGAAATTGGGTTAATGGAAGCAATATTGGAATTGGAGATTCCATGAAAGAAATCTAAGTTGAAAAATGATTTACTTGTTAGATTGGTTGGTGACCAACACAAGAAGACGTGATCCCTAATTTGATTAGGAGAATAAATTGTTTCTAATTCCTAATAAGAATGGATTAAGAAGAGTACTATAAATAAGACTATGAGGGAGTCTTATTTGAAATATGAGATAAGCTTGGTAGTAAGAAGATACCAAAAGAATAAATTGAGAGAATTATAGTTTGTTGGTCGTGGGTATCCGTCATCATCTCTGTTCAATTGAAAGCTTGAAGACTTTATTGCTTAGGGTGTTTTTGGGTGGTGAAGTTAATTAGGTTTTTCAACTTAATTAAAGGTAAATTTGTACTATCTCAATTTACTGTGTAACCTCAAGTTTTAGGGTATGAAACTTAAGAGAATTATTGTAAGTCCATTATTAGTGATATAGTGGAGATTTGGAGTTTGACTCGTGGTTTTTACCTCTTAATTTTAGAGGATTTTTCACATAAATTTGGTGTCTTGCTCGTGAATGGTTATTTGTTATTTTTGTTCTCATAATTGATTTTGTTGATTTCATATTTAATTGCACAAAGACGAAAAAGTAATTCCTGGATATAGATTATTTTTGGCGTACTTTTACCAACAGTGGTATCAAAGCTTGGTTATTTTTATGGTTTTCTTATGCGAATTAAATGGAGGATTGGACAACAGGTTGCATGATTAATCTCAAGGCTACAAATTATGCATTTTGGAAGCCAAGAATGGAGGATTTGCTTTACTGCAAGGATTTGTACGAGCCACTTGAGAACGATGGAGTTAAGCCCAGTGGAACAAGATGAACAGGAAGACTATTGGTCTGATCAGATCGTTGATTGATCAAAGTGTGTTTCATCATGTTGCCACGGAAACTAAAGCCTATGATCTCTGGCAGAAATTGGAGTCCATGTATGAAAGGAAGACGGCACAAAATAAAGCTTTTTTTATTAGGAAGCTTGTGAATTCTAAATTCAAGGATGGAAACTCCGTTGCAGAACACTTGAGTGATTTTCAAAGTTTGATAAATCAGTTGAGTACGATGAAGATGGTAATTGACGATGAGATGCAGGCTTTATTGTTGTTGAGCTCTTTGCCTGATAGTTGGGAGACGTTGGTTGTATCATTGAGTAACTCCGCTCCTAATGGCAAGCTGACTATGGATACAGTTAAGGATAGTTTGTTTAACGAGGAACAGAGGCGAAGAGATACTATGGTGATTAGTACTGAGTCACAAGTTTTTGTCGCACAGAGTAGGGGCAAAAATAAAGGGAGAAACTCTTCTGAAGATGACAAATCCAGGGGAAGGTCAAGAGATAGAAAAGAAGTAATTTGTTTTCACTGCCAGAAGCCGGGTCACATAAGACGAGAGTGCAATTTTTAAAGAAGGAGCAGTCTAAGGAAAAAGATGGGGATAAAGATTCGATTGTGTATCTATCCGACGTTGATGTAGCTATTGTTTGTGATGATAAACCCAAGTGCCATGTTAATGATTGGATTATTGATTCGGGAGCTTTGTTTCATGCTACTTCGTGTGGTGAAATCTTCACATCCTACAGTAGTGATGATTTTGGCCATGTGCGGATGGGAAACGGAAGTGCATCCAAGATTATAGGCATTGGAGATATTTGTTTGGAAACTAACAGTGGTTGCATGTTGATGCTGAGAGAAGTCAGACATGTTCTGGGAATTCGTTTTAATTTGATCTCTACTGGTAAGCTTGATGAGAATGGTTATAAAAGTTACTTTGGTGAAGGTCAATGGAAGCTCATCAAAGGGTCTCTAGTGGTGACTAGAGGTAAGAAGGTAGACACTCTTTACACGATGCGGGCGCATGTGAGAGGTGTTGAAGATGGGGGAGTTAGACAGAAAAAGATGTGGTACAAAGCCGTGCGAGATGGGAGGAAAGTCTTGCATGAAAACCACAAGAAGAAAGCTCTTCGCTTTAAATGAATACCAAAAGTGAAGAAGGAAAGTGATAGCTCGCAGCCAGGGTACAAAGCAGTTGTGAATGAATTTGGCAAGCAAAAATCGGTCAAGTTTGAGCTAGATTCTCCCATTGAGAAGAACCATGCTGATGAAACAAAGCTGGACATGAAGATAGTTAAAAATTCAAGCTTGAGTTGAGCCAAGATTTCGTTGGAATTAACTCCGAGTAAGGAGTTGTGGTTGGTGATCCCTCCTCTCATAGGTTCGGAGGGGGAGATTGTTGGGTGTGAGTCCTCACCCATGAGATAGAATCCAAGATAGAAAAAAATTAATTTTCTTTGTGAGCAAGTAAGTGGGTTTACTTGATATTAATCCAATTAGAAATTGGGTTAATGGAAACAATATTGGAATTAGAGATTCCATAAAAGGAATCCAAGTTGAAAAAGAATTTACTTGTTAGATTGGTTGGTGACTAAGACAAGGAGACGTGATCCCTAATTTGATTAGGAGAATAAATTGTTTCTATTCCATAATAGGAATGGATTAAGAAGAGTACTATAAATAAGGCTATGAGGGAGTCTTATTTGAAATATGAGATAAGCTTAGTAATAAAAAGATACCAAAAGAATAAATTGAGAGAATTACAGTTTGTTGTTCGTGGGTATCCGCCATCATCTCTATTCAATTGAAAGCTTGAACACTTTATTGCTTAGGGTGTTTTTGGGTGGTGAAGTTAATTAGGTTTCTCAACTTAATTAAAGGTAAATTTGTACTATCTCAATTTATCATGTAACCTCAAGTTTTAGGGCATAAAACTTGAGAGGATTATTATAAGCTCATTATTAGTGATATAGTGGATATTCGGAGTTTGATCCGTGGTTTTTACCTCTTAATTTCAGAGGGTTTTCCACGTAAATTTGATGTCTTGCTTCTGGATGATTATTTGTTATTTTTGTTCTCATAATTGGTTTTGTTGATTTCATATTTAATTGCACAAAGACGAAAAAGTAATTCCTGGATATAGATTATTTTTGACGTACTTTTCTCAACAATTTCAAACAAATTTTACTTGGTAAATTATACTTTCTTAATCCATGTGTCAAAATCTTAAACGACAATCTTTTAGGAACGGAGATAGTACATCTCAACAACTTGGGACCATAATGCATAATTGGAGTCATCTAACTTGATGCCGATTGGAGCAGCCGAAGAATTAGTAGGCGGTGGGTGTGGTGAGGTTTGGGATCTGGTCAAGACTTCTGTCATCTTGGTCGTCAGGTTTGTAAGAATTTATTCGGCCTAGAGGTTGAGTTGTTGCATCAGATCAGTGGATTCCGCCATGGATTCTATGCGGTTTGATATATATTTCTTGGTTAAGAGGTGGGTTTGAGTAGAGGTCTTAAGAACTTGTTGGCTATAATACCATGTTAAATTATAAGTTTTTTTTTCTATATTGTTATTTTCAGAAGTGAGTACACTAATATATAAATACATGGAGGAATTTTAAGGAACTATTATTGTGGTTGACCCTTAAAATATGTGATTTTACATTAAAATAAATTCCTATAATTTCCCTATTCTAACTGCTCATGCCAACAAAAAAGGGTAAATTTCTCAAATGCATTTGATACTTCGAAGGTAGTTAAAAATAAAGGGTCCTTAACACTAATATACAACAATTAGAAAGTATTTACAAAAACAAAACATCCACAAAATAATTACAAAAGTAACGCAACACAATAATACATTGCTAAAATTACGGAGCATTGACTCCCTACACGTCAGTTACCAACTTTCATATTTCTAACTAACCGGTCCTAAATTCACGCTAAAGAAAAAAACAAGCAACTTTGAGATCAGAGAAGACGACATAGAGGAGAAGATCAACAACAACGACATATCGGAGAAGACGAGATGCAACTCTGAGATCGGATAATAGAGGAGAAGATCAACAACAACTTCAAGATCAACATCAACTTCAAGATCAACAGCAACTTCAAAATCAGTAACCAGCCTCTGTAACAACTTTGATTGTTGATTGTTAATTGATTCGTTACAGATTTGTATACTAAAGTATTTGAGTTTAAAGTTTATATGCATATAGTTACCCCGTGGTTACCATATACTCGTATATTGGTTACCTTTCTTAAGTTTTTCGCTCTTTAATTGGTCACAAAATCAGTATACTGACTATTTTGATTGCAAAATGCATGTAAAAATATGTTTTATAGTCTGGTTACTAAGTACATATAAATTGGTTACTATTTATTATTTATTTGGTTACTGTATAATGCTTATTTATTTACTGTATACTTTAAATGTATATTCTACTGATATTTTTTATATTGATGGCTACTTATTAAATACATTGGTTACCTTCCTGTAACTGTTGGATCTTTAAGTACATATTGATATTTTTTATATTGATGTTTTTTATATTGTTTGTTTTTGCTGTAAAATGCATGAAAAAATATGTTTTATATTATGGATACTAAGTAAATATATGTTGGTTACTGTCTAATTTGGATTTGGTTAATATATAATGCTGACTTGGTTACTGTGTAATATTATCATGGTTAATAAATTATATTACTGTGTTTTTTACTGATTTTTTTATATTGATGGTTACTGATTAACTACATTGGTTACCTTCATACATCTGTTAGTCTTTAATTTGTAACAAAGTCATTACTGATTATTTGGTTGTAAAATGAATGTAAAAATATTTTTTATAATCTTGGTTACTAATTACATATATCTTAGTTACTGTCTAATATCTATTTAGATACTGTAAGGTGCTTATTTAGTTACTGTATATTGTTATTGTATTTATAATTGTTTCTTTTATATTGGTGGTTACTTATTGACTACATTGGTTACCTTCATACGACTATTAATCTGATTATATATTGGTTGCTGTATACTATATAATTGGTTACTGTATAATGTTTATTTGGTTACTGAATAATATTAATGTACACTTGTACTGATGTTTTTTATATTCATGGTTACTTATTAGCTACATTGGTTACCTTCAAACAACTGTTAGTCTTTAGTTGGTAACAAACACATTATACTGGTTGTTTTTTACTGTAAAATGCAATGGAAAATGTGTTTATGTTCTGGTTACTAAATAGATATATGTTGGTTACTGTCTAATCTAAATTTGGTTACTGTATAATGTTATTATGATTACTGTATAATATTAGTGTGTTTTATACTGGTTTGTTTTATATTGATTGTTACTTATTGACTACATTGGTTAACTTCATATAACTGTTAGCCTTTATATAGTTGGTAACAAACTGATCCAGTTGAAGAGCAAGCGTATCAGCTTCTGAAAAGATTTGATCTAGTGGCAATTTGATAATTTCTGTTAAGTTTAGAGTGTCATATTTTGGCATTTTCGGAGCCTAATTTCATTGGAAACGGGTCAACGATCAAAAGTCACCAGCTTTGCTCGTGAACTGCATGGTTTTTTGGTCAAATTTCATCATTTAGGCCTTCAAAATTGCATGTAAAAATTTGTTTTATGTTTTGGTTACTAAGATTATGTAGTTTGGTTACTGTCTAATATTGATTTGGTTACTTTACAATGTTTATTCAGTTGTCAAACAATGAAGATGATTCCAATTGTGCTTTATTTCAACGGAACATAAACAAAAAGTGTGTAAATATATAATTGTTTACTGTTAGTAACCATTAACCACATGATTGGTAACATTTTTGATAGTGTACAATAACCAAAATTGTTATTGATTAATATTTTGATTTTTGATTCTATCATGAGTTGTCAATATAAAGTAAACATATACATTAAACAATTGGTAACTATTCTGAAATATTTTTATATAAATTTGGTTACCCATCTAAAATAAAATGGTTACCTCTATATTCATATTTAGTTGCCAACTGGACCATTTCCAAATAACTTTTATAACTATATAATTTAAAAGTATCCATGAGCTAGATAAATAGGAACCCTCACATGTACATTAAGCACTTGATAACTGTTCTAATATAAGTTTTTAATTATTTGGTTACTAACAAAAACTAAAATGGTTACCCTTATATGCAAGTTTGGATACCAACTGCACCTCTCAAACTATTTTTATTTTAATATGAGATCTATAAGTGACCATCGTATATATAAATGGGAACTCTTGATTATTGGAGTTTCTTATTCCATCATGATGACATGGTATAAATAAAATTTCATCATGATGACATGATATAAATAAAAAAAATATATACATTTAACACTTTTTAACAGTCCTGATACAAATTTATAATTATCTGGTTACTAATAAAAACATAAATAGTTACCATATATGTAGGTTTGGATACCAACCTAACATTTCAACTGAAATAGCTTATGGATACTGTTCTGAACTAATTTTAAGTAAATTTGGTTACTCACAAAAAATAAAATGGTTACCTCTATATAAAGAGTTAAATACCAATTGTACAATTTCCAGATAATTTTTATGAGTATGTAATTTATAAGTATACATCAGCTATATAAATAGGACACTCTCACCTGTACATTTAACACTTGATGTTTGTTATGATACATGCTTGTAACTATCTGGTTACTAATAACATTAACCATAATGTAACATAATAAAACAGTAACCACATAATTATATGATAGTAACCAGAACATATTTTAATGGTAACCAAAACAGAAATATCATGTAATAAAACCCAATTTAGGCAATCTATGTATACTAAATAATTACATGTTAAACAGAATAAAAAATAAAAGTAACCAAAATCTCACATTGAAGGCACAATAATAGTAGTCAAACTATAATATAACAGTAACCAAAACATAATAAAGAAGTAACCAAATAATTTTATGAAAGTAACTAGAACATGTTTTAATGGTAACCAAAACAGAAACAACGTCCAACTCAGTTTAAGCAACCCTTGTATACTCTCACATGTACATTTAACACTTGATATATGTCTTGATACAAGCTTGTAACTATCTGGTTACTACCAATAAATAAAATGGTTACCATTCTATGCATGTTTGGTTACCAACTGCACCTTTCAAATAATGTATCAGACACAATTTAGAAGTAACAAATACGAACCAACAAACAATGTCAAATCACTGGTAATATAATCAAATATGTAATCCCATTTACATAAATTCCAATAAACATTACAAACTCACTAACCATAACAAATGGTTATGGATATCCAACAAAAACCAAAGTACGAAACACAATCCTTTTAATTCTTGATTGAAATTTAAATAAGGTTTATTTCTTCCCATGACATTTGTCGCCATGATCTCTTTCCGAGCAATATCAAGATGTTTGTTTGAAGCAAAATTTCTATTATCTCGATAATAGAACATGTATACTTTATGATCCAAAATCTTCTTCTCACTAACTTGAACAATCTGTGAATCAACAAGTGCAACAAAAGTAAATTAAAAAACAATAAAAAAAATAAAGGACTATTAGACTATGCAAACCAGTTTACGCCACCAATTAGTTAATTAGTCTAACAAATATGACGAAGAAGAATAATATTTTAGAGAGAGAAATACCAGTACAAAAGTTATGGGAGTTTGGAGAAAAAGAAGGTTTAACAACAGAGGTTCACGCGTTTAAAAAAAATCACCCGAAATTAAGGAATCCTAATTGCACTAATATTCTCATAAATTAAGGAATCTTAATTGCACTAATATTATAAATAAATATGAAAAAGTGTATTACTTTTATAATTATTTTATGAATATTATATTTTTATAATTATTTTTACAAATATACTATAATATGTAATTAATCCAAAAATAAATTGTTGTTAGATAACAAAATTCTCAAGGCCCTACGTAATATGAGTAAGAACTCTAGTCGATATTGGGCAGTCGGGGATAATTGGCCTCCTCTTGATTATGCTTTTATTGTCATAAGTCCAAAGTTTGACAAACCGGCCCAATCCAATCATATTATTGGCTCTACAGTAGTTTGAATCTGAACTAAACATTTTGTCTAGTGGATAATAAATAAATATAATTATTTTCGTTGCTAAATTTATAATTACTATAAGATCCTTACCTTTTCTACTAATTAAATCTTCTTTTAAGTACCAAGTAAATTGAAAGAATTAGTTGTTCTCGCATTTGAAAACTAAAAAAATTGTATTTTAAAATTTTAATTATTTTATTATTTGTTTTAAAATCAAAAATCAATATCTGTTTAGTTTTAGCATAAACAATTACAATTGAAAGAGAAAAATAACATCTAGATAACTTTTATATAGAGTATCATTAAATTGACGTACTTTAAATTAAGACAACTAATTTTTTCAGTAAATAAATAAAATAATATTATCAAAATAAGAAGTGCAACTTAAGAAGTTAAGCTTTATTTAAAACAATTGTAAAAATGAGATGAATTATTTATTTATTTTGGCATTAATTTTTTTGCACCAACATGTCTACAACTTATATATATATATATATATATATATATATATATATATATATATATATATATAAATGATCAAGTAAAGGATCCCTTACTTTCTTAGAATGAGGGACTTTTTTTTTGGTTTTTTTTGTTTTTTGTTTTAAAAAATAATTAAAAAAAATTTAATATTTTATGGAACTGAAATTTTTCCATAATACAATGTTTTGGGCGTGTTTTGAATACCTATATCAAAAAGTGGTGGTACAGTCTGCCCAGACTGTACATACATGTTTTGTTACATGTACCCAAATCACACCCAAAACATTATATTATGAAAAAAAATTTAATTCCATAAAATATTAAAAAAAAATTTAGTTATTTTAAAAAAAAGGAAAAAAAAAAGTTTCTTATTTTAAGAATGTAAGGGATCCCTTACCTGATCCTGACCCTATATATATATAGCAAGGATCAAGTGCATACCCCTTGTCTTACTCAGCCGTGCTCACCCCTTTTAGGCGACGATTTCGGTTATATAACCGTCGTCTATACTTTTAGTGACGCTATATGTTGTCTGTCGCTAAAAGTATAGACAACGGTTGTATGACCAAAACCGTTATTTAAAGGGGGCGAGCACGAGTGAGTAAGATAAGGGGTATGCACTTGATCCGGACCGTATATATATATATATATATATATATATATATATATATATATATATATATATATATATATATATATAGGGTCAGGATCAGGTAAGGGATCCCTTACTTTCTTAAAATGAGGGACTTTTTTTTTTTAAACAACTAAAAAAAAGTTTAATATTTTATGGAACTGAATTTTTTTTCATAATACAGTGTTTTTTGTGTGATTTGGGTACGTATAACAAAATATGTATGTACAGTCTGGGCAGACTGTATCACCAATTTTTGGTATATGTATTCAAAACATGCCCAAAACATTGAATTATGGAAAAATTTCAGTTCCATAAAATATTAAACTTTTTTTTAGTTGTTTTAAAAAAAAAAAACAAAAAAAAAAGTCACTCATTTTAAGAAAGTAAAGAATCCCTTACTTGATCATATATATATATATATATATATATATATATATATATGTATGTATGTATGGGGTTCTATCCACAGCAACCGGTTGCTGTGGAACAACCCCTTTTTTGGTCTGTTGATTTTTTTTTTTGCTCCAGTTGAAATTTCAAAAAGTCAAAAAAGAGTTGTTCCACAGCAACCGGTTGCTGTGGATGGAACCCCTATATATATATATATATATAATTTTAGATGAATTCATTTGTTCTAAATTATTTGATGTTTAATATAATTTAGAAGAATTAATCAAAATTATCTCTCATAATAAAATATTATAGTATGATAAAGGATATTATAAATAATTAATATTATATTTAATGCTATATAATTATTTTTTTAATTTTTATGCATAATTTAAAAATATTATAGGAGGGACCGAGGGAGTATATTGACAAGTGACTTATTTAAAATATGCATATTTAATTTTTTATTTATTGAAGAGTAAATGCACATGCATTAATAGAATGCAACTCCTCCTCCAGGCTCCACCTGTCTCAAACTCCACGGCTTCTTCTGGAAAATGAAATGTATTTAAATTTTATTTATTTATGTTTTTATTTTTATATTGGGGTCAAAACATTGGAAATGAAATTTATTTAGGCTATGTTTCTGAGTTTTAAAATGAACAGAAAAAAAAATGGACGAAAAATTTAAGTTTTCTTTCTAATTCTTATGTTTTTGAGTTTTTTAATAAACGGAAAATAAAAGAAATGAATAGAAAATTTGGCCACTTTTCCCGCCAAAGTTTTCCATCCAAAATTGACATGATTTGGACGGAAAAGAAATTAGAATAAATAATATTTTTATAATTCTCATATTATCCTCAACTTTTAATATAATAAATTTTAAATTACAACTTATGTCCTCAATTTTAAATTTTTTATCATTTTCTATTAAAAACTCAAAAGCAACACAAAGGAAAACTTCAAGTTTTCTATTATTTTCTTTTCTGTTCAAAACTCAAAAACAAAGTGTTAAACTTCTTCCGATGGACAAGAAAATGAGAATGGAAAATTGGACATGAAATTTATTTAAATTAGCTGTGTATCGTGCCTTCGGCATTAATAGACGATAGGATTTATATTAAATTTTGGACGGGCCAAATAATTTATTAAAGTGAACAAAAAATTTAAAATTAATTATATTTTATTTATTTATATTTTAATTTTTATATTAAGGTCAAAACATAAATATGTGAAATTTAAATATTAACCGTCTAATTTTTTGTCCCATTTTTCTGTCCACCCAGAGTTTTTGAAACTCCACTTGCTTCCTAATCCCTCACGGCCTTTCATTCCTCCGATAACTGCCACGTGTCCCCAAATAAACCCTCCAACTCCTAATCGAACGGTCAGTATCAGTCCACCTAATCACCCAAGTGTCTGTGCTCTTCCATCGCTCACCGACAATTCTACGTCACACACTTGTCAAAATTGGCTTCAGAAATCGCCTACTATATAAACCCTTTCCCTACTTCTTCACCGTTCTTTTCCTCCGTATATCTATGCAACC
This sequence comes from Panax notoginseng, assembly GCA_016801055.1. Lineage (NCBI taxonomy): Eukaryota > Viridiplantae > Streptophyta > Magnoliopsida > Apiales > Araliaceae > Panax > Panax notoginseng. Next base: position 11,593,248 of record CM029021.1, on the reverse strand, counting down.
TATAGATACAGAGATTGTACGTCTCTCTCTCATTCGCACTCCCTAAATTTTCAGAATCTTTAATGGATACATCGTTATTCGACTCTAATCCGATTCCTTCAATAGTTTTCTCGATTCAATTTCAGCTTTTTGATCTGTTTTTCTGTATATCTTTTCATCGGCCGATTCATAGTCAACTCTGTACCTCTTTCTAACGATTTCATCCCGGAGCTGTCACAATGGGTAAACGTAAGTTCTTATATCCATATACAAATATGTATTTATTTGAATGGGTATGAATTTGAGAAATTTACAAATTTTAGGGTTTTGCTTAATTTCTTGGAATATTGTATGTTTTAAATTCAGTGCAAGTTTCTAAACTCAATTTCATGATTTTTGAACACCGGCTAAATTCATAAAGTAGCTCAATTTTGCTTAAAAGCTTTTCCTATTGTATGCATTTTTTGCTCAGTTGATATATCTTATAGAAAGTTTTGATTTTTTAGCTCAATTGATGCGTCTTATTGAAAGTTCTGAATTTTATAGGTAGTTCTCAACGTAAGAATGTTGCGTTGTTGGATAGCTCTGATACTGAAAGTGTGAGTTCGACCTCGACTCTGCGGTCAGATCAAATGCTGGTGTCTGGTGTTGAGGACTTGCAGCTTGATAAAGAGACCAGTGTACTTGATCAAGCTTTAGATGATTTATATGAGAAAAGGTTGTTAAGTGGTGTTCAATTGATACTTATATTTATGCATTAAAAACAATTAATGAAGTGATATTTGGTAATTTGAAAGCAGTTAAGAAGATATGCTACTAGTATTTGCAGCTGAAAACTAATGTTGTCTTTCATTTATTTTCTAAAGGGGGTCAACAAGGGAGAAGGCTTTGGCCTCAATAACAGAGGCTTTCAACAGCAAAATACAGCATGAATTTGTCGAAAAGAAGTAAGAATCTGTTAATTTTATATTTACTTTGGCATTTTTCTTGGTTTTGGATCTCTTTGGCTAAATTAGTTTGCCTGCTTGACAACCTTAAGTGAGAGCATAATTTTGTTTCAACCCAATTTTATGTGATTTGTCAATGGTATAACCTCATTTTGTGTAGTCTGGAAAAGGTTATGAAGAATGATTAATCTATGTCCTTATAACACATGTAAGGATAGATTCAAGTTATATGTATAAACTTACACTGAAGTCATACTAGATGGAGTGATTTTAATATTTTATGCTACGAACCTGATCATGGCTTCAACTTTTGGTCTTCAAACTTTTCATCATTTACTGACTCAGAAACAAGATACTGTGTTTTATTCATCGTAGGGTTAAATGTTTTTTTCATGACTATGCTAGGGTCCGACTTATATTTGCATCACTGAACTTAATTTCCCATCAACTCGATTTTCTTTAAAAAAAACTATGCAAGCTGTTCTGTTAATTTTCTTAATGGCAGTACGTGCAGAGTTACCCACGTAAAAAACAAAGTTGAAAAGTAATCATTCGTACAGTGCTAAGTGGAAAATCAGAATTAAATTTATCAATTTATAACTAAATAAAAATATATCGAAATTAAATTAAGCACCATTTTTTTGACTTCTAAATGATGTAGGACGAGCCCATGAAACAATATATGAGACTTTGGAAGCCTATGAATTAGAAGGTGTTTAGTTTCTTTAATTTACAATTATCTTATTTAATTTATAGTTATCTTATTAGAGTTCAAGTTAGGTTAGGAAAGTTGTTTAGGAGTATTATAAATAGTGACGTACTTCATTATTTTGATACATTGATTAATTAGAATTGATTGAGTTTTGTGTGAGATTATCTGTGTATTCTTCATCCCAAACTCCCGTCCCCATCATTTTTGGTATCAATGCCTCACACACATCCATCCTCAACCGTCCCAAAATCATTGTCATAGAAACTGCCTAGTCTCCAAATCGTGACTTAACTTAAATTTGTTGTTCAACCATCATGTACCCATTCTGTAGTAGCATATCATGTGTTTCTCACCAAAACATTAACTAGCACAAGAAAACCAAACTTTACCCAAACACAGCCAGAATCAACTCCAGTATAATATACGTATACCAATCATAGCCCTAATTTCAGCCATAAACCTACCCAAACACAGCCCAAATCTTAGCCTACATAGGTGAGAAGAAAAAAAAGAAAAGAGGAGTAAAAATAGTTGTGCCACCATCGTCGTTTCTTGCTGTCATCCCCAATGTTCAAAAAAGTTAAAATCGGTACGAGGCGTTTTTCTCTGGGCTATGCGAAGCGTAAGCCTTGAGGCGGAGCGAGGCGGAAGCCTTGATTTAAAGACATAAAAGTCCCCAAAAAATTATGAAAAAATACTAATAAAATCATAAAATAATTCATCATTACAATTAAGGTCATAGGAGACATAAATAACCAACGTCATAGTAATGTATCATTACAAAACATCAAAACAACATAATATCATCAAGTACTTATATAGTGATCATCCATCACTATGTAAGTAATGTATCATTTGTATCTAGCGGTTTGAATAATGGATCAAATCCTAGATCATCATTCCCATCACCATCATCACTATCATCACTAAGAGGATCCTCCATGGAATCATTATCGTATCTAATTGCTCTGTCATCCTCCTCATTGTCAGTGCTAAGATCCTCAAACTCAGGTTCTTCATCAACCAATTGCAATCCCTTCCCTTTATCTATAAATAAACAAGTGAATATATATTTAATCGAAATGAATATGTTTTTTTGAAGAACACTTTTAAGTAATGACACTAACCTTTTGACATAGTTTTTGATGGCAAAGTGTTTCTTTCTCTTTTGACTTCCTTGTTTACTACTTGTTCCCCGAGTCCCTTGCCCTCCAAGTGTAATCTCCCTCGTCTCTTCTCCCCCAACTGTCTTCTCATTCTCACGAGTCCTTTCACCCTCCTCCAAATCATCATTCCCAGAAGTTAGTCCCGATATATTTTCATCATTTCCCCCCATAATCCACTCACTATCAGATGACACATTTTCAACAACCAATGGATCTTCTTCCGTTAATGCCTTTTTTTTGATATGCCGATCTTTCAATTTTTTATTGTACATAATGTAAGCCAATGAGTTAAGCGTGGATGCAGAAAGTCGATTCCTTCTCTTTGTATGTATCTATATTACAAGGTCTTTATTAGTGTTTGCCCTCATCAATGCCAAAACCCATCCATGATTATATATGAAGTTGCTTACTTACATAATGAATAAAAATAATAATAATTCAAGTATTAATTGAATAAAAAAATTAGACCCAAATAATAATAATAGTAATTACCTTCTTTACCTTTGTCAAAACATTTTTATGTTGAGGCAACTCTCCAAGTTTCTCAAGCATCAAATCAATGCAATGCGCAACACACGGTGTCCACCACATACATGGCCTCTTCTCCATTAACATCCTTCCCGCCGCCTTATAATTTGATGCATTGTCCGTGACTACTTGAATGACAATGTCTTCTCCCACTTCCTCAACAACCTCATCAAGTAGTTTAAACATCAAAGTAGCATCTTTAATTGCATCAGATGCATCAACAGATTTCAAAAATATAGTTCTATGGGGGTTGTTTACAAGAAAATTTATTAGCTGTCTTCCCCTAATATCTTTCTAACCATCCGACAAGATTGACACCCCCGTATGTGCCCAAGTCTTTTTTACCTCCTCAACAAAGGCCTTTGTAGTTTTCTCTTCCTCCTTCAATATCCAAGAGCTAAGCTCGTATGGGGTAGAGGGTTTCAAAGCACGACCATAGTTCCCAATAGATCGACACATATTTATAAATGAAGGGCTATCAGCAATATTGAAGGGAATCCCGTTTTCAAAGAAGAATCGATCTATATCAAGACAGACTGCATTACGAGCCTCCTTTGAAAATACGGTACGCCTTGTAGTAGCATCATCATCACCAGCATCAACATCCACAACAAATCTGTCCATGGGTCCCCGAACTCCCCTCTCGGAGGCACTACCCACGCTTGAACCTCTCATTTTCAAGGATGGACGACTACCATAATAAGACCCACCCACTTTGTATTTTTTCAGCTTCATCTCTTTGTCTTTCCTCCTTGGAGTCCAAATTTTTCTTCATATGTGAAGAAATCTCTTCCTTCACTTCTCTTGGTACTTTTTTGCAAGCCTCGACGTTACTATGATTTCCCACAAGATGATTTTTTAATCTTGTAATCCCTCTGCAAATTTTCTTACAAAAATTGCATTCCACATATAAATGGGCTTTATTAACTCCAGGGGCTGCGGTGCCATATTTCCATGCAGGATTTTTCTTACCCATAATCTTAATTCACTGTAATAATAAAATCAATTGTTATTGACAGTCTAAAAAATCAAATAGAATTATAAACTATAATTGTTATACACTATAAGTCTATAATTGTAAACTATAAAATTTGTAATACACTGTCTAAGAAAGAAAATTATATAATTATATAATTGTTATACATTACAAGTCTATAATTGTAAACTATATAATTGTAAACTACAAAATTTGTAATACACTGTAAATTATATAATTGTAAATTATATAGCAACTGATCAAATTTTGTAATACACTGTAAAAGAAAGAAAGAACTGTCAAGACTCAAGACTCAAGAAAGAAAGAGACGAAACAAGAAAGATAACTCAGTCGCTACAAAAACAGAACTCAGACCCTTGACAGAACTCAGTCGCTACAAGAAACTGAGAAAGGAGACGACCCAGACGAACTCAGACCCTCGATCGACGCAAGGAGACGACCCAGAGGAAGAGAGGAAGAAACGAAAAAAAACAGAGACCAAATAGTCACAGTCGAGTCGCACGATGGTCGCGAAGGAGTAGAAGAAGCAGTAGAAGAAGAAGAAAGAGAAGGAAGATTCCTGGGATTTCACGAGCAGTCGAGTCGCACGATGGTCGCGAGAAGAAGAAGCAGTCGATGGTCGCGAGAATGGGCTTCGCCTCTTCGATAATGGTAAGTACAGCCCAATATGATATTTAGGTCTTTTTTAAAGCCAAGTCGAGTCACACGGCCTTGAGGCGCAACGCCTTGAGGCGTAAGCCTCGGCAGGAAAAGGCGCAAGGTTCTTTGCTCCCAAACTAAGCGGCCGCCTCAGCAACATTTTCTCCCGCCTCGCTACGAGGCGCGCCTCGAGGCGTAGGCCTCGAGCGCTATTTCGAACATTGGTCATCCCTTGCCGCTATAGCCGCCGTGGCGGCCCACCCCGCCACCACCATCCTCATTTTTGTGTAGAAAATTCAAAGCCTTTAGCCTCCTCAAGCTTGCTGCTCTCCTTGGACTTACGGGAAACAGTGAATCAGAGAGAGACCGTGAAGCATAAAAAGAGGACTTGGGGAATAACTATCTCCTGAAAAATTACAGTTAGGTACCCCAAAGTTTTTATAATTTTTTAGTTTAGCCCCCAAGTTTTTTTAAATTTTAAAAATACCTTCTGGAATTTTACATATCAGCCCCTATACTTTCATCTGTTACACTTTCAGCCCCTGAAGTTATATTATATATAGTTCAGACCCTATTATATATAGTTCAGACCCTATTTCTTTAAATTTTCTGCAACCAAGTCCTCAGGAAAAAGACTATTTTTATTTGCAAGTACCGTGGTAAATGCCGGAGAAATCAACGCCAAACTTGATACTTATATGTTACAACAAATGAGCGTCTCAAAAGGATTGAAGATTCAATCACAATACTTACTGCAAATGTGGCAAATGTTCAGTCTTCTATTACAGCACTTACAGTAAAAGTTAATGTACTCACATGTCAAACTAGCTCAACGGTTGTGAAGTTTTGTAAATAAAAGCGAGTATGAGTCAAAGGGAAGAAAAATGAGTTCAATGATGCAAATGTAGTCTGAAACTCAGTTTAATGATGATAAATGCATTTAATCCAATCATAATATTAACATAGTATTGATGATTGTCCTTCCTTTTCATGCCTATGACTTTTTAGAGTTCTTTATTCCACTTTTGTTTGATCTAACATTCTTTGCATTTCTTATTAACACTTACTATTTACTTATTTGCTCAAAAGCAACCTTGACATTTAAATTTGTTGCTCAAAATTATAACACAAGGTATAAATCACGTATTTGAGGGTTATATTATATGGGCTGGGTGTCGTTGTCAGCCACTATTTACTAATTTACTCAAAAGCAACCTTAACATTTAAATTTGTTTCTCACAATTGTAACACAAGGTATAAATCACGTATTTGAGGGTTATATTATATGGGCTGGGTGTCGTTGTCAGCCACGGTTATGCGTCCGGGCATTGGACTTTGAACCCCAACTTTAGGATATGGAGACAACTTAAAAAAAGGGAGTCCAAGTATAGGATACAAATTTGTGGGCATGTCTTGTTCAATTATATCATATATATTTTAGATAATTGTGTACTATTAATGTTCAAATCTAAAAATGAGCATGTTTGATATTAAACAGGAAGTGAAAATTTTACCTTTAACTTCAGACTTCAGTGTAGAAGAAAAGATGTTCTTTAATTACTGAATACAAGCCTTTAACTTCTCTTGTATATGTACTTAATTTTTCATCAAGGATTAGAGCGTCTAATACGAGTGTTCTGTATATATACTTTACCCTTGCCCAAATGTCTAGTGGAGTAGTGTCCGATACATGCTTATTAAGTAGTGTCCGATACATGCTTATCAAGTCGTCGCCTAGGCGATGACTAGGCGACAAGTCGGTACGAAGTTACAGGTCGTTTGGGCGACTTGGTTGGGGAGGCAAAAGGCGAGCGACCAGACAACGATTTGGACGACTTGGGCGACTTCTGGACAACTTGGGCAACTTGGTCGTAGCGAGTATGGTCCGACCCAAGGCTTAACAGGGTAAAAAAAAAGAGAGAAGCTAAAGTTCGGCTGAAACGAAACCTAATCTATCGATCGCAAGTCGCAACTTGGGTATAGCAAAGAGGAAGAAACGAATCGAGTGAGAGAGGGAGAAACGAACCTGCTAATCGATCGATCAAGTTCACTTCAACGACTTACTTAGGCGCAACTCCGAGGACATCCGACTCTGGCGGCGACGACGTGACAGTTTACAGGTATGCTTCTCTTCTTCTTCAATTCTTCTCGTCTTCATCTACTCTGATTTGCCGATAAAAATATGGGGCTCTTCTTCTACTCTGATTCAGTTCTTCTCTTCTTCTTCTATCCTGTTTCTTGTCTTTTATCTTCTCGCCGAAAAAAATATGGGGATCTGATTTGGCTCTGTTTTGCTCTTCTACTGTTTATTACTTCACAACCTTCACTATTTGTTTATCTCCTCTGACTGCTTTGGCTCTGCTACCTATTTATTGTTTATGTGCTCTATTTAGTATTTATTTGACTCACGATTTGCAGTTTATTGCTTCACAGCCTGTTTTTACTTGTTTATGTGCTCTGTTTGTATATTGTTTAGTGCGTCAGTATCATAGTTATGATGGATAGTTGCATTTAAAGCATTTCCTAAACTACATGTGTATAAATTATAATAGTGTAGTAACTAAAAAAAAGTTACTACTATTACATTACTAATTGTTTATATTTAATTGTTTTATCATAAATTTTTAAAATTAATCTATATATACGATTTTAAAACTTAAGAAACAAAACATAAATTTAAGAATTATATTGAATTAAACTAAATATTACAAATGTAATGTATTGCCATTTATATAATTTGAAGTTGGTACAAGTTCAAAAAATTACAACTATAGTAAAATTATCATTTTGACTTGATCTTATCCGCTTCTTCTTGTGATTTAATATGCTATAACCTGCATTTTGAATGTGAAAAATCATTAGAAATATAAATATATATAAATATTCATAAAAATGTTAAATATATATAATTTTATACATATAAAATTTACATTGTTAACGACTTGTCGACTTGCGGACGACTAGTTGGGCGCTTTGTCGACTAAGCGCTTAAGCTCTCGGCTGTCGCTTTGTCTCGACTTGGCGCCTTGATAACTATGGTCCGACATGGGTCACATCGGCATCTTGATGTATCCAATAGAAAGAGGGAAAACATGTTGCAAAGGAAAGAGATAATTATAATTTGGTAAGTGTAAATTACTAAATAAAATAAAAATTGTAGTAGCACTAAGCTCTATGCTGCATTAATGCCGGCATGTGTTTAAGGGTTTAAATTTCTCAATTTTATATTTTAAGAGATTCTTGTCAATGTATGTTGCTTTCTGTCTGCAGGTTTGCTACATTACTGCATCAATGTTTGAGTTCCATCAAGCGTGGGTCTGCCAAAGAGATAGCTTTAGCATCTCATGCTATTGGTGATCATCTAATTCTTCTTTGTAGATGTTTGCCCTTGTTGCTTAGTTTAGAGTTTTCTGAGCTTTTACTTTCTACTTGGTAGGCTTGTTAGCTCTGACGACTGGTCCTGGGGAGAAAGCCCAAGAAATGTTGGAAGAATCAGTCTCTCCTATATTAGATGCTCTCAAATCTCGGCCTGAAACGTCTAAGATATCGGCGGTATAAAGGACAACATTGCATTAACTAGATAGTTTATTTTCAATTTATCTTGATTCTTGGAACAATTATGATTCAAAATTTATAGTTTCATTACATTATTTTCATGATTCTAGTTATTGGAGTGTTTGGCTATTATCACTTTTATTGGTGGAGATGAGCCAGAGGATACAGAAAAATCAATGCAAACAATGTGGCAAGTGGTTCATCCAAAACTTGGTTCTAATGTATGTATGCACGTCTAATTACCGTGATTAGATATGACATTATTGAATCATATATGTTCATATTCTTGTCTCGACTCATAGATGATCTGTGAACGATTGTTCCATGCTGATTGCTCTTAATTGATATTTTGTGTCCATTTCAGCCTGTTGTTAATGATTGTTTCTGATGTTTTTGATTAATGGAATATCATAATTTGTCATGTTATGTAATAATTTTACTCGTAATAAAATGTACTATTAATTAAACAATGCCAATTATATGGGAAGCCTTATACGGAGAGTTAAGCTTGTATCCCTTCTCAGGTAGTTGCTATGAAACCTTCACCAGCTATTATCACATTAGTGGTCTCTGCGTGGTCATTTCTCCTTACAACTATGGATGGATGGACCCTTAATCCTAAAACTTGGCAAGAGTGAGTAATATATCCTCTCTCTCTCTCTCTCTCTCCTGCCTTTACTTTTTCTGGCTATAAAATTTTCACTCAGACCTTGTGTTTCCCAAAAGAAGCAAGAAATTGGTCCCTCACAAAGTGCATTCCCATGGGTGCAACTATGGCCATGGAAGGAATTTAAGGAGACCATTGGCACATCTTATTGTGGCGTGAGAAGGATGTATCCTTTTCCTGAAGTTCACAAATCAGAGCATGCAACTTTTGCTAAATTTGCACTGCCTATTAACACCAAGAAAATTAGATGAATTTAACTTGATTTGAAATGATGCAGGTCGATTTCTTATTTCTCTACTCTACTAGACAAGGATGATAGATCCATAAGAATTGCGGCTGGTGAAGCACTTGCATTAATTTTTGAGATTGGAAATCTAGAGAAGTTTTCTAGCTTAGCTAAAGTCCCTAGTGACAACTCCATTTATGACGGGAATAGTTCTTGGGAACTTGCACATATACAAGGATTGAGGGCGAAAATCCAAAATCAAGTGAGAAGCCTTTCTGTGGAGGCAGGTGGTAAAGGTTCTGCCAAGAAAGATCTAAATAGTCAGCGGAACACGTTTCGGGATATACAGGAATTTCTTGAGGTGTACCTTTCACTAATTTTGTTTTACTTTTGCCATATATGTGATTAAAGGCTGAGGTACTGATCTCTCTTTTAATCAATATCAGGATGGTTATAGTCCAGAAACTTCAATGAAGATTGGTGGAGAGACTTTGAACACAACGACATGGTCTGAACTGATACAGGTTCCTTCTGCTTCTTCACTTAGGTTTCTTGATTTGTTTATCCATTAGTTTAATAGGGCTCATCTCAGCTTTCATCAAACAGTTGAATTTTCTGAAGCGATTTCTTGGGGGAGGATTCGTCAAGCACATGCAGGTCACATTTTCTCGTCCATATCTTGATGTCCTTGTTAGGTTGAGATCATGATTATATGTTCTTTACATGAGAGTTGGTGGTTTCGTATAAACAGGATAATGAAATTCTTCATGATGTCTTTGGCTTTGCACCAAAGAAGAAGCTTCTTTCTGGCTCGGAAAAGCGTATATCTGGTGTCGAAAAGGTAGCTCCTGTACTTTTTTGCGAACATATGGTTGTTTGTTGGATTTCAGTTCTTACCATTTTTTTCTGATATAATAGTCCTGTAATGGTTCTTATATTTGTATATTTGGATGGAGTTATCATCATGAAGTTGTATCCATCATGTCTCTTTTTCTTAGTGGGCATGGAGTAGAGTATTTGTCAGTATGCTGTCTAGGTGCACGTTTCTGCTCGTTATACAGTTGAATGAAAATGGGTTTGGCTAGTTGGCTCAACTGGATTTCTGATGCTGTTTAATTTGCTGATGAACATACTATGTTCACTTCATGTAAATGTCAAAAAAGAGGTGATCCATTTTGACAAAGTACAAGGAGAATAGCCTTGAAACTTCTCATTTGATTAGTTTTATTTATTTATTTATTTTGATTTTTTATTATTGATGTGCATTGCTGTTGCTGGCTATGGTATAAATAACCTTTTTGAATGTCTGTTGTATTCATTGAACTTTCTTGAATTTGTGTTAAGCCGTCCCAACTATATGTTATTTTATTTTTTTGCTTCTTTTTTATTTCCTCCTATGATAACAATGAGATTTAATTCTGGTACAGAGGATGTTTAAGTCACCAAACTCAGTCCTCAACAAGGCAAGGACTCAGATACTGAACAAGCAGCGTATGTTATCTCAGGTAGCCTTCTCTGTTTTTGTCTACCTGTTAACTTTTGGTATCTCTTTTTACGCTATACTGTTGGGAGTTATCGTTAAATCTCTCTGCTGGACCGCTGGTAGAGAATTGAGTTTCATTTGGAAAACGTTGTAGCTTTCATGATAAATGTGGTGGTAGTGCAGTCAAGCTATAAGAAGTTTGCTATTATGTGATATTGAAGAGTGGGTATGGAGTGAGTAATGGTATAAATCTCGCCTCCTATGGAAATAGGGATACTACTGATGGACACCTTGCGCGCCTTTAGTTTTAGGTGATGAAAAAACTTGTATGCTGTAGACAGAATCAATTCCAGTTTAGACGTCTTAGGTTTTTACAAAAACTAAAGTTCAGTTAACGAGTTCCCACTTCTGGGTGGTGTGCAGTTATCCCTGACCCTCTGCTGTTGTGCTCACTAATGTACCTAGACACTGCACCAAATTAATAGCTGCAGTTATTGCTTTCTACTTACGAAATGAAAGTGAACAAAAAAAGAGAGCAAGAAAGGGTAATTGTAGACGCCAGTTCCGAGTTCCTGTTCTAATCATTATTTGGTCCCTTTATGTTTGCAGGATAGAAATGCTGGTCATTATGCAGCTGGTATGGGTGATGAAGATGTCTAGAGTCATAAAATGGTGATGTTTATAGCTTTGCAGGGAATGAAAAAATATCTTTACCTTCTCCATAAATCAACTGCCTTGGCTCTGTAATCTTTCCCATTAATATGACATGGGACCTAATTTAGTTTAGTTGGTGATTGTTGTTTAGCATGTTATCTCAATAATTAACATTTATCAAATTCTTGTTATTCTTATTTGAGGAATTAATAAAATCAAAAGATTAGTTTTACAGTTATGGCTCTTATGGGGTTCCATTTTGCATGATGGTGGTTTTCAGAATCTGATGTATGCAGTAGCTGATAACCTGTAATCCAATAAAGTGCGAGTGCTAACACCGATGGTTATATAACATGGCATATATTTTCGTGTGTATGCAGATATTACAATCCCTCGAGTGGAAAAAGAGTGACGGGGATTTGCTTGAGCACTTTTTTAAAATCTCAAAGTAAAGTGGGAGTACGGGGCATTTTTTTTAGGAAAATCTCCCCCACCCGCCCCCTCGCACCCCCCGCCCCCCCCCCCCCCCAAAAAAAAATAAAATAAAATAAACCTTCTCCATCAGTCTAATCATTGAATTTGAACACTGACATACCTAAGTAGGAAGGAAAGAAACAATGAAATGCTGAACAGAGTATCCATGCCACTCCTCTTTCAGTAAAATGTGGTTCAATTTATTTGACCTTTTTGAGCCTTTCTTGCTTTAGGTGTAATAAATCAGGTCAGATCCTAAAAAATTAATGAGTTTTTACATTTTCGCTATGTTCTCAACAATTTCTCAGCAACTACACTGCACAAGTCGCTAGAAATTTCCCCCTTTTAACCTAAATCAACTAGCTACCAGTTGCTTACTGAACAGGAACTTCAGTTAGTTGCCACTTGCTAGTAAGCATTTTGCAACTAAACAGATGACTTGCTTGTACAAGCACACAACCTACTTCTCATCTATGACATTAATGCTTTACTTGTATACATACAACAAGTATTCTATCGAAACTGCTCCATTGAAAAACCAATACTTTACTTATATTCATAAACAACCAAGCTTACAAATAACTATGTTATTGACGTTGGCTTGGCTGTGCCAAGATGCAGAAAAAAGAAAGAAAAAAGGAAAAAGAAAGGCGTTACTCGATGAAACAAAACTCCGACTGCAGTTGTTCTTAGCAGCAGGCTAATTACTTTGGAGCAAAACGGATTTTGAATTGTAAATTTGATAATATATGGTATACAAGAATTTTAACCTTTATATCTCAGTAACGAGTCAAGCCAGAGAAATGTTTTTTCATTGCTAGGTCCCTTCTGTTATGATTTCGTCCCCCTCCCCTCCTCCCTCTGCCCCTCTGGGAACCTCTCCCTTGTCCTCCCACATCAGCAACATCAGGATCAAGGTCTTCATCTTCATTTGACTCATTCGACTCTCTGAATTTCTTCATAGCACCTAAAGGAATGTTACCTCCGCGTCCTAGGCCATGGATTGAATCTTTCTGGACTTGATGAACAAGTGAAGCCTCGTTATAATTTGCAACTGCAACTGAGCCCGCAACTTTGTAGCTGTAGTTTTTGCCATCTTTGACAAAGTATTGGGGCTTCTTCCGTGACCCCCACTTAGAGTTTGGAGCCTTTGTAACATCGCTTGTACTCTGTGTCTGCCCAATAGAGTTCAGTTTGTCGCCCGGTAACTCAGTATCCTCATATCCTGAATCAGCAACACTTAGACCTAAATCATCAAAGGAATCATCGTACTCGTCTTCATACTCGAGCAGTGAAACAAGAGCCGCTGTCTTCACAAAATCCTTTCCATCTCTTGAATCGAGGGTCTGAGAGTCGGGCAAGTCAATAGTAGACTTCCTGACATATCTACCAACTGCAGATGAGGATGAAGAAATTTGTGGACTGCCCGTTTGTTGGTTGCCTACTATAAGTGCAATGTTTGTGGAAGTTGGTGCTGTAGCAGAATCCAACAATTTCCCTTTCCCCTTGTCATGGCTGCTCACAGATGAAGCTTTGGGTGGTATCTCTTCCATTGAAGTGTCCAGCAACTGTAGATCTCTATGGAGCGTCTCCTCTAGAATCCTCTGAATCACCTCTTCAGGGTTTTGGTTATATACTTCAAGACATGCAGATACAAACCCTTTACCGTAATTGGGGAAAAGGTCTTTTATCTGACTAATTTTTGACTCCAGAATTGCCGAATCTTCATCCATAGGCAGTATGCTGTTTGTTACATGGTTTGACACGGAAGAAATATCCTTGTTTTTGACCCCTAAAGGATGGATCATGATCGAAGATAAAAACTGAAGTTGTTCGTCATCCATTAAAATCCATCCTGCATGAAAGAATAAAGTATTGAAGTTAAACACAGATGGAGGATAATTTCAGAATTATATCTGCAGACAAGCAGATTATGCATAAGAATAATATCAATGTCTTATTTCCTTTTTCCTCTTTCTTTAATTAATGATGCATACAAGAATATGCTTCGCTCACAAAATGTATCAGAGGAGAGAACTAGTTTTAAATCAAGGCTAAAAAAGGTTCAAATGGCATGATTCATTAGCAAAAGTAAAATTGGAAGAGATACAGCAACTGGGAAAAAGCATGTGCACTTCACAGTGTAACCAAATGCAAATTGATATACTTGCATGTTCTAATATTTTAAGGCCTGAACATTCTTGTATGAGATAATAATTTAAGAAACCAGAAAATAGTCTAGGTGAAATAACAGTAATTCCCAGAAAAATCAGAGCCACAGATTTGATATTTTAATAATTAGCCACATTTTACCTGCTATGCAAGTTATGGATGGGAACAAGTATCCACACAACAGTTGGCATCATGCCATTAGTTTGGTGAGAAAGACTTGCTAATGTTTACTTTTGCATATATAAACTTGTAGAACCTTGTCCCCGAGTAAAATGTCTAATGTTCTTATTACCCCGAAACCGGGTGTCATTTTTCCATATGGACAGAGATGTGTCCTAGTATTGGGCAGTTACAAGAGATTACATTTGGGTTGGGCCAATATTGATTGAAATTCAGTAACCTACTGTTGCAGTTATACACTTTATACACATACATGAACCAACACAGTACTTAGATCAGACCATCTGATATGTTTACATGAAGACGACACATTGCCCAGTTGTAGAGTATCATGAGATACAAGTCTCAAAAGGAAGTTGGAAAACCCCTTTATAGGTTCAGAATGGGGACTTTCTGTTCATATGTCAAGATAACTTCAAATTTAAGTAACAGTTAACTAATTTGTTATGTCCTAATAGAATATACATGGACATAACAAAACCATATCACGTAAACGTCATAAAAATAATAAATGCTTTTGAACCTCTTTTAACTTGAGAAACAAAACTGAATTCCAGGAAAATCAAAACTTAAACATTCTGATAAGTACCCTAGTACTACTATTACACTTGAGACGTTCAAAAAACGATAACCCACATGATGATCACTAAAATAACCTACCAATATAACTCTCACCAGTAACATACAAGGAGAATGGAGACCAACATGACAAATTGAATGACAGCAACTTATATAAAGGATTTTAGACCTCCCAGCTACGTTAGTTAGTATCCATACCATTTTAAGTGCACACATATTCCATGCAGGCGAGTCTTTAGTTGAAAACAATAAGAGAATCCTATTGAGTTATCACTCCTATGAACTAAAGTTAATTGTAGTCGGTTCATCTTAATACCTGGATATGCAAACAATACTACAGCCCACATCAGAGTGGGAATGGAAATAAATTTTGGATACTATAAACTTCAAGAAGCGGTTCTAATCAATAGAACTCAATGATATTTCCAATTACATCAACCTAAGAAACTAAAAATAAACAAGGCATTCTAAATTCAGTACAATACCTTAGTTTGCACTCCGTGCCTTTTATCAATGTATCCACAAAGTATTCATGATGTAAGAATTTGAAATATTAAAGTGGGGAAACATACATGAAAACTGACATCTTTCTCTTCTTTTTCTTTTTAATAGCTAATTTTTGATGCAATCAACGACATTGAGGATAACCTCAAGTTCTATGCCATTTCTCTCACCCTTATGGTCACAAGAATACCAAACATCTTAGGTGCTTCAGTACATGCCATTATAAGCGATTATCAGTGATGCCCTCCAAGTGGACGTAAAATTGAAACTTAAGCATTGCTGGCCATAGAGAAACAAAAATAATTCATTTCTAAGTAAAAGTATTCTTACCTTTGTTTAGTAATAAATCAACTCTGGTAATCAACTTGTAGTTCTCTTCAACATGTTGCAGAAATGTCAGCCTCCTTTTCCCCTCCTGAACATTTGAAAATCCTTCACTAATTTCCCTAAAAGTCTGAATTAAAATGTCTGCCCTTATGAGAGGGTCCTCTACTTTGGCTGGAAATATCTTTGTTGCAGCCGGAAGAGGGAATCCCTCCTCAAAAATTTCATCACTTAGATAGCACAAGGAGAGCAGTTTCCAACCAAAATTCACTATTCTTGTTGACAACATCTTCAAACTGATAGCAACATTTGAAAGCAGATCACCAAATTTTTCATGATGTCCACCGTCTACTGCTGTGAATAAAACTTGAAAACCACGCTGTAAAGAAGGCAGCAATGAATCATGTAACTTTGCAAGGGTATTTATCAATTCCTCGCTCCCATAACTGTATGAACAGAAAATAAAATGTTAAAAGATTCTTGTACAGTTTTTCAGGAGTAAGCAGATTAGGTATTAAGCATTAGACTAAAATAATGAATACTACTAGGGGTGCTCAAAAAATTCGGTTTTCGGTTTTTTTACCGAACCGGTTCGGACCGGTACCGGTTTTTTTTGGTTTCGGTTTTTTCGGTATCGGTTTTTCGGTTTTTTTACATTTTTGGGTACCGGTAATGGTAATACAAATTACGAATTCGGTAAAACCGAAAAACCGAAAAAATACCGAAACTCTAATAAATACTTGCAGACCAGTACTTCATTTACTCTCTCTCTCTTTTAATTCTACAAAGTTTCAACAACTTTACTCTTTCGATTCGGTATTTACTCTTTACTCTTCACTCTCCCTACTCGGCTACTCCCTTCTTCTTCAGTCTTATACCGACTACCGTGCCGTTCGGCCGTTCTTCTCCCATTAAAGCTCAGTTTATCCTCATAAAATCTTCTTATCAGCAGAGAAACAAACTCTATTCAATATACAAATTCAAAGGCCAGATTCTGCATTGATCTGCCGACCGGAGGAACCAACACATTCTTAGGAACTATGAGAAATTACAGTAACAAATTAAGACCCAGAAATTAATTATTAACCAAAATAGAAAATGGGTGTTTAGCAAATACCTGAATTTAAGTCTTAAGATACCAGCCAGCTAAACTTGGCAAAAATAAATCTAGATCGGCCAAGAATGGGCACGCAATTGATGAAAAACAAATGGGTTTTTAATAAGATGTAAAAGAACAAGAGAGGAATGAAAATATTTGTGCCTTTTCTTGCGTTGCGATTGGATTTTGAATTAAATTGAATTGAAATGAATTTGCAGATTATGAAGAAGAGGGTCTCTTCTTTTTCTTTTTCTTTCCTTTTCAATTCCTCCGAATCTCCGATTGTTTGGAGCATTTTGCTTTTATTATAGGATAGTTTATTTATAGAAGGGCACATTTTTAGGTTTTATGAACTTATTTTATATATTTATTACAACTTAGGGGGCGGGGTGAGAAGTACACATTTTATAGACTCAAAATTCTCTATTTGGACTTCACTTTACTTTTAAAGTAAAGGATATTAAAGGAATACAATAAAATTAAAATTAAAATTAAAATCACCTAGAAAAATTCCTTCTTTTTTTTTTTACATTTTTTTTCTTATGTTATTGCCCAGTGCCCAGTAGAGAGGTAGCAAAATAGATTAAATAAATTAATTTTTTTTAAAATAAAAAAAAGAAGCTTTTTTTTTATTTTATCAAGGCTTTCTTTTCACTAAAATTACATATTTTTAGTTGTATTATTTTAATTTATTCAAAAAAAATACTTGTTTACTAATAAAAATATATTTATTATATTTATGATGCCACCAATTTTTGCATTCTTGGTTATCAGGTTATGTTCAGTTCATGCAGTTGTCACATGAAATTCTTGTTCAGTTGTTCATTCAGTGTTTTGCATTCTTGTAAAATTCAGTTGTTCATGCAGTGTTTTTCATCATTCTCTGATTGTGTTACACTAAAAAGTAAAAAAGGACTATCAAATAACAGTTCAAGAATAAATCAGGAGTGAACTGAATAAATCAGGAGTGAAAACATGGCAGGGGGTAAACCAACAACAACAAGAATGCAAAGCCAGCACAACTGCACAAGATGATAAACCAACAACAAGCGAGTGAGTCAGTGACAAACCAGTTACGCTGCAAGGCTGCAACCATGAACCATATCAACATTCAACAAGGATTATTTAAAACATGAGTTTAAAAGGGAAATTAAAAATAAAGAATAAACAGAGCACCATAGCTTATTAAAAAAAATTATTTAATTATTATTATTTATTAATAATTACATATATCACCATGCATGCGGTATAACCGAAAACCAATCCGAAAAAACCGGTACCGAATTTGAACCGAAACCGGTAATTCGGTACCGGTTTCGGTTCTTAATTTTTCGGTAATTCCGGTTCGGTATCGGTTCGGTTTTTCCGGTACCGGTTCGGTTTTTTACCGATGAGCACCCCTAAATACTACATGACAGATGATACACAATAAAAACTACAGCCACTGATCATATAATTTTAACAAATCGGTTCGGTGTTACTTAGCCAGTGAATCCCCACCTATCAGCCGAATTTCTTGAATTTAGACAATGTGAAGTTCAAGCCAGCTAGGTAGCGTTTGATACATAGCATCATTTGAACATATAAAATGCAAATATGAGACACAAAGATCCAATATAACCACATATAAATTTAGCAAAAACAAAAAATAAAAGAAAATATAACCACATATAGATTAGTTTTGAATACTTCAATTTATGTATTACCACGCCCTTTCAATTGAAAAGCTCAAATTCTTCTTTAGATGAAAAAAGTAACTTTATGAGATAAGAGAGAAAAATACAGATGGGTCCCGGATAACAAGACCTCCATAGCACAATAGAGAAGGAACCAAAAAAATAAGAAGGAAAAACAACTCAGATTGCTAATCACCAGCACCTATATCAATAGAAGATTCTTATACGAAATGTCATCTTTCGAGGAAGTCCTTCGCATTTTCATTCCAGTATTTGCATATTGCAATTAGAGTTTCAGGCATTCAGCACTTTAATATTAAAAATAACAAAGGAACTACCTAAAAACATATTATCTCTCTTTCGAGATTGTATTGTTCACCTATCAAAAAAAACAAAAGAAAAGAAAAAGACAAAAGAAAACTTTCAAGATGTTTCTACAGCACTGTAACATCGAATGAGAAACCAGATTGTAACACAGAAATATATAAAGCCTCATGTCGTGCCTTTAAAATCAAAATAAAAAACAAAAAATGCACCAAGTTAGTTGCAACACCACAAATATCTCCCTGGGGAGAAGTCAACATGTTAGATGGTGTAACCACAAATACTTTACTCAAGCTAGTCAAAAGGAGTTAACAAACAACCCATGCATCGGTATGATCATTTAACAAAATGCACTAGTTATATTGCAAAACTCTTCAAATTATAAAAAGATGGGTGGGGGGGATTGTATAGCTTTTATCCTAGATTCTTAAGAGTAATGGCAGACTTCTCTTTTCAACTCAAAAAAAAAAGAGAAAAGAAAAAAAGGAGAAAAATGGGCCAAAATTGCAGCATATATTTGTTACCTCATCTCAATTGGGCAGGAGAAAAACACTGCAGCATGCTTATATGCACCAACAAATGCATCCATGGATACAATTGCATCATTTAGAAAGTCCATTATCTATAAGGAAAGAAAATATAATTAATACAGAGACAAAAACATGAATTTATCCTCGCACATCAAGAAGAGGGGACAACAGAAAGTACTCAAAGCAGTCTTTTCATTGAACAATAGACTAAAATTTCTGACATTATCAACATTAAAGCTGATAAGTAATAATAAAAAGGAAACAAAAACTTCATTTACAACAATGTTTAATCATGTTGTATCTATATTAAGTGATACATCTTGAAAATTAGGGTGCAAAACTCAACCCTTTGTATCCTAGCATATAGCAGAGAAGTCACTGCTTAAGGTAGTAAGGTACTATGATATATGATTTTTCCATGAAAATGATAACTGCTGCAAGAGAACAGGAGCAAAGACAAGACAAGAATAATTTATGTTAATTATGAAAAGAAAAATTGGAAAGTAAATCACCTCTAGATAGTCAGCATGAAGGCGCCTAGAACCATGATCTTGGACGTCACGAGAGGAAACTAGAACCTGCACAAAATCAGAAAGGGAGGGGGAAAGCTTGATATTGGTTACGAGGAGAACCATGCACTTCTTGTAATGAAAAAGTTTAGGTTGAAAATAGAACCTAAAGCAAATAGGATACATATATACTTCTCCTTTTGTTCCACACAAAAAAGAGTCCCATTTGCAATATTAAGGATGTACTTTTATTCCATATACAGCCCTAAATTAATAGTTTGTTACTTTAATATGATGGCATAATAATGAAATAGTAATGGTAAACCTAAGGACATTGTGTTATTTTATACTACCATCAAAGGAAATGAGGCTCCTTTTGTGGAACAAATCAATTGTCAAATGAGACAGAAGGTGTACAAATTAATATTTGTTACTGGAGAAGCACACTATTATAGATGCAGAGCTAGAGAGAAGAGAAGAAAGAACTAAAAATGACTGGTTTCATAATACAGTGATTCACTAATTAGAGTGGAGGAAAGTCCACTCTTTTGACACTGATGTTTTTTGGTCAAACGAGTCCTCTCCAAGTTCTTTTGAATAATTTTCGTGAACTTCATTTTTAAGGTAGATGAACCAGCTTTTAGAATACCTCATGTGGATGGGTGTAGACCCCATTTTGTTGACTCAAGTTAAAAATTCCTATGAAAAAGAGAACTTTAACACACAAGTCAAACCAAAGACAAATGCAACATCTAACTCATATTGAAATAATATTACTTTTACAAATATCTCAAGGGAAAAATGGCCATCATTTATTACCAGTGTAAATTTTGCGCCAATATTGACATCATAGATACTTAGTTTCTCTATTCATTATACTACTACTTAAGCTTTTCTAGCTCAGGTTCCTTGGCATGAAAATTTGCTAGCATGAACTCACATATAAGTAGGACAAACCAATTACTAACCAAAAAAAAGTGGACCAAACAGTGTAAAAGAGGCTCTTTCTAAATAACTAAGTACATAACTTCTACTGAACAGAGAGAGGGAGAAAGAAAGAGAGGGTGAGAGGGTGAGAGGGCGAGAGAGAGGGAGAGAGGGATGCATATGATCCAATTGATAAGATGAACAAAGCTCATTGAGGAAAATACCTCTAAAGATGAGGTGCAGCGTTGATACATAGTATTTGCAATGCTTAGAAAATGAGTCACTACTGCTGTGAGATCATCATGGATCCTGGACTGAGCCTTCATCGAATTTACAACCTGTGTAAAACATAATATTATATATCCATATATACATGTGAAAGAGAGAGAGCTTTAAGCCTTTAACAGAATGGAGATTCATTAGAGGCACCTTCACCGAGGACGAGGTTTTGGGTGAGATTCAGGCGTATTGTTGGAACAGGTCCACGGGGCCAGATGGCTACTAGATAACATTCTTTCTACAGTGTTAGTCCGTTGTGGAGGTGGAGGTGGATGTGGTGGAGATTTCTGATGAGTTTTTTTTAATCAAGGGTGCTTTGAGACGAGTTTCAATTCCACAATTATTGAAGTAACTCCTAGAAAAGTTGGGGTAAAAAATATTAAATACTTAAACCCAATAGCTTAATAGGGAGTGTGTATAAGTTGATGACCAAAGCCTTTTCAATTCATCCAAGGGGAGTGGTGGATTATCTGGTGTTGGAGACCCAAAATGCTTTCAGAGGGCGAGACGGATCTTGAATGCCACTCTCGTTGCAAACTAGTGCTTGGAAGCTACACTTCAATGAGGTGAGCTAGGAGTAGTTTGTAAATTGGATATAGAAAAGGCTTGCAATCATGTAAATTGGACTTTTTAATTTGCTCGTTGGAGAGAATTAGCTTTCGGGGACAGGACGATGAGATAAATTAAAACTTCTGCTTCTTCCAATCCGTTCTCATTAATGGATCATCCACGGGGTACTATGAGAGGTCTAGGGGTATTCGTTACGGAGATCATTGTCACCCTCTTCTGCATTTAGGTCATGCGGACGTTGAGTACACTTATAATTAAAGCAAAGGAGGGAGGCATGAGATAGATAGTTAACGAGTCCCGAGGAGAAATTATGTAAAGGGAGCACTAATAATTGACAATATGAGATGTACTCGAAATGGAGAGTGTTTACCCAAATTATCACGAAGACCTTAATACAGTTTATGCACACTAAAAATTCTAGCTTTATACCCAAGGGATGATGCTATACTAAGTCAGCTATGCTGCCAAAGCCTAGTTATAATATGAACTTTGGCCAAATCATCGTCCAAGCGCTTGGACACACTAAGATGTACCGTGAATATCTTTGATTCATTCATAGATAAAATTTAAGTGTGTGGGAAGTTATAAGGTTGGAAGCCATTGCTTATAAGGCACGTTACTTGTAAATGCTTACCAATAATCTGGTCAGATCTTCATTTTCATGACCATATATGGCACATATATCTAACAACTTGGGCAAATCAAGTAACTTCTTTTCCTGTAGAAGGACTATATTGAAAAATTAGTAAACAAAAGTGCAGTAAAATATTTAGTTATCGGATATCACAAAGAGTGTTACCCAATCTATGGTTCACAAAATCAAATAAGTTTTATATGCAGTGTAAATTAGTTAGTTTTCTCTAGTTGAATAGGATAGACATACAGTCTCTATCAGCATCATCTCATGAAAATTTACGGACAAACATATTTTTCGAGCAGCAAGATACAATATTCGACCGAACACCTTACAATGTTTTATTCAACTTCATTCTTCTGAGTACATAAAATCTTTTTAAGAGGAAAGTAATTCACTTAGTTCACCTAGGGAAGACAGTTCCGTATGTATAACTTAAAGGAGCACCTAATCACAAGGCCCATCAAGGACTACCCAAAAGCCCCTCGGCCAGGTGTAGACCCAGCTTCTTAAATCAGGTAAGCACCTTGAGCACTCAAGCTGCATGAGCTAGGCATGCTTAAAAGCTTGCTTTCTTAGCTAACACTTAACAGATCATTTTTTAAAAGCTCAGAAATTAGTTTTCTTTCATTACTCAGTTTTTCTAAATAAATCAAATCATTTTCTCATGCATCAAAGTAAGAGCATGGGCCTAAGGCGTCGCTGTTATGTGGCCATACTCCCTCAAAAGAAACAGTTCCCTGTTCTTCAAATATTAGATTTATCCTGGAAGTTACTTAAATTATAGTTTATCATCAAAAGTTACTTATCAAAAAAAATGGTAAGAATTTGCTAAACTTAAGCAGGGTTTGGTTTGCGTCACATTAATGTAATAGCTCTCTGTATGCAATAGCTTATTATGTTGATGCGACATGTTCTGTGTTAGGTTAATCCATTGTGATGTATTGATCGATACGGATTTAATCCCATTATCAATTTGGCTAATTTTGAATACACCCTCCAGGCCTATAGTGGATGTATTAGCTCATTACTTCCATAATTAAATAAGCCACAGAAGACAAAATAGTAATGATTTAAGCTGATGTGACATTTTGACTTCAAATTTGCTTTATTTATTGTATTAGAAATATTTCGTGACTCGAATGCAATTTAGAAATTAAATATAATACTATTACATCTACAACACAAATTTCAAGCAGGAACAATACATACAATTCATAATGAATTATTACAGTTACATTACAACGCTAGCAGAGACTATTGTATTACACCCAAAAAAAATATTCCTCAAAACAAAACCTGCCTTATTGTGTATGGTTGTAATACTACTAATACATGAATTGTGTCAAATTTAGTTATAACATCCTCATTTTTGGAATATGTATTAAATTTAATAATTTGTTTTTGAACTTATGCACCTTATTATCTGCTTCGACAGGCACCTTGCCTTGCGCATTGCGCATAGGATTCCCTTTTTTATAAGTTGGTGCCAAGACCCTAATTGAACTTTTTAAAGACGACCTATAGAATTGGGACGATTAGTGTAATAATCCCAAGAGTCCCTGCTAACCTTAAATGACTTATATTTGTTATACAAATAATTAATATATGTGTGCAAGTACATAGGAGGACAACTAAATTGGAACAGAGTAAGTAATATATAACATCTAAATATAAATCTCAAACTTGTGACCTTTTTTAATAGTGAAAGCTTTAAACCAAAAGGTAACTAGAGCTAAAAAGTTGTTAAATATTTTACTCCATCCCATTTACAGTGCAGCTTCAATAAGGTAAACAATTTAAGAAAATAAATATCAATCGACTTTCCCCCCCATATAACCTTGCTTACATATAGTAACATTGACATTTATTTTTCAAAATGGAGGGTTCAGTAGATCTCTTACAAAAGGGTTATATAGTATATCAAAAGGGGCATAGAAGTTATAAATGTGACATATTTTAGAACATCCTAAATGTAAATCACGACACAAATGGGATGAAGAGAGTTATTTTATGTCACATATACTTATAAATGGATAACCAGAAGTACAATCCTGTTATAAGGGAGCGAGACGGGTTAACTAGCAAGAAAAGTTAGCCGAGTCTGAGACAGTTAGATAGTTGCAGAATAGTGAGAAAGACAGGTAGGATGATTTTAGCAGGCACCCTATAAACCTGAGTCAATTGGAAGGCCACGTAAGCAGAGACACAAGACTAACCTGCATGATCTTTTGGACTGAGAATATCAGCAGCCTTAGCACCCGGATCTCGATTGGATGATCTGAAAGAAAATTGGGCCGTTTTACATTAATATAGAGTAAGAGCATTAGTGACTGAAACCATACACCATAACAAGAGTGACCTAAACTTACATGCGATACAAAACCATAAAGACACGCCTGCTCAATTCATACTCGCCAACAATGACCCCTGCAACTATTCCTCTGGCTCCACGATATGGGAAATCATACCACCTACTCCTAAATTTCAGGAAGCTTTCTAGGAAAGCATTTAGGGATGTATCACTGGCCACTGAAAAGAAGAGAAGAAGAAAAAGAACAAGAATGATAAGAATGTAAAGTTGTAACAAATACCGTGTTTGTTATTAAATAGAGACAATAATGTGTTCATTTGACATGCCCAAAAATAATAGTAGGCTAGTTAACACAACCATTATTAAACTAATTTAGTTATTAATTCATTGGCCTAGCATTAATCAGACATACTAACTTATTAAACCATGTTATATGCTTTAAATGAAGATATGGCTGCTTCAATATATCTCTGGATCCTAACACTTGAACCCTGGACCAAGACACCAATATCCCTGAATGCACTGAATATTTCTTCTGTTTTTCTTTTTATTATAATAGTGGGTAGAGGGGGCCAATGTTCTAAAAGGCACTAGACGGGAAGCTTGAGGCCGGGGGGCCTAGGCAGGATTTTTGATTTTAAGCCAATTTTAATATTTTATCTTACATATATCCAAGCAAAACAATAATATAAAGCAAAACAATCTATAATAAAGATAATAAAGGTCTTTGCTTAAAGTTCAAACACATATCTTTAACGTATTAGTTTTATTCATAAACAAAATTGTTATTAAATAATAAAATTTCAAATTTCAAAAATTCAATTCAATATTAAAACTTAAGAAACTAAACATAAATTTAAAAATTATATTGAATTAAACTAAATATTACAAATGTATCATCATTTATATAATTTGAAATTAGTACAAGTTCAAAAAATTACAACTATAATAAAATTATCCATTTTGACTTGATCTTGTTCACTTCTTGTTGTGATTTGATATGCTACAATCTACATTATGAATATGGTAAATCATTAAAAAAAAAATATATCAAGATCTCGTTTGAGTAGTCATTAAAATTTAAAATAAACTCACCGCCTAGGCCCTGCCTAACCTGCCCGCCTAGGCAAGATTTTTTGGCCTAGGTGAGACAACAGGGGGGCCTAGCGCTTTTTAGAACACTGGAGAGGGCATACCAAATCCTATAAGGAAATAAGGTCGTACCATTACAAAATACAACAAGAACCCAATATTGCTTAGTGCCGTTTCAACCCCTCTCTCTTTCTTTTTCTTTCTCTATCTCAATCTCTCTCTTCATTATACACTAAAGTTCAATCACTGCATGAAGCAAATCTATCATCTTACGATCTATCAGAGCGGTGAATTTACATAACCAAATACATAGTCTAAGAGATTGATATAATTGTTTTCCTTTATGAGGGTGTTGTCCCTCTTTCAATTTTGTTAAGGAAAATTTGGGGTAGGAAAGTTAATCTTTCAAATGAAGCATCACTGGTGTCAATATTGAGGAGGCAGTTGTTGCTTCCAAATTTTCAATGCTTTTTTTGTGAGGTAGAGATTTTATCCATGACTTATTAAGTGTCCTTTTAGAGGGTAATATGAGATTTCAGTCTTTTTAGATTTTGTAATAGAGCCGTGTATGGGAGATTTGACTACTGCAAAGGGGGTTACTTCACTCTGGGTGGGAGGGTAAATTTTACTCATTCTTGTATATATAGCAAGTTTACCTCTTTATTATCTTTTGTTGTTTATCCTGTTGGGGGTGACTCAATAGCTAGAGCGCAATTATGTATAATTTTTTGTGTTCTAGGGATAATGACAATAAGAAGGACCATTTGGTGCATTGGGATTTTGTGTGCCATCCTAGAGAGGATGGAGGTTTAGACCTTGAGAACCTGGTATTTAATAATACATCTAGCTGGAAAATGACTTTGGCACTTTCCTTTAGAACCTAACTATCTTTAGCATCAAGTAGATTAGTATGGATTAGAATGGTTGGAATGCAAATCCAAGTCATCTTTTTGTCACTCATTCCAGTCTTTGGAAAATCATCTCCCAAGGGTATAGTTCTATTCCTTGCTCTATTTCGAGTTGGCTATTACATATTCAGCATTAGTTGGACATCTAGGTTGGGGTGCTTTTCTCAATCTTTCTTTTTCCCTCATCTTTATTACCTCTCATCCATTCACAAGTTTCTCATTTCTAAATTTTATATTTAGGAGGGACAAGAGTCGCAAGACAATTCCTTAAAAAAAATCATTTTTATAATCTATATGTAGGCCAATGAGTTTTTTTTTTAATTTATTTATCAACTTCTTGATTTGACCTCAATTTATCAATCCTTGGACATGCATATTTTGGGGGTTTGATCCCTTATGAATACTATTTGTCGATCTTATTTTCATTATTGGGCTATTCACCATTTCTTCATTTACTTCTACCTTCTTTATGTGGAAGACAAAAGTTTTCTAAAAAATTAAGGCTTTTGTGATCGGCCTAATATTAAAGACATGCGTTAGAGACATGGGCCTTGCAAATCTTTATTCCAAAATTTGTTATGTGTTGTATACAAGATAGCTATTCTTATTCTAGTATGCTTGTTCACCGTGACTTGACAGTTGTGGTATTTTTTATTTGGAGTGTTGGGTGAATGTCGGATCAGTCCCTCCTTGGTAGAAGATCTTTTTATCCCAAGAAGATTCAAGGGTTTTAGAAGTAGGAAGGATAGATTGTTTGGAAAGAGGATTGTTATGCTATTTTATATTTTAGAGTTTGGATTAAGTGGAATGCTAGGAATTTTTGTTGTTGTAGGTCTGTGAATATTGATTTACTTTAGGATGTGCCTTTTTCCCCCTTCTATTGGGCTTATGTATTGGGAACTTTTTCACAAATTTTTGTCAGATCTTCGTAGAAATCAATCGGACGTGCTAACGCTCTCTGTTTTCTTCACTCATGTTCTTTACTTTATTTTGATATTGTTTAAGGATGACTTATTGTCCTCGACATTTAGTTCTCCATCTCCATCTCCATCTCCATCTCCATCTCCATCAATAATATCATTCTTGTTGTATAAAAAGTTGTAAGAGATTTAAAAGCATCCAACCAAAGCACAAAACATTATGCAAATTGGCAAAGCAAACCACAAACGTGAAAAGCAGATTGTAAAAAAATTTACAGCTGCATTGAATTCACTTCACAACAATTACA
Organism: Panax notoginseng; assembly: GCA_016801055.1. Taxonomy (NCBI): domain Eukaryota; kingdom Viridiplantae; phylum Streptophyta; class Magnoliopsida; order Apiales; family Araliaceae; genus Panax; species Panax notoginseng. Next base: position 11,565,372 of record CM029021.1, on the reverse strand, counting down.
GAAGCCAATATTGCTTTGGCCCACTTCGCAACAATCATGCATTATTTAAATTTGCAAACAAATCATGAATCAACATATTAGAATAGATTAAAAAGGCTAATAATACTAACAATAAAGTAATAACAACCTTCTCTCCAGAAATCTCTAGGATTTAGCTTAAGCAACTGAGACAACTCCCTGTTCAGTAAATCAACAACGCGCTGAGACTCAACGGGATCCAGTCCACCTTCATCAGCGCCCAGACCAGCAGCAACCGCCTCGTCTTGCGGCAAGAAATTTACAAAATTGACACTTTGTATCTGACTTGGAATCCAATCGCCGTTCTGTCTCATCTGAACCCTAGTCGAACCACTCGCCGACGACCCAACGACGCCGGAATCTGACTGACGGAGAGAATTGGAGAGTGTTTGAGTGCTAGTTTTTTGTGGTACTGAAGTATTAGGGGTTTTAGGCACAAACTTTTGCCTTTGTTGATTGCCAAAACCTTTATTTCCTTCATTCCTGTTATGTGAGTATCTGTTCGACATGATTCAGATGTATATATAATATGTTTATGGATGTATCTGTTTGTGTAATTTGGATGAGAGAGAGAGAGAGAGCCAGCTGCTTGGGGAAGAGAGTGAAAGTGATGAACTGATGACTTTTTTTATAGAATTATTTCACACAGTCGAGGCTATCAAATTTGGTTCTGCTCTGTTTAGAGATTAGGATAGAGAATTAAACAGGGATAGGAAACTATCGGGTAATAATTTGTTGATTTATTCTTTAGAATTTGTGAGTGCTCTTAGGCCAGTCCAGTCACTCTCTTTTGGTTTTTATAGCTTTTATTATTTATTTCCGTCCGTTCAAAAGAGTTTCATTTATAAATTTAATCTTATTTCATATATTATTATTCTTAAAATTATAATTTATTTGTTGAGTGGTGATGGCTGGAAATAATAATAAAATTTAAAATTAATATGAAATTTGAAAATTTGAATGAAATTATATCAATTTTGAGTTTTAAAATTTCGGGAGTAAATTTATTTTCTTCTGCTTTGTATGAATATTAAAGTTTGCATTAAGAATATTTAAACATATTTTCTTTAAAACATAATTAGTCACTATATGTTTTTGTGTGATTTGTAAATTGAGATTCGGTAATTTAATTTTTAAAGTGAACTCTCGTTGTTCATTCGTTTTAGTTTTTACAAAGAAGATAAAGTAAACCAGCGAACAGACCAGCCGTACTAAAAATAATCTAGACATGCAATCTGCAAACTTTAAATGTTACATCACAAGGAAGAAAATTCTTGATTGAAATATAAATTTCAATTTCATACAACATTAATGACACTTGGGCTCTCTATACATAAAGTTCTCAGAGCAACATCATCATATTAGGAGGGGGAGTAGTAATATGAATATATTGGTTAAAAATTAAAGATTTGGAGGCTTCTAGTCTTTGCCATAAATTACTACTTTCCAACAGAACTTGGTGCAACACCAACTAGCAAGTCAGTTAACAAGTTGAAATCTGATCCTCCTAAAATGCATCACTTGGTGTCTACAAGCAACAAATTTATGTACAGTGGATTGCTGGACTTGATATCCAGGAGCCAAAATTGTTTAAACTACATGAAGCATTGGCATGATCTTTTCTTGACATTATTGATAGCATTCCGCATGCTACACTTCATACATCATTACACTCTGCCATAGTGCTGATCTGAAAGGGGCAAGAGGGTTAATGTAAAAGAGCATGGCCCCTTCACTCATTTCTTGTTGGAGATCATACCCACTCAAAATTTGTTTCTTTAGGCAAAACCAAAGCAATCAAGCAATCTGATGGCGGGGTCGGAGTAATAGAGAGCATGGACAATATTTCCGGCGAGTAAGGGAGAATGAAGAGAAGCCTTGCCCAGATGGGCTTTGCAGCTGGGATTTTAATTACTCCAGCACATTCCCTCTGCTTCAGGTAAGAAATGAAATCCTGAAACTGCACAAGAACGTTTTAAAGTTTACATCAGCTATAACTGCGTCTTTTCTTTATTACAATACTAACACAATAAAACAGTTGCAGAGAAAGTACATATATACTTTCTGAGGAATATGACACGTCGCACCAAAAAGACAAAAGAACAACGCATAACTTCTTGGCATTATTTTTTTCCCCATAAAATTATTTAGGAGTTGTTTGACTGAATACTTAAGAGTATCTGAATGGACTGAATAATACAAAAGTGTTGAATGCTGAATGAAATAAAGTGTTTGATAACTGAACATTTTGATACATCAGAATAGGTGTATTTACCTATTTTACCCTTCTGAACTGTTAAGAATTTTTATATAGTTATAAAATGAATAATAAAACTTCATTGCAAAAAAGAAAATAAAAAAATTACTTATAAATTAGTTTTTCAATTATCTAATTTAATGAGAGTATTTTCTGGAGAAGTACTGATGTGCAAAAGATCTGACCAAACTTAAACTTGCTGCGCTCCGTGACCGTGACTACCAGATACTAATCGGAATATGGATTCATTGGAGAAGTTGAGGGAGCTTTCAACCAATCTCACAAAAAATGGTTTATCATTTTTGATTTCTTCTATTGTCAGAGGATATTACAGCAAAAGGACCATTAAGCTGTTGTTCTGAATCAGTTAGAGATATTAGGCTTATTCAGTCAGCAGAAATAAGATCTATTCAGAGATATATGTCTCACAATCAAACAGTCTTAATAACTTATCCAATTCAGATTAAGAGCCATTAAGACTTGTTCAGACGCAAACAAACAGCCCCTTAGGCTGGTATGACAAAATTTTAGGCCAATGCAATAAGAGACAAATTAACGAGGTAAATATCATGGGCACCTAGTAACAGAAGTCGGGGATAACAATTATTTTAGTGTGACAGTGGAAAAGGGAAACTAGAGAAACAAAAATAAAAAAGACAATATAACTTACGCCTTTATGGTCTCCTGCAGAAGAAGGGAGCAACCGACATACCTCTCTCTGCATCACATTCAAAACCAGAGTTAAGTTATCCTCAGGTCAAGGTACCCAAAATATTGAAAGGAGATTTGAGCAGCATACTACAATATCATACAAACACAGATAGATATCAAGGGAACAAAGTGTTCAAAATAAGCATTGAAGTTCTACTTCTGTGAAATTGTTCATGACACAGATATTCACAGCTGAGCAATTAGCCTGCACTAAGCATAACTTCAACTTCAGAAGTTGATCAAAGATATCAAATATGTGAGTCATGGTTAACGAACTAAACTCAGAAGAGCATAAAAGAATATTAAGGGGCAAGATGAGATATACACCGTTATTCTGAAACAATTGGAGATTAAATTGAGAAGTTTGCAAACATCAAAGGAAAATATGTGGATTTTCTTTTTCGTTCTTTTTTATTTTTTGATAAGTAAAATATTGGGAATTTCATACTCATAAATTACACAAACTATGGAATCATCGATGCCAATACCATGCTACCAAAACCAAATGGAAGTGGGGCCACCTTAAAGTTCTAAATGTGCTATTACAGTATATACATGTAAAAACTCTAATCAAAATATTATTGGTCGTTTGGTGCGGTAAAAAAGAACATCATAATATAGCTTAGGTACAGATCTGAGGAAGGAGATTAGTCTATTTGGAGGGTATATTGATAATAGATATGACTTGGTATAACATATAATGTAAGCCTCCGGATGGTAATGGCTTTTGCGCACTAAAAATACTTGATACTATAAGTGTTTTATTTTGATGTACAAACTTCATGTAGTGACTAGAATGGGACACAGAAGCACACCATTTATTCTAGAGCCTGTTACAATGGGGTACATTCGGGTAGATCCCTTGAGTAGAAGATGATATCATGGTACTCTTAACCAGAAAATTGTCCATTTCTTTTATTATCTGCACTTTAAAGTTTATCAAGCTTAGGGGAATTTGAATGTTAAAAAATAAAATTTAATATGAAGAGGGTTATAAATCAAATGATATGATAATAATTATGATTAAATAAGAACTTTTATAAGTCGTGATTAAGGTAATTTAATAATAACATGTGCTTCTACTTCTATTTTTGTAAGATATTTTATTGGAAAAATGAAGATTTTTGTTGCAATGAGAGATGGGAAAAAAACTCTTTCCTTTTTAAGGTAAAAGAAGTTTCAATAGAAGAGACAAGAAAAACAATGAAGGACAAGAAGTCCAGTAAAATAACACGAGTCTTGTCCAGTAAAACAACATTAAAAGTAGAATAGATAGAAAGGAAACATTCAAAGCACAGTCCCCAATCTCCATGGAATTAAAAAATTGTCACTCAGAATGCTTCTACGGCAAAAGCCCAAAGGGATACCAAGAAAGTAAGTTGTATCAAATTAGACACAAAAATTGATCATGAAAAAAATTCTAGCATTCCTCTCGGCCTAGATACCCCAAACATCCCCAAAACAAGAAAAAACCATAGTCCTATTTTCCCGCCAAAATTCTTGAAACTTACCAGCATGTTCTCTAAGTCTGAAAATCAGACCAAAGATGTTCAAAATTCAAATAAAAAAACTCGAGCAATGAAGAAAGAGAAGAGAATGAGGCTCACTGTCCTGCCAACCCATAACACAAGCATCATGGGGATAGTCTTGTGTGCTCTGCAGGATTGTCACAAATCATTACTGTTGATCTTTCTAAAACTGCAGAACTGAGAAAAGCGTTTAACATGAACAGGTGTTTTCCCTCCAAGGAAAAGGGACAGGAGAACTGGAATGAATCAAGAAGTCAAAGTATGACTTACAAGTATATAATTTGATGCATATAAGTTTGATAACCTCTCATCTAGGAAGGATGAAAAGGACAAAATAAGAAGAAGAAGAAAGTTCGAATAAAGAAATTAGAACCCGAGCAGTATGGAAGGAAGATAGATGAAAAAGACGGGGAAGAACTAACAAAAACGCAACCTCCCTAACCAGAGTCCTCCTAGAAACAGATGTAAGTCCCAAAATCCAGCTCAAAACTGAACAAGATCAAAAAAAGAATTATAGACCCGAGAGGTTCTCCTGTTTGTTACCTTACCAAACCATTTAAGATTATAAAAGCTAATGGGGTAAGCCATATATAGGAAGTAAGAAAATAAAATAAGTCCCGTGGATATAATCTATAAATAACATGGACCGTTCATCAAAGGGAAAAGAGAATACATTCAGGTAATAAAGAAATGTTCAAAAGTAAACAAATATGTCTCAGCTGTCAATTTCAAAAGTTTTATAAGTTAGTTCAGTATGTAAATCTATTTTCATGAATTGAGATATGTCTTTAATTTATCAACTATGATTTGCATGCAATATCAAACTTGAAGTTATATTGAATTGAGGTTTTTAAGATAGAGATATTTTTCATTGCTTAAGCACTTCAAACAATAATGCATGAGAATTTGTAGTGAAAGATGAATTATCCGAAAGCTATGAGAGCATTAAACCAAAAGCAAGGCCATATCAAGAAGTCCAGAAGATACTGAATGTTAGTATAACCATATATGATTTTATGTTGTTGGTAACACTAGCAGCTAAACATCCATTTATATGATCATATGAACTGCTATTTGGTTAAATATAAAATAATAGTTTATGGATTTACTAGATTGGAAAATAAGTTTTCAACAATGATGGTCATCCAGCAACGTTGATTATAAACATCGAAACTTTTAATGGTTGCCACTATTTTAAGACATTCTAAAAGCAGATTTAGGTAATACTTTTTTTTACTATATTTGTAATATGGATGAATCTCGAACATTTAAATACATTAAATATATATAAAATTATATTTATATAAATGTGTTCATCTTAAACTGACCCCCTCCCCCCACCCCCCCCCCCAAAAAAAAAATAAAAATAAAATTGTGGCCACTAAATTTACACCAAGGAGTAGTAAACAAGCTGCAATATTTTATACCCATTCTTCATTTCTAAGTCTCTTTATATTGTATTTTAGTTTTAATTTTTTTAAGCAGAACGCCTTAACAAAATCTTGTTAAAAATCATACCACCTCTGTTCCAATAAAAGGGTTTCTCTTTCTGACTTCAAGAAGTCAATGCGAAATTCTAAATTTAAAAAGTGATATGTATTCACTGCAGTTTTGAAACAACAAATCTTGAGCGAATGGTAGTGTTTAGACAGTTTACAATATTCACAATTATATTGACTAAAATCAAATGAATCCAAAACAATCTTGAATTCGAAAAATGTCGCAAATTGATTTTAAAAAGCCAAAATAGACTTTTTCTTCGAACAGAGGGAGTATCTTAATAGAACAAATTTGAGATATTATATAAATTCATGTATTATGGAATAATAATCATTTTAATTACTATAATGTAGGTAGTAATTTTCACATTAAAATTACATGCATCTCAAAGTTTTCGAAAGAACCATCCAACAAACAATAGAAATTTTGTGTGGATCTCTTTGCAGCTGTCACTGTCTCTACTGCAGATAACGAACTACAACATAAAAACAATTCTGGTACAATAACTATAAACTGCATATTTGCTTTGATTCAATGGATATTAAACACCAAATGTTGATATTAAAGTTGGAGTCCTGCAAAAGTTAATAGCTCGAAGTAATGGGAACTGCAACGCGCAAATGTTGACACTAACATCCAAGGACATTAGCACGCAAGACACACACAGAGATCATATAGATATAGATATAGGAGTACTCGGAACTCACTTTGTGTGGTGGGGTGCTAGAAAAAGTCGACTTTACATGCCGAAAATCTGTGCGTTTCGTCATATCTAATTTTGTAGGCCATCTGCACAAGTGTGAACAAAAAAATAATCAGAAACTAACTTCCAACCATCAAACTTAATAATGGTTCAACTGAGAATTAGGTTATTACTCTGCAGGTTCTGAAGTAGCATTTGAATACTTGCAAATATCAGAATGCATTCTTTGCGCATGAATCGTACAATAATGAACTCCACTTTTACTCAATGTGCCCTGCCATTGATATGGCAGATACTGTCCAGAACTTTCCATATTGGAAGACTCACAAGGTGGAAGGGGCGGAGGAGAACTAGGCGGAGGAGGAACCACAGGTGGCAGAGATCGAGGTAAAGGAGGTGGAGATGGCTGGGGTGGTAATGGAGGTGCCAAGTCTGGCTGAGGTGGTAAGGTAGTCAAAGGGGGTGGTACAGCTGGCCGAGAAAACATCTGATCAAATTGCTGCATTGAGCTTCCCTGCATTTGTGCAAGTGGAGTCACTGACGCAGGTAGAAATGGGGGTGGAACTGGCGTACTATGAAGATTATTAGGCATTACACCCGGCGAGATCGGATTCAAAGGAGGAGGATGATTCAAACCACGTGCATCCCATGAATTATTTGGAGGAAAATATAGAGGTCGCATTAGTGGAGATGCTTGGATTGGCTGTGGTGGTGTAATAGGAGGTCCCTGTGTTGATGTGGACATGCAAGAAATGTTTCCTGGTGCAGAATGCAGTTCTGTTTCAGGTTTATTATACATCCACATTTGTTCATTGGCACTAGGACCGCCACGACCACCTGAAAAATACATGCTCAAAATTTACAACCCTGAACCCAGAATTCCTTTGTCTAAAAAATGAGTTATCTTTAATCTTAATAACAAAAAATCACCTCCTTGAGATGGATCCATGACCATGTTATTGTCATAAGCATCGGAAACTCTCACTCCAACTTCAGGTACAACTCTACAACCAAAAGGTGTCCAGTTCGACTGAAATGGAGGCCTTGTGCTTCGATGAAATTCTGGATTTATTCTTGGTGATGTAAGCTCCAATGAGTTGCTATCCGGTTTTGTTGTGACAACTATGTCATGGTGCTTCCTAGGGTGACTGCTCAAACAAATGGGCAAAAGTTCAACACACATTGATGACATTTACAAAATGTGAATATCAGGAAGGACTAGAAGAGACCTCTTTCTAGTCATATAAGTATGATACTAAAAGCTCAAAAGATGAAAACCTAGTAGGTCTAAACACAAAAAAAATCTTTCGAATGCATCGAAGTAACAATATTTGAATATGATGAGCTAGAAAAAATAAAAGAAAGAAAATATGCCACTTGAAAGAAATTCAAGGTCTGAGATACGAACAATGACAGCTACGTAACAATAAAAAATAAAAAATCACTACCCAAATCAATTAAAAATACTAACCTAAAGTACAATAGCTAATTTGACAAACTCACAAATTGTAATAAAATATAGGCTCAACCAACATTTATCATTATGCTTGCGAGGCTAAAATTTTTGGGGACTTACATTACCAAGAATTTCAGCTAGATTTCCATGCCAGTCAATGAGCACTGGAGACATTATATAGGTACTATTGCTTATCAATAAACATATTGTAGTATTCAAGCAGAAGCATCCTACTAGATCACATATCGAGTTGAACAGTATAATGATGCTAAACAGTGGTGGAAAAAACAAATAGTGCAACAAGATCCACTTAAAGGTGCATCTATGGCAACTTAATGAGAGTTATGTATGTTGATACAAAACTGCTGGTATGAAATTTCTTTAGTTGGAAAACATATCTTTTTGAATTGAGATGTAGAGACTAGCTAGGACAAAGTAACTTATAACCAGGATTTCTCTGCCAACGAAGGGAACTATGGACTCAATAACATAAGTTGTCACAGAACCACGACAAGTCATGGCAGTAGCTGACAGCCAGGAAGCCTAGGCGATAAGGCGTCCGCCTAGGCATCCATAAGGCGATAAGTCGTTAACAATGAACAATTTATATATCATATATATTAAGACTATTAAATATTAATAAAAACAAAATATATTTTAATTATTTAATACAAAAGTATGTGTATGAATTAGTATATTTAATTATTAAGAACAAACAAAAGAATAAAAGATATCAACAACGATAGATATTAGTACTCCTTTAAGCTATTAAAGGTCATTGTCAAACAGCCAAACAGACCCTAAGACAAGTAAATGGTAGCTAGTTGTCTTCCATTGGAAGTCATTTGCTAAAGTAACCAAGCCTAATTAACATACAAGGCACCAAAATCTACAAACTTCATCACCCACATGTAGTAGTAGTGTTACTCCCCACTAACCAGACACCCAAGTACAAAAAACAAAACAAACACAACTCTCTTTCTATCGCACACGTTAACAGTTAACATAGAAGTAGAATGCCTTGGAAACAAAAACTCAACTAGTCGTTAAACGAATGTACTACAAGGATCGTCTTCACCAAGCGAGCTCGGTGGTTGGTTCGCCAACATGAAAGAACCACCTATGTGTCGACGTGAAACAACATAAAGGTCGTCGGCGATGTCACGCGCCTCCTCACGTTGGCGCGTGAGATCTTCGATCGTCACCGGACTTCTTCTATTGCACTCGGATTTCTTGGATCTATTCATTATGGTTTCTGTGAGTATTGTTGACTTTGTTTGGTGATGTTTTTGGACAGTTCTCATGTGTTGAGCTAACTGTCACCAACGCGTGACCTCGCCTTGCGACCTGTCCATCGCTTGACGTAGCCTTGATAACTATTCTCAATAGCACGAACATTAATGGATTTCACTACTTATGTTTTTAAAAACTTAAAACAGAGATAAGGCAGAACTATATCAAGTGAACTGGATACAGATGTAAACCTGAATTCAATTTGGAAGAAAATCCCAGGACAACCACGCAGAATCTTCAACATAGTATTTGCAGCATCTATGCTATTGCATTCAACAAACCAACAATAACCCATAGGCATATGTGTTCGTGTCAACCTGACAACTGATCCTATACCACTTATCGCAAGATTGCAAATGGCCATCAGCTCATCGTCAGTGACAATTGAGGAGCTGGTGTTTGGAAGGCTAATCCAGAGAGTGCTTGTTGGAAAACCATCTTCTTCTCTAATTAAAGCAGCTTGGAAGTTTCCAGGTATATGGTTTTCAATATAACTATTACTTGCATTATGGGTAATATTATATTTAGTACGTAATGATGCAAGCAATGTAGATAGATGTGACATCCGTGTTCTGTAACTCTCAGACGCATTCTCAAGCACTGTCTGAGCTTGGGGTGATTCAACGACACTATTTCCATAGTTGTTGCTTCTAAATTCAGTATGTACAGACGCAAGTCCAGGCCTTGAAGTTTCAACTTGCATCCTCACATTAGCTGGACCTACACTTGAAGGTAGAAGATAGTTGTTGTTCTCCTTGCGCCACTGTCTGAGATGCGCCATTACAGTCGTAGCTTCTTCAGGGGTCTCAAACTCCATTAGTAACGCAACTTCACTAGTCAGATCAGTAACAATGCGAGGGCCATTGTAAAGTACTTTTCTAATTTCATGCAGGATCTCATCCTTGGCCCATTGACTTGAGACATTTCCAATGTATACATGGCAACAAGAACCAACTGCAACACCATTTATGGCTCCCCTGGTACCTAAACCTATATCCAAGAATTTAACTTGAAGACGAGCACCCCATGGAGAACGTCCCCTCATAAATTCCCTGGCCCTTACTGCGTCCATTATGCTTTTGTACTCAACTGATGCAAATCCTTTGAATGGAAAGTATAAGAGCTGATCTGTTGGACCAAACTTTTCAAACTGGAATCTTACAAGAGCTTCAGATGCATCAGGACCTAAAGACCCCAACCATAGACGCCTAGAAGCTGAAAAAATATCCAATGCTGCAGGGTCCCCATCAGAGAACCAAACTACTTGATTTGTCGAGGGGTATGGCACTGGCATATGATGTTTAGGAGATTCAAAAGACAAATTTACATGGCCTATGGAACCTGTGGAGGATTTTGAGGTAGGTAAGCTCAGATCCAAGTTTTGAACTGTATTTTCCTTTATTTGTACAAAATGATTCCTACGTTCAAACGAATTACTCCTCAAATCAAATGGTTTTCTTGTGACAGGAGATGACATTTGATTATTCAACAGGTCCCTGGGTGTGGAGGACCTGGGCAGAGATGAATCTCCAAGATCTGCAGTGTCAAAATCCATGGACCTTGGGCATCCATTATCAGTATTAGAGTAGATATGAGTTTCAAGAGAGACTACAGGGTGGCGATCTGTCAAATTTTGACCTGAAAACCTGCCAGCCAAATCTTCAACATAAGATCCATCTCTTCCAGAAATTTCAGAAGAAGTTTCATGTCTTTTCGAGATTTTAGGAACCAAATACTGTCCACCAATATGTTTGGATGGACTGGAATCATCCTTATTGATATCTACTTGATCGTCTTCTGCCTTAACCTGATCTGCAAAAGACTGAAACACTCCCTCCAGATGAGAGGTGATTCTGGACACAACCTGAGATGATGCTGATTTACAGAACTTCTTATACCTTGAGATGATCCAACTTTTCAGTGATGGGTCTTTGCTAACAACCTGCATAAATAAAGCCAAGGTGCAAGACATAATCATAGGAAAGTCATAAAACCAGTTCATGAACTAAACCTTTTTGATAAGTTACTGGACTCAACTTCAAGCACAAACACTAATTAGATTAGGCAAGAGAAGCAATGTGAATAACAATGTAACTCCGTAAGTTGAAGAAGTTTGTCGTTTTTCACATTTATACGCCAATAAACAGCATTCCCCAAAGACTAGCTAAGCCTTTGATAAAGGATTACAAATAAGGGGGAAATCACTAGATTATACCAAAAGACAAAAGAGATATCATAGCCATTAGCATAATGGAATTTTTTTGTCAATTTTCAATCAGCATTATCTTCACTTATAACAAATGGGATGCAGATCATTAGGTTATGGCCTATGAAGATTTTCCATAGTACTTCATCAGCATATAAGGAACAACAATCAGTTTGAAACATGGAATTCGGCTCTGATGCTTCCTGATGTCCTACCATTGAAGTCTCTTTTTTTTCTGAAATGTAAGATCCACGTACCTCAAAATAGCATTCTACCTCACTTTAAATTAGCATAACATGATGTTCATGTTGATCATTAATAATTAATTTTTATATGAACACATTATGCCAGATTCAACAACCAGTTATTTGTCTCAGACTACTACATACAGGCAGAGGTTTGGTCCCACTAGTAGCTCTGTCTGTGAAGTAGATCTGTATAAAACAAGCCTGTAGCTAAAATTCTGCAATAAACTCCTTGATGCAGTTTTTAGTACAATTCAAGCACTTTCATTTTAAAAGGAAGAAGATAACTCTATTGAAGACATTACAACTTGGCAATAATGGTGTCTAATGAAAAAACATGACGAGGACATAAAAAGCTCTGTAACTTGCTATCGCAGTCATATTATATGTTACTCTAGCGTCATGTGTTGGTCAAGAATTATATTGCTTTAAGACATATGTAATGTAAATCATATGTGGAAGAAGTGATCCAACTTTACTACCATCACTAATATCTACCATTACCAACTAAAGATTAAAATTAATCTTAAATAATAGAAGCTAAAGTATACCAGTCCCAATAAGCAGTTCTTCAAGACAAGAGATGAATCCTCAGAAATATGGTTGCCATCTGACACTAGCCCGTTACCAGTGACGTCCTTGCTTTCGGTGAAAGTTTCCTTGCAACCTGTAGACGATTCATCACTTTTATTATCCACAGAATTAGCCACATCATTGGCCTTAAGTCCACTTGTGACCTGACTAAGAAAGTAAAGTCCATCATTATGAATTCCCTCTGTTGCAGTAGAGTCGAAAAGCTCAAAACAAGCTGCAAGTGAATTTTTAGGACAGCAGAAGAAAATCCAGAGAAGGCTTAGTGCACGTAACTTGGATAATTTGATTGATGCAGATTCATCTTCAGCTGAAAACTTTTGCTTGAATTCAGAAAATAACTTGGTAGAATCTTGCATCTTTAATATTTCCTTATCAACAATCTGAAAGAGATTGTTTCCCTCAAACGACGATATAAAGAAGGTAAGCACGTTAATGAAAACAGCAGAACAGATTCCCTGAATGACAGATGATGTTGGTGCCTCTGACACTGCAGCTTGACAGATATCAGCTAGACCAAAAATGCAGAGAGTGGCAGTCTTATATGCAACACCATCAGCTTCCTCTCCTCTATTTATCATTGCTAAGCTGCAGTTATGCATATTAATAACAACCTTTGCAGCAGCTTCAAGAGCAGTTGGACAATATGATGCATATTTGGGAATGAATTCTGCTACAATACGTTGTATACTTGTACAACCTGCAAGTCCGAAGCATGTATAACATAATGCATCAAGGTTTAAATTAATTGTGTAAAAAACCACAATCAAGTATCTATGATATAACATCAGAAGCCCTTTTCAGCAATGTATGAAACCTTATAGTGTTACTTATCAACAAAAAAAAAAACTTATAGCGTTACTTATCAAAAAAATAAAATGAAACCTAATAGTGACAGAGATACTGATGTAGGGCAACTTCTGAAACAAATGTAATTGAAAGAAATAATATAAAATAACTCGGATGAGGCTCCAGTGCTCCACACCTCACTACCCCAAGGATCAATTACTTGTGTGATGCTCTGCAAACTACTACCCTAAGGGTCTTTAATTTGGGTAATGCTCCGCACACCACTACCCTAAGGTTTCTCAACCGCATAAAAGAGAAAAATAGCTCATAGCTAAATATCAATTATCAATCAGGTATTCTATAGTGTAATTCACTTGAAGGGGTTACGTCAAATATTTATAGAGACTCAAAATCCTAATATTACTTGGGGAACAATAAATAACTAAATGACTAAAATACTCTTATATAATATTAAATCCTAATACAAATAATATTAAATCATATCACTAATAAATAAATTACATCAATTACTCTTATATTAAACCCAATAAGAACTCCAAATAATAAATATAAAAAATCTTTGATTTGCTCTTGAATTGTTGTTCCCGTCAGATACAAATTGAAATAAGAATGCTTAAATCTTCACTTGAATTTGATATCTAATGTTCAGTGTGCTTCTTTGTGAATGAAGCTTGTTGATGCTTAAAAAAGAAGTGCTATCATACTTGCATAGTTATCATTGCATCTCCTAGGCGTTCTGGTGTTGGAGAAGAGCAATATAACGTCTTGGACGCCGACCCGCCAAGACTCACTCATTGGTAGCGGGCCCAAATTAAATGATTAAGTAATTTTTTTACCATGACTCATCATAACCATCATAATCCATGGGCTTTTCCAATTACCCAAGTAACTCAACCCATGACCTTAACCTAACCCATGACCCTACTCTTTTGAATGAGAATAATGCTCATGAGAGAGATAGAAATGACTTCATAGTTGATGACTTTGCTTGAGTTATGACTAGAAACAGTAGAAAGTGGAGACTTTTTCATTGTGTTAATTATTATGTTTTGGGTTTTAGTATATGTAAAATTTTATTGTGCAATATACTTTTAAAGTAAAATAAATAATGTATAAAATGCACATTGTTTACGACTTATCACCATACAAATGTCATGACAGGCGCCTTATCGCATAGGCGTCCTGGGGATCAACTACCTTCGCATCCCGCCTTGGCGTCGTGACAACTATGCATACTTGTCCAAAAATAAAAGTGCTTCCATTTGATAACCTAGTTTCAAAAGATAAAATAGACTACATAGGAAAGATCTTTATGAGGGGGTGGGGGCACCATGTCCCTAATCTTTGTATATAATTACTCCTCCAAACAAAGACATACATAATCAGAAGATTCAGAACATAATTGCCTGGAAACTCCATTTGTATCTGATATTCAGATGTAAATCATACAGATTAAAGACTGTGATAAGACCGAAAAATCCAAACACCAAAGCACAATCCAAAATGGATGCTTCTTATGGTGATATCAGATATCCCCTCGAGGAAGAAAACACCACTTATCATCAAGTAAATGCTACCTACAGAGAACAGCGTCTATGACAACCATAAATTGCGTTGGATTGGACTGACAAATTATATTTTTTTAAATGTAATTACTAATTACAGAAACCAAGTTGGGCAGAATAGAGAGTTAGCAAAGCCCAACACTCCTTTTAATAAAAGATTTTACAAGAAAATTTAGGTTAGCTTATTTTACTTATAAGCTAATTCCCAGCTAGCCTTTAATTAGGAAAATCTCAACAAATTTGGTATTTGACATTGTTCTGGGATTCTTATTAGTTGAACGATGTGGTGCTCAATACTTTACTTTCCTTTTCACATGAAAGAAAAGTTAATTCTTCAATGGGCTAAAAAATTGTGATCAAGCTAAAACTCCAATAAATAGAGCTCCAGTAATTAGGTTAATTTCACATCTACAGTTCTTCAAGGGATTTTAGCTTCAAGATCAAGATAAAGAACAAACTTTAAGTACCCAAGATTTCAAACAACCCAATTCACTTAACTGAACTGAACTATTATTCACTTCACACCGAAAAGACAAAGTAAAACTCATACACTACTTACTATACTATTCTTTAATGATCATATTTCCTCAATTTCATCAATTAACAACTCATATCATCAATTCAAGCTAATATCTGGGCAATCAAACAAGATCAATTTTGACACTTCAGAAGTATATTGTGTAGAAGGTAAACAAAGAGACTTAAGAAAAATTTCAAAACGGAGGGCAAAAGAGTTATAAAATAAAATTAGAAAATGACCTCTGGAAGCAGTGATGAGACCGAGATAGGACTGTTCAAGTTTGGGCATCTGCCGGTGGTCTTTTTCAGCGATGCATTGTTTTAATTGCTTGTAATTTTCGTATACGCTTCGAATCTCTTCTTGATTTCTTCGCCTTCGCTGAATTTCTTCCTGAGATAGCTGCTTAGCTTCCAATTTCTTCTCTACAGTTTGCTGTGGGTCTGGCGGCGAAGGCGGCGGAGATGGCTCCAATGGTGGCTCGTATAGCCTTCGCTTCTTCAATGGCTGGTCCGTAGAAGCCATGGCAGCATGCAGGAGAGAGGAAAGAGAAAAAGGGACCGCAGTCTCTCCCTTATTTGGGAAAGGATCTGTTTGGGGCTTGCTTCAATTAATAAAATCTTCCGTTATTTTTAGGGAGCGTTTGTTTACATGGTTATGTATCGGAGTCTGGAAAATGGGTATCCGAATCCGATAAATACTACTAGTAAATGTACTGGGCCTTCTATGAGACTTGATGGGCCTGTTAATTTCTTTTCTACAAGGATAGACTATGGGACTGTTAATTCCTGGATTTCATTAGAATAATTTTTTAACTTGAAACTTCTGATAAATTTATGTAGAATTAGCGAAAGATCTAGATCTAAATTTCATTGTTTGTGAACTTTCTCATGTACAATTTTTTTTAAAAATATAAATACAGAGCTGTTGTACAAAAAAAAGAAAATAATAAAGAATAATCTCAATTAATTACTAATTTTACTCGGGTCATATTTATTTGTAAGAATTATAATCTATGAGACTATAATTCCAAGACTAAATAGTCCTAGTCACGTGTTTGTTTTTTATAGGATTATTCATGGGATAATTTAAAATAATCTCATGTTATATTTGTTTTTTCCAGGATTAATTAAAGTATTGGATTAAAAAATATCGTTTAGACTATTATACTCTTACTAATAATAACATATTTTAAACTTATTTATAAATCAAAAAATATATATATATATACTAATTATATACACACTCCCACCCCCACCCCCACCCCCACCCCCAATTCCAACCTCAACCCCAAAAAAATAATATTTTCTGATTATGAATACACTCCCACTCCCCCTCTCCCCTCCCCCCTCCCAAAAAAAATATTATTCAGTGATTATATATATCCACCTCATCCTCACCCCCTAAAAAAATAATATTTACTAATTATGTATACAACCCCACTCCGTCCACCACCCCACCCTCACCCCCACCCCCACCCCCACCCCCACCCCTCAAAAATAATATTTACTTATTATGTATACACCCACCCTTGCCCAGCCCCTAGCCCCCCCATTAGCTATATTTGACTTATTTTTTTTATAATTACAGATATTGTTCGTCGACGACATCGAGGGACTAACCTCGGTATCTTCGGTCGTCGGCCAACAGTTCCACTCACAGTCCGAGTGGATGTTGTGTTTGCCCAGTAAGTGTTAAACCATCAAAAATAAACAACTAAATTTATATAATTTATTTAATGACACAATTAACATATGATCCAATATTTTATTTTTACTATATATAGTATACTAGACACGGTCGCTAAGGCAACCTTACACGTTATCTTTATGACGCACCTCTTGACTGGGTGCATGCACTTTAATCAGTATGGGCAGTACGATGCCTCGTTTGTGGATACTGTCTTGCGGGAGTTTCACGTAAGTTAATTTCCTTAAATCCTAACAATTATATGTACATATATAGTCGTTACCCAATAAAGTAAATGTTCTTTACTTTTAAACTTTTGTTATAGACTTATTTTAGATATGAGGAGGGCGTCTCTCAGGCAGTCGGTGACGATGTTATTATTGCACATGTCACTAAGAACTACGCCGACTGGCTTTATGAGATGAAACAGAAGGCAGCCCGAGCAGTTGAGCTCTAGTCCGGGACCACCATCAGAGATCATCAGCCTCGTATAATCTCCGATTCAGCATAGGAGACTATGTGTGCACATTGGGCTGCTGATGAGTTAAAGAAGATGTCCGAGTAGGCAATGAATAACCGTGGCCAGCTCCAAGTCGTACACACTACTGACGCACAGTCTTTCGAGGAGGTGAAGTCGGTAAGTGTCATGTGTTTAGTTGATTAGTTACCAAATTCTCACATAAATACTTAATAACTGTTTTATGAATGTATTTATTAGGCGATGGGGAGGATCTTGGGTCAAGCGCCGACCATGGTAGAGTTTTGGGATAGAGCCCACACGCCTAAGGATAACACTATTTATAATAAAATGATATAATTAACTCACATATACACAATAAATTACAGGACCGATTTTAGAAGCTTCGAGACCAGCGTATAGCTGAGTTGGAGGCCGCTATGGGAGATTTTGAGCCGTTAGATTCCACCATCCCCCCCCCCCGAGATTTTATTATCTCGAGATGAGGAGCTGAGACTATGGGTAACGTCCTACTAGCAGTTCCGACAGGTATCGCATGTTGGGCCTGCCGAGGATACCCACGTATACCCTACCTGAAGGTACTAATATATATTTCTTATATTTCTCGTTATATCTTAATTTATAAGAACAATATAAATTAATATGTTCCACGTAATGTAAGACCCCATCTTTTATGAATAAAGATTTAATTTTCTCTAAATATTATTTTGAATAGTAAGGTGATGATTTGATATAATGCTATAGTTATGGGTGATATATGCAAATTTTGTAAAGTAAGCAAGTGGTCATAAAATATTCGTTTGGTCGAGTAATATTCTTTTTATCGGGGAATATTCGTACGACGGCACAATCATTGGTGGACCATATAACGGAATAACTGTCGGATATAGAAAGCGACAGAAATAACCTTTTCATAAAATAACGACAATACTTTTACTGTTAAACTGTTGAAATACCCGGTAATAAAAGTACAGTAATACGCGTTGTTGCACAGTAGCACACGGTATTGCACAGTATCTCTAATTATTGATGCTTACGTAAGGTCATTCAGTTTCATTTAATAATTATCACAGTAGTTGCTGCTTAGTATTTCATATTATTGATTCAATTATTGTCACAGTATCATCTGCATAATATTTTATATTATTAAATCAATAATTGAGACGGCACAGTTATTCATATTATTATTTACATTATTGACAATGTCTAGAAAGCTATATCGAGGAAAGGAGTTTGGTTATTTAATTGCGCGCCAGTAAGGAAAAATCCTTATCGGAAAGCCCCCTCTTTCATGGGAACGATTTGGTTGTCAATATTGTGAGTTATAATATTAAATGATAAATAATTGTTGAAAGATTAAAAACGTGTTAATTTAATATAAATGATTTGTGGTAAATATTTATTCAATTTTTGATATAAACAGAGGGATTTGTCATGAGGCGTTTGTTGTAAGTTTGACTTATTATTCAATGAGGAGATGTGCTAATTTTTCGGACCGTTGGTTGAAGTTATAATAATAAATTAATATTGACCGTTGGTTGAAGTTATAATAGTAAATCAATATGGACCGCTGGTTGAAGTTATAATAGTAAATTATTATGGACCGTCAGTTGAAGTTTTAATAGTAAATCAATATGAACCGTCCGTTTTAATAGTAAATCAATCTGGACCGTTCGTGAATTAGTTACTATTTAGTCCATTCTCCTATAAATAGAAGCTCATTAATTCTTTCATTATTTCTTACGAATTCACTGAATCTATAGAGAGAGAAAAAAGAAGAGTATTCTGCTACTTCACTATTGCAGTATCCAATCTCTAATCTCCTACTATGGTAAGGGATATTATTTTTTGTATTCGTAAGGGGTATTATTTCTTTCGTATTCGTAAAAAATGTTATTTTCTTTATATTCATAAGGATTGTCATTGTATTCCTTATTAATTTGCGGGAGTAACTTATCTACGCGGATTAACGCATGCATGTTGAATGACCCTTCGTATTCATTCTTTATTAATCTACGGGAGTAACCTGTCTATGCGGATTACCGCATACATGGTGAATGACCCTTCATATTCATTCTTTATTAATCTGCGGGTGTAACCTGTCTACGCGGATTACCGCATGCATGGTGAATAACTCTTCGTATTCATTCTTTATTAAATTGTGAAAATGATCTGTCTACGCGGATTGCCGCATGACGGATGAAAATTTATTTACAGTTTCGTATATTCTTTTATACTCGTATGAGATGTCACTACAAGAAAAATGTATGTTTTCCATGGAATTAATTCCGTCGGAAATAACTTATTTCCGATGGAAAATTCCGTGGGAAATAACAGTCATTATTAGTCCCCTCTTTTAGGCGAACAGAACTCTCATTTGCCTCATATGTTCGATCTGCTGCAGGAAGAGAGTAAAAGAAATGAAAAAACTTCTCTCAATCTCCTCCTCCTCCTCATCCTCCACTTCTCTTAATCTCCTCCGCCTCTCTTAATCTCCTTCGCCTCACTACTCCTTTTCCCCTCTCTCTAGCTCCTCCCACTTATTATTGCCCTAGTTTAGAAATTAATATCCCTAATTTCGATTTTTGCAATTTTTGGCGACAGCGAAGGCGACTTCTTTTGCCTCATTCTCTTCCATTGTTATCTTTTATTGCCTGTAGTTAACGGTTAGTATTCAATTTGGCCATTTTCCTAATTTTACACACATTAACACACACAATAGCTTGTAATTTTGGTTTCACACACACATGCCCAAATTTTTGAATGTGTATGATATTATGCATATGTATTGATATTGTGTATATATAATTGATTATATCATTTATATACAATGCACTTGTGGTGTATATGAAATAGGATTCACGTTGTCAAGAAATGTTTAAACAGTGGTGTATTGGTTGTGTTAATTAGGTACATGTAAAAATATTTCTTTTTTGTTTATCAAATTCATCTAAGTATGTCTAGGTGTGAGGATATGCTTGTGGTCTGTTTTATTGCTAATAGAAGGGAATAAGAAGCTAAATTGCTCTCTTTACTGGATGAGACAACCTAAAGTTAGGAAAAAGCAGCAAAGATTGAAACTTTATATATATACATGTGAGGTTCATTACTGTAAATTGTATATAATAAACCTGACCAAATGGTCTTGGTTGAATTGTGTTTCAATTTTTTTGTGGTGTGGTTTATATATGTTTTCAATTAGTGTTGACTTTAATTAGAGATGACGGCTCTGATATGAATCAGCTTATTGATCGAGCACCAACATCTTCTTCTTTTTTAATTTTCTTTCTTTTTATTATTACTTGCAGGAGAAATTTCTTCTTATTGGTTTATAGTATAAGAAACTTTATACTACTGTTGTACATCTGTTTATGCCATAGTAGCCTGTTTCTCTTCCTGATCTTGATACTTCTGCCATAGTAGCTTGCTGTACATTTTGTTTTTTGGTTGGTATTTGGTTGGAATGTTCATGTTGATTCCTTGTGGAGTAGCTGAACTAATCGTGTAGGACTTGCTTTGTGAATGCTTATAATTTAATAGGTTATGTTGTTCATCTGTTAAAAGTTGTGTCTATCTTATTTGAGCAACTCAATTTTAACTATTTTGGACTCCTTTATAGGAAAATTGAGTTTAGTTTGTGTACTGGAATGTATTGGGAAATGGTATAGATGGAGCTGCTGATTATACTCAGGGTATGGGTATTCTATCTGATTGACAAAGCATTTGAAAGTGAGCTCAGTGTTCTTTTCTTTGCAATTTGCACTGAAGGAGGTTTGTCTTACTCCCTTGGGTCCTTACATAGTGTTAGTCAATTATTCTAAAATTTGTATACGTTGTTATTTATTTTGTCTATGCAGCATGTGCATAGCTCAGGCCTCCATAGAATTTACTTATTACTTCATTTTGCTCAAAAGAAAATTATTAGTTAGTTTTAGTTATGCCATCAGTAATATCTTTTTGTTTTTGGGCCTAATCTTAAGGTCAATCATTCAGCTGAAATGTGTGTGTGCCTTGCCAACTACTTCTAGCTTTTATACAAATCAAAACCTTCAGTGTATTTAAATTTTACTACTCAAAATCTGAATGAATACGTGCTTATGTATTTGCTATCTTTCTATGTATTTGATAAGGTAGACAATTAGTACCTTACCTGTGATTGTGCAAATTTGTAGTGCTTAAGAAGCTATGCAAAATATTTTTGTTTGAGCAACTTTGACTTAAGTCTCATTGCTCGTTATATATTTTTCATTAGGTTTAAGGATTGTAGTTATTGTTGCTTTTTCTTATTTACCTTTTCCAGTTGGCATGAGGCTGGTCAAGAATTGGCAAGTGATTAAAAGAATCTTTCATTTTCCATTCTTCATTTCATTCCTTCGATCCAAACGTAGCATTAGTGTTTTACAATCACCTTAAATATGATTTTTACACTTACTAAAACTAAAAAAAGATATTCTTTGGAATTTGAAATTGATTAACCATTTTTTGGTGCAAAACATGTAGTAAAGAAAGATATATGTGGGAGGACCATGTTGTGGTAGTATCTAAGATGATTCCTAATGATTCCACAGTGTTCATGTTGAATGCTCATGGTCTTATCAGCTTACTTTTGTTGGCTTTAAGCATCCTGGAAGTATATTAATTTGTTTCGATAATTGTAAACAAGTAGCTCAAGCACTATATGCCAGTCTGACATAAGCACTATATGCTCATTCAGGTGTTGGATATTGTAGGGCATGAATGAATTCGTTTGAAAACTTAGGAAAAAAAGAAAACATAATTATTATTTTTAAATTTTTAAAAGGTTATTTTCGACGGAATATTTCGTGGGAAATAACTTATTTCTGATGGAAATTCCATCAGAAATATTTCGTTGAAAATAACTATTTTCAACAGAATTCTTGACAGACTTATTTCCGACGAGCTTTAATACGACTGAATTTTCGACGTAATGTTTCGTCGGACTTGGGCTTATTCCGACGGAATAAGCTTAATTCCGTCGGAATTAAGCCTTTTTCTTGTAGTGTGTCATTTCTTTTGTACTCATCAAGGGATATCGTCTTCTTTCATATTTCTCCATTTATGGTACGAATTAATTGTTTGTTTCCATGACCTTATTATTAAATGGTGAAAACCCTTGAAATTAGTAGAATATTCTTAATAGTTTGTTCTCCATCTAGTATCATTCCACTATTGATTTGAATTTTCTTATTAAATGGCGAGATACTATTTATGTCGGGGTACTATTCATTTAGAATACTATTCATTCGGGGTACTTTTCATTTGGGTACTATTCATTCGGGGTACTATTCACTACAAAATTGATTTCTTTTATGTCTAAATTATTTTTGATACATGAATATCATTCTTGAATTTTACTCCACAATTAGTGATCATGATGACAATTTGGATATTCTTGAATTCTAGATAAATTGAATTATAAATCTCTAATATTTATCCTTGATCTCACTTGATTGATTTTTTATATCATTGTCATCATCCTCGTGCTTATATTTTATTGAAAGTTATCTTTGGCCTATAGTGCAAAGATAGACTGTTGATTGGTATGATTATGACCAGGAATTGTGTATTTGTATATTCATGATATTTGATGTTACATATAAAGGTTTGTGGTGAAAGTCCTCTTTAGCCCGTACGTAGTGCCTAGATGGACATGTGTTTGACGTGATCATGACCACTGGTGATACAAACGATTATCTTTGGCCCGTAGTGCATAGAAAATTCATTGATTGGAAATAATTATTGATTGGTGTTATAGGGATAAAATATTGATGATAGACTTTTAAATTATAGAAGATAGTGGACATTATGCTCTACTTGACTCTTCTAATGGATTATTATTTCTGCTGCAGTTGTTGATCTAAAACTTGTTGTGTAAGACCCCAGCTTATTAATGAATAAAATCAAATTTTCTCTAAATATTATTGTGAATAATAAGGGATTAATTTGATATAATACTTTGGTTATGGGTGAAATGTACAAATTTTACAAAATAAGAAAGTGGTTATAAAATATTCATTTTGTCGGGGAATATTCGTTTGGTCGTGGAATATTCTTGCTGTCGGGGAATATTCGTACGACGGCGCAGCCTTGTGTGGGCCCCATAACGGAAAGCGATTGGATGAAGAAAACGACAAGTATAAGTTGTTTATAAATAACGGCGTAGTTGTTACCGTTAATACTGTTAGAATACCCGGTGGTTAAAATACAGTAGCACACGGTATTGCACCAATTATTGATTCTTACGTAAGAAGATACTACTCAATAATTGTAACAGTAGTTATTGTTCAATATTTTATTTTATTGATTCAATAATTGCTGTATTGATATTTTATATTATTGTTGTTTCAATAATTGTTGCTGCACAGTATTTTCCTTTATCAGATCAATAATTAATATTATTTGAATAATATTATTAGATAACATTATTGGCAATGTCTAGAAAGCTCTGTCTAAGGAGAGGTTTGGTCATCTAATTGCACGCCAGTAAGGAGAAATCCTTATTGGAAAGCCCCCTCTTTCCTGGGAACGGCCTGGTTGTCATAAATGTGATTCTGTAATATTATTTGTGAATAATTAATTATTGATTCATGTGATAAGGAAATATTTATTTTATGTGGATATAAATGAGGGATATATTTTTGTGGTTAAAAATGAAGGAGTTAATGTTGAGGTTTTTATCAGTATTTTTGTCGGAATGGAGGTATTAAAAATCAGGATTTTTGAGATATTTTGCGGGGGTTATAATTTTTAATCCGACCGTTGGATCGTGGTAATATTTGGATATGTTTTACATATATAAGTTGAGCATATGTCCACAAATTTTGAACCGTTAAAAATGAACGTATGATTTGTTATGAATTTTACGAGATGACTGGTTTAGAAATTGTTGAATTTTCGGAGTTAATCATTTTGGTGGAAAATTCTAGAATTGGTGGGCCCCACTCTTGGTTGGTGAAGAAATGTGCTGAGATTTTTATTCAAATGTGGTAGCTGGGAATAGTAGCAGGTAAAGCCATCATGTAAGACCCCGAATTTTATGAAATAAAAGTATTCAATTTTTCTTATAATTACTATTCAGTAAATGGTTAAATTGATAAAAATTTAAAGTTATGAGTGAAATATGATTTTTTTTCAAAATAAGCAAGTGGTTATAAAATAATCATTGTTGTCGGGGAATATTCGTTTGGTCGTGGAATATTCTTTCTGTCGGGGAATATTCGTACGACGGCGCAGCTATTTGTGGGCCCCATAACGAATAACTGTCGGGTGAAGAAAACGACAAATTTAAGTTTTTACAAATAACGGCGTAGTTGTTACCGTTAACACTGTTGGAATACCCAGTGATTAAAATACAGTAATATGCGTTATTGCACAGTGGCACACGGTATTGCACAGTATTTTTGAAATTATTGATTCTTACGTAAGAAGGCACTACTCAATAATTGTTACAGTAATTACTGTTCAATATTTTACTTTATTGATTCAATAATTGCTGCGTTGATATTTTATATTATTTTTGTTTCAATAATTGTTGCTGCACAGTATTTTCTATTATCAGATCAATAATTCATATTATTTGAATAATATTATTAGATAGCATTATTGGCAATGTCTAGAAAGTTCTGTCTAAGGAGAGGTTTGGTCATCTAATTGCGCGCCAGTAAGGAGAAATCCTTATTGGAAAGCCCCCTCTTTCCTGGGAACGGCCTGGTTGTCATAAATGTGATTCTGTAATATTATTTGTGAATAATTAATTATTGATTCATATGATAAGGAAATATTTATATTATGTGGATATAAATGAGGGATATATTTTTGTGGTTAAAAATGAAGGAGTTAATGTTGAGGTTTTTATCAGTATTTTTGTCTTAATGGAGGTATTAAAAATTAGGGTTTTTGAGATATTTTGCGGGGGTTATAATTTTTAATCCGACCGTTGGATCGTGGTAATTTTTGGATATGTTATACATATATAAGTTGAGTATATGTCCATAAATTTTGAACCGTTAAAAATGAACGTATGATTTGTTATGAATTTTAAGAGGTGGCTGATTCGGAAATCAGGTTATAAATCATTTTTAGTTGAAAATTCTAGAATTGGTGGGCCCCACTTGTGGTTGGTGAAGAAATGTGCTGAATTATATTTTAAATGTGGTGGGTGAGAATAGTAGCAGGTAAAGCCATCAGGTTGCAGGTCAAACCTACCAAAATTTTCCTATAAATAGAGGGCTAAGTTAGAATTGAAAATCACACCAGAAACATAAGCTTTCTCTCTTTCTCTCTCTATATTATGAAGCATATTTTGTGAGTATTTAGATACTTTGAGAGTTGGTATTCATCGGTGCAAGTTTCCTTTAGCGTCATATCCGATATCCAGTCAGAAGTGCTGCTCTTTTGAGGTAAGAGATAGGAAGGGATTGTAAGGGATATTAAGGAATTTTAAGGGTTGTTATGATTTTCAGTTTCGTAATTTTTCTGATCTTCAAAAATTCTGGAAAAATTTGAAATGATATTTTGATGAGTTTTCTTGATTGTGTCCAAAAAGGGTGATTTTTGGATGTATAGATTGAGAGTTATGAATATTACTCTTGAGATTAAAACTATGTATTGATTATATTGATTTTATTATCATATATAACATTTTTATAACCCTGATGTTGAAATTCTCTTTCACTAGAGTGTAAAGATGGGTAGATTATTGGTATGATCATGACTAGGGTTCTCTTTGGCCTGTAGTGCAAAGTTGAATTGTGACTGGTATGATCATGACCATTGAATTTATAATTGAATATCTTAAGCTTAAGTGCAAAGGTGAATTGATCAACATGGTTATAATTATTGTTTATATAAATTCTGAAATGATTATATATTTCTTTGAGATATGAATATATTTGGCCTGTAGTGCAAATATGAATTGTTGATGAATATCTTTGGCGTGTAGTGCAAAGATGGCCTGTTGATGAATATCTTTGGCCTGTAGTACAAAGATGAACTGTTGTTGAATATCTTTGGCCCGTAGTGCAAAGATGGTTTGTTGATGAATATCTTTGGCCCGTAGTGCAAAGATGGATTTGTTAGTATGATTATAAACAGGAACTGTGATTTGGTATAACCATGATCTTTGATGTTTCAGGTAAAGACAGGTGATGAAAATATTCTTCGTCCTGGGTGCGAAGAAAAATTTATAGTCACAATTATGATTATGAGTTATTCATATGATTGTGGAAAGGAACTGTTGAGTGATGTTACAGGGATAAAACATTGTTGGTGGATTTTTAACATGGAGAAGATAATAGACTTTATAGTCTATTTGACTCTTCTAATGGATTGCTCGTTCCGCTGCAACTATGGTTGAAATTTTTATCATTTATCATATGTTCTAAATCTCTGATTTATTGTTGATGAAGGCTATTGATAATTGAATTATCTTTAGTCATGACATTCTTTACTGAGCTAGTTGTGCTCACCCTTTTGCTTCACAATTCCTTTCAGGTAATAAGAGTGTAGCTGGGTCGAGCGGGGGTAACAAGGGAATAGAACGGTGGTCATCATTTAGTAGTTATATTTGGTGAAGAAAATAGGGTGAGGCGAACCCAACGTTGGAAGGGTGTTTTGTCACTATCATACAAGATGTCTAATGACATACAACCTCGTGTCATTATAGGACAGGGTTGTGCTCATCCACTTGCTGAGTATATCTATGGGCACTACCTATATAATCTTGGTGTTTGTTTGAAGTATAATTCTCAATTAGAGACAGTGGAGATAATGATAAGTCAAGAGAAGACTCACCATTGGGAAAAATATGATAGTAATCTTCTCGTTTTTCTTTGGGGTCTATTGGGTCAACCAAGGATAATTCTGTGGCCATATGATATCTATCATAACCTAGACGCGTGGCCTCCCATGTACGAAGGTTTCCTTGAGCACTTCCCAAAGATTCTAATTTCTAAAACAGTTTTTGACTATACCTTTATGTAAGGTGTCATTGTGAGGTGATGTCCACGGTTGGAACATGAGTCACATTTGGTATATATTTGTATCCAAACTCACAGCATATGTGTTGTTGTATTTTGCACAACAATTGTTGTGATAAAGTTACAGTTATTTTCTGTATCATGTATTTGGCGACTCAGAATAGGTTGGATGGAATGGACCTATTTTGGGGTCATTTCACATCAGGTTGCAGGTTAAGTCTGCTTCGGCGTGCTAACATTTTCCTATAAATAGAGGGCTAAGTTAGAATTGAAAATCACACCAGAAACAAGTTTTCTCTCTTTCTCTCTCTAGATTATTGAGTGTATTTTGTGAGTATTTAGATACTTTGAGAGTTTTTATTCATCAGAGCAAGTTTCTTTCAGCCTTATACCGGTATTCCGACCAAAAGTACTGATATTTTGAGGTAAGGGATATTATTTTCTTCTTAATGATATTATTTTCTTCAATATAATTATGCTGAAATATTGATATGAACTTTTTATTAAATTTGGAACTTTTTGTGTCGGGGTTACTATTCACGTATACGGCACTATTCACGAATACGGCACTATTCACCGAAAAATAAAATTTTCTCTTTTTGTCCAAGATGTCTATTATGGTTACTATTTTTGATTGTATCCATGTTTTGATCTTTATTTTTGAATTCTGCTTCACAATTGATTATTATGAAGTATTATTGATCTTGGATAAACTGTTATACGAATCCCTACTATTTGTCCTTCTGTCTCACTGGATTCGTTCTCTTTAAGATATTTTTCATCATCCTC
Organism: Panax notoginseng; assembly: GCA_016801055.1. NCBI lineage: Eukaryota > Viridiplantae > Streptophyta > Magnoliopsida > Apiales > Araliaceae > Panax > Panax notoginseng. The sequence goes on along the minus strand of CM029021.1, from coordinate 11,537,017 downwards.
AGTCCTAAATGATGATATTACTGAATATCTTTGGCCTGTAGTGCAAAGATGTATGATTACTTGATGAATATCTTTAGCCTGTAGTGCAAAGATGAACAGGTGTTGAGATGAACATGACTGACAGGTGATACAAATGAATATCTTTGGCCTGTAGTGCAAAGATGAATATTTGAATAAAGATGATTATTAATTGATGTTACATGGATAAAATATTGATGATGGACTTTTAAATCTTAGAAGATAGTAGAATTCATTCTCTACTTGACTCTTCTAATGGTTTGTTGTTTCTGCTGCAGTTGTTGATCTAAAACTTGTTGTCGATTATATTCTATCAGATTTTTCCCTGTTGAATACTAATGATAATTTGTTGTATATTATCTTAGTCATAATATTCTTTACTGAGCTAGTTGAGCTCACCCTTTTCCTTTTTGTTCCATTTTTCTTCTCAGGACGTGAGAACATAGCAGGATCTAGTCGGGGTATGGAGTGATAGTTCTAGAAAGATGTTTTAGCAGTCCTCACTATTTCTGTAAAATAGTGTTTGAATAATTGTATTGAAGACTTATTTGAGTGTGGATATTGTCTAGAAGACAATATTTGTATTTAAACTCACAGTATGTGTTGTCGTATTTTGCACGACAATTGTATTATTGAAGTTGTAGTTTGCTTTCTGCACCATGTATTTGGCGACTCAGAATAAGTGTTGTATACCTATTTTGGAGGCGTCACAGTTGGTATTAGAGCTTAGGGATATGATCCCTGGCTGAGATGTGAGAGAAGAACTAGGAGGGGAGAGACGGAGAATTCCTTCGCTAGTATGACCTGACTAAGTTTATTTGGTGTTTATTTGGTCGGTCAGAGTATAGGGATAATATATGACATGACTATTAACCCTTGTTTTATGGCAGTATTTAAGAATGGCAGCTGAGAACGTTAATAATGGAGTAAATCAGACCGTGGAGACACCTTTGATCACCACTCAGGGGAACGTGCAACAGGAAGGCAATATTCCTCCTGTAAACAACGTTACCGAGCAAACGATGAATGATGAAATGTTTAGGAGCTTTTTGCAGTTCATGCAAAATCAGACGAGGGAGACTCGTGTGTAGAATACAGGTGGAAATGATAACAACGCGCGGTTTGTCACAGCCAAGCAGTTCAAAGAATTGGGACCACCAGAATTTAAGGGAAAGCCGGATCCGATAATGGCGAAAACGTGGGTCAAGCAAATTACCAAGTTATTCGATGTCTTGGGATGCACGGAGGAACAGAAGGTTCCATTCGCCACCTTTATGTTCCGCGGTGAGGCAGACTACTGGTGGGAGTCTGTGAAGCGTACCCAGTCTGACGCACTCAACATGTCCTGGGAAACATTTCAAAAACTGTTCAATGACAAGTACTTTCCTGAAAGTATTCGTCATATGAAGGAGGTGGAGTTTATCAGACTGGAACAAAACAAAATGACGGTGTCCCAGTACGAGGCGAAGTTTACAGAGTTATCCAGGTTTGCACCTCATTTGGTCTAAAATGAGGAACGAATGACAAGGATGTTTCTGAGAGGTCTAAAACCCGAGATTCGACAATATCTTATCTCTCATAAATTTTTTTTATATTCAGATGTTGTAAACATGACTCAATTATTAGAGCGAGATAATGAGTATGTGCAACCGAGGGACCACAACCAGGGTCATACCGGTGGCGGCAGTCATCGAAGCAATGAAAACCAGCAGGGAGGAAAACATTCGGACAAAAGCGGTAACCACTCTGGTGGTAATCGTGGTCGTGATAATAGAAGGAGTGAGTCGGGAGGAGATTTCAAGAAGAGAAGGTACAACAATGATAACGTGAAGACGTCAGCACAAACATCAACTGTTTCTAGGGGAGGAGAACGACCACCGGTCGTATGTTACAAATGTGGGAAAGAGGGACATATCAGCCCAAACTGCCCACAACAATCCAAGGTATGTTATAACTGTAGAAAGGAGGGTCATATAACTCGAGAGTGTTCTGTAGCAAAACCAAGTTCAGCGGGGATGGTGACTCCAAAAGCTGTCCCGGATAAGTCAAAATTAGCGGTTCCTGGAAGAGCGTTTGTCGTGACTGGCCAAAACGCGAGAAACCCGAACGAGGTGATCACGGGTAAGCTAATCTTGAATTCTTGCGAAGTTTATACTTTACTAGATACCGGTTCTACCCATTCTTTTATCTCTCCTACTTGTGCTCAACGTTTAAACTTGACTCCGGAGAAATTGGACTTTGACTTATCTGTTGAAACTCCGTTGGGTGAAACCTTCGTTACATCTACAGTTTATAAATCTTGCATGATCCAAGTTGGACTATCACATTACCTGTTGATCTTATCTCTTTAAAGATACTTGCTTTGATGTGATTTTAGGAATTGATTGGTTAACCACTCATCATGCTAAAATTGATTATTTTCGTAAGGTTGTTAGTTTTTATATTCCTAACCAACCTGTCATACGGATTCAAACTACTAAACCACTAAAATCAGTCACTGTCATATCAAGCCACAAAGCTATTCGTTTATTGAAAAACGGATGTCAAGCTTTCTTAGCCCATGTTATGGATTTGAACAAAGACAAGTCAGATTTGAATAATATTTCTATTGTTAGAGAATTTCCCGATGTATTTCCTGAAGAACTTCCTGGTCTACCCCCAAAACGTGAAGTTGAATTCTTTATTGACCTTGAACCCGGTACAAAGCCCATTTCTAAAACCCCATATCGAATGGCTCCTATTGAACTTCAGGAGTTAAAAGTCCAACTACAGGAGTTATTGGACATCGGTTTTATTCGTCCTAGTACATCTCCTTGGGGTTCTCCTGTGTTATTCGTAAAGAAGAAAGATGGGAGTATGCGACTTTGTATCGACTATCGAGAATTGAATCATGTCACTATCAAGAATAGGTATCCGCTACCTCGCATTGATGACCTGTTTGACCAGTTGCAAGGAGCACAATTCTTTTCAAAGATCGATCTTCGTTCTGGATATCATCAGGTGAAGATTAAAACTGAGGATATTCCAAAGACTGCCTTCAGAACTCGGTACGAGCATTATGAATTCTTAGTCATGTCTTTTGGATTGACTAATGCTCCTGCTGCCTTCATGGATATGATAAACCGTGTATTCAAAGAATATTTGGATCAGTTCGTTGTTGTCTTTATTGATGACATCCTCATCTATTCTAAAAGTCGTGAAGATCATGAGCGCCATTTGAAGCTGATATTGCAAAGGCTTCGTGAAAACAAGCTATATGCCAAACTGAAGAAATGCGAGTTCTGGCTTGAGGAAGTAGCATTCCTTGGGCACGTGGTGTCAAAACATGGAGTATCTGTCGACCCGGCGAAGATTGAAGCCATACAAAGTTGGGAGCAACCGAAGTCGATAACCGAAGTACGTAGCTTTCTGGGCTTAGCTGGTTATTATCGGAGATTTGTGGAAGGATTTTCTCGAATCGCTACTCCGTTAACTCAGCTGACTCGAAAAGATACAAAATTGGTATGGAGTGAGGAATGCGAGAAGAGTTTCCAAGAACTCAAGAGGAGACTCATTTCGGCACCTGTTCTGACAATACCATCTGGTTCGGATGGATTTGTTATCTACAGCGATGCTTCAGGCAAAGGGTTAGGATGTGTTCTCATGCAACATGGGAAAGTCATAGCCTATGCCTCGCGACAACTCAAAGAATATGAGAGGAATTATCCTACTCATGATTTGGAGTTGGCAGCAGTCGTTTTCGCGTTGAAGATTTGGAGACACTACCTGTATGGGGAGAAAGTGGAGATCTATACAGATCATAAAAGCCTCAAATATTTTTTCACCCAAAAAGAACTCAACATGCGGCAGCGACGTTGGCTCGAGCTGTTGAAAGATTACGATCATACCATCCAATATCATCCTTGAAAAGCAAACGTAGTAGCTGACGCATTGAGTAGAAGATCATATGCGGGTACGAGTGCAATGTTGTTAACACAAAGGCCCATTTTGTATGACTTGCAAAGGATGGAGATAGAGATGAAGGCTCCAAGTACCCACATGATGATATCAAATATACGAGTAGAACCAACTTTAATCGATAAAGTTAAAGCTGCTCAAGCTACGGACATAGAGCTGATGCGTATGAAGAAGAAAGTGCAAGAAGGTGCTATTCCAGAAGCAAGAATCGATGAAGAAGGAATACTTCGAGTCAACTCCAGACTTTGTGTTCCTAACAATTTTGACTTGAAACATAGAATAATGATGGAGGCACACAACACACCGTTTGCAATCCATCCTGGGAGTACCAAAATGTATCACGATCTTCGACATACATTTTGGTGGAGCAATATGAAAAGAGAGATCGCGGAGTTTATCTCGAGGTGTTTAACTTGTCAACGTGTAAAGGCGGAGCATCAAGTGCCAAAGGGTCTATTGCAACCACTTGAGATCCCGAAATGGAAGTGAGAACACATTACCATGGATTTCGTTACAGGTCTTCCCAAGGTTTCTCAAGGCATAGATGCGATTTGGGTTATTGTTGATAGATTAACCAAGTCCGCTCATTTCTTGACGATACGTGAGACTTATTCCCTTGAACGTCTTGCTAGTATGTACGTGAACGAGATTGTGAGATTACATGGCATGCCAGTATCCATAGTTTCGGATCGTGACCTAAGATTCACTTCACGATTTTGGTTTAGCTTGCAGAAAGCTATTGGCACGGATTTACGATTCAGTTCCGCATACCATCCTCAAACGGACGGACAATCAGAGAGGACTATTCAAACTCTTGAAGATCTATTAAGACTCTGTGTCCTAGATCTCAAAGGGAGTTGGGATAAGTACCTACCATTGGTGGAATTCTCCTACAACAATAGTTATCAGGCGAGCATAGGTGTGGCTCCATTCGAGGCGTTGTATGGAAGAAAATGTCATTCTCCAGTATGCTGGGACGAGGTGGGTGAAGCAACATTGTTGGGACCAGAGTTGGTACGCATGACTACAGAGAAGATCCAAACGATTTGACAACGTATACAAACGGCACATGATCGACAAAAGAGTTATGCGGATCTTCATCGGAAGAACGTGAAATTTAATATTGGGGATCATGTATTGTTACGTGTTGCACCATGGAAGGGAGTTACAAGATTTGGAAAGAGAGGAAAGCTCAATCCAAGATTTGTTGGTCCATTTGAGATTCTTGAGCGAATAGGAAATGTGGCATATAGACTCGCATTACCTCCAAGCATGTCTCGTGTTCATAATATTTTTCACATATCTATGCTTCGTAAATATGTTAAAGACCCGAATCACATTATTGAGTTAGAACCAGACGAGATAGCTGAAGATTTAACGTACGAAGAGGTACCTGTTAAGATCTTGGATAGGAAAGAGCATGTCCTACGCACAAAGGTTATACCACAAGTTAAGGTTTTGTGGAGAAACCATGCTATTGAAGAAATGACCTGGGAGTTGGAATCAGAAATGAAAGCGAGATATCCTCACCTTTTCGAAATATCAGGTACGTACGTCAATTTCGAGGACGAAATTTCATAAGGAGGGGAGGTTGTAAGACCCCAGCTTATTAATGAATAAAATCAAATTTTTTCTAAATATTATTGTGAATAATAAGGGGTTAATTTGATATAATACTTTGGTTATGGGTGAAATGTGCAAATTTTATAAAATAAGCAAGTGGTTATAAACTATTCATTTTGTTGGGGAATATTCGTTTGGTCGTGGAATATTTTTGCTGTCGGGAAATATTTGTACGACGGCGCAGCCTTGTGTGGGCCCCATAACGAAAAGCGATTGGATGAAGAAAACGACAAGTATAAGTTATTTATAAATAACGGCGTAGTTGTTACCGTTAATACTGTTGGAATACCCGGTGGTTAAAATACAGTAGCACGCGATATTGCACCAATTATTGATTCTTACGTAAGAAGACACTACTCAATAATTGTTACAGAAGTTATTGTTCAATATTTTATTTTATTGATTCAATAATTGCTGCGTTGATATTTTATATTATTGTTGTTTCAATAATTGTTGCTGCACATCATTTTTCTTTATCAGATCAATAATTAATATTATTTGAATAATATTATTAGATAACATTATTGACAATGTCTAGAAAGTTCTGTCTAAGGAGAGGTTTGGTCATCTAATTGCGCGCCAGTAAGGAGAAATCCTTATTGGAAAGCCCCCTCTTTCCTGGGAACGGCCTGGTTGTCATAAATGTGATTCTGTAATATTATTTGTGAATAATTAATTATTGATTCATATGATAAGGAAATATTTATTTTATGTGGATATAAATGAGGGATATATTTTTGTGGTTAAAAATGAAGGAGTTAATGTTGAGGTTTTTATCAGTATTTTTGTCGGAATGGAGGTATTAAAAATCAAGATTTTTGAGATATTTTGCGGGGGTTATAATTTTTAATCCGACCGTTGGATCGTGGTAATATTTGGATATGTTTTACATATATAAGTTGAGCATATGTCCACAAATTTTGAACCGTTAAAAATGAACGTATGATTTGTTATGAATTTTACGAGATGACTGGTTCAGAAATTGTTGAATTTTCGGAGTTAATCATTTTGGTGGAAAATTCTAGAATTGGTGGGCCCCACTCTTGGTTGGTGAAGAAATGTGCTGAGATTTTTATTCAAATGTGGTGGGTGGGAATAGTAGCAGGTAAAGCTATCAGGTTGCAGGTTAAGTCTGCTTCGGTGTGCTAACATTTTCCTATAAATAGAGGGCTAAGTTAGAATTGAAAATCACACCAGAAACAAGTTTTCTCTCTTTCTCTCTCTAGATTATTGAGTGTATTTTGTGAGTATTTAGATACTTTGAGAGTTTCTATTCATCAGAGCAAGTTTCTTTCAGCCTTATACCGGTATTCCGACCAAAAGTACTGATATTTTGAGGTAAGAGATATTATTTTCTTCTTAATGATATTATTTTCTTCAATATCATTATGCTGAAATATTGATATGAACTTTTTATCAAATTTAGAACTTTTTGTGTCGGGGTTACTATTCACGTATACATTACTATTCACGTACGTATACGACACTATTCACGAATACGACACTATTCACCGAAAAATAAAATATTTTCTTTTTGTCCAAGATGTCTATTATGGTTACTATCTTTGATTGTATCCATGTTTTGATCTTTATTTTTGAATTCTGCTTCACAATTGATTATTATGAAGTATTATTGATCTTGGATAAACTGTTATACGAATCCCTACTATTTGTCCTTCTGTCTCACTGGATTCGTTCTTTTTAAGATATTTTTCATCATCCTCAGTCCTAAATGATGATATTACTGAATATCTTTGACCTGTAGTGCAAATATGTATGATTACTTGATGAATATCTTTGGCCTGTAGTGCAAAGATGAACAGGTGTTGAGATGAACATGACTGACAGGTGATACAAATAAATATCTTTGGCCTGTAGTGCAAAGATGAATATTTGGATAAAGATGATATATTATTAATTGATGTTATAGGGATAAAATATTGATGATGTACCTTTAAATCTTAGAAGATAGTAGAATTCATTCTCTACTTGACTCTTCTAATGGTTTGTTGTTTCTACTGCAGTTGTTGATCTAAAACTTGTTGTCGATTATATTCTATCAGATTTTTCCCTGTTGAATACTAATGATAATTTGTTGTATATTATCTTAGTCATAATATTCTTTACTGGGCTAGTTGAGCTCACCCTTTTCCTTTTTGTTCCATTTTTCTTCTCAGGAGGTGAGAACATAGCAGGATCTAGTCGGGGTATGGAGTGATGGTTCTAGAAAGATGTTTTAGCAGTCCTCACTATTTCTGTAAAATAGTGTTTGAATAATTGTATTGAGGACTTATTTAAGTGTGGATATTGTCTAGAAGACAATATTTGTATTTAAACTCACAGTATGTGTTGTCGTATTTTGCACGACAATTGTATTATTGAAGTTGTAGTTTGCTTTCTGTACCATGTATTTGGTGACTCAGAATGGGTGTTGTATACCTATTTTGGGGGCGTCACATGTTGTCTATTGTATTCTATCAGATTTTTTCCTGTTGAGGACTAAGGATAATTTGTTATACATTATCTTAGTCGTAATATTCTTTGCTGGGCTAGTTGAGCTCACCCTTTTCCTTTTGGTTCCATTGTTCTTCTCAGGAGGCGAGAATGTTGCTGGGACTAGTCGGGGAGTGGAGTAATGGTCTAAGATGGTTCTTATAGTAGTCCTCACTATTGTGTAAAATAGTGTGACAATAATTGTAATGAGGACTTTATTTGAGTTTGGATATTATCTACGAGATAATATTTGTATTAAAACTCACAGCTTATGTGTTGTCGTATTTTGCACGACAGTTGTATTAATGAAGTTTGTATTTGAATTCTGTACCATGTATTTGGCGACCTAGAATGGGTTGTGTGGACCTATTTTGGGGGCGTCACTCGTAATGTTCTATTTACTTTTGCAGGCTCTAGCCAACGCCAGCGTCCGAGAGCAGACGATGGACCATCTCATACGGGCACTACCTTAGACGACGCGCTATTCCAGAGGGTTATAGCGGCGGTGTCGGATATGTTTCAGACGGATCCGATTTTTCGTCGTCAGCAGTTGCCTAGCCGTGCTCGCCTTCATCAGCTAGCTCAGGATATTGTTTCAGGGGCCACCGTTGAGAGTACAGAATTATTGCAGGAGCAGTTCGTCGCGTTAAGCATTGAGATGCTCCGGAGATGGTTACCCTACTATTGGAGGTTTTAGGTCATCCCTCGCCGCCTACTCAGGTATTCTGTATGTTATTTTATTTTCATTTAGCAGTCTCTTTAATTCTCTCATATATACGAATCGGACTAATGATTTATATTTTCAATCTTATCAACAGGGTGGCGATGGGATGGCGAGCTGTTGGTGATGCAGAGTATGGTAGTGATGGCGAGCTGGGAGACGATGACGCTAACGCTGATTTTCATACAACGGAGCAGCACCTTCGTCCACCCTCGCCCGATGATCCTCCTCCTACTAGTTTATAGTTCATTTGTATAGATTTATTCATTAAATTTTAGATCATTTGTACAGATTTATTCATTATATTGCAAATTATTTCTACATATTATAAAAAAATGTAGTTTAATTTATGTATATTTGTTATTGTTGATCAGTTACTTCATATTCACATTAATTACTTGGTTTACGTTTGAAATGATAAGATAAAACAATTTTTATAGTTATGTGTTGGATGTGAAATATATTAATGTGTGTGTTGTTGGGATAAACATGTTACAGATACAAAAATAAGGTTTAAAAACCTGAAAAATACAATATTTAAAAGTTTAGTTAAAAAAATTCTCGGTTAATCTCAACTGAATAAGGTATTCTCGACGGGAATTCCGTCGAGATTATATTCAATTTTTTTTAATGAAATCATATTTCCAACAAAAAATTAATATTTTCAAGGCATATTCCGTCGGAATTAACTTGCCTTAACATCAACGCAATTAATAACGACGACAAAAATGTTCGTTAAAAATAGACTATTTTTGACGTAAAATTAGTTGGAATTATTATGTCGATTTTAGTTATTTTCGACTGAATTTTTGACGGAATTAATCTTGACACCTGTATATCCGGCAGAATTACTGACGGAATATATCGTTTGAAATAAACTAATTTCGACGAAAAAGAGACATTTTCGACGGAATAATCCATCGGAATTAAGTTTTTTTCTTGTAGTGATTTAGTGTGTGGATTAGGTACCGAATAACATTGTGAGACTCCTAATAATTGTTATGCGGTAACCTGATTTCCTAACATTTTCATTATGAAATGGACGACCCAAATTGGTTTGAAAGGATAGAGGTTCCCATCCTTCGGTTGTGGATCATTACCTATATATATAATGAAATGATTGATCATGATTGAAATGACTTTCTATCATGCATGCAGAACAGATAGACAGTTCTTTGATCCACAAATGAAAAATCTATTTGTATATATATTTTCTAAAACTGCATATAATTTAATAAGCAGTCCTTAATTCATTGTATGATGAGGAAGTTATAAGCAGTCCTTAATTAATTGTATCTTGAAAACGTTCGAAACCATCTCATTTAACAACCATGTAGCAATGTACAAGGGAATCATTTTATAAGTGTTATTATATATAAAACATGAGAATTACTACTCATGATTGAAAAATGCAATATACAATTATATATATTAACCATCAAAAGTCAGCATAAATAATCTCTTTCCTTTTTCTTAATTCTTTTTTAAATCTCAATAGTCACAATTATGAACAAATGATCTTCAGGATAATTGAGTTTGATCAGAAATCTTCTGGTAGAGACCCATGTCCATCCCATTGTAAGCAATAGGAGCATACATCCACATATCATCAGAGCTCAGTAACTACAAAAAACATAATCATTACCCAAATCGGTTAATTATATATATATATATATAAATATATATAATTGTAGATTGAAAAATAAGAACCAAGTACAATTTCTATAAGGTGATGGCTATTGAAATAGTCACTTTAATTAACTCAAATTACCTTAATTTGAAGCTGCAAAAACTTCACATAATGTACTGCCTCTTCAAGCATTGTGCTAATGTCAACCTTTGTTCCATTAGGAACAATGCTTTGCAGAATTCTTAGTCTCTCATTTATTCTCTCTCTTCTTTTCTGCAAAAATATCAATAAAAGACATTTGAGCTGGATATATATGCAAGTAACTAATTACACTAAAATATAAATTTTAAATATTGTTTAATTTGAGTTTTTAACTGTATTTTTCCCTTTAAAATAAGATTTGTAAAGTGTGCCATTAAAAATTGATATTAAAAAAATTCAAAAAATCAAATGCGACTCTCATTTCTTGACACAAGAAGTATCATGCTAGTTGGTAGTACGTAAGTTTGTGACTTACCCTTGCATAGAGACTTTGGGGATCAGTTGCAGCCCCTCTACCGGCTCTCGGCTTGCCGCTTGAATTGAGAGCTGCAGAGCCTGTGGAGTCTGAAGTTGCTCCTCCATTTAGCTCCTGAGAAGCATTGGAATCATCCTCTGAGCAGTAACTACTAGAGCTCTGCCCATTTGGGCCACCATAAGTACTCTCTTCATCAGTGCTCACATTTTGAATAAGCTTCTGATTCTTCTTTGGCTGCACAATGTTCCTCTTATCCTTCGGTAACTGCATTTATATATATAGCAAGTAACCTCGATCAGTTTATGAGAAATCATCACTACACAAACACACTTATATATATATGACATTCTTTAAAACCGATAATTAAAAAAAAAGAAAAATATTTCCACATAATTTAATTTCTCTCACATAAATAGTAATTGGAACTCACATTATCCCCCAAAAAAATCATTTCAATAAATTTCACATGGTACTTACATCTCTTGGAACCCTGGATTTTTTCTTTGGATGATCCTCGAAAGTTTCAGGCTGTTGTGGAACTTCAAACTTCCTCTTGAGGCCTAAATCAGTATTATCTGCATTTCCCAATGAGTCATTGCCCATCTCTTCTTTCAAGCAGATAACATCTTGCATGGCATGATGATTGGGAAAAATTTGCGTTAACGTGTTAATTTGTCCGTCCATTATATAAAAATTATCATTCATCATTGTATTAAGATTAGAATCACAGAAGTGGCTGTTCTCATGGATTTGAGTGGGAAAACAGACACTATAGTTACTAGCACTTGTAGTACTATTAGCACTTTCTTGAGAAAGATAGAAATTAGTGTTAAAATTTTCAGAAGAATACAACAAAGTTTCCTGATCAAAACCAGCCTCATTGGCATTAGCTTCACCATTGGGACATTGCAAGAACTGCAGCGCGAAATCGGCCTCTTCATTGCTGGTGAACATTTTGGTCAAAGAATCCCAATCTTCTTTAAGGAAAGCTCCCATAGACTCCATTTTCGCCTTAATTAATTATAATTAGGTAGTTTTTGGATTTGAGAGAGAAATAGAGATATTTATCAAAATGGTCTAGTTATACAACTGGCTTGAATGAAATTTGGAGATGCATATATTTATATATATATACTCAAGAATTATAAAGAATTAATGGTAGTTAATTATAAGAAGTGATCACTTGGAGTTGTGTATTGAAATAGAGAATTGTTAATTAATTAATACCTAATTATTGTTCTTGATTCTCTTCTTCTTTTTCTTTTCTTTTTTTAAAATCAGGAGTCCACTGTGGGACCTAACCAGGCAAACTACAACTCATAGGGGAGCCAATCATGCAATTATGGATTAAAATAACTTCACCCTTTCAATGGCCTTAAATATTTAAACCCTCTTAATTAGAAATGCTAATTAAAAATGTAATCAATCAAATAAACAATAGTGTCTAACTGTCACAACTCTAATCATTGGTAGAATATGGCTAGCTAACATGATAAAATAGTGATCAAAATGCAAATAAATATTACTTGTTAGGCAGATTAAGAGTGTGATATATATATATATATATATATATATATATATATATATATATATATATATATCAAGGAGATCGACAAAGAAAAGTACTTGGGGTACTTTCGGAATCAATAGAACGTGGGAAGTTTTTTTTTTAATTCATTATTTTAGTTAAAAGGGAATTTTTCTAAGGGGTGAACTGAATGAATTCGTAGACGGCCTGATCGTGGAGATGTGTCTGCAATTCTTTATAATAATGTTGATGATCGGACATAGTAAGCGCAAAGCTCGGACCATGTCCCCTTAGATGCATGGACCAGCTATTGTCTCTCTTACATGCATGCATATATCGTCTTGCATCAGTGGTGAATGAGTAACATTACTTTCTCTCTTTTTTGGGCGAACAGCATTACAAAAAATTATTATTGAGAAAAATCTGTAGTTTAATTACAAAGATCATTTGGCTAATTACATTTAAAACTATGCTACTCCCTCCATCCCAAAATAATAGACGTTTTAGGGTATTTTTTTTCCCAAAATATCTGACGTTCTACAATCCCAAGAATATTTTGACATTTGTTTTTCCTCTCTGCCCTTCCTTCTCCACCCCTATTCTCACAACTATCAGATCTATTTTCACAACTTCAGATCTATTCTTCTTAAAGCTTTGCTTAAAGCTCACTTTATTTATCTTTCTACAATTGTTTGGAGAGAGAAAAAAAAGGTTGAATAATGGCTGGACTGAAACTCTTCACTGCTCTGCTTCTTCTTATCTCATCGCTGGCCATCGGAGGTAAACGGGTTGAAAGCCACATTTTTTTCCCGGAAACAGTGTAGTGTCTGCCTAAGCATTTTTCCGATGACAGCCATATCGACGCCGGAAACAACTCCGGTGTTTCGGATTTTTACGATGACTACGTGGAAAAAAGTGAGAATCAGAATTCGATTGCCGTTGCGGAATTACAGACGTCTCCGGCGCCGGAGAAGGAGGAGACGATCGGCGGGGAGGGGAAGCAGATTGTGAGTAAGGAGAATGCGGATTGTGAAGGCAAGTAAGCAAGTAAGCAGATATGGTGGCGGCAAGGGAGGTGAAGAGATTAAGAAGAAGACTGAGAGAAGGTTGAAGAGATGAAGAAGACGCAATATTAATTAAGGGTAAAATAGTAAAATTATAATTATTCTTAATTTTTGTGAAACTCTCTAGAACGTCTATTATTTTGGGATAGAGGGAGTAATTAATATGTCTTCATATGCAACAACTATATATTAAACCGCCTACATTTTGTTATTTTGGCCTTAATTACCATATTAATATTCTTGTGATATTATTTTCATGCAAAAATTTTCGACTTTTTCTCAAAAGTACTGTAAATTTTGATAATCTTTAGGGCTTGTGAAGTGAAACTACTATATATATATAAAGTTTGGTAGGGTATATTATATATGTAATAATGACCATAAATTAACCAAAGGGATATCATAAATAATATTCCAGCCAAGAATAATATCTATGAGATCGAGCACTAGTACCCAGCTGTGATATATTGGTTTTAAGATTAATGGGAGATTAAAATTAAACTCAAAAACCCTAGACGATATATATGCCATGCAATAATATCAGTTAATTAGTAGATTTTGTCAATTAATTAACTGCTAATTAATTCACACCATAGATTCCGGCACTTCTCGTGCTTTCGATCCTACGCGTCCAAAGGAGACTGATTATGATATATATATATATATATAGATAGATAGATAGATATAAATATATATTAAAAAAAATTTTATCTACGTTGTATTTCAAAAGAGAGTTGTATTAGGTACTCTTAATCTTCATTATTGTATTTTAGGGGATGCACCGGCCATCGCACGATCTTTATGGGAAGGGAATTCTAAAGCTTAAATAAAACCCGTCTTAAAATGGATGGAATAAAATCTAAAAAACCGGAACAATAAAAAAATTGGAAACCCTAAAAAAAAGATTTTGTTGGCATGGAAATTATGCTGGTTTGCACGACTAGCTAGGTAGGGTTAGGATTAAGATTAGGATTAGGGTTATTATTTTAAGACCGAAGAGGTTATACAAATTTTTTTAAAAAAAAAAATTAGTAGCTATAAAATGTGTATATCACTGGGATCCGAGTTTGCACCTTTTCAGCATAAACAAGAGTTTAAAGGTGACAGCTAGTTTTGTCTCATCAGAATACCCAGAGTTCAACATATTCTACCTAAGCCTCCCCCGAAAGGACACGTAGTAGTACAATTTTCCTAGCTAGCTAACCATATTCAACTTGCCTTTGTACCAAGATTTGCACCATCATATTCAAAATAATTTTATTTTTAAAAAATTATTTATAAGTAATCAATAACTATATAAATGAAAACTCTTATATGACATTTCGGATACCCTTTATCGTTTCTCTCTCTTTTTAACTGAAAGTTTCTTTAATTAGAAACTCTTATTTTCTAATTTGAGAACTTAAAAATCAAATTTCTCTTCTTTTCTTTTTGATTTCTGCCGGCGTTCTTTTCGTTCCTTATTTTATTTTATACTAACTATTTAGTTACCCACAAAAACTAAAATGGTTACCTTTGTATGAAGGTTTAACTACCAACTGCACCATATTCAAAATAATTTTATTTTTAAAAAGTTATTTATAAACAACCAACAGCTACATAAATGAGAACTCTTACATGGCAGTAACTTCTTCTTGATTTCAGTATTTCCTTATTTCTATGAAACTGAATGATCTGACGTGATTATTGTGTTGCACTCTTTTTGTAATTATTTTGTGGATGCATTAATCTTGTAATTACTTTCTAATTATTGTATAGTAGTGTAAAGAACCCTTTTTTTCCACTTGAAATGAAAACCATTCTAACTTTTCCGATAGTGAATGATGTTCTAGTTCTTTGGTACGTAGTTTACTTTAAGAAACTGATATTTCCACACGATCCTCTCACATGTTAGCATATAGTGGGTTTCACATTTATGTGATAATTAAAAAATCATGTAAAAATATTAAAAATACATATAAAAATAGTACTCCCCTAACTTTATAATAAGATATAGAACCTAATTCTCCTTACAATGAGCATATATACTTCTTTCTTTCTCCGGAGAGCAGGCAACAAAACGAAGTTAGGATATCATTTGCTATTAATTAGTGACTGAAAAGAGCCATACATGTATAATATATAATCTCTTTATTTTTTGGTACTAATGTAATATATTTTAATATATTATTTTATTTAAATTTGCTTATTATACCTTGTAATTAACTTTTGGCCTTCATCAGACGCCATTACTTATGACTTAATAGCTGAACTATTAAAGACTGTATATAAGATGTATATGGCTTCTCTAATCACTTAAAAGCTCTAAATTTCAAAACTTCAAAGATGTTACATTATAAAATTAATAATTAAAAGAAACTGTTAATTTTATAATTCTAAGAATTAAGAATTGCAGTGTTGTCACTATCAGCTGCCTTATTATAATTAAGCCACATATAAAGCCTTGATCTTTGTTAATGTGTAAAGAAAAGATGGTATTTGTTAGTATAAAATTATGTATGTCTAGATTCATATTATGGATGTCTAGGTACATGTAACTCCCATGTCCATTGAGTTATGAAACTCATAACCTTTGAGTTTTGTAACCTACTAGTATTTATGTTAGTATTGATGTTATTATATCTATAAATAATAACATTTGTAAAGTGAATGATGGAGATATCAAAGTAAAAAGAGAATGCTCTCTTTCTCTAATCTTGTTTGTTCTTGATTTTAGTAATATTTTATAATACGTTATCAGCACAAATTGCTTCTCACTTTCGTCTTGAAGATAATCATATTTGATTTGAAGGAGAAGGTATATATATATCTATTATCTACATGCAGTTGCCTATATGCTCATTTTTTTTAGTATACATGTACATCACTTATATATAAATTGATATGCAACATACTGCATAATATATTGCATGCCAAATAATTATAAGACAAGCTTATGAAAATTACTTGTTAAATTTAAAATATTGATGTATGTCGGTCTTTATTTCATCTTTGATGCATCTAAAATTCATATGTATTGACAACATCAAATGGTTACATGTGACTTGCTCAAACATAAACAGAAAGTATTAATCATTAGCATAATAATCTTTGAAAGCCCAAAAGGTTATCTTATTAGCATATTCATAGATTTTGTTTAAATTACCCCTGAATGTTATTTTGATTTATTTGCATATTTCAAGTTTATATATAATGTAAAACACAAAAGAGAAAAACATTAAGTTTACAAGCTTGTTGTAAAGTACACCCTTATGTTGGTTTTGGAGTAAGGTAATACCAAGATCCAAGTGAAATTGACTTAAAGAAAATCCTCTATGTAATACTGGTTTTGCTTCAACATCACATGCTATAAGTGGTGATGATTTGTAAACAATTTTTTTTAAAACAATTCAAAACTAATCATCCAGATCCCCAACCAAAGGCTAGTACGATACACTTCTAAGATACATCATGTTTGATATTCATGCACATGTGGATAGTTATAATAAACTAAATTTTTAATGATTTTTGATATATTTTTGTATGAAGTTACAATGACAAATATACTTAGTAGTGTTGGTTTGTTATTTAGTTTTAGTAGACAAATTTAGTTTCGTGTTTTACTGTATTTCTATAAATTGTTTCATTACAATTAAATCTGAACATATATAATTATTTAATTTGATGGGAAATATGTTTAGTTATTTAATATTCAAATCTTATAAATTTGAATTTATTGCCCTTGATTTATATCGAACAAAAATTGTTTGTAATGGAATCTTGATGCTGAGATTCATATAAAGGCAAAGAATCTTGGAGATACAATTAAAGTTGGCAATCATGCATCCCTGGAGGATCATGCAAAATTAATGATTTTTATTCACTATCATCTCCATGAAAAATTAAAATATGAGTATATTACAGTAAAAGACTCACTCGTCTTATGAAATGATTTAAAGGAAAGATATGAGAATAAAAAATTTGTAATTCTCCCAAAAGCTCGTTATAATTAGTTGCACGATTTTTAAAGTGTTGAGTGAGAACAATTCTAAATTTTTTAAATAATCTCACTTTAAAAATTATGTGAAAAAAAAACACTGATGAAGACATGTTAGAGAAAATATTTATTATATTTTCATGCCTCGAATATGCTCTTGCAGTAACAATATCGAGAGCGGAAGTTCACAAAATATTCTCTGAAGCGATAAAGGAAACTATGTTCATAGAAGTGATATTATGTCTTCTAGTGGCTATACAAAATAATGAGTTTTTGCTGAAAAACCAACAATCTCGCTCGACCGATTCTATTACATTCTATGAAGTGAATGGAACCTCATTTGATAATCATAGAGGAAATTACGGTTGTGGTTGTTATAGTGGACGTGAAAAGAACAATCAATATAGAGAAGGGAATGTACCCGTCGTACTTCTAAACATTTGGTAGATTTGTACCAAGACTCCATAAAAGAAAAGGAAATAAAATTGAAATAAATTTTATTGATCATAATGATCTTGAAGATCCCATGAATTATTTTGACTTTTCAAATGGAATGGATATACATTATAATGGTTATCATATTGAAACCAATTTTGAAGGCAGTGAAGAATTTCTTTATATTACTTCAATAGTATCGGGCCAGAAGCTCATATTAGAAAAATTGTATATTTTCTCTGCTGGGTTATATTATACTAAAATGAGAATAGTTGAAACAAATGCTGCCATACACCAAAAGTGTGCAATACACTAGAAGTGTTCGGATCCAAATGTTGTTATGATTTGGCATGATCATTTAGGATCAATAATGATGCATTGAATTATTGAAAACTCTCATGAACATCCCTTAAAGAACCAGAAAATTCCTTTACTTGTTGATTATATCAAAGTAAATTAATTACCAAACTATCACATTTAATTATTATTATTTAGTGTTCATGTATATTATGAGGATTGTTATTTTAATAGTCTTCCCACCATTAGGGGGAGAAAAAGTCGTTGCTTGAAGCACGACATGAGATCATTGCCTAAAGCACGACAGGAGATTAATTGGAATGTTTCAACGTTATTTAATCTTAATCCTTATACAAATCAATATGAACTAGAAGTTCAAAGGATAATTCATTTGCAATGAATTGCAAATCAATTACTAGAATTATTCACCGATAATAAGAAAATAGTAATATCTCACATTCTAGCTGCTAATACTCTAGCAGAGATTGAAGTCCATGTAGGACAATTAGTTAATACAGCAGCAAATTGAATTAAAACCACACCTGAAGCGTGGAAGATCTATCGGTGTTAAAAACTAAAATTTCACAGAAGAAGAATGTGACGCCCCCAAAATAGGTATACATCACCTATTCTGAGTCATCAAATACATGATACAAAATACAAATAAAACTTAATTATACAACTGTCGTGTAAAATACGACAAAACATAAGCTATGAGTTTTAATACAACACTTTCTTCTAAACAGTATTCAAACTCAAAATAAGTTCTCAATACATTTATTTTCACACTATTTCATAGAATAGTGAGGACTACTAATGCTATCATCTGAACCGTCACTCCGTTTCCCGACTAGTCCCCGCTACGTTCTCATTTCCTGAAGAGAACAATGAAAACAAAATGGTGAGCTCAACTAGCCCAGTAAGAAATATTATGACTAAGATAATGTAGAATAAATTATCGTTAGCCTTCAACAGTGTTAAACTGATAAAATATAACAAACATCAAGTTTAACTGTAGCGGAACAAGCTATCCATTAAAAGAGTCAAGTAGTGAATAAAATCTACTATCTTTTATGATTTAAAAAGTTTTTCATTTTATCGCTGAGACTCAACTTAATAAATAATCCACATCATCCCTACACTACGGCCAAGGATAGTCATTAGTATCACAACCACAAATTATCCATGCACTACGGTCCAAGGATATTAATTCGTGTATTCATCAATGGTCATGATCATGCCAACAACTGTCCATCAATGCACTACGGGCCAATGAGGACTTTTACCACACATCATTTGTAACATTACGGTCATGATTACTCCGAATAATCTCTAGTTATAATCATACCAAGTCCATCTATGCACTACATGCCACAGATGACTTTCAACAAAATATAAACATGAGGATGATGACAATGATATAAGAATTCAATAAAACAAGTTCAAGAATTAATTTATCCAGGAACCAACAACGTCCAAATTGTCAACATGATACTGCTTTGTAGAGTAAAATTTAAGAATGCTCAGAAGAATATTTTCATGAAAAGATACTGGATGAAGAGCATTATCAAAGATATTCCACTAATTTCATGGAGTATAAAAGCCAAAACTTTAACCAACTGAGTATAATAAAGAATGGAATAACAAAAGAATTCATCAAGCATGCGATAAATCGCACAGACAGGTTATTCCAACAAAAAAATAAATAATAGAACCAGGTCATGCGTAAACGCACCGACAGGATATTCCGACAGAATAATAAATAATGGAACCAGGTCCGGCGTAAACGCATAGATAGGATATTCTGATAGAATAATAAATAATGGAACCAGGTCCGGCGTAAACGCACAAACATGATATTCCGACAGAATAATAAATAATGGAACCAGGTCCGACGTAAATGCACAGACAGGATATTCCGATAGAATAATAAAGAACAAAATATTAGAAGAATTTCACCATGTATGCGGTACTTCGTATGAACAGGTTATTCCAACAGAATAAGAAGGAATGGAATAACAGATGTTCTCTTCATGAATACGAAATAAATAACACCCCTTACCGTAAAAGAAGAGTATTTCGACTGGTAGGGCGAGAATATTCTTGAAGAAAACTTGCACTACGCTCAAAGCTTCTTAAAACTCTAAAGAAATACGCTTAAGATTATAGAAGAATTCTCTGAACTTCTGGTGTGGTTTTCAATTCTAACTAAGCATCTTATTTATAGGAAAATAGAAAGGATACTATGCTGCACTATGCAATAAAATATAATATATTCTATTTATAATCAAATAAAATAAAATTTTTTAAAAAGTATTATGTTTTATATAAAAAGTTTTTACTATGCAAACACTATGCAGGCACTATACAAACACTATGCATAATAAAATATAATATATTCTATTTAAAATCTAATAAAACAAATAACTTTATAAAAGTATTCTGTTTTATATAAAAAAATTTACTATGCAAAATACTATGCATATATAATATATTCTATTTATAGTCTAATAAAACAGATAACTTTATAAAAGTATTATGTTTTATATAAAAAGCTTTTCTGTTTTATTACATTAATAATACTAATAAACCAAAATTTATATATATATATATATATATATATATATATATATATATATATATATATATATATATATATATATATATAAACCTCCGTGACTTCATAAAAAGACACCTCAACATAATTAACAACATTTAGCATCATTATTATAATTCACAATATTAATCGAACATGTTGTTCCCAGGAAAGAGGGGACTTTCCAATAAGGATTTCTCCCTATTGGCGCGCAATTAGGTGGCCAAACCTCTTCTTGACAGAACTTCTAGACATCGTTAATATTACAAATAATAATATTAATAATTTTGTCGTCTCAATTATTGATTATAAAATATTGACAATAATTGAATCAAATAACGTGAGATACTATGCAGCAATTACTGTAACAATAATTGAACAAAACTGAGTGACTTCTTACGTAAGCATCAATAATCAATACCGCGTGCTACTATGCCACCACGCGTATTACTGTACTTTTAACACCGGGTGCTTCAACAGTTAACGGTAAAACTTCTGCCGCTATTTTCATAAAGTATTTTTGTCATTTTCTCAATCCGACAATAATTTCGTTGTTGGGTCCACCAATGATTGTGGCGTCGTACGAATATTCCCTGTTAAAACGAATATTCCCCGACCAATCGAATATTATACAACAACTTGCGTACTTTGCAAAATTTATAAATATTACCCACAACTATAACATTATAACAAATTCATTCCATAAAATTTAAAAATGATATTTATAGAAAACTCATCTTTATAAAAAAATTGGGGCATTACAACCTCCCCTTCTTATGAAATTTTGCCCTCGAAATTAGGGTACGTATTTGATATGTCGAAGAGGTAAGGATACCTTGATTTCATTTCAGATTCTAACTCCCAGGTCATTTCCTCAACATCGTGGTTCCTCCACAAACTTTGACTTGAGGTATAACCTTGGAGCATAGAACATGATCCTTCTTATCCAAGATTTTAACAGGAACCTCTTCATACGTTAAATCTTCCGCTATTTCGTCCGGCCGGTTCTAACTCAATAATGTGGTGCAGGTCTTTCACATATTTATGTAACATAGATATGTGAAAAACGTTATGAACACGAGATATACTTGGCGGTAAAGCAAGTCTATAAGCCACAGTTCCTACTCGATCGAGGATTAAAAATGGGCCAATGAATCTAGGATTGAGCTTTCCTCTCTTTCCAAATCTCGTAACTCCTTTCTATGGAGCAACACGTAACAACACATGATCTCTAATATCGAATTCCACGTTCTTTCGATGAAGATCAGAATAACTCTTTTGTCGATCTTGTGAGGTTTTTATATGTTGTCGAATCGTTTGAATCTTTTCCGTAGTCATACGTACCAACTTCGGTCCCAACAACGTTGCTTCACCCACCTCATCCCAGCATACTGGAGAACGACACTTTCATCCATATAACGCTTCGAATGGAGCCATGCCAATACTTGCTTGATAGCTGTTGTTGTAGAAAAATTTCACCAATGGTAAGAACTTGTCCTAACTTCCCTTGAAATCAAGGACACAAAGTATTAATAGATCTTCATGAGTTTGAATAGTCCTCTCCGACTACCCGTCCGTTTGAGGGTGATATGCCGAACTAAATCGTAAATCCGTGCCCATAGCTTTCTGCAAACTAACCCAAAATCGTGAAGTGAATCTTGGGTCTCGATTAGAAACTATGGATACTGGCATACCATGCAATCTTACAATCTCGTTTATGTACATACGAGCAAGACGTTCAAGTGTATAAGTTTCTCGTATTGGTAAGAAATGAGCCGACTTGGTCAATCTATCAATAATGACCCAAATCGCATCTATGCCTTGAGAAACCTTGGGAAGACCGATAACGAAATCCATGGTAATGTGCTCCCACTTCTATTCTAGAATTTCAAGTGGTTGCAATGGACCTTTTGGTACTTGATGCTCCGTCTTGACTCGTTGACACGTTAGACACCTTGAGATAAACAGCGCTATCTCTCTCTTCATATTGTCCCACTAAAATGTATGTCGAAAATCATGATACATTTTGGTACTCCCAGGATGGATTGCAAATGGTGTGTTGTGCACCTCCATCATGATGTTATACTTTAAATCAGGGTCGTTAGGAACACAAAGTCTAGAGTTGACTCGAAGTATTCCTTCCTCATTGATTTTTGCTTCCGGCATAGCACCTTCTTGCACTTTCTTCCTCATACACATCAGCTCCAGGTCTGTAGCTTGAGCAGCTTTAACTTTATCAATTAAAGTCGGTTCTACTCGTATATTCGCCATCATCACATGGGCCCCCAGAGTCTTTAACTCTATCTCCATCCTTTGCAAGTCACACAAAATGGGCCTTTGCGTTGACAATGTCGCACTCGTACCCGCATATGATCTTCTACTCAATGCGTCAGCTACCACGTTCGCTTTTCCAGGATGGTATTGGAGGGTATGATCATAATCTTTCAACAGTTCAAGCCAACGTCGTTGCCGCATGTTAAGTTCCTTTTGGGTGAAGAAATATTTGAGGCTTTTATGATCCGTAAAGATCTCCACTTTCTCCCCATACAAGTAATGCCTCCAAATCTTTAGTGTAAAAACGACTGCTGTCAACTCTAGATCATGAGTAGGATAATTTCTCTCATATTCTTTGAGTTGTCGAGAGGCATAGGCTATGACTTTTCCATGTTGCATGAGAACACATCCTAACCTTTTGCCCGAAGCATCACTGTAGATGACAAATCCCTCCGAGCCAGATGGTATGGTCAGAACAGGTGCTGAAATGAGTCTTCTCTTGAGTTCTTGAAAACTATTCTCACATTCCTCGCTCCAACCGAATTTTGTATCTTTCCGAGTCAGCTGAGTTAGTGGAGTAGCGATTCGAGAAAATCCTTCCACGAATCTCCGATAATAACCAGCTAAGCCAAGAAAGCTACATACTTCGGTCACTGATTTGGGTTGCTTTCAGCTTTAAATAGCTTCAATCTTTGTCGGGTCAACAAATATTCCATGACTTGATACTACGTGCCCAAGGAATGCTACTTCTTCAAGCCATAACTCGCATTTCTTCAACTTGGCATAAAGCTTGTTTTTATGAAGCTTTTGGAGTATCAGCCTCAACTGTTGCTCATGATCTTCACGGCTTTTGGAATATATGAGGATGTCATCAATAAAGACGACCACAAAGTGATCCAAATATTCCTTGAATACTCGGTTCATCATATCCATGAAGGCAGCAGAAGCATTAGTTAATCCAAAAGACATGACTAAGAATTCATAATGCCCGTACCGGGTTCTGAAGGCAATCTTTGGAATATCCTCAGTTCTAACCTTCAGCTGAGGATATCCAGAACGAATATCGATCTTTGAAAAGAATTGTGCTCCTTGTAACTGGTCAAACAGGTCATCAATGCGAGGCAACAGGTACTTATTTTTGATGGTGACATGATTCAATTCCCGATAATCAATACAAAGTCGCATACTTCCATCTTTCTTCTTCACGAATAGAACAGGAGCACCCCAAGGAGAAGTACTAGGTCGAATAAAACTGATGTCTAACAATTCCTGCAATTAGGTCTTTAACTCCTGAAGTTCAATAGGAGCCATCTAATATAGGGCTTTGGAAATGGATTTTGTACCGGGTTCAAGGTTGATACAAAATTTAATTTCACGCTCTGGGGGCAGGCCAGGAAATTCTTCAGGGAATACGTCAGAAAATTTATTAACAATAGAAATATCATTCAAAACTGACGTATTTTTGTTTAGATCTGTGACATGAGCTAAGAAAGTTTGACATCCGTTTTTCAATAAACGAATAACTTTATGGCTTGAGATGACCGTAATTGATTTTAATAGTTTGGTCGCTTGAATTCGCATAATAGGTTGATTAGGAATATGAAAGCTAACAACCATACGAAAATAATCAATTTTAGCATGATGAGTAGTTAATCAATCAATCCCTATAATCACATCAAATGCAAGTATTTTTAATGAAATAAGATCGACAGGTAATGTGAAGGTACCGATTTGAACCAAACAAGACTTATAAACAGTGGATGTAATGAAGGTTTCTCCCAACGGAGTTTCCATAGATAAGTCAAAGTCTCATTTCTCCAGAGTCAAATTTAATCGTTGAGCGCAAGTAGGAGAAATAAAAGAATGGGTAGAACCGGTATCAAATAAGGTATAGACTTCGCTAAAGTTTATGATAAGCTTACCCGTGATGACCTCGTTCGGTTTCCTTACTTTCTAGGAGGTCACAACAAACGCTCTCCCTTGAACTACTGGTTTTGACTTGTTTGGGACGGTAATTTGTGTCACCGTTCCAACTGGACTTGTCTTCGGTGCACGACAAAATCGGGCTAGGTGACCTTCTCTTCCACAATTATAACATGCTTTGGATGGCATCGCGCAGTTTGGACTGATATGTCCCTCTCCTCTGCATTTGAAGTATATGATAGGTGGTCGTTCTCCTTCCTTAACAATGAGTGTTGGTGTTGATGTCTTTCCATCATTGTTAAATCTCCTCTTCTTGAAATGTTCACTTTTATCGCCTTGGCCATGATTACCACCAAAGTGGTTACCATTTCTGGCATGTTGATTCCCTCCACGTTTGTTGTCACCGCTTCGATGGCTGTTACCACTGGTATTTTCATTCTGCCGGCTGCTTTCTCTTGGTTGTGTTGACTCGTTATCGCGCTCCAATAACTGAGCCCTATTTACAACATCTGAATACAAACACAGTTTATGAGAAATAAGATATTGACGTATCTCCGGTTTCAAACCTCTTAAAAACATCTGCGTCATTCTTTCCTCATTATCAACCAAATGGGACGCAAACCAGGACAACTTGGCAAACTTAGCTTCGTACTGCGACACGGTCATATTATTCTGCTCCAACTTGATGAACTCTACCTCCTTCATGTGACGAATACTTTCGAAAAAGTACTTGTCATTGAACAGTTCTTGAAACTTCTCCCAAGACATCTTCAATGCGGCAGGTTGAGTACGCTTTACCGATTCCCACCAGTAATCTGCCTCTCCTCGCAACATAAAGGTGGCAAAGGGAACCTTTTACTCCTCAGCGCATCCCAAGACATCAAATATCTTGGTGATCTTCTTGATCAACGTTTCCGCCTTAAGTGGTTTTGGCTCTCCAATAAACTCCGGTGGTCCAAGCTCCTTGAACTGCTTAGCGGTGACCGTCCGAGAGTTTTCAGTGTTTTCACCTACATTTTGGACAGGAGTCGCTCTCGCCTGATGTTGCATGAATTGCATAAAGCCTCTGAACATTCCATCATTCATCATTTGGTCAGTGTTGTTGTTTGCAAGAGGATTGTCACCTTCCTGATGCGCATTATCCTGATTATTGATATGTGGAACCTCAACGGTCTCCTGTGCTCAATTGCTATTCTCAACATTCTCGGATGTCATTTTCAGATACTGCCACAAAACAAAGGTTAATTGACATGTAACATAATATCCCTATACTCTGACCGACCAATTAAATATCAAATAAATTTAGGTAGGTCATACTAGCGAAAGAATTCCTCGTTTCTCCCCTCCTAGTTCTTATCTCACATCTCAGCCAGGGATCATATCCCTAAGCTTTGATACCAACTGTGACGCCCCCAAAATAGGTAAACATCACCTATTCTGAGTCGTCAAATACATGGTACAAAATACAAATAAAACTTAATTATACAACTGTCGTGTAAAATACGACAAAACATAAGCTGTGAGTTTTAATACAACACTTTTTTTTAAACAGTATTCAAACTCAAAATAAGTCCTCAATACATTTATTTTTACACTATTTCATAGAATAGTGAGGACTACTAATGCTATCATCTGAACCATCACTCCGTTCCCCGACTAGTCCCCATTACGTTCTTATTTCCTGAAGAGAACAATGAAAGCAAAAGGGTGAGCTCAACTAGCCCATTAAGAAATATTATGACTAAGATAATGCAGAATAAATTATCGTTAGCCTTCAACAGTGTTAAACCGATAAAATATAACAAACATCAAGTTTAACTGCAGCGGGACAAGCTATCCATTAAAAGAGTCAAGTAGAGAATAAAATCTACTATCTTTTATGATTTAAAAAGTTTTTTATTACTTTTATCGCTGAGACTCAGCTTAATAAATAATCCACATCATCCCTACAATACGGCCAAGGATAGTCATTAGTATCACAACCACAAATTATCCATGCACTACGGTCCAAGGATATTAATTCGTGTATTCATCAATGGTCATGATCATGCCAACAACTGTCCATCAATGCACTACGGGCCAATGAGGACTTTTACCACACATCATTTGTAACATTACGGTCATGATTACTCCGAATAATCTCTAGTTATAATCATACCAAGTCCATCTATGCACTATATGCCACAGATGACTTTCAACAAAATATAAACATGAGGATGATGACAATGATATAAGAATTCAATAAAACAAGTTCAAGAATTAATTTATCCAGGAACCAACAACGTCCAAATTGTCAACATGATACTGCTTTGTAGAGTAAAATTTAAGAATGCTCAGAAGAATATTTTCATGAAAAGATACTGGATGAAGAGCATTATCAAAGATATTCAACTAATTTCATGGAGTATAAAAGCCAAAACTTTAACCAACTGAGTATAATAAAGAATGGAATAACAAAAGAATTCATCAAGCATGCGATAAATCGCACAGACAGGTTATTCCAACAAAAAAATAAATAATAGAACCAGGTCATGCGTAAACGCACCGACAGGATATTCCGACAGAATAATAAATAATGGAACCAGGTCCGGCGTAAACGCATAGATAGGATATTCTGATAGAATAATAAATAATGGAACCAGGTCCGGCGTAAACGCACAAACATGATATTCCGACAGAATAATAAATAATGGAACCAGGTCCGGCGTAAATGCACAGACAGGATATTCCGATATAATAATAAAGAACGGAATATTAGAAGAATTTCACCATGTATGCGGTACTTCGTATGAACAGGTTATTCCAACAGAATAATAAGGAATGGAATAACAGATGTTCTCTTCATGAATACGAAATAAATAACACCCCTTACCGTAAAAGAAGAGTATTTCGACTGGTAGGGCGAGAATATTCTTGAAGAAAACTTGCACTACGTTCAAAGCTTCTTAAAACTTTAAAGAAATACGCTAAAGATTATAGAAGAATTCTCCGAATTTCTGGTGTTGTTTTCAATTCTAACTAAACATCTTATTTATAGGAAAATAGAAAGGATACTATGCTGCACTATGCAATAAAATATAATATATTCTATTTATAATCAAATAAAACAAAACTTTATAAAAAGTATTCTGTTTTATATAAAAAGGTTTTACTATGCAAATACTATTCAGACACTATACAAACACTATGCATAATAAAATATAATATATTCTATTTAAAATCTAATAAAACAAATAACTTTATAAAAGTATTCTGTTTTATATAAAAAAATTTTACTATGCAAAATACTATGCATAATAGAATATAATATATTCTATTTATAGTCTAATAAAATAGATAACTTTATAAAAGTATTCTGTTTTATATAAAAAGCTTTTCTGTTTTATTACATTAATAATACTAATAAACCAAAATTTATATATATATATATATATATATATATAAACCTCCGTGACTTCATAAAAAGACACCTCAACATAATTAACAACATTTAGCATCATTATTATAATTCACAATATTAATCGAACAGGTCATTCCCAGGAAAGAGGGGGCTTTTCAATAAGGATTTCTTCCTATTGGCGCGTAATTAGGTGACCAAACCTCTTCTTGACAGAACTTCTAGACATCGTTAATATTACAAATAATAATATTAATAATTTTGTCGTCTCAATTATTGATTATAAAATATTGACAATAATTGAATCAAATAACGTGAGATACTATGCAGCAATTACTGTGACAATAATTGAACAAAACTAAGTGACTTCTTACGTAAGCATCAATAATCAATACCGCGTGCTACTATGCCACCACGCGTATTACTGTACTTTTAACACCGGGTACTTCAACAGTTAACGCTAAAACTTCCGCCGCTATTTTCATAAAGTATTTTTGTTGTTTCTCAATCCGACAATAATTCCGTTGTGGGGTCCACCAATGATTGTGTCGTCGTACGAATATTCCCTGTTAAAACGAATATTCCCTGACCAATCGAATATTATACAACAACTTGCGTATTTTATAAAATTTATAAATATTACCCACAACTATAATATTATATCAAATTCATTCCATAATATTTAAAAATGATATTTATAGAAAACTCATCTTTATAAAAAAATTGGGGTCTTACAAAGAAAGTACAAGAAAAATAAGTTCCAGTCTATAAATAGGCTATACCCATGAAACATGCTACAAAATTTATCAATTTATCCAAAACTTATGAACAAAAATCTCCTGTAAATAAAACTCTTGAAGGGTTATCCCCTGAAGAGGACCAGATACCTGAAAATAACGAGATCTCGATACATTATGTATATACAGGAGACACATATATTAGATAGAAATAAAATCGTTGTCGACAACATATTTTCATATAAAGTTTCTATGGATATTTTCAGAAGTAATGATCATGTATATGAACCACAAATCGTTGATGAATTCACTAAGTAAATGTGAAGTTTTTGGACCTGCAGTCCGAACACCTAAAGGTGTAATGCCTGTTGGATACAAATGGGTATTTGTACATAAACAAAATGAGAAAAATAAAATTATAAGATACAAAGCGCGACTTATAGCACAAAGGTTTCTCGAAGAGACCTAGTATTAATTATAAAGAAATATATGCTCCAGTAATGGACGCAATTACATTCAGATTTTTAATTAGCTTGGTAGCAAAAGAAAATTTGGATATGCGATTAATGGATGTTGTTACATCATATCTGTATAGATAATTAGATAGTTATATCTACATAAAAATTCCTGAAGGATATAAAATGTCTTAAGCATATAATTCTACATCTCGAAGTATGTATTCTATCAAGTTACAAAGATTCTTATATGAGTTAAAGCAATCCAAATACTTATTGTGGTATAATCGCCTGAGTAGATATCTTTTGAAAGAAGGATTTAAGAATAATCTAATTTGTGTATGCATTTTTATCAAAAGATCATAATATAGATTTGCTATTATTACTGTATTTATTGATGAAAGATCTTGCTCCAGAAGAGTCGACAAAAATAACAAATTTGAGATGAAAGATATTGGTAAGACAAATTTTTGTCTTGACCTACAAATTGAACTATAGAATTCTTGTTCATCAATTAACATACACAAAAAAAGTCCTGAAGTAACTTTACATGGATAATGTTAATCCTTTAAGTACTCCAATGATGGGTTGGTCACTTGATATCAAGAAATATCCATTTTGACCACAAGAAAATGATAAAAAAACTTTTGGTCTTGAAGTACCATATCTTCGTGAAATTGGTGTTTTGGTCCTAAAATACTATATCTTAATGTAATTGGTACTTTGATGTATCTTGTAAATTTGACAAGACCTGATATAGCATTTGCAGTTAACATACTAGCAATATATAGTTATGCACCAACTCGAAGACATTGTAATGAAATTAAACATATTTTACGTTAGACTATTGATTTGGGATGATTTTATCCAAAGGGTGATAGAACCAAGCATATTGCACCAAAATTATTTTATACACATGAGCCCTAGAAGAATGACAATATTGATATCAAGCATATATGATCATGTGATAATTTGGTTGATATATTCATTAAGTCATTACCAACTATGATTTTGAAGAAGATGGTGCACAATATTGGCATACTTCGACTTGATGATATTTTTACCATGAACAATGAAAATTCTATGTACTTATGAAGGGGAGTAAAAAGGATATGTGCTGATTGTACTCTTTTTTCTTCGCTAAGGTTTTTTTCCACTGAGTTTTCTTTCGCAAGGTTTTAATGAGACAATCCCAATGCACTAGAGGTTATACAAGAATATTGTACTCTTTTCCTTCACCAAAATTTTTTTCCACTGAATTTTTATTTGGTAAGATTTTTTTAACGAGGCATATTCTTAGAAAATTGCTACAAAATAACTCCATCCATTCTGTATGAAGACAATGCTGCATGTATAGCTCAATTAAAAGGAGGATACATCAAAGGAGATAGAACAAAGCACATCTCACCGAAATTCGCTCAAAAGATAATCTAACAGATTTGTTCACCAAAGCATTACCAACTGCAACGTTTGAAGGATTGTGTCACAATATTGGAATGCAACAGCTGAAGAACTTAAGGGGGAGCTAATACGCGTTGCACTCTTTTTCCCTTAACCAAGGTATTTTTCTATCGGGTTTTTTCTGGTAAGATTTTTAATGAGGCAGCTTTCAATGCGTATAGCTATACAATAGACATCCAAGGAGGAGTGTTATAAAATTATGTATGTCTAGATTCATATTATGGATGTCTAGGTACATGTAACTCCTATGTCCATTGAGTTATGAAACTCATAACCTTTGAATTTTGTAACCTACTAATATTTATGTTAGTATTGATGCTATTATATCTATAAATAATAACATTTGTAAAGTGAATGATGGAGATATCAAAGTAAAAAGAGAATGTTCTCTTTTCACTAATCTTGTTTGTTCTTGATTTTAGTAATATTTTATAATAGTATTGAAAATTGTGATTCATAACTGAAAAGTTTTTGAAAAAGCGTGCGGAGCGAAGCAGGGAGTTATATATACTCTCTATTGCAAAATCCTATGTACTTAGTGAATAATAAAAAGAACGCCGCTCCCGTATACTATTCAAATTGGGGAATCACATAAATCTCTGTGTTAATTCTTTACTATTGTGTGCGTGTGTGTGATCGAATTTTAACAAATAGATTATATATTAAATAAAATTTTAAAATAAAGTGAACGACATTTCATCTTCCACATCTCAGATTGTAAAATAAATAAATTATTTAATTAAGAAATATACTTTATTCACTAATACGATAAATTTGATAAGCTGGAAACTCAGCTAGTGTAGGATCTCTAGTGTATGTTCTGAACCTAAATGATACAAATCAGAGTTGGCATGATTTAAGCGTCATCAACTCATGATGGAAACTGATATTTCTATATAAAAAAATTAATATTTTTATATAATTTTTCTCACATAAATTGTGAGTGAGTCTCACCTTTATGTGAAAGAGACTTATATAAAAATATCATTTTAATATGTAGAAATAACAATTCCTGATGTAGCGGAATTCCTTATTTTAACACATGTGTAGACTGAGCCAATAAGTATATTGGACCACCTCCTTATCTAAAAGGTTAACCTATTAGGTTGAGACTCTATCATACTTATTATAACTCATTTACACTCTTGAATTTATCTAATGTAGAATTTATGTGAAATATCCCAACAACTTAACTGTTACAACTAATATAAAGTACCTTAGAAATCATCCTAGCTACTCGATCTTTTATGTATACTAATATATATTCCCTCTGTCCCATAATAAACGTTCTAATTTGATTTTTATGGTCAAATTAACTATTTTTAAAATTATTAATTAAAATGATTTATCTATAGTAAATTATTAACTAATAGTAAATTATCTATAGTTTATTATGATCAAAATCACTTGATATATATATATATATATATATATATATATATATATATATTTAAGATTTATTAATTTAAAAAATAGTCAATTTAACCATAAAAATTAAATTAAGACCTTTATGAATGCATGTAGTCCAACTTTTGAATCACTATTAGTTAGAAAACGAACTAATACAATTCGAAAAACTCTTCTGGAACTCCGAGTGTGTGTATATATATATATATATATATATATATATATATATATATATATATATATATATATATATAGTCCGGATCTAAGTTCACCCCTTATTTAATATATCTTGTATATCTCCTTTTAGCGACGGACCGGACGACGATTCGGTTCGTCACTATATATAGAACCGTCGTCTTTACTTTTAACGATGGACAATATATAGTGACGAACAACATATAACGACGGACCGAATCGTCGCCCGATCCGTCGCTAAAGGGGGTATGCAAGGTATGTTAGATAAGAAGTGAGCTTAAGATCCGGACCGTATATATATATATATATATATATATATATATATATATATATATATATATATATATATATATATATATATATATATATGGGTCTCTATTCATAGCAACCGGTTGCTATAGACACTACTTCAATAACCATAATTCAATTCTATCCGTTAATTTCGATAATAAATGGTCGGGATTAAACTTATTTTTTCTCTGGCCGCAACAAGTTGTTGCGGCACAGTTAAAAGACTTAACATGCCCCTCCATTACATTTTGCATTGTTGCAATGATAAAAAGAAAAAAAAAAAAATTCAGCCGCAACATTGTTGCGGCTGGAATGAAAAGCAACAAGTACTTCATATATCAATTGATGAAAGTCTCATTTCAATCACATGACTTAATTTGTCTGCTACACCATTCGAAAATAAATTATTCTTGTCTCATGTCCAAAGAAAAATAACTAAGAAAATTAACACACATTAATTTATATATAAAAATTTTTCTAGAAAATTAGTATTACTAACGGAGTAAATTTTAACATAATTTTAAATTATATGTAATTATGTTAAAATTTTAAATTATATATAAATTATGTTAAAATTTTAAATTAGATATACATTTCTATTTTTAGACTATAAAATATCTTCTTGTTCATTTTAAAATTAGATGTACATTTCTATTCTTAGACTGACATAATTATTTTTTAATATATCATGACTTTTGTTCGGAACTGATTGAGTTCTACTATCTTGCCAACATTTCTATATTATTTTTTTAGCCAAGACATAAACAAAGCATCCCCAGCATTTGCTGGAGATCAATATTGTTTTCACCTTGCTTTTCCTGGACATGTGCTATAATATTAGTTTGAAAATTTTCAGGCTTCGTGTAGCCCAAAAGATGCATGTGAAAATTTATTAGGCCCTCTTCTTTTCTATCCCAAGTGTATTCTATTTTTATTTCTCAGTCAAATTTAATAGCTCTAAAAATTTATGATATCTAAATTTTTAGAGCTACATGCCAACATGAAACCAAAGCCATATTTGGAACTCCAAAAAATGAGAGGAATGAAAAGGAAATGATATGTAAAATAATAATATAGGAGCTTTGTCAACATTCCGTTGCACTATATTTAGCAATTTATGTTACTTCAAATTAATATATTTAATTTATTATTATTTTTTTGTGACTAGTAGATTTTAAAATTATTGGCAAGTATTATTGATCAAAATTCTGTCCACCCCAAAATTGTTTTAAAAATTGGACCAACGGTCGGTAAAAATCGAAATCGGTTCACACTCCGACCCGATTTGGACCACTTGACCGGTTTTTGACATTGCCATGGTCGAACCGATAGTTCAATCCATAAAACCAGTTAGTTGACCCGATTTTTATTTTTTTTACCAAAAAAAAATTAATATTAAAATTAATCACTTTTAATAATATTGTAATTCAACTTTATTATGCTTTAATTCATAAATTTGAGATTTTTTAAATTTTTATTAATTACTAATAATATATATTTTTATATATTAATGTGGGTCAATAACGCTTCAAGTGAACCCTTGTACTTTTTTTGATTCCATGACCGGTGTGGGTATGAAAACCATGCACCTCAAGAGTTCTTTCTATTTTCACTACGTTACTACCTCATGCAACTAAAAGGACCATTTTCTTGATCTCTACACAAATTGCAGAATATCTAGTTGTCTCAGAACAGGTATATGGATATTAGATATATTTCAATCATAAAAATCGCATATAATTCTTATGTCAATTCGCCACTGAAAACCATTTATTACTAACCATAATTCTCCCTGCATCACTAAAAAATCCTTTAACTGTTGTTATTCAGCATAAGAAATTACTGTTAAAAATTACAAACTCAAATAGCAATAAGCAGCTGTTTTATAATAGAATCCAATATCAAGTTGAGCTTATAAGCACGAACAGAGGCTTCTCTCCTAATCGAGCCCGACCCTAAAATAAGGCAAAAAAAAACCATTACGAATTAGTATTAAAACAACAGGATGAGGACTTACAGATCATTGACATAATAGCGCCAGACGAAGAGTGTAAAGAGTATGCAATTCCATTGACATGATACACTAATACATTGAACCCAATGACGAGCGTAAAGAGACTGTGCATTCAATAAATCTAAACAGGGAAATCAAATAAGGTCTCGTGATTGTAAGAATGAATGTAGTTAATTGATGTCTCTTGGAAATCAAATATTTTATTCAAAACTCAACTGTTTGCATAACTTCTAAATCAAGATGTTGTTGCTATATACATAGGAAATTATTAAATCCACAACAGAAAATGTTATTTCCACAACAAAAGTGTCGTTATAGATCCTATAGCGACGGTTTTCACCGTCGCTATATATCTATAGCGACACTTTTATTGTGGAAATAACATTTTCTATTGTGGATTTAACAATTCCCTATACATATAATTCGCAATCACTAGGCAACGTTACCTACCAAATCTTAACAATACCCAGAAGTTTCCTTCTGTTGTCCAGCTGGATGCAGTTTTGAAGTGATATCAAA
This sequence comes from Panax notoginseng, assembly GCA_016801055.1. NCBI lineage: Eukaryota > Viridiplantae > Streptophyta > Magnoliopsida > Apiales > Araliaceae > Panax > Panax notoginseng. The sequence continues at coordinate 11,501,489 of CM029021.1, read as the reverse complement.
ATTGGACTTGTGATGATTACATTTTTGTAACTATTTACACAAATTGCAAACCAGATATATATGATTTCCCATCGGAATATAGGGAATCTTGTTTCTACTTTGTTTGTTAGTATCTTCAATATTTAATCATCATTCAATGCACTTTTATTTTCTACCAAAATATATAAAAAGTAACATATTAACCAGTCAAAGTTAATTTGTAGTGCCCACTGTTAACCATATTGAATATTTAGAGATCTTAATTACTTGGAGCCAATGATATTTCTAATATTGCTTGCTGCCATCAAATCATCCATGTGCTAATTGCTATACATGATGAAAACACGTTGAAGGAGCAAAACTCATACTTTCTCAGATCATAGCAGTTTTTATAAAAAAAAATGGGTCAGTATTCATGAATGACGGATTATAGTGGACAAATAGAAGACAATTTACGTTAGGAGTAAAACATGTTTAGATGCAGATTGTCATTTTGAATTGGTGCAATACCTTCAGTTCAGCCAATTCAATAACACATGCACACTCAACCACATGAGCCCCAACACGCTCTGCGACAAACAAAATAAGAACCAACCAATAGCAGATTAGAGAACTTGACTACAAGATGGTAACATTGAACAAGTTGTACAATTAGAAAAGTTTTCTCAAGCAAATCTGCTTCAAAAAAGCTATTTAATGTTTTAATTATATTACTCCCTCCATCCCAAAATAATAGACGTTTTAGGGTATTTTTTTCCCCAAAATATCTGACGTTCTACAATTCCAAGAATATTTTGACATTTATTTTCCCTCTCTGCCATTCCTTCTCCACCCTATTCTCACAACTATCAAATCTATTCTCACAACTTCAGATCTATTCTTCTTAAAGCTTTGCTTAAAGCTCACTTTATTTATCTTTCTACAATTGTTTGGAGAGAGAAAAAAAAAAGGTTGAATAATGGCTGGACTGAAACTCTTCACTGCTCTGCTTCTTCTTATCTCATCGCTGGCCATCGGAGGTAAACGGGTTGAAAGCCACAATTTTTTCCCGGAAACAGTGTAGTGTCTGCCTAAGCATATTTCCGATGACAGCCATATCGACGCCGGAAACAACTCCGGTGTTTCGGATTTTTACGATGACTACGTGGAAAAATTCGATTGCCGTTGCGGAATTACAGACGTCTCCGGCGCCGGAGAAGGAGGAGACGATCGGCGGGGAGGGGAAGCAGATTGTGAGTAAGGAGAATGCGAATTGTGAAGGCAAGTAAGCAAGTAAGCAAGTAAGCAGATATGGTGGCAGCAAGGGAGGTGAAGAGATTAAGAAGAAGACTGAGAGAAGGTTGAAGAGATGAAGAAGACGCAATATTAATTAAGGGTAAAATAGTAAAATTATAACTATTCTTAATCTTTGTGAAACTCTCTAGAACGTCTATTATTTTGGGATGGAGGGAGTAATATTTTGTTGCAACTGTGTGCAAAAAAAGGTCGACTCATCAATTTCCACCAGAAATTAAGGGTGGAGTGATAATAATGAGTTCAAAATACATCATGTTTTAAATATCTCCAGGAGGCCAAAGACCTTGGCAATTAAGCCCTTCAACAATCAACACCCCCTTGTTACTCCAATATGATATCAGTTGAGCACTTTTCCAAGGAATAGCCAGTCAATCAAGGTCTACTTTGGGCATAAATTTTCAAATTATGGTATATATTAATTCCTAATTCTAAATCATATTTTGATCATTTCATATTTGTTTATTTTTCTGTTGGGGTGGGAATATTTAAGGATCTGATGGAGATTTCCTGACCTCATCAGCCTATAACATGCCCTTGAGAAGGGGTGAGGAGGTCAAAAGAAAAAAGACAAAATAATGTATTAATTCAGTTATGAGCATTAATATACAAACTCCAGTATAATCGCATATAAACACACTACCAAGCAGCCGCATTGCAGCACATAAGGTTCCTCCAGTTGCGATGAGATCATCTATTATTAAGGCACGTTCTCCTGCTTGTACAGCCCCTACATGCATCTCCATTTTGTCTGTTCCATATTCCAAGGAATACTCTTCTGAAATAACCTCCCCTGAAAGAATGACCAGAACACTAAGCACTCATACTAGGTTAAAAGGAGTTTATCCTTGGGAGCATCAAAATAATCTAACTCCTCTATGTGATGACACCAATACATGGTTGGCACAAATATTCTGCTTATTTATGAGGGACATTAGGCCACCACATATAGACCCGGCAAAAGATCATAAAAGACAAAAGAAGAATTTGTAAATTGATTCACTTCTTTAAGCATATACAAATTGTTTCACGGTAAATGAAGATACCATGTATGGAGAAATAATGATCAAAAAAAGTCAGTGGGACAAGTTAAACAAAAGAATAACCTCGCAGGAACCAAAACAATGTCTTGTATGCCAAAAATTACTTTTTATGAAGTGGCAAACCTAATACTCTACATTCTACAAGTGTAGTATGGTGTTTGTTACAAATTAAAAATAGGTGATAAGTTCAGCATTTCATAGGCTTGAGCACAATAAGCATAAATATAATTAGTCATGTGACATGGGGGTGTCTTTGTGTGCAGATGTCTAAAGACAGTAAATCACATTATAATAACTCCTAACTTCTCACATTGTGTGTTAAATAATAAAATTTTTATGACCTCACTTCATGAATTAACTTTTTAGCTACATACAGCAAGAAATTTTCATAACTTCAGAGTAGGCCTCAATTTTATTTTTTCCCATATACTTTGTTTTTGCTAGCAGAAAGCCAGAAAGTCATTCAGAAATCCAAGTTTTGCTGGTCAGATTTGTAGAGTCTGTCAAGAAATGTCCAACATTACAATTATTGATTTGAAAATTGCATAGACTTCTGGGATAAGATAAACACTTGTCAGAAAGTTCAAAGTATCAGTTCACGACTTAAAATGCACTTAAAAAAAATCCTTGTCAATGTGCTCCTGCATCGCGATAAACCATATCACATCCCAAGATAGTTTAAGAAAGTTAACATACAGTAAAGATTTAAAAATGCTTCAAATCATTGACGTTGTAAAGTCAAAAGCGCTTCCAAAAACCAAAGTATGTAATATGTATGCAAAAATCAGTTTATAAATCCTAGTTTCCGGAAAGAAAAAAAGAAGAATATAGTATACAACTAGAGACTAGATTAGATGTGAAATAGATATCAGTCATCCAAAGCCAACTTTTGGATTGATGTAAATTAAGAAGTCAACTCAAGTCTGCTAATATAGTTTAACTCAAGCAATGGTATATTAGAAAAATCAAATAAGGAACAACTTATCAGTACCCTGGGCCCTGCAAAGAGATACCTAACTTCAGATGATCCTGATGCATTAATGCTCTAAATCAAGGTATTGACATCCCACTATAACCTTGAGTGGATAACTGGATAATGACAGTACAAAATATATATCGGTAATAATAAGGGACCTTTCAAAAAAAAATATGAGCAAATCTAAAAGGAAAAAGTACACCAGCAAGGTGCATTTCATAAAGGTCTACAATTTCATATTACCTAAATGCTTTGTTTAGTTATATCTGGAGTACAAACACAGTGAAACACTGATGTGATGTATCAATGTGTGATGAGGAAGAAATAAGAAAATGACTTGGAGATGGCGATTGCAATTTATGTGCTTCAAAAGATTAAAAAAGATAAACCTAACAAAATATGTTGTCAATAAAGTAATCGACAAAGTATAATAATAATCCAAAAGAATGGTTGGTTCTTTAAGAGGAATATGTTGTAATTCTATGTAAAACAAATACCAAGAAAGCAACTCTTAGCTCCTTCCTGTATTAGCAAAACAAATACCAGATGAGCTGAAATTTACAGGGGAAAAACAAATATACTTCTGAGCAAGAATTGCATTGCTGTACACAATAATCGAGGATTCCTCCTTGGCCAATATGTAATGTATGTAGAAATAGTTCAAGTGTATAACATGGGTGTCAAAAAATATACCAGGTAATTTCTTGGGTTTTCGCATCGGAACAAATTTTGCGCCAATAGCCAATGCAATTGGAGGACCAAATATGAAACCTCTTGCTTCAATACCTGCACCATGTCAACATCGGAACACAATATACGACTTACTAGTAGTTCAAATAAAAATAATTAAAATATTACTTGTCATAAACAGCCTAAGCACAGCATTAGACAGTCTCAAATGGTAGATCCTTTACTTCTATTTCAATGTTAGCATGTCATTAGCAAAAGTGAAAAGAGAACATTAATAAAAATTTAAATTCTCAAAATAGTTGGAGCCTGGGCACCTCAGAAGGTTTCTTTTTTTCTCCTACACGATGGCTTTGGGTGGGATCCTAACTTAAAATGATTTACATAAGAAACGTCAACAGCTTCCAAGTAGGTATGTGATATGTCATATGCAAGACGATAGACTATTTGCTTGTGTATTTATTTTGTGGCTTTTACTTGGTGATGTCGAGATCGGCTAGTAAAACACAACAGGCCTGGAACCGCATGAAGGCTGCAAAGGAACAGAGAAAATGGGAGTTGATGTAACATAGTGTTTGATGGACGATTTGGAAGAAGTGAAACAATTGATATTAGAAGGAAAAGTGGAACCTTTTGCTCATATTTTATTCCTTTTCTAAACACTCTTTTATGGTTTCATGACTTGTTTTCAGGTTAAATTGTGCAATTTGCGGATTTTTTTAGAGAGTTTGCATTAGGAACCTAGTGCAAGTAGTTTTTTGAGGTCCTTCTGTAGGGCAGGGAATTGGTTTGTTTGGAGCTTTGTTATGCCTTTTATTTCCCGTATATTTATGCACCTGTACTTGGGTTCACACCCTTTTTGGTGCTTCTAGGGGATTTATTTTATTTTTACCTGTATTAGAAAAAATCAAAATGTCATGTGATTAAGTTTCCACAGTAACCGAGTGATCATAGAGAATCTTACATGACGTGCTTTGAGCAGGGTAAGCAATGTTGTCTTTCTTTAGAAGAACGATCCTCATAGAAATAATTTCCGACCCTATAATTAGTCATATTTGACTGATTCATACTACTAAATCTTATATAAACGGAAAAGAAAATTAAACAATTCACATCATTAGAATGATTTTTGATCATTTTTCAATTACCCAGTATATGAGATCCCAAGCTGAGATGAATCAGGTACCCAAATTTAGCACATGGACTTCAATGAGCTGTGGTATCACCTTCTTAGAAGGAATATTCTTAGGGAGGGAGAAAAAACAATATGCCTATGGGTCCTATACGAATATAGGTCAATTTGGCCACATCAACATTCTCCTCTGAATCCATCATCTGTCATTGGAAATTCTCTGGCCACTAAAGAAAAGAGCGGATTGTTGGTGGAGACCTTTGAAATGGATAAAAAAATAAAGATCACTTCTCACTTAGTGCGTCTAACCCTGCCAACTGCTTATCACATCATTATATAAGATGGGACCAATTAAACTCACTCATAAATTTCAGAATCACATAGGTGTTTTCTGGACTTTTCAGGAGCCCAAAAACGAAAAGAAGACGTGTCTTTGATCAGAAGAGGTCTTGCTTAATTATCATTGTGCTTCTTCAGGTAAATTGCATGCCCAATATGTCTTAAAATACTCTTACAAAGTCAATGTGCTCTACGCCTCTACAGTTTTGGTTGAGTCCAGTGTAAGTCAACTATATGTATTGATTGCATGAGTTGTTTGGAACCTTAACTTATATGTGAGACAGTAGGCACCACAAATGTTAAGCTTAGCACTTGGAAAATACTCTGCAACTTAAAAAGGGGACTGAAACGAGTGCAATAAATCACAACATAAAAAAGTTTGCAATCTAAGGCCCTAGAAATAAGCATCTAATTAAAAGGGGGTCCAAAGCATTACATAAAAGATGAGTCTCTAAAAGAATTCAAAAAAGCCCTCCGAAAAAACATATACATGTATGACAATGCATGGATTAACTGTTCAGTAACTATACTCATTCTAAAATATGCATCATAATAACCAAAACTTATTTGATGCAGAATGGAACACAAAAACTAATGGATAAATTGATTGCAAGTGTTGTAGATCTTTTAATTATAATAGGTATTTTATTTTGGATTTTTAATTATAGTAGGTAGTAATTAGGAGCTTATTTCATTGTTGAATTAAATTTCCTAAATCATACAAGAATTAGCGATTTATATTTCCTATTTAAACTGATGTAATCCTCAATCGTTGAATTAGAGAATTGGATCTTGATTTGAGAAAAGGTTTTACGCCATTGCAGCCTTCAAGCATGGTGCTTCTTCCACTTCCTTCGTCTTTGCCTCTCTTTATCCATTCCTAATCTCTTCTACACCTAAATTGGTATCAAAGTTAAACCTGATATAATTTGATTTCAACCATGGTCCATATATCATCTTCAACAAACAGCAACCACCCATGTTATGTCTCTACATCAAAACTCAAACCAATCACCTTTTCAGTCCCACAACTGTCCATTTCCACCACCATCTTAGGCCGACATCTACTGCTTCTAACAAGTATATAACCAATTACCAACCCAAACTTCCATATTTAGACTTGAAATTCTAAAAAAGGAAAATAAATAAGCATGGATCATCCCTTGCTGGACCCCCAAGTCCAACTCCGCCGTCGCTAAAGGTATCAACTCACAGTCACAAAATCAGCATTTTCTTTTTCTATCTTAAAAAAAAAAACTCCTCTTCCCTCTTATTCTTCCTCTTTCCTCTTATTCTTCCTCTTTTTACCTATTCCCTAATCCCTTCTAAACATTGTCCTGCATTAATACTGGTACAACTGGCCATTTGATATGACCAGAGAAGTGGAACAACCTTAAACTTATTTAATCTATCTAGGAAGGGAATCTCACCTCAGCGAAATCTTATCTACTAGCTCATTTCCAAACCTGATTACAAATTTTGTCACCCCTCAGGGTAAATGAAGGAAATAAATTATAAACGCTACCTGGTGAATAGGGAGGAAGTATGCACAAACACAAAAAGTAAAACCATTCAGTCTTGGTGTCTTATAATGCCTATCATGATACATACATCCAAAAGTAAAAAAGTGGATTGGAAATTTTGGGTTATTATTGGAATTTAATATCGTGCGTAGATATGTTTTCTTCATATATTTGCTACTTTTGTTTTCCTGGAGCTCAAACAGCACCAAACAAATTTACTGTGATCAGATTGATTCACAAATCATAATCCATTCCCACAGTGCACTAGGAAAGAAAGCCACAACCTCAAATCCTCTAACTTTCCTATTTTCTTGAATTTTAAAACCTTAAATTTATAATAGAAGTTGCAAACTGATAAATTGACTTGACACTGACCTTCAGTGATGCATTTTACCCCATTGAAAGTAGTTTACTAGTTAGATTCCAAGATGACTATGATACTACTTTTTCTTTTTCTTTTTTTGGACACTGTACCTAGACATTGAAATCCAAAATATATGGAGTAAAAAGAAACAAGTTACCTGCAACGACAGATATATTCTTGTCCCTGTATCTCTCCACAAACAAATCAATAGTGTCCTTAAAAGCCGCCGGATCAAGCAGCAACGTCGTTATATCCTGAAACAAAATTCCTACCAAGATATTCCCTCAAATCAAATTCAATCATCCTCCACATATACATAACAAATCACACACATACATATACGCCTAAATCAACAGATACATGATGATTTCAAACCATCTGATCTCTAGATACATATATACACAAATACATACATTTTCCATACACATCATTATATTATTACCTGGTTTAGGAAAGTCAGGGATAACTCGAATAGTAGAAGAAATTTTGGCGATGCGATCTTCGTTGGCGGCCATATCTGAGCTCAGTTTCACGCTCCGGATCGGAGAACGGTGAGCTTGAGTCTGAGTTTGGCCTGAATATCTTCTTACTGCTGTGGACGCGAAGAACGGCGATTCAAGTTTTGAAGAGTGAGAGAATTTTATTTGGACGGAATTGCCATTGGTTAAATGTGTTCGGTTATTTTCAGGGACGATATTAACCCTGCGGAGGTTGAGAAGAGGACTACTAATGAGTGAGGTCATTGCTTTGCTGGCCCTGGGTAAATTGAGTTGAGAAAAATTGACCGATTGACTGGGTCTGTGGAGGGGTATTTTCGACTGATGGACTGGTCGGAGGGCAAATGGAAGCAAATCTTGAACAGTAAGATATGTTGGACTTTCAACTTTTATGTAAAAAAAAGGAATAAAATGATCTGAGATTGATTATACGTAGGGGTGAAAAACGATCCGAGTAACTCGGTACCCGATTCGGGTTCGACTCAAAAATATGATCCGGGTCTCGGATTCGATAGCCATCCGAACCGAATATGGGCCAAAGGCTCGTTTTTGAGTTATAATACTGATATTGAATCTGAGTAGAGTACTACTCGCTCATTTTAGGGTTCGAACCATTCTCTTTCATCTGATCCTTAATCGATCCTTACTCGATGAACCTTGCTCGTTTAAGGGTTCGGTACTGCTCGATCTCTGTTTAGTTCACCGAGACACCGACTGTCCGACTTCAATCTCTTGACTCGAGTCTGATTCTTTAGACAATCTTCAGTTCAGACTTCATTACTTCAATCGTCTGCCTCTCGACTCTCGAGACTTCTCAGTCTCATTTCATCGACTCTTCAATGGCCTCTTTGCCTCTTCGTTTACTGATTCAATCTCAGAATCACTAAAGCCCTATTCCCAAAACGCGATTGATGAAGCTGAAGCCATAAAGGTCGAAGTGAAAATACGTGTAAGTCAGTTCTTACTTATATATATATATATATATATACTTCTTCTGATTTCTTCTATAATTTTGTTATACCAAAAATCCCCAATCAAAATATTTAAACCCTAATTTTTAGCTTTCAAGTTTCACTTCGTTCTTATTCAATGGAACACTTTGATGCTTCAGGTATGTTCAATATACATCTGTAGTTTTTTGTTGATGGGTATCTGGTTTTGAAAGATTTAATCGATTTATGTAATGTTATGTTCATGTGCTTTGTTAACTATTTACACATCTGCTTTTTCTCCTTTTTTTTGCTCTTTTTCTGAGAAATTTTAGCATGAGCATCACTAATCTCCTTTTTTATTTTGTTATTGTTGTTTTGGTTGTTGTTGCCACCCATGCTCGCTGAGCTCTTACCTTGAATCTGCAGAGCATCCTTCATGTTATGAAAATCGAACTGCATAATCTGCCGAGCATCTAATTTTGTTATTGTTGTTTTGGTTTTGGTTGTTAGATTATGTATTTGTCCTTAATGTTGTGCACGGAACAGCTCACTCGAAGGTTTGAAACCTTAAGCAGGATTCCTAGTGCCCAATGTCTAGTATTTAATCTCTGCTACCAGGGTCCAGGGATATGGCATTTGCAGTTAGTACACTGTCTGATATTAGCATAGTATCCAGAAACTCTATTCATAACCATTAGGCAAATAAATCAACAAATAAGCCAAGCAATATGAAAACCGAACTGCATAATCTTAAACTAGAACAAATCATACATCATTTATAACTTTTCCAGTAAATTGTAATCACCTCAAATATTTGAGAAGTTTTAGCAGGAGCATCACAGTTTTGGCATACCTTTGGTGAATGTTGAACTTAAAGAAGTATATATATTTTTAGCAGGAGCATCACAGTTTTTGACTCTATATTACAATACTATTTTTATGTGAGCATGACTGATTGACTGTTGTATTTTAATTTATTTGACATTATATTTCAAAATGTATTTAGTTGAATGTAATACTCAATAAGACAATTTTATTGTGCATGCATATGTTATATCCTTTCTCTAATTTTGAATTTCTAATAATTTTTTGTTTGTTTATTTGAGGTAACAATGAGATCATAAGTTTGATTGAAGACTCATCTGGACCATCTCGAGTGCCAAATACTCAAACTGAAAATCAGCCTCAACTTAATAGTGATTCTCAGCCTGAAAATGCTACTGAGGTTGAGGCTGAAGCTGAGCATGAAAAAAAAAGAAAAAAAAAGACCTCAAAAGCATGGGACGAGTTTACTGTTGTGACATTAAAAGATGGAACCAAAAAGGTTGAGTGCAAGCATTGCCACTCAAGGCTTGCTCTTCAGAATACGGGGTCTACCAGTCATTTGAATAGGCACATGAACTCCTGCTCTCTTCAGTTGGCTTCAATTTCTGGTTCCGAAAAACCTAAGCAGCAGGTATTATCTTATCCTACTTTAGAAGTTGAAGGTAAATCCGGTAACTTGAATTTCTTCAAGTATGATAAAGAAAAAGTAAGGGAGATTTTTGCTAAGATGATGTGTGTGCATGAATACCCTTTTCGTATGATTGAGCATGAATTTTTCATACTATTTTTGAAAACTTTGAATCCAAGATTTGATCCCATTTCTAGGATGACTGTAAGGAATGATTGCATGAAGCTTTATGCTTTAGAGAAGAAAAAAAATAAGGCTCTGTTTGATGGTATTAGTAGAATAAGTTTGACATCTGATTTGTGGACTTCTAATCAAACTATTGGTTATATGTGCCTCACTGCTCATTTTTTGGATTCGGATTGGAACTTGCATAAAAGGGTTATTAATTTTTGTAGCATGGCACCTCTACACACTGGTCTTATGATTTCTGATTCTATTTTGCATTGTATAATTGAGTGGGGAATTGAAAATAAAATATCAACTGTGACTCTTGATAATGCATCTGCAAATGATTCAGCTGTAAGACATCTTAGGGGTAATTTTACACTGAAAGGTGACCTTTATTTTAGTGGTAAAATATTTCATGTTAGATGTTGTGCCCACATTCTTAACTTGATGGTACAAGATGGTTTAGGAATTATCCAAAATGTTATTCAAAACGTTCGTGAGACTGTCAAGTACTTGAAAATGTCTCCATCTCGTCTTCATAAATTTGGTGAGATTGTGAAAAATTTACAATTATCATCTTCAAAAAGATTGATCTTAGATGTCCCCATTAGGTGAAACTCCACATATGCCATGTTAGAGTCTGCTTTGCAATTCAAGGATGTGTTCCCACTGTACAAAGAGAGAGACCTTCATTATAATTCTTTGCCTAGTAGGGAAGATTGGGATAGGGCTGAGAGGGTTGTTAAAGTTTTAGAAGTGTTTAATGAAGCAACAAATGTGTTTTCTGGCTGTGAATATCCTACTTCCAATCTATTTTTACCTGAGATTTGGAAAATCAAGGAGTTGTTGAATGAAACTATTGTTGATGATTGTGAATATATGAAAAAAATGGCTTACAAGATGAAAGAGAAGTTCGATAAATATTGGGGACAATACAACTTATTGATGGCTATTGTATCTATCTTAGATCCAAGATATAAGATGCAATTAGTTATATTTTATTTTCCAAAGATGTATGTCAGTGAGTTTGAAGCAAAAAGGAACTTAACACTTATTCAAAATGCTTTGCAAGAACTGTTTGATGAATATGTGGCAGTTTACAATGCAGAACAAGTTGTTAATAGTCAATGTGAAACTTCAAGTGCTAGAAATAGTGTTAAAGCAATGGTTTCTGTTGGTGGATCTATGAGTAAGACCAAGAGTAGAGCAGAGTTTGACAGTTGGGCTCAAAACATGGACATTGCATCCCCATGTTTGAAGTTTGATTTGGAAATTTACTTGGAAGAAGGGAGATTGGTTTGTAATGTTGATGATAATTTTGATGTTTTAAAATGGTGGAAGGCAAACACTTTAAAATTCAAGGTTTTGTCTAGGATGGCAAGAGATATATTGTCCATACCTGTGACTGCTGTGGCCTCCGAATCAACATTTAGTGCTGGGGGAAGGGTTCTTGACCAGTTCAGGAGCTCTTTAAAGCCTGACACGGTTCAGGCTTTGATTTGCACAGGTGATTGGTTGCGAGCTGAGTATAGGGTTAAGAAAAGCATGATTGTAAGTATTAATTTGTTTAATTTTTTTTACATAAATAAATACATATGCAAATAATATCATGGATTAATATTAATTGTTTGACAATGTAGGCTGATGAAGATTCAATGCAGAAGGTGAGCTTGGAGACTGAAGTGCTGATGCAATGAAGAAAATATTGATATGATGCATTGTTGTTTACATTTTAGTTTTTAAATTGAACTGTTGAACTATTTACTTTGTTTACTATTGAACTGTTGAAAACTTGGACTGTTGGACTTTGGTTATTTTGTTTGGAACTTTGGATTTTCAATCGAGCATTTTGGAATTTGGTTTATGAAATGGTGCCAAACTACTAGCTTTTTCAATCGAGTTTGGAATTTGGAGTTTAAATATTTGGCTTGCAGCTTTAAGTTGATAGTGCACAACCATCAAGGAAACTAGTTTGGTTTAAAGTCTAAAAAAAGATAAGTTTCTTATCTTTTTTATTTTGACATTTTTTGTTATTTATTACAAGTTAGTTTTTTACTTATTTCTAACTCATCTTCTATATTTGCAGGATTTAAGAGTTTTCAGTTGCTAACCCAGAACAGTTTTGGTGCATACCATGTGCTTACCCAGAACAGTTTCGTTTAATTTGACTTTCACCATCCATCTCTGTTGAGAACGTTTCAGAAATGGTAGTGGTTCCTTTTTGGTCAATATTAGTAATCTTTGTTTTTTTAATAGTTCAATATTAGTAATCTTGTCATAATCATTTTAAATTGTTATGTTACGCTTTCAGTCTATGGTTTCAGTTTGTGTTTTAATATATGATTTGGTTCCAGTCTATGTTTAGTCTTTGTGTCAGTGTTTGGTTTCAGTTTGTGTTGCAGCAAAAATGAGCCAGTCTTTGTGTTTGGTTTGTGCACACTCATGGCTATGCTATGCAGTAGCACACTTATTGCATTGGGGTTTCAGTTTGTGTTGCAGCAACTTTATGGCAGCACACTCATTGCATATTTGCTTGGTTTCAGTACTCATCTCATATTTGGATTCAGTTTGTGTTACAGCAACTCTATGGTATTAGTCTGTGTTACACCTACCTACTTAAGCTTCATTCAAAATTCAGAAAGTGGGACAGAGAAGACTTCGTCACTTGAGGAGCAATAATCCATGGTATTAATTATATTTTATTTTTCTTCTTTCTTTATTTTTACGAGTAGATGATGATGAATACTACTGAATTGTCTATTTTGATCAAATCTTTATTCCTGTTGCAAAGCAAAAGAAATGTTGCTTTCCAAGGCTGTTGCAGAAATGGCATTTTAGATTCGATATTATCCTTTACGTATGAAATGTAAGCAATGTTGCAGAAAAGGAGGTACCCTTCACTTATGTTTTTCGTTGCGAATAGCATACGCTAGTTCTTGAAGTATTCCATTCTTGGGTTGTTTCAGTTCTTTGCTTCTTATGAATACATGCCTAACAAAAGCTTGGATTCATTTCTTTTTGGTTTGTTCTTTCAGCCTTATAGTTTTGCTTATGTACATTTACTGCTGCTTATTATTGTAATTCCATATTGACATATTCTGATGTATGCAATGACAGATCCAACCCAAAAAACACAACTCGACTGGAGTAAACGCTATACAATAATGCAGTGACCATATGTCACCAGAGTATGCAATGGAAGGCCTATTTTCTGTGAAATTAGATGTATATAGCTTTGGAGTATTACTAGTAGAAATTGTCAGCGGCCGGAGGAACACTACTTTTCGCTCACCTGAATGTATTAACCTTATTTGATATGTAAGTCTTTTTTTATTTCTTCTCATTCACAAGTTTTGTTAGTTACAATGCGAATGATGCAATATTTATTATGCTATCTCAGGCATGGAGTTTATAGAAAGATGGAAAAGTTGAGGATCTCTGCAGGTCATAGACCAACAAGATCTCTGATGTTAGAGAGTGAAAACACTAGTCTTTGCAGGTCATAGAAATGGATATAATTATGCAAGAGCATGATATCATATCCTCAACTGAAGTAACAGTCACGGAAGACGCTGTAGACACACTTGATTATATAGTTCCAGAAGATTTATTGAAGAAATGCTACAGATTTGAGTGTGACTGGTTAGTTTTTTTCTAATTAACGAGGTTCTGTATAATAATTCATACATATATCCACCCATTTTTTGTGTTGCATCTGAACAGATTATGTGGTTTTACACAAATGCTTACTATTAATTTTGCAAAGTTGTGTTATTTTTGCAAGGTTATTATTATATAGTTTATTTTGTTGCTGTCATTTTTGTTAATTATATATTATTTATTATTGTTACTATGACTATTACCAATACTGTTACTACTATTGTTATTATTAATAGTATTGTAGTTACAGTTTTCGGGTTTGATTAAGCTCTTTGACACTGAAGAGGACTCATTATTGTTACTAATTTACTATGACTATTCCATGTTCTTGGTGCAGGTGCTGGAGATTGGATAACAGGATAAATATAATTGGAAATAAAGGGAGGGTGATGTGTATGTAAGAGATTGGATAAATGTAATGATGTTGCTAGAAATTGTATCATAGAATAATTAATATTGTAAATTTATCATTGTAATATTTGTAACACATGTATTTTTATATATAAATAAAATTGAAGTTTTTTTAAGTTTTCATTGTATGTCTCATTTTGGTGTGATCCATATCAGAATCGAGCTCAAATAGAATGGTTCGCGAATTACTCGTTGTGAAAACGAGTCGAGTAACTCCGAGCCGAGTAATATCGAGTAATTTACGAGTCGAACTTGAGCAGCCTTAAAAATTATCGGTTCGAATTCGAGTCGAATCTGAACACAAATTTTCTGATCCGAGTCGAGCTTGAGCAGTAGGGTGTTCGGATCGACTCGGGCTCATTTTCACCCCTAATTATATGTTTAGTAGGAGGGGCAGCAGGGTCATCAGTCTGCCGACTAAAATTCATGTCATTTTGATTTACTCCTTTTTTATATATAAAATTTAATTTTTTAAGTCAAAAGAAGGTATATTAAATTTTAAATTGATGTAAATTTATTATATTAATTTCAAATTTTAATATGTTGTCATTTAAATTTAAAAGTTAAATTGTATTTTTAATTTTAAAATAAAAGGAATATATTCAAATAAAAATATGTTAATTTCTGTTGCAAGTAAACTCATTAAATTAATAAATTATGGATTTACATTAATTTATAGACTATATTATAATATATACTCTTAATTTAGGAGTTGATATATTTTTGTCACAAAATTTAAAAGTATTTTTTGTTTTTTTAGTACCATTAAGAGCATTCACAACAGTTTTCTCAATAGATTCTCTATCCCCACATTTGAAGAATATATCAATAAATCAGTATCCAATAATTTTCTTATCCTTATATAATTCTCTATTTTAATCCCTATATATGATTTGACTCCTCATAATGAGGGAATCAAAAAAGTGTTCCCTATTAGTATGCCCTAAGAACCCATATATTTTAAAGAACATGGATAGATTTGATTCTCCCAATCTCAGGGTAAACATGGGTCCACTAGTGCTGTTAGGCAAAACTCGGTTAAAATATACTATTTTGTTAATGTCGGTTAAATTTTTATTTCTTTTATTATTAAATTAAAGATATATTTCTTTTTAATTTGTTTTAAAATTAAATATACATTTTTATTTTATAGCTATAAAGTGACGAGATGTTCTTAATTTGTCATTATTTTTTTTTTTTATTATTTTCAATATCAAATCATCACAGCTGAATTATTGGTTAATACTAAATTATCATTAAAAGTCGTCGTTTTTTAAATATATCTCTAATTTTAAAACAGAATAAATATAATATAATGTTAAAAAATATGACCTTTTTTGTGAGAATATCATCACTATTTAAAATGCAAAAATCTAAATCTAAAACACAATTAGTCAATCAAATGTGAGCTCATAATAATATATCACTTTTTTCAACCAAAATTGGATATATTTTGGAATATACATATCTTTTCTTGCATAATATTTTGAAATATTCTCTTTGTGCAGACCGTTCAGTTATCTTTTTCAACTTTTCATTCTCAGTCTTAAGTTTGGAGAGAGAGCTAGCATTTCGTAGAGTTGTTTACATCTCCATTTGTACTTTTTTCTTTTTCCTTTTGAAGAAGAGAACGGTCCCCTGATAGAACTCTGAACCACTTCATGTATTTATGCAGATTAAATTAATGTAATATCATGTAATGCAATTCTAAGGTCATTTATATATACATCAAGAGTGTTAAAAACAAATATCTCACTGATATCAATTTCTTAATGATCAGTGGTGTTGTCTGCTTGAGCTTATATGGTCAATAGACAAAAATTGGTAATCTGGGGTCCTTCATCATCTTCATCATCATCAAATTCATCTTCTACTGGAGTTTTGGAAGATACCTCAGAGGCTTTGAAAGTTGTTCATCTTTTTTTCCTTCTTGATTTTAATGTAGTCTCTACCTTTTATTCAATTGAAGCTTATAAGTAAGAAGATTACCGTAGAGTTTCTGCAAAGTCATTTCATACAGATTTTTGGATGCACTTATTGTCATGGTTTTTGCATCCCACTTGTTTGGAAATGCTCTTATGAATTTGATGTTGAGATAATTGTTAGAATAGACCTTCTCAAATGCTCTGAGGAAGTTGAGCAGAATGTTAAATATTTCATACGTTGTAGTTATATTTTCACTGGGAAGATGGGAAAACATCTCATATTGTTGAGTGAGAAGTGATTTTTTGTTCTCCCTTACTTCTTTTGCCCCTTCATGCATTACTAAGAGACCTTGTGACGCCCCCAAAATAGGTATACATCACCCATTCTGAGTCGCCAAATACATTGTACTTAATACAAATACAAACTTAAATATATAACATGAGTTGTGAGTTTTAATACAAATATTGTCTTCTAGACAGTATTCAAACTCAAAATAAGTCCTCATTATAATTATTATCATATTATTTCACAGAATAGTGAGGACTACTAATGCAACCATCTGGACCGTCAATCCATTCCCCGACTAGTCTCAGCTATATTCTCATTTCCTGAAGAGAACAGTGAAAGAAAGGATGAGCTCAACTAGCCCAGTAAGAAATATTATGACTAAGATAATGCAGAATAAATTATCCTTAGCCTTCAACAGTATAACAACTGATAGAATATAATATACAACAGGTTTTATATCAACAACTGCAGCGAAATAAGCAATCCATTAGAAGAGTCAAGTAGAACCTGAAATCTACTATTTTCTATGATTTAAAAGATTTATCATCAATTTTATCGCTGAGACTCAGCTTAATAAATAATCCACATCATCGAATCATCCCTGCACTACGCGCCAAGGATATTCTTTAGTATCACGACCACAAATTATCCATGCACTACGGGCCAAAGATAATCATATTTTCATCAACGGTCATGATCATTCCATAAAACAATTCATCTTTGCACCTTTGGCCGAAGAGAATCCATGGCCATAATCATACCAAAACTGTCCATCAATGCACTACGGACCAATGAGAACTTTTACTATATCATTTGTAACATTACGGTCATGATTATACCGAATAATCCCTGGTCATAATCATACCAAGTCCATCTATGCACTACAGGCCACAGATGACTTTCAACAGAATATAAACATGAAGATGATGACAATGATATAAGAATTCAATAAAACAAGTTCAAGGATAAATTTTTAAAGATTTATAATTTAACTTATCCAGAAATCAATAACGTCTAAATTGTCAACATGATACTGCTTTGTGGAGTAAAATTCAAGAATAATATTGTACCAAAAATAATTTAGACCGAAAATAAATCAATTTTTATCATTAATAGTACTCCGGGTGAATAGTACTTGAGTGAATAGTACCCTGTGAATAGTTCTTCGGGAATAGTAATCCCGTGAATAGTATTCCAGCATAAAAAAGTTAAAACTTATCAAGAATGCTCAGAATAATATTTCCATGAAAAGATACTTGATGAAGCGCAAATATCAATGATATTCTACTAATTTCATGGAGTATAGAAGCCAAAATTTTAACAAAACAAGTATAGAATGAAGATCAAAACATGGGTACAATCAATGATAGTAACCATAATAGACATTTGGGACGAAAAAGAGAACATTTCATTTTTCGGTGAATAGTGCCGTATACGTGAATAGTGCCGTCTACGTGAATAGTAACCCCGACACAAAAAGGTAGAAATTTCACAATAAAACTCATCAATAATTTGGCATAATGATATTGAAGAAAATAATATCATTTACGATGAAAATAACATCCATTACCCCAAAAGAATAGTATTTCTGGCTGGAATATCAGATATAACGCGGAAGGAAACTTGCACCGTATAGCAACACTCAAAGTATTGAAATACTCACAAAAATACGCTCGATAATATAGAGAGAGAAAACTTTAATTTCTAGTGTAATTTTTAATTCTAACCTAAACACTCTATTTATAGGAAAATGCTTAGAACACCAAAGCAGAAAATTTAATAAAATAATAATATTTTCAAAAAAATTTCCTACGCACACTTGAAATCTGATTTCAGCATCTTTCACCAACCAGTGGGGCCCACCAACACATAAAACATATTTTTATCATTTAGTGCAACAAAATCAATTCAGACCCAATATTCCGGAACTTCAATAATTCATAATAAATAGCCCTTTTATCAGAAAAATTCGAATCTTATGTCCATTCTATATAAAATTTAATTCTTTACAACTTTGTAAGTTTAAATTTTTCCAAATTCCAAATGAAAAATGACCAAAATCCACATACGGGCTATTTTGCAGGCTATAATCAAATTTCAGTTAAAATGGGATCCACCAACATATTTAACATGTGTTTAGCATTTATTGTAATAAAAATACTCTTCCTCCTCATTTATTAATATATCACACATTCATTGTAAAAATATCACTATTATTATATTATTATATTATCACATTATACATTTATAATGTAATATAATAATTTATTTGAATGAATTATTTTATCAAAAAAGATAAAATATTAATTTTTAACAATTGTCACTTTAAAAATTCCTCCATTTATATCCACGTGAAATAAATATTTTCCTTATCATATAAATCAATAATTAATTATTCACAAATAATATTACAGAATTACAATAATGACAATCAGGTCGTTCCTAGGAAAGAGGGGGCCTTCCGGTAAAGATTTCTCCTTACTGGCACGCAATTAAATAACCTCTCATAGACAGAACTTTCTTAGACATTGCCAATAATGCTATCTAATAATATTATTCAAATAATATGAATTATTGATTTGATAATGGAAAATACTGTGCAGTGATAATTATTGAAACAACAATAATATAAAATATCAATGTAGCAATTATTGAATCAATAAAATAAAATATTGAGCAGTAATCACTGTAACAATTATTGAGTAGTGACTTCTTACGTAAGAATCAATAATTGGTGCAATACCGTGTGCTACCATGCAACACCGCGTATTACTGTGTTTTAACCACCAGGTATTCCAATAGTGTTAACGGTAATAACTACGCCGTTATTTATAAAAACTTATATTTGTCGTTTTCTTCATCCAGTCGCTTTCCGTTATGAGGCCAACAAAAGGCTGCGCCGTCGTACGAATATTCTCCGACAGCAAGAATATTCTATGACTAACTGAATATTCCCTGACAACAATGAATATTTTATAACCACTTGCTTATTTAAAATATTTGCGCATTTTATCCATAACTAACCACATTAATCAAATCAATCCCTTACTATTTCGATAAAAAATAATTAGAGAAATTAAATCTTTATTTATAAAAAGTTGGGGTCTTACAACCTCCCCTCCTTATGAAATTTTGTCCTCGAAATTAACGTACGTACTTGATGTTTCGAAAAGGTGAGGATACCTCGCTTTTATTTCCATTTCCAACTCCTAGGTCATTTTCTCAATAGCATGGTTCCTCCACAAAATTTTAACTTGTGGTATAACCTTTGTGCATAGGACATGCTCCTTCCTATCCAAGATCTTGACAGGTACCTCCTCATACGTTAAATCTTCGGCTATCTCGTCTGGTTCTAACTCAATAATGTTGTTCGGGTCTTTCACATATTTACGTAGCGTGGATATGCAAAAAATGTTATAAACACGAGACATACTTGGCGATTAAGTGAGTCTATAGGCCACATTTCCTACTAGATCGAGAATTTTAAATGGACCAACAAATCGAGGGTTGAGATTTCTTATCTTCATTGACTCTTACTTCTAGAATAACGCCTTCTTGCACCTTCTTCTTTATATTCATCAACTCCGGTGTGTAGCTTGTGCGGTTTTAACTTTATCGATTAAAGTCGATTCTACTCGTATATCATCACGTGGGTCTCTAGTGTCTTTAACTCTATCTATATCATTTGTAAGTCATACAAAATGAGTCTTTGTGTTCGACAATATCGCATTCGTACCCGCATACGATCTTCTATTCAACACGCCAGCTACCACGTTCGCTTTTCCAGGATGGTATTAAAAGGTATGATCGTAATCTTTCAACAGCTCGAGCCAACGTCGTTGCCGCATGTTGAGTTCTTGGAAGCTCTTCTCACATTCTTCATTCCGTTCGAATTTTGAATCTTTTCGAGTCAGCTGAGTTAATGGAGTAGCAATTCGAGAAAATCCTTTCACGAATCTCCGATAATAACCAGCTAAATCTAAAAAGCTACGTATTTTGATTACTGACTTAGGTTGCTCTCAACTATGACTCATATCCCAATCTTGGATAGCACGTCACAATGACACCTATCAGTTTACCACCGCACGAATATGACGTCCCCTACGGAGAGTCTGGCTTCGGTGCATTCCACAAAGGAACTCACCAGATAGAGGCTAGGGTACCAACTTCTGTAGTTAGGTTTTTAACTCCTGAAGTTTAATAAGAGCTATTCGATATGAGATTTTAGAAATGGGTTTTGTGTCGGGTTCAAGATCAATACAAAAATTCAATATCACGCTCTGGGGTAGGCCAGGAAGTTCTTCAGGAAATTCACTAACAACAGAAATATTATTCAAATCTGACGTATTTTTGTTTAAATCCATGAAATGGGTTAAGAAAACTTGACATCCGTTTTTCAATAAATGAATGACTTTATGGCTTGATATGACAATGATTGAATTTAATGGTTTGGTTGCTTGAATTCGTATAACAGGTTGGTTACGAATATGAAAACTAACAACCTTACGAAAATAATCAATTTTACCATGATGAGTAGTTACCCAATCAATCCCTAAAATCACATCAAATGCAAGTATATTTAAAGAGATAAGATCAACAGGTAGGGTAAGGGTACCAATTTGAATCAAGCAAGATTTATAAACAATAGATGTAATGAGAGTTTCTCCTAACGGAGTCTCAACAGATAAGTCAAAGTCTAATTTTTCAGGAGTCAAGTTCAAACATTGAGCACAAGTAGAAGAGATAAAAGAATGGGTAGAACCGGTATCTAATAAGGTATAAACTTCGCAAGAGTTTATGATTAGCTAACTCGTGATAACTTCGTTCGATTTCTAGTCACGAAAAATGCTTTTCCTTAAACTACTGACTTTGTTTTGTCCGTATCCACCTTTGGTGCCACTGTCCTAGCTGGACTTGACTTTGCTACAGGACAAAATCAAGCTAAATGACCGTCTTTTTCACAACTAAAACATACCTTGGAAGGCTGTGAACAGTTTGGACTTATGTGTCCCTCCTCTCCACATCAGTAGCATCTAATTGGCGGCTGTTCTCCTCCCCTGGAATTTGTTGTTGGTGCCGGTGCTGACGTCTTCCCGTCATTGTTGAATCTTCACTTTCTGAAATTTCTACTTGACTCACCTTTCCTATTATCTTAGCCATGATTACCACCGAAGTGGTTACCATTTTTGGCATGATAATTTCCTCCACGATGATTATCATTAATTCGATGGTCGTCGCCACCGGTACGATTATTATCGTGTTGTTGGTCGCCCAGTTGAATAGACTTATTATCTCGCTAAAGTAATTGAGCTCTGTTCACAACATCTGAATATAAAGAACGTTTGTAAGAAATGAGGTATTGGCGTATTTCGGGTTTCAAACCACGCAGAAACATTCGCGTCATTCGCTCCTCGTTATCTACCAAATGGGATGCAAATCGGGATAGCTAAGCAAACTTAGCTTCGTACTGCGACACGGTCATATTGTTTTACTCCATTGCTCATCTCAAAATTTTTAGATGTCATTCTCAAATACTGTCACAAAACAAGAGTTAATTAAACAAATTAACATATCACATATAATCCCTATATTCTGATTAACCCATTAAATACCAAATAAGCTTAAGTAGGACACACTAGCGAAGGATTTACTCGTCTCTCCCCTCCTAGTTCAATTTTTCAATCTCCGCCAGAGACCATATCCCTAAGCTCTGATACCAACTGTGACGCCCCCAAAATAGGTATACATCACCCATTCTGAGTCGCCAAATACATGGTACTGAATACAAATACAAACTTAAATATACAACATGAGCTGTGAGTTTTAATACAAATATTGTCTTCTAGACGGTATTCAAACTCAAAATAAGTCCTCATTACAATTATTATCACACTATTTCACAGAATAGTGAGGACTACTAATGCAACCAACTGGACCGTCAATCCATTCCCCGACTAGTCCCAGCTATATTCTCATTTCTTGAAAAGAACAGTGAAAGAAAGGGTGAGCTCAACTAGCCCAGTAAGAAATATTATGACTAAGATAATGCAGAATAAATTATCCTTAGCCTTCAACAGTATAACAACTGATAGAATATAATATACAACAAGTTTTAGATCAACAACTACAGCGGAATAAGTAATCCATTAGAAGAGTTAAGTAAAACATGAAATCTACTATCTTCTATGATTTAAAATATTTATCATCAATTTTATCGCTAAGACTCAGCTTAATAAATAATCCACATCATCGAATCATCCCTGCACTATGGGCCAAGGATATTATTTAGTATCACGACCACAAATTATCCATGCACTACAGGCCAAAGATAATCATGTTTTCATCAACGGTCATGATCATACCATAAAATAATTCATATTTGCACCTTTGGCCGAAGAGAATCCATGGCCATAATCATACCAAAAATTATCCATCATTGCACTACGGGCCAATGAGGACTTTTACCACATCATTTGTAACATTACGGTCATGATTATACCGAATAATTCCTGGTCATAATCATACCACAGGCCACAGATGACTTTCAACATAATATAAACATGAGGATGATGACAATGATAAAAGAATTCAATAAAATAAGTTTAAGGATAAATTTTTAAAGATTTATAATTTTACTTATCCAGAAATCAATAACGTCCAAATTGTCAACATGATACTGCTTTGTGGAGTAAAATTCAAGAATAATATTGTACCAAAAATTATTTGGACCGAAAATGAATCAATTTTTATTATTAATAGTACTCCGGGTGAATAGTACTTCAGTGAATAGTACCTCGTGAATGGTACTTCGGGAATAGTAATCCCGTGAATAGTATTTCGGCATAAAAAAGTTAAAACTTATCAAGAATGCTCAGAATAATATTTTCATGAAAAGATACTTGATGAAGTGCAAATATCAAGGATATTCTACTAATTTCATGGAGTATAGAAGCCAAAATTTTAACAAAACAAGTATAGAATGAAGATCAAAACATGGGTACAATCAATGATAGTAACCATAATAGACATCTGGGACGAAAAAGAGAATATTTTATTTTTCGGTGAATAGTGCCGTCTACGTGAATAGTAACCCCGACACAAAAAGATAAAAATTTCACAATAAAACTCATCAATAAATTGACATAATGGTATTGAAAAAAATAATATCATTTACGAAGAAAATAACATCCCTTACCCCAAAAGAATAGTACTTCTGGCTGGAATATCAGATATAACGCGGAAGGAAACTTGCACCGTATAGCAACACTCAAAGTATTGAAATACTCACAAAAATATGCTCGATAATATAGAGAGAGAAAACTTCAATTTCTAGTGTGATTTTTAATTCTAACCTAAACACTCTATTTATAGAAAAATGCTTAGAACACCAAAGCAGAAAATTCAATAAAATAATAATATTTTCAAAAAAAATTCCTATGCACACTTGAAATCTGATTTCAGCATCTTTCACTAACCAGTGGGGCCCACCAACACACAAAACATGTTTTTATCATTTAGTGCAACAAAATCAATATAGACCCAATATTCTGGAACTTCAATAATTTATAATAAATAGCCCTTTTATCAGAAAAATTCGAATCTTCTGTCCATTCTATATAAAATTTAATTCTTTACAACTTTGTAAGTTTAAGTTTTTCCAAATTCCAAATGAAATATGACCGAAATCCACATACGGGCTATTTTGCAGGCTATAATCAAATTTCAGTCAAAAATAGAATCCACCAACATGTTTAACATGTGTTTAGAAATTATTGTAACAAAAATACTCTTCCTCCTCATTTATTCATATATCACACATTCATTGTGACGCCCCCAAAATTAGGTATACATCACCCATCTTGGGTCGCCAGATACATGGTACAGAATTCAAATACAACTTACTAATACAACTGTCGTGTACAATACGACAAAACACAAATTGTGAGTTTGAATACAAATATTGTCTACTAGAGATTATACAAACTCAAAAGGAGTCCTCATTACAATTATTATCACACTATTTTACAGAATAGTGAGGACTACTAATTCTATCCTCTGGGCCATCACTCTGTTTCCCGACTCGTCCCAGCTATATTCTCATTTCCTGAAGAAAACCGTCAAGGAAAGGGTGAGCTCAACTAGCCCAGTAAGAAATATTATGACTAAGATAATGCAGAATAAATTATCATTAGTCTTCAACAATGTTAAACTGATAAAATACAATAGACATCAAGTTTAACTGCAGCGGATCAAGCAATCCATTAAAAGAGTCAAGTAGAGAATAAAATCTACTATCTTTTATGATTTAAAAGTTTTTCATGAATTTTATCGCTGGGACTCAGCTTAATAAATAATCCACATCATCGAATCACCCCTGCACTACGGCCAAGGATATTCTTTAGTATCACGACCATGAATTATCCATGCACTACGGCTAAAGATAATCATGTTTTCATCAACGGTCCTGATCATGCCATAAAATAATTCATCTTTGCACTACGGCCAAAGAGAATCCATAGCCATAATCATACCAAAAACTGTCTATCAATGCACTGCAGGCCAATGAGGACTTTTTCCACATTATTTGTAACATTATGGTCATGATTACACCGAATAATCCCTGGTCATAATCATACCAAGTCCATCTATGCACTACAGGCCACAGATGACTTTCAACAAAATATAAACATGAGGATGATGACAATGATATAAGAATTCAATAAAACAAGTTCAAGAATTAATTTATCTAGAAACTGATAACGTCCAAATTGTCAATATAATACTGTTTTGTAGAGTAAAATTCAAGAATGCTCAGAAGAATATTTTCATGAAAAGATACTGGATGAAAAGCAAATATCAATGATATTCCACTAATTTCATTGAGTATAGAAGTTAAAGTTTTAACCAAGTGAGTATAATAAAGAATGGAATAACAAAAGAAATCACCATGCATGCGATAGACCGCACAGACAGGTTATTCTAATAGAATAATAAATAACGGAACCAGGTCATGCGTAAACGCACCGACAGGATATTCCGACAGAATAATAAATAATGGAACCAAGTCCGGCGTAAACGCACAGACAGGATATTCCGATAGAATAATGAATAATAGAACCAGGTCCGGCGTAAAACGCACAGACAGGATATTCCGACAGAATAATAAATAATGGAACCAGGTCCGGCGTAAACGCACAGACAGGATATTCCGACAGAATAATAAAGAACAGAATAATAGAAGAAATTCACCATGTATGCGGTACTTTGCATAAACAGGTTATTCCAACATAATAATAAAGAATGGAATAACAGAAGAATAGTCCGCGTATACAGGTTATTCCAACAGAATAATAAAGAATGAAATAACAGAAGTTCTCTTCATGAATACAAAAGAAATAATATCCTTTACGGGTACAACAAATAATATCACTTACCTTTGAAAGAAAAGTATTCCGACTGGTAGGGAGAGAATATACTCGAAAAAACTTGTACTACGCTCAAAGCTTTCTTAAACTCTAAAGAAATACGCTCAAGATTATAGAAGAAGAATTCTCTCTATAGTTTCTCTCTCTAGAGTTTCAGTAAATTCGTAAGAAAATAATGAAAGAATGAGCTTCTATTTATAGGAAAATGGAATGCATAGTAACTAATCCATGAACGGTCGAGATTGATTTACTTTAATCTGACGGTCCATATTTAAAGAAAAATCTTTTAAATAAAATATAATATATTCTATTTATAGAATAACTTTAATAAAGTATTCTGTTTTATATAAAAAGACGTTTCTGTTTTATTACGTTAATAATACGAATAAAACAAAACTTCATTATCGCTAAATAATTCATATTATTAATTGACAATAATTGAATCAAACTGAGTGACTAATCACGTAAGCCTCAATAATCAATACCGTATGCTACTATGTAACCACACGTATTACTGTACTTTTACTACCGAGTAGTTCAACAGTATCAACGGTAAAACTTCCGCCGTTATTTTTAATAAAATATTTTTGTCGTTTTCTCAATCCGACAATAATTCTGTTGTGGGGTCCACCAATAATTGTGCCGTCGTACGAATATTTCCCGACAAAAATAATATTTCCCGACCAATCGAATATAATACAACAACTTGCATACTTTGCAAAATTTATAAATATTACCCACAACTATAACATTATCTCAAATTCACACCATAATATTTAAAAAAAATTTCGAAAAAAATTAAATCTTTATTCATAAAATCTGGGGTTTCACATTCATTGTAAAAATATTACCATTATTATATTATTATATTATTACATTATACATTTATAATGTAATATAATAATATATTTGAATGAATTATTTTATCAAAAAAGATAAAATATTAATTTTTAACAATTGTCACTTTAAAAATTCCTCCATTTATATCCACGAAAAATAAATATTTTTCTTATCATATAAATCAATAATTAATTATTCACAAATAATATTATACAATCACAATAATGACAACCAAGTCGTTCTCAGGAAAGAGTGGGCCTTCCGGTAAAGATTTCTTCTAACTGGCGCGCAATTAAATAACCTCTCCAAGACAAAACTTCCTTAGACATTACCAATAATGTTATCTAATAATATTATTCAAATAATATGAATTATTGATCTAATAATGAGAATTACTGTGCAGTGATAATTATTGAAACAACAATAATATAAAATATCAACGTAGCAATTATTGAATCAATAAAATAAAATATTGAACAGTAATTACTGTAACAATTATTGAGTAGTGACTTCTTACGTAAGAATCAATAATTGGTGCAATACTGTGTGCTACTGTGTAACACCACGTATTACTGTATTTTAATCACCAGGTATTCTAACAGTGTTAACGGTAATAACTACGCCGTTATTTATAAAAACTCATACTTGTCGTTTTCTTCATCAAATCGCTTTCCGTTATGGGGACCACAAAAGGCTGCGTCGTCGTACGAATATTCCCCGACAGCAAGAATATTTCCTAACAACAATGAATATTTTATAACCACTTGCTTATTTAAAATATTTGCGCATTTTACCCATAACTAACCACATTAATCAAATCAATCCCTTACTATTTCGGAAAAAAATAATTAGAGAAATTAAATCTTTATTTATAAAAAGTTGGGGTCTTACAGACCTTCCCACACCTCATTGCAGTCTTGCAATTTACTACATTCTCGAATAGTTCATCTCTAAGGCCATAAACAAGATGTTATTTGCTCTCTTGTCAAGCTACATCAACTTTTTTCGATGTCTGTGCACTCTACCCTTTGTTGGACAATTACTTTATTTGGATCATTAGTTATTGGAGCGAGTTTATAGGAATGTAGGGGTCATTGATTACTACATCAAACAGTTCCTCATCTATTGCATCCATGTATACATGTAAACGCACTGATAGACACATCATTAATACATTTTAATATTCCCATATTTATTATTTTACATGCTTATTTTATTTAACTAATACATTTTATTTGTTTTGTAGAAAATAACATTTATTTTTTTTGGGGAGAAAATAAAGAATTTATATCCAACTTTTAAAGATGGAGAAGGACTCTTGGAGGATTACCATATAGAGATTAAAGTCAAAAGGGAAAAAAGAGGGAAAAAAAGAACAAAAGTGTCCAAGTTTCAAAGAATTTAAATTAGGGCACAAATTTATTTTCCCTATAAATAGGTGTCTTGTTTTAGAGAGAAGGAGTATTAAGTATTCTGTATTAGTTTAGGTTAGGAATAGGAGTAGGAGTAGATTAAATTACTTATTCATTGTACGTTCGTTGGATGATCGTTAATTAAAGGGAGTTTTCTTATTTATTTTTAATCTTCTTCTTTTCTTTATTTTAGTTAATTTAATTATTTTCCATGTCTAGCTAATTTCTTTCATCTAGGATGAAGATGAAATTAAATAATTATTCTTGATAATATTTTTCATCTCTTCTATTATTTATGTCTTCGTGTTTAATTGATTTCGTCTTCATGTTTCGCTATTGAAAAACCTTCGTTTTATAGTTCTTATGTGATTTTAAATTAATTAAGAGATTTTTGATAGATTATTTTTAAGATATAAGTTTTTCATAATCCATGCTTACTCAAAGAAATTTTGATGGGTTATAGTTAATCCTTAAATTTTCATTGTCTATACTTGCCCACGTTAATTGTAAATTTCTAAATTAAAGAGAATAGAGAACAAAATCATATTTGAGTTATAAAAATAGAAGAGATTGAATTATATGTTATGTTTATTATTTAATGGATTTATATTCCTAGATTGTTTCCTCATTATTAGTTTTCATATTCTAGTTAATCAATTCTCAATCTTTATTTTTAATTCGCCTAAAATAGATATTAAGGAAACAATAAAATTAATCTAGTCCATGTGGGTTTGACATATACTTGCGAGTTATTCAATTAGACAATGTGCACTTGTAGTACATAATTTTAACACATCAAGATTTTTGGCGCCGATGCCGGGGACTAGACTTGATTTTATATTCTTAGTTTTTATTTATCCGAATTAGTTTTTTTTTCCTTCTTCTGATATTTATTTTTCCAAGATTATCGAAGCAGATCAATGGTGCAGAAAGACAAGACTATTGTTGCGCTTTTCTTGGTATTTTGTATCTTAACTCAAAAACTGATAGGTCTCATTTTCTTTTATATATTTTGATGATAACAATTATGAAGTTGTGACGCCCCAAAAATAGGTATACATCACCCATCTTGGGTCGCCAGATACATGGTACAGAATTCAAATACAACTTACTAATACAACTGTCGTGTACAATACGACAAAACATAAATTGTGAGTTTGAATACAAATATTGCCTAATGGAGATTATACAAACTCAAAAGGAGTCCTCATTACAATTATTATCACACTATTTTACAGAATAGTGATGACTACTAATGC
Organism: Panax notoginseng; assembly: GCA_016801055.1. NCBI lineage: Eukaryota > Viridiplantae > Streptophyta > Magnoliopsida > Apiales > Araliaceae > Panax > Panax notoginseng. The sequence goes on along the minus strand of CM029021.1, from coordinate 11,471,882 downwards.
TATCCTCTGGGCCATCACTCTGTTCCCCGACTCGTCCCAGCTATATTCTCATTTCTGAAGAAAACCGTCAAGGAAAGGGTGAGCTCAACTAGCCCAGTAAGAAATATTATGACTAAGATAATGCAGAATAAATTATCATTAGTCTTCAACAATGTTAAACTGATAAAATACAATAGACATCAAGTTTAACTGCAGCGGATCAATCAATCCATTAAAAGAGTCAAGTAGAGAATAAAATCTACTATCTTTTATGATTTAAAAGTTTTTCATGACTTTTATCGCTGGGACTCAGCTTAATAAATAATCCACATCATCGAATCACCTCTGCACTACGGCCAAGGATATTCTTTAGTATCACGACCACGAATTATCCATGCACTACGGCTAAAGATAATCATGTTTTCATCAACGGTCCTGATCATGCCATAAAACAATTCATCTTTGCACTACGGCCAAAGAGAATCCATAGCCATAATCATATCAAAAACTCTCCATCAATGCACTGCAAGCCAATGAGGACTTTTTCCACATTATTTGTAACATTATGGTCATGATTACACCGAATAATCCCTGATCATAATCATACCAAGTCTATCTATGCACTACATGCCACAGATGACTTTCAACAAAATATAAACATGAGGATGATGATAATGATATAAGAATTCAATAAAATAAGTTCAAGAATTAATTTATCTAGAAACTAATAACGTCCAAATTGTCAATATGATACTGTTTTGTAGAGTAAAATTCAAGAATGCTCAGAAAAATATTTCCATGAAAAGATACTGGATGAAGCGCAACTATCAATGATATTCCACTAATTTCATGGAGTATAGAAGTCAAAGTTTTAACCAACTGAGTATAATAAAGAATGGAATAACAAAAGAAATCACCATGCATGCGATAGACCGCACAGGCAGGTTATTCTAACAGAATAATAAATAACGGAACCAGGTCATGCATAAACGAACCGACAGGATATTGCGACAGAATAATAAATAATGGAACCAGGTCCGGCGTAAACGCACAGACAGGATATTCCGATAGAATAATGAATAATGGAACCAGGTCCGGCGTAAAACGCACAAACAGGATATTTCGACAAAATAATAAATAATGGAACCAGGTCCGGCGTAAACGCACAGACAGGATATTCCGACAGAATAATAAAGAACATAATAATAGAAGATGTGACAACCCCAAAATAGGTCCATTCCATCTAACCTATTCTAAGTCGCCAAATACATGGTACAGAAAATAACTACAACTTTATTACAATAATTGTCGTGTAAAATACAACAACACATATGCTGTGAGTTTGGATAGAAATATATACCAAATGTGACACATGTCCCAATCGTGGACAGCACCTCACAGTGGCACCTTACATAAAGGTATAGTCAAAAACTGTTTTAGAAATTAGAATCTTTGGGAACTGCTCAAGGAAACCTTGGTACATAGAAGACCATGCTTCTAGGTTGTGATAGATATCATATGGCCACAGAATTATCCTTGATTGACCCAATAGACCCCAAAGAAAAACGAGAAGTTTACTATCATATTCTTCCCAATGGTGAGTCTTCTCTTGACATATCATTATCTCCACTGTCTCTAATTGAGAATTATACTTCAAACAAACACCAAGATTATATAGGTAGCGCTCGTAAATATACTCAGCAAGTGGATGAGCACAACCCTGTCTTATGATGACACGAGGTTGTATGTCATTAGACATCTTATATGATAGTTACAAAACACCCTTCCAACGTTGAGTACACCTTACCCTATTAGATTCACCAAATAAAACTACTAAATGAACTTTTTTATACTGCTTCGGGAGAACCTCTACAGCTAGAGACCACCGTTCTATTTCCCTGTTATCCTCACTCGACCCAGCTACACTCTTATTACCTGAAAGGAATTGTGAAGCAAAAGGGTGAGCACAACTAGCCCAGTAACGAATATCATGACTAAAGATAAATAAATTATCAATAGTCTTCATCAGTAATAAATCAGAGATTTAGAACATATGGTAGATGATAAAAATTTTCAACCATAGTTGCAGCGGAACGAGCAATCCATTAGAAGAGTCAAATAGACTATAAAGTCTATTATCTTCTTCATGTTAAAAACCCACCAACAATGTTTTATCCCTATAACATCACTCAACAGTTCCTTTTCACAATCATATGAATAACTCATAATCATAATTGTAGTTCTAAATTCCTCTTCTCATCCATGACGAAGATAATTTTCATCACCTATCTTTACCTGAAACATCAAAGATCATGGTTACACCAAATCACATTTCCTGTTCATAATCATACTAATAACTTCATCTTTGCACTACGGCCAAAGATATTCATTTGTATCACCAATTGGTCATGTTCATCTCACAACCTGTTCATCTTTGCACTACTGGCCAAAGATATTCAACAACATATTATCTTTGCACCACGGGCCAAAGATATTCATCAATAATTTATCTTTGTACTACTGGCCAAAGATATTCAACCACAGGTCATCTTTGCACTATGGGCCAAAGATATTCATTAACAGGTCATCTTTGCACTACAGGCCAAAGATATTCAACAACAGTTCATATTTGCACTACAGGCCAAATATATTTATCAACAGTTCATATTTGCACTACAGGCCAAATATATTAATATCTCAAAGAAATATATAATCATTTCAGAATTTATATAAACAATAATTATAACCATTTTGATCAATTCACCTTTGCACTTAAGCTAAAGATATTCAATTATAAATTCAATGGTCATGATCATACCAGTCAACAATTCAACTTTGCACTACAGGCCAAAGACATTCCTCAGTCACGATCATACCAATAATTTACCCATCTTTACACTCAAGTGAAAGAGAAATTCAACATCAGGGTTATAAAAATGTTATATATGATAATAAAAATAATATGATCAACAACTGCATTTATTTTCAAGAGCAACAATCATAAATCAAAGATAATTTGGTCAGAAAAAGAAACTAATTTTTGTCGTGAATAGTACCTGTGAATAGTAACTCGTGAATAGTAACTCGTGAATAGTAACTTATGAATAGTAATTCATGAATAGTAACTCATGAATACTACTCCGTATTCGTACATAGTACCGTATACGTAAATAATGTCATATACGTAAATAGTGTCATATACATGAATAGTGCCGTATACGTGAATAGTGCCGTATACGTGAATAGTAACCCCGACTCAAAAAGGTAGAAATTCCACAATAAAATCCATACCAATATTTCAGTATAATGATATTGAAAGAATAATATCATTATGAAGAATATAACATTCCTTAATATCCCTTACTATCCCTTACAATCTCTTATAATCCCTTACAATCTCTTACAATCCCTTATCTCAAAAGAGCAGCTGAAGAAAACTTGCACTGATGAATAACAACTCACCAAGTATCTAAATACTCACAAAATATACTCAATAATCTAGAGAGAGAGAGAAAACTTGTTTCTGGTGTGATTTTCAATTCTAACTTAGCTCTCTATTTATAGGAAAATGTTAGCACGCCGAAGCAGACTTGACCTGCTACCTGATGGCTGTACCTACTACTATTCCACCCACCAAAAATTAGCCATCTTCCCCAACAACCAAAAATGGGGCCCACCCATTTCTAGAATTTTCCACCAAAATCATTTATAAACCTAATTTTTGAATCAGTCACCTCTTAAAATTCATAACAAATCATTCGTTCATTTTTAACGGTTCAAAATTTGTGAACATATACTTAACTTATATATGTATAACATATCCAAAAAGCACAACGATCCAACGGTCAGATTAAAAATTATAACTCACGCAATATATCTCAAAAACACTGGTTTGATTTTTAATACCTCCATTCCGACAAAAATACTGATAAAATACCTCAACATTAACTCTTTCATTTTTAACCACAAAAATATATCCCTCATTTATATCCACATAAAATAAATATTTCCTTATTATATGAATTAATAATTAATTATTCACAAATAATATTACAGAATCACATTTATGACAACTAGGCTGTTCCCAGGAAAGAGGGGGCTTTCCAATAAGAATTTCTCCTTACTGGCGCGCAATTAGACATTGCCAATAATGTTATCTAATAATATTATTCAAATAATATGAATTATTGATCTGATAATGGAAAATACTGTGCAGTGACAATTATTGAAACAACAATAACATAAAATATCAATGCAGCAATTATTGAATCAATAAAATAAAATATTGAACAGTAATTACTGTGACAATTATTCAGTAGTGCCTTCTTACGTAAGAATCAATAATTTTAAAAATACTGTGAAATACCGTGTGCGACTGTGCAATAACGCGTATTACTGTATTTTAACCACCGGGTATTCCAACAGTGTTAACGGTAACAACTACGCCGTTAATTATAAAAACTCAATTTTTGTCGTTATCTTCATCCGATAATTATTCTGTTATGGGGCCCACAAATGGTTGCGCCATTGTACGAATATTCCACGACCAAACGAATATTCCCCGACAACAATGAATATTTTATAACCATTTGTGTATTTTGAAAAAAAATTCATATATCACCCTTAACTTTAACATTTATCAATTTAACCATTTACTGAATAGTAATTATAAAAAAATTGAATACTTTTATTTCATAAAATTCGGGGTCTTACAGAAGAAATTCACCATGTATGCGGTACTTCGCATAAACAGGTTATTCCAACATAATAATAAAGAATGGAATAACAGAAGAATTTCACCAAGTATAGGGTAGTCCGCGTATACAGGTTATTCCAACAGAATAATAAAGAATGAAATAACAGAAGTTCTCTTCATGAATACAAAAGAAATAATATCCCTTACGGGTACAACAAATAATATCACTTACCTTTGAAAGAAAAGTATTCCGACTGGTAGGGAGAGAATATACTCGAAAAAACTTGTACTACGCTCAAAGCTTTCTTAAACTCTAAAGAAATACGCTCAAGATTATAGAAGAAGAATTCTCTCTATAGTTTCTCTCTCTAGAGTTTCAGTAAATTCGTAAGAAAATAATGAAGGAATGAGCTTCTATTTATAGGAAAATGGAATGCATAGTAACTAATCCATGAACGGTCGAGATTGATTTACTTTAATCTGACGGTCCATATTTAAAGAAAAATCTTTTAAATAAAATATAATATATTCTATTTATAGAATAACTTTAATAAAGTATTCTGTTTTATATAAAAAGACGTTTCTGTTTTATTACGTTAATAATACGAATAAAACAAAACTTCATTATCGCTAAATAATTCATATTATTAATTGACAATAATTGAATCAAACTGAGTGACTTCTCACATAAGCATTAATAATCAATACCGTGTGCTACTATGCAACCACACGTATTACTGTACTTTTACTACCGAGTAGTTCAACAGTATTAACGGTAAAACTTCCGCCGTTATTTTCAAAAAATATTTTTGTTGTTTTCTCAATCCGACAATAATTCCGTTGTGGGGTTCACCAATAATTGTGCCGTCGTACGAATATTTTCCGACAAAAATAATATTTTCCGACCAATTGAATATAATACAACAACTTGCATACTTTGCAAAATTTATAAATATTACCCACAATTATAACATTATATCAAATCCACACCATAATATTCAAAAAAAAATATTTTGAGAAATTTAAATCTTTATTCATAAAATCTGGGGTCTCACAGAAGTAATTAAATAAATTTGTAATTTATTTAATTATTTTTATTATTTTTTTTATCTAAACTATTTTCTAATTTTTATTGACCTTGATAATTTAAATATCAAGTGTTAAATAAATTGATTCATATAAATATCCAAGGCAAGAAGATCCTATTTTCTTTCGAAATTCACAAAACCAAAATCGGGCAAAAATTATTTTATTGCATGCATATATATATATTATTATATATTATATGTGATGCCCCCAAAATAGGTATACATCATCCATTCCGAGTCGTCAGATACATGGTACAAAATACAAATATAAACTTAATTATACAACATGAGCTAAGAGTTTTTACACGAATATTGTCTAGTAGACGGTATTCAAACTCAAATAGAGTCCTCACTACAATTATTATCACACTATTTTATAAAATAGTGAGGACTACTACAGCCACCATCTCGGACCGTCACTCCATGTCACATTTAATGAGTCGGTTGAAAAAATGTATAGGCCTAAACACTATAAGAAAACGGCCTAACAGCGACCAATGATATCAGCGACCGGATATCCGATCGTTGATATTCGTAATAGCGACCGACATCTGCTACCATTATTTAATCCAGTCGCTATGTTATATCAGCGACCGCATGCGGTCGCAGATCGGTTGCTAGAACAAATTTCCCTCCCAAAATTTGGCAGGAAATGTTGGCGCGTAGGTGTTTTACGACCACTTACAATCAGCGACCGCACGCGGTCGCTGATAAGTCCATGTCATTAAAATTCAGCGACCGCATACGGTCGCTGATCAACCTTAATGTTATTAGTAACCAGTATTCGCTCGACATAGAACACAGAAGGAAAAAGAAAAGAGGGAGGTCCGAAATAGAGAGAAGAGGGAGAAAGGGGGGAGAAGAGAAGAAGGAGAAGAAGTTCGGCCGCCGCCGCCACCTACCACCTGCCACCGCCTCTACAAAGGTAACTGACTTGAAATCCACTAGAAACTTGAATCTGTTGTTAATTTGTTAATTGAATATGGTTTAGACAAACCCTAGATCAAAAATGAATATGCCAATCAAAGAGCCAAGTGTTGCCACATTTACACTGTTAAGAGATTATAATCCATAGCGCTGTTTCTCTCTATTAATTAAGATTAAAAGGCAACTAATGACAATGAACTAATTAAAGTTTATTTTAAAATTTATAAAATAAACTGTTATTATGAGACATAGCCTAACTTTTTTTTTCATTTTTGTTATTATTGGTGCTTGAACTTTTGGTTTGTTTGACTTAGATATGAACTGGGGTTGCTCTACTTAATCAGTTGGAATTTGAATAAGATGTTATGGAATTGGTTATGTTGATTGTGTTATTTGCTCCTATATATAGAAATTAGCTTATATGAGTCTCATTGGTTAAAGTAATTTATATATTGGTAATGTTTTGATTGATATGTATGCTAGACTGGAATAGTTTGATTTCAGGGTATTGTTCAAATAGATATTGGAAGGAAGCATTGGTGATATTTTAACGATTAGGAATCAGTTGGTATAAATGTGAATGATGACTTATCAGTTGTCACAGAGTGATGTGACTGCTAGCATAAATGACTATATTAAGGAAAAGAAGCTTTTGAATTTACACGCACATATAATACAATAATTGTTAGATTTAAGATTCCATATTAACCACAATCACACAAAAATTATATAAAGAATAGAAAGTAAATAACATATGATATATTTAGATTCATTAAATTATGACTAATTTTATATGCCTGATTTATTTATTAATATGTCTGGCACACTCTAAAATAATTAACACATCAAACATCGATTATAAGTAACTAAAAACTCATAATTGCTATAACATGAGTTCAAATATATAAAACTTAAATTATTAAATAAGCTCAAGATTGACTTGCTAATAAATCACCAAACTCAAATCCACATGATTTAGTGATATCCCGACTACCCTGTCGTAGCGACTATTATTCGGAACTATTGGAGTATGTACGTGTCAATCCTAACAATACTTCCTCAATAGGTACTTTAAGTTTACCATTACAAATGGGGGAAATATATATTTTGTGATTTTGGCTTCATTCCAGATTTATATGACTGTGTCTGATTTAGAATCCATGAGTTTTCAGTAAGACATAAAGTAGAGTCCTTTCTAACATCCTTATCTCAACAAAGAATTTGATTTAATTTGCATTCAAACGTTATTGTTTTGGTCTTATTGTATTGGGAATTTATATATTTCTCTTGGTTTGTGTCTTGGGTGCCTAGAAATGACCATATATGCATGCCGTCGTGCATGTGGCTAGTCCATATTGTAAGGGAGACTCTGGTAAAAAAAATTTATTTGTCGGGTAGTTGCGAACATTTATAATATTAACGAGCTCTTTATGTGCTTACTATTAATTAACGAGCTCTTTAAAGTACTTGTTACCCGAATTTAGATGTCCTCAATAGTTAGTCCCGCGCGTATGCTTAAGTCAGATGATTACAAGTATGCTCTCAAGTCATATGCTTACAAGTATGCTTAAATGTTAATCATATGCTTACAAGTATGCTCAAGCCATATGGTTACAAGTATGCTCAACTCATATGCTTACAAGTATGCTTAAATATTAATCATATGCATGCTAACAAGTATGCTCAAGTCATATGGCTACAAGTATGCTCAAGTCATATATTAACATTTATAATGTTGTCTGTAGTAGGTATCGTGGAATCATGGACCTCTATTCAGACCATAGTTGGATGGCACGACGAACGTCAAGTGTCCAGATAGGTGCTACAGCTGAATTTAGAGCTGGTTGCCAAGTATTTTTGGAGTATGCGTATAGTCATCTGGAATGTATGAATGGTCAGTCGCAGATACGATGTCCATGTTTGAAGTGTAAGAATGTAAATTATATGGACAGAGACGTGGTAAACTATGATTTACTTGATTCTGGGTTCATGAGAAATTATGAAGAATGCTGGTGGGCATATGGGCAGAGAAGAGATGGTGGCATCACAGAAGTACACAATTCGGGCAGTAATACTCATCGTATGAATGAAATGGTTCATGATATTGCAGGGCCAGATTTTGATTGGGAACAAGGCAGAGAGCAATCTATGAATTCTGATGCCAAATACTTCTTTAAGTTGTTAGACTAGGGTAGCAAGCCATTGTGGCATGGTTGCACCAAACACATTACATTATCTGCAGTGGCGACATTACTTAACATCAAGGCTGATCACAACATGAGCCATGAGTGTTTTGAGTCGCTCTTGAAGGCAATTAAGAGTATGTTGCCTTCCGGTGAGAAATTACCTGATAACTATTACTTTTGTAAGAAAATGGTGAAGAAGTTGGGTCTTGGATACCAAAAGATCGATGCATGTCCCAACGATTGCATGTTATTTTATAAGGAAAATGAACAGATGACAAAGTGCACGTTTTGCAGTCATGATCGATTTAGGCCTAATAAAGAGGGTGTGACTACAAAAAAATTAAGTATACCGTTTAAGATTCTAAGGTATTTTCCAATAACACATCGGCTAAAAAGATTGTACATGTCTTCAAGAACAGCTAAACATATGAGTTGGCATGCGAAATCTCAAGCTAAAGATGGAGAACTAAATCATCTCGCAGATGAGCAGGTTTGGAAAGATTTTAACTTAGCACATCTTGGGTTTGTATTGGAACCTAGAAATGTGAGGCTTGGATTGTCCACCGATGGTTTCAATCCGTTTGACCACTCAGCTGTTCCGTACTCATGTTGGCCTATGATTGTTACTCCGTACAACTTGCCTCCTTGGATGTGTATAAAACAGCCATACTTGTTTCTTTCACTCGTGGTTCCTAGTCCTAAGAGTCCTGGAAAGAACTTAAATGTTTACTTGAGACCTCTTATAGACGAGTTGAAGGTATTGTGGGAGGATGTAGTACAGACTTGGGATGTTGCAACGAAAACAAATTTCAACCTTAGGGCAGCAGTTATGTGGACTATAAGTGACTTCCCAGCTTATGGTATGTTAGTTGGATGGAGTATACACGAAAAGTTGGCGTGTCCGTATTGTATGGAGCATACAAAGTCGTTTAATCTATCAAAAGGTCAAAAGCCTTATTGGTTTGACTGTCATCGTCAGTTCTTGCCGGTAGATCGCCCGTTTCGAAGAAATAGAGAACACTTCAGGAAATGGAAAGTAGACAATGATATGCATGCACCGCGATTGTCGGGAACGGAGATGTGAGAACGTGTGATGAGATTGCCGGTTATCCCATTTGGTAAGATTGATGCCACAAACATAATCAATGGATTTGGCGAATCTCATAACTGGGTTCGGAGAAGCATCTTTTGGGAACTGCCTTATTGGTCTATAAATTTGATTCGTCATAATCTAGATGTGATGCATATTGAGAAGAATGTGTTTGATAATGTGTTTAACACTGTGATGAATGTTACGGGGAAGACAAAAGATAATGATAAGGCACGTTTGGACATGAAAGATATTTGTAAGCGTCCTGGATTAGAACTTTATGAATCTCCTAATGGTAAGATTGTCAAACCGCATGCAAGATACACATTATCCAAAAAGCAAGTTGAAGATGCGTGCACATCATAGAGTTGTCGTACAAGGGCATGTACGGGGGTCATATTCACTAGTTCAAGTGCCGTTGGTTTGATTCAGAAAAAGGGATACGTGTTGATAGACATGGAATCGTCGATATTGACCTTCATAGGTCTGCGTACTCCAACGAACTGTTTGTTTTACCAACTCAAACAGTACAAGTATACTATACTCCTAGTCCTGTTAGGAAAAGGGATAGACCGCCTACAGATTGGAAAGTTGTAATTCATACTCCCGCGCGTAGTTGTGTAGAAGTAGTTGATGGGGAGATTTACCAAGAGCAAATGCTTCATAGTCAAACTATAATAAATGGGGAGGACGACAATGAAGTAATCCAGTTAGATGGTGGAGATGAACCACATGAATTAGATCCTGAGTCAATACTTGTGTCAGATGACATTGATACTGAGGAGGAAGAGTTATTGACTGAATCTGACACTAAATCTGAAGCAGGTGATGGTTATGAATTTGCAACACGTATACAAGATGATTCTGAATCAGACACTTAAACAAATGAAATGTATGTTTAGCATTACATATTTTTTATATCATTGTCATGTTTATGCACTTAACTATTTAAATGCAATTTTTGTTTATTGTCATTTTATATTCATATATATACATGTTTATATCACTGTCATGTTTATTGTCATTTTATATGTTCATATATACATGTAATCGAATATAACTCATATATACATCTTGAAATTTGTAATATACAGATGGCTTATGAAGCAGCGCAGAAAAAGCACGGGTTGGGTAGGGGACCTAATCATGTGCCCAAGGCCCCTACTAATCCGGATGATCAGACTCTTATTCAGATTCACCCTCCTCCGAATAACACGTACGTCCCGCATCATTTATATATAAGCATTTTAGATTCTATTTATATAAGATATATAGAACTTAGATGTAAATTGCTTTAATATATCTACTTATCGTTGATGTAAATTGTTGTATACTATAGTGATTTTCAGATAATAAGATCGTCAAGTGCATATCACAACTGTATTTACAGAATTGTCCTACACCTGTGATTACGTGGACGAGCAGACATATCACCCACAAGGATACTGTTTGGGCTGAATTTCAGGTATGCTTTTTTAATTATGACAGATAATATAATATTCTAATTAAGGATAATTATTTAGTAATGTTATTATTGTTGTTTTATTTACAGAAAAGGTATAGATGGGAGGACGCGCAAGCTTCAGTGATTCAGACATTATTCTGGCAGAAGTGCACCGTCCGCACCAAGGATAATTTGAACAAAGAACGACAAAAAGCCATTCATAATGCCGAGATAGACCATCCAGGCCAGTGAGAGGATTATATACACGAGCATAGCCTCTGGTGGTGCACCCAGTCCATATGGGCTGAGATGTGTGCCCAATGGAGAGCTGAGAGATGGGTGAAAAGACGAAAGACTGTCGCCACCAACAGATCCTCGGGTTTACTCGATGGCGAAAAGGCTAAAGGAACATACAAGGGCGTCAGTATTTCACAGTTGCAGCATATCACTGCTAGGGTACGTATTTACAAGTTTTAATATGTTTACAATTATGAATTGTAGAAAATATATCACATTTTTACTTAGTAATATTGTGCTATTTTTTGTATAGGAGTCTCAGTCTCAAGGTCAGCCTATCCATTGGCTGGATGTGTACGTGGCCACCCGTGATGATCTGCCTGATGCTATCCAGATAGCGGTAATAAGTTTTAACAACTTGATCTTGTTTATCAATGCTTACAGAATTTATTTTTAACTATTTAATTGCTAACATGATGACAGGATACTTATAAGCGTTTATTGAATGAGCGCTATCATAAAGGCACTCCACGTCCGCCTATTGATCAAGAGTTATGGGAGAGGGCATCTGTTGCAAAGAAGAACTAGATTAAAGGTCAAGGACAACGACGACGCACATCCTTCAGTGGCTCAGGCTGCTCTTCTACCCAGTCTTCACAGTCATCGAGTCATCCAGCTGTTCATACTCCGGTTGACTATGTGAGAGCTATATGTCGAGATCGAGATCTTCTAAAGATGCTGGGCGGGCATCTGGGGGCTCTGAGTCCTGATGAGTTAGCTGAAGCAGTAGCGGCAGCAGGACAACATGGGGATGGCGACAAAGTATAAAATTAATTTGTTGAATATATTATCGTAATATATTCCAGTATCAACATAGTTACTATATTGGTAATAAGTTTTATTATTTTGTTAATTACAGGGTGATCAAGGAGGCGATGATGCTTGTCGTACCTGCTTTAGTGTTGTTTTGAAGTTATTTGATAAGCTTGTACTTGTATATTCATTCTTTGGATGTCTGTATGTTACTTAAACAATATTAGAATTATTTATATTTATTCAATTCATATTGGTTTGTAAAGGTTTATATAGTTTATATACTAGTTTGGTGTATGTGTCGGTGGACGATGGATGTTTATATTGTTGTGCATGATGTTTATATTGTTGTGTATGTGTGTTAGGATAAAGCAGGTACAAAACAGGTACAGGTTTTTGGGAATTCTGTAAAACAGCAAAAATTTGGTATTCATTTTTTCCAGATCAGCGACCGCATGAGATCGCTAATAATTATTTGCGACGACTAAACATTTTAGGGTATCAGCGACCGCATGCGATCGCTGATAGCAGTCGCTGCCACATGGAGCACGTCAGCTTTGGCCCTTGACGATGCTGACTCAGCTTAGTAACCGTATTTGTCATTTCGGTCGCCGATAGATCGGTAGCTGAAATGCATCCCAGCGACCAAATTTTGTTCGACGACTATCAGCGACCGCACTCGGTCGCTGATAGCTATCAGTGACCGCATACGGTCGCTGATAGACGGTCGCTGATAAACTTTTTTCTTGTAGTGAAAGCTCCATACTGTAAGACCCCAACTTTTATGAATAAAGATTAATTTTCTCTAAATATTATTTTGAATAATAAGGTGTGGTTTTGATATAATGTTATAGTTGTGGGTAATATTAACAAATTTTATAAAGTAAGTAAGTTGTCATAAAATATTTATTTGGTTGGAGAATATTCGTTTTATCAGGAAATATTCGTACGACGACACAATCATTGGTGGACCCCACAACAATATTACTGTCGGAGTTAGAAAACGACAAAAATAACTTTTTATAAAAATAACGACAAAAGTTTTACCGTTAAATTGTTGAAATACCCGATAATAAAAGTATGATAATACGCGTGGTTGCATAGTATAACACGATATTGTACAGTATCTTTGATTATTGATGCTTACGTGAGAAGTCACTCAGTTTTATTCAAATATTGACACATTAATTGCTGCATACTATCTCACATTATTGTCATAGTATTTTATATTATTAAATCAATAATTGAGACGACAAATTTATTCATATTATTATTTGCATTATTGACAATATCTAGAAAGTTCTGTCGAGAAAATGGGTTTGGTCACCTAATTACGCGCCAATAAGGAGAAATCCTTATCGAAAAGCCCCCTCTTTTATGGGATTGATCTGGTTGTTAATATTACGAGTTATAATATTAATAATGAATAAATGTTATTAAAATTATGTTTTGCGAAACCAAGTGAATTGAGATAAATAGAGGGGATTTTTATGAAGTATTTGTTGTAAATTTGGCTTATTACATGGACTCCCACTTACCCATTTCTCTAAATCGTCGGTAGAAAGTTATCTCAATTTTGTTTTATTACTTATATATATATATATATATATATATATATATATATATATATATATAAGTGTGTGTGTAATGTGTGTAAGACCCCAACTTTTATGAATAAAGATGAATTTTCTATAAATATTATTTTTGAATAATATGGAGGGTTATTGATATAATGTTATAGTTGTGGGTAATATTTATAAATTTTACAAAGTACGCAAATTGTTATATTATATTCGGTTGGTCGGGGAATATTCGTTTTAACAGGGAATATTCGTACGACGGCACAATCATTGGTAGACCCCACAAACAGAATTATTGTCGGATTGAGAAAACGATAAAAATATTTTTTATAAAATAACGGTGAAAGTTTTATCGTTAACTGTTGAAATACCCGGTGGTAAAAGTACAGTAATACGCGTGGTTGGATAGTAGCACACAGTATTGATTATTGATGCTTACGTAAGAAGCCACTCAGTTTTACTCAATTATTGCTATAGTAATTGCTGCATAGTATCTCATATTATTGATTCAATTATTGTCATAGTATCATATATATAATATTTTATATTATTAAATCAATAATTGAGACGATAAAGTTATTCATATTATTATTTGCAATATTGACGATGTCTAGAAAGTTCCGTCAAGGAGAGGTTTGGTCACCTAATTACTCGCCAATAGGGAGAAATCCTTATCGGAAAGCCTACTCTTTCCTGGAAATGATCTGGTCATTAAATATTATGAGTTATAATATTAATGATGAATAATTGTTGAAAGATTAAATATGTGTTGATTGAAGATAAAATGATTTGTGGTAATATTTATTCAATCTTTGATATAAATAAGAAGTCTGTTATGAGACGTTTGTGGTAAGTTTGGTTTATTCTATGGGGGCCCATATGTCATCATCTAAGAGTCACTTTCGCCAATAGTAATTGCCTTTACCAGACGTCAAACTACTTGCCGTTTCATATTGCAGACGTCGAACCAATTGTCGTTTCACATTTACAGGCGTCGACCAATTATCGTTTCACATTACAGGCGTCGACTAATTGTCGTTTCACATTACAGGCGTCGACCAATTGTCATATTACATTACAGGCGTCAAACCACTTGTTGTTTCACATTATAGGCGTCAAACCACTTTTCTTTTCACATCACCAGTCGTCAAGCCACTTGCCTTTTCACATTGCAAGGGCTAAGCTAGAAATCTTCTATAAATAGAAGCTTAATTCTTCTTTCATTTTCACCAATTCACTACGACTCACAAGAGAATTCTATAGAGAGAGAATCAGAGAGAAAGAAGAAGAGTATTCTGTTACTACACTATTTCAGTATCCAATCTCCTACTAAGGTAAGGGGTATTATTTCTTTCGTATTCGTAAGGGGTATTATTTCTTTCGTATTCGTAAGGGGTATTATTTCTTTCGTATTCGTATTTTTGTTCAATATTCGCTTGAAATAATATTTTCTTCCATACTCTGTAGTATGTAAGTAATATTATTTCATTTCAGATTTCGAATTTTATACTCGTTCTGTTAAAATTTTGGCTTCTATACTCCATGAAATTAGTAGAATATCCTTGATATTTGCGCTTCATCCAGTATCTTTTCATGAAAATATTATTCTGAGCATTCTTGATAAGTTTTAACTTTTTCATGCCGGAGTACTATTCACGGGGTTACTATTCTCGAAGTACTATTCACGGGATACTATTCACTCGAGTACTATTCACCCGGAGTACTATTCATGATAAAAATTAATTAGTTTTCGGTCTAAATTATTTTTGGTACAATATTATTCTTGAATTTTACTCCACGAAGCAGTATCATGTTGACAATTTGGACGTTATTGATTTCTGGATAAATTAAATTATAAATCTTTAGAAATTTATCCTTGAACTTATTTTATTGAATTTTTATATCATTGTCATCATCCTCATGTTTATATTATGTTGAAAGTCATATGTGGCCTGTAGTGCATAGATGGACTTGGTATGATTATAACCAGGGATTATTCGGTATAATCATGACCGTAATGTTACAAATGATGTGGTAAAAGTCCTCATTGGCCCGTAGTGCATTGATGGACAGTTGTTGGCATGATCATGACCATTGATGAATACACAAATATCCTTGGCCCGTAGTGCATGGATAATTTATGGTCGTGATACTAAAGAATATCTTTGGCCGTAGTGCAGGGATGATGTGGATTATTTATTAAGCTGAGTCTCAGCGATAAAAGTGATGAAAAACCTTTTAAATCATAGAAGATAGTAGATTTTATTCTCTACTTGACACTTCTAATGGATTGCTTGTTCTGCTGCAGTTAAACTTGATATTTGCTATATTTTATCAGTTTAACACTGTTGAAGGCTAACGATAAATTATTCCGCATTATCTTAGTTATAATATTTCTTACTGGGCTAGTTGAGCTCACTTTTTGCTTTCATTGTCCTCTTCAGGAAATGAGAACGTAGTCAGGACTAGTCGGGGAACGGAGTGACGGTCCAAATAATAGCATTAGTAGTCCTCACTATTCTATAAAATAGTGTGATAATAAATATAATGAGGACTTATTTTGAGTTTTAATACTGTCTAGAAGACAATATTTGTATTAAAACTCACAGCTTATGCTGTGCCGTATTCTATATAACACTTAACAGTTGTATAAATTAAGTTTGTATTTGTATTTTATACCATGTATTTGGCGACTCAAGATGGATGATGTATACCTATTTTGGGGGCGTCACAGTTGGTATCAAAGCTTAGGGATATGATCCCTGACTTAGATGTGAGACAAGAACTAGGAGGAGAGAGACGGGGAATTCCTTCGCTAGTATGACCTACCTAAGTTTAATTGGTATTTAATTGGTAGGTTAGAGTATAGGGATAATATGTGGCATGTCAATTAACCCTTATTTTGTGGCAGTATTTGAAAATGACATCCGAGAATGCTGAGAATAGCAATGGAGTACATGAGACCGCTGATCAATAGCCAGGATAATGTGTATTAAGAATGTAATAATCCTCCTGTAAACAACGACACCGACCAAATGACGAACGACGGTATGTTTAGGAGCTTTTTAGAATTCATACAACACCAAACGAGAAAGACTCCTATTCATAATGCAAGTGAAAACACTGGAAACCCACGGTTGGACACCGCTAAGCAGTTCAAGGAGCTGGGACCACCGGAGTTTTTGGGAAAGCTAGAACCACTTAAGGCAGAGACGTGGATTAAGCAGATCACCAAGATATTTGATATCTTAAAATGCTCAAAGGAGTAAAAGGTTCCATTCACCACCTTTATGTTGCGAGAAGAAGCAGATCATTGGTGGGAATCTATAAAACGTACCCAGCCTGACGCACTCAAGATGTCTTGGGAGAAGTTACAAGAATTGTTCAACGACAAGTACTTTCCTGAAAGTATTTGTCACATAAAGAAGGTGGAATTCATCAAGCTGGTGCAAAATAATATAACCGTGTCGCAGTACGAGGCTAAGTTTATCGAGTTGTCCCGGTTTGCATCCCATTTGGTCGATAATGAGGAGCGAATGACGCGAATGTTTCTAAGAGGTTTGAAACCCGAAATACGCCAATACCTTATTTCTCACAAACTTTGTTTATATTTAGATGTTGTGAATAGGGCTCAGTTACTAGAGCGTGATAATGAGTCAGCTCAACCAAAAGGCAACGACCAACAACATGATAATAATCGTACCAGTGGCAACGACCATCGAAACAACGATAAGCATCGTGGGGAAAATTATCATGCCAAGAATGGTAACCACTTCGGTAGTAATCATGGCCAAGATAATAGAAGTGGAAATTTTAAGAAGAGAAGGTTCAATAATGATGGAAAGACATCAGCACCAGCACCCGTTTCAAAGGAAGAAGAACGACCACCAGTCGTATGTTTCAAATGCAGACAGGAGGGACACATCCATCCAAACTGTACACAGCAACCCAAAACGTGTTTCAATTGCGAAAGAGAAGGTCACCTAACTCGATTTTGTCATGTAGTGAAGTCAAGTCCAGCTGGTATAGTGATGCTAAAGGATGTCCCAAACAAGTCAAAGTCGGTAGTTTAAGTGAAAGTGTTTGTTGAGGAACCCAAACGAAGTTATCATGGGTAAGCTAATCAAAAACTCTTATGAAGTTTATACCTTATTCGATATCGGTTCTACCCATTCTTTTATTTCTCGTAATTGTGCTCAACGTTTAGATTTGACTCCGGAGAAATTAGACTTTGATTTATCTGTTGAGACTCTATTGAGAGAAATCTTCGTTACCTCTACTATTTATAAATCTTATTTGATTAAAATTGGCACCCTCACGTTACCTGTCGTTCTTATCTCTTTGAAAATACTCGCATTTGATGTGATTTTAGGAATCTACTGGTTAACTACTCATCATGCTAAAATTGATTATTTCGTAAGGTTGTTAGCTTTTATATTCCTAACCAACCTGTTATGAGAATTTAAGCAACCAGACCACTAAAGTCAATCACTGTCATATCAAGCCATAGAGCCATTCGTTTATTAAAAGACGGATGTCAAGCTTTCTTAGCTCATATCATAATTTTTAACAAAAATACGTCAGATTTAAATGATATTTCTATTGTTAATAAATTTTCTGATGTATTCCCTGAAGAACTTCCTGGCCTACCCTAGAGCGAGAAATCGAATTTTGAATCGACCTTGAACTTGATACAAAACTCTCATATATATATATATATATATATATATATTTAAACCTAAAACAAACGTATAATGCGCCAAGGATGTTGGCTCGAGCTGTTGAAGATTACGACCATACCATTCAATATCATCGTGGAAGAGCGAACGTGGTAGCTGACAAGTTGAGTAGAAGATCGTATGCGATTACGAGTGTGACGTTGTTAACACAAAGACCCATTTTGTACTACTTAGAAAAGATGGAGATAGAGTTAAAGACTCCAAGAACCTAAGTGAAGATAGTGAATATACGAGTAGAACCGACTTTAATCGATAAAGTTAAAGCCACTCAAGCTACAGACTCAGAGTCGATGAATGTGAAGAAGAAGGTTCAAGAGGGCGTTATTCTAGAAGCAAGAATCGACGAAGAGAGAAAATATCAACCCTCGATTTTATTGGTCTATTTGAAATCCTCAATCGAGTAGGAACTGTGGCCTATAGACTCGCCTTACCGCCAAGTATGTCGCGTGTTCAGAATATTTTTTTTACATATCTATATTACGTAAATATGTGGAAGATCCAAACCACATTATTCAGTTAGAACCGGACGAAATAGCGTAAGATTTAATGTATGAAGAGGTTCTTGTTAAAATCATGGATAAGAAGGAACATATTTTACGCTCCAAGGTTATACCTCAAGTCAAAGTTTTGTGGAGAAACCACGATATTGAGGAAATGACCTGGGAGTTAGAATCTGAAATGAAATCAAGGTATCCTTATTTCTTCGACATACCAGGTACGTACCCTAATTTTGAGGGCGAAATTTCATAAGAATGGGAGGTTTTAAGACCCTAACTTTTATGAATAAAGATGAATTTTCTATAAATATCATTTTTGAATATTATGGAGTGAATTTGATATAATGTTATAGTTGTGGGTAATATTTATAAATTTTACAAAGTACTCAAGTTGTTATATTATATTCAGTTGGTCGGAAAATATTCGTTTTAAGAGAGAATATTCGTACGACGGCACAGTCATTGGTGGACCTCATAAACAGAATTATTATCGGATTGAGAAAACGACAAAAATATTTTTTATAAAATAACGGCGAAAGTTTTACCGTTAACTGTTGAAATACCCGGTGGTAAAAGTACAGTAATATGCGTGGTTGCATAGTTGTAACGACCCCAAAATAGGTCCATTCTATCCAACCTATTCTGAGTCAAATACATGGTACAGAAAATAACTACAACTTTATTACAACAATTATCGTGCAAAATACAACAACACATATGTTGTGAGTTTGGATACCAACTGTGACTCATGTTCCAACCGTGGACATCACCTCACAATGACACCTTACATAAAAGTATAGTCAAAAACTGTTTTAGAAATTAGAATCTTTGGGAAGTGCTCAAGGAAACCTTCGTATATGGGAGGCCACGCGTCTAGGTTATGATAGATATCATGTAAGACCCCGAATTTTATGAAATAAAAGTATTCAATTTTTCTTATAATTACTATTCAGTAAATGGTTAAATTGATAAAAGTTTAAAGTTATGGGTGAAATGTGAATATTTTTTTCAAAATAAGCAAGTGGTTATAAAATAATCATTGTTGTCGAGGAATATTCGTTTGGTCGTAGAATATTCTTTCTGTCGGGGAATATTCGTACGACGGCGCAGCTATTTGTGGGCCCCATAACGAATAACTGTCGGGTGAAGAAAACGACAAATTTGAGTTTTTACAAATAACGGCGAAGTTGTTACCGTTAATACTGTTGAAATACCCGGTGGTTAAAATACAGTAATACGCGTTATTGCACAGTAGCACACGGTATTGCATAGTATTTTTGAAATTATTGATTCTTACGTAAGAAGGCACTACTCAATAATTGTTACAGTAATTACCGTTTAATATTTTATTTTATTGATTTAATAATTGCTACGTTGAAATTTTATATTATTGTTGTTCAATAATTGTCACTGCACAGTATTTCCCATTATCAGATCAATAATTCATATTATTTAAATAATATTATTAGATAACATTATTGGCAATGTCTAGAAAGTTCTGTCTAAGGAGAGGTTTGGTCATCTAATTGCGCGCCAGTAAGGAGAAATCCTTATTGGAAAGCCCCCTCTTTCCTGGGAACGGCCTGGTTGTCATAAATGTGATTCTGTAATATTATTTGTGAATAATTAATTATTGATTCATATGATAAGAAAATATTTATTTTATGTGGATATAAATGAGGGATATATTTTTGTGGTTAAAAATGAAGAAGTTAATGTTGAGGTTTTTATCCGTATTTTTGTCGGAATGGAGGTATTAAAAATCAGGGTTTTTTGAGATATTTTGCGGGGGTTATAATTTTTAATCCGATCGTTGGATCGTGGTAATTTTTGGATATGTTATACATATATAAGTTGAGTATATGCCCACAAATTTTGAACCGTTAAAAATGAACGTATGATTTGTTATGAATTTTAAGAGGTGGCTGATTCGGAAATCAGGTTATAAATTATTTTTGGTGGAAAATTCTAGAATTGGTGGGCCTCACTTGTGGTTGGTGAAGAAATGTGCTGAATTATATTTTAAATGTGGTGGGTGGGAATAGTAGCAGGTAAAGCCATCAGGTTGCAGGTCAAACCTACCAAAATTTTCCTATAAATAGAGGGCTAAGTTAGAATTGAAAATCACACCAAAAACATAAGCTTTCTCTCTTTCTCTCTCTATATTATGAAGGATATTTTGTGAGTATTTAGATACTTTGAGAGTTGCTATTCAGTGCAAGTTTCCTTCGGCTTTACATTCCGGTCAGAAGTACTGCTGTTTTGAGGTAAGGGATAGTAAGGGATAGTAATGGATTTTAAGGGTTGTTATGATTTTCAGTTTCGTAATTTTTCTGATCTTCAAAAATTCTGGAAAAATTTGAAATGATATTTTGATGAGTTTTCTTGATTGTGTCCAAAAATGGTAATTTTTGGATGTATAGATTGAGAGTTATGAATTTTATGAGAAAAGACTATTTTAAAAGTAACAGCTTATAATTCCTTGTGGTTAACTCCAAAATTGATGAAATTTTTATTGGGAGTACATGTATATGATAGAAGTATACTCTGAAAATTTCAGAATTTTTAGACAAAAGTACAATTTTTGATAAATGTCTAAATATTTGGCTATTTTGGCCATATGAAAAATAGTAAATGACTTTTAAAAATTCTGAGAAAAATATATGTTCACTATAGGACTATATTATGCTAAATCCCAGAAAAAAAATATTTTTAAAACTGATTTGGTATTTTTCATGAAAATGGTCTAGTTATGAGTAAATGAATTAAATATGTTTTGTGAGGAAAGAAAATTAGAAAATAGGATTTTATGGCTTGAGAATCCTATATGAGGTATATGCAGATTTTTGATGAGGGTTTTGGTTATTGATGATGAAATTGTAAGAGTTGGCATTTTATGATGATTAAATGCATTAATTAGTAAAGTGTAAACAATTAAAATAAATTGTTTATAAATTTAAGTAATGTTATTCTTTCAATATCATTATACCGAAATATTGGTATGAATTTTATTGTAGAATTTCTATCTTTTGTGTCGGGGTTACTATTCATGAGTTACGAATATTACTCTTGAGATTAAAACTATATGTTGATCATATTATTTTTATCATCATGTATAACATTTTTATAACCCTGATGTTGAAATTCTCTTTCACTGGAGTGTAAAGATGGGTAGATTATTGGTATGATCATGACTATGGTTCTCTTTGGCCTGTAGTGCAAAGTTGAATTGTGACTGGTATGATCATGACCATTGAATTTATAATTGAATATCTTAAGCTTAAGTGCAAAGGTGAATTGATCAACATGGTTATAATTATTGTTTATATAAATTCTGAAATGATTATATATTTCTTTGAGATATGAATATATTTGGCCTGTAGTGCAAATATGAATTGTTGATGAATATCTTTGGCATGTAGTGCAAAGATGACATGTTGATGAATATCTTTGGCCTGTAGTGCAAAGATGAACTGTTGATGAATATCTTTGGCCGGTAGTGCAAAGATGAACTGTTGTTGAATATCTTTGGCCCGTAGTGCAAAGATGGTTTGTTGATGAATATCTTTGGCCCGTAGTGCAAAGATGGATTTGTTAGTATGATTATAAACAGGAACTGTGATTTGGTATAACCGTGATCTTTGACGTTTCAGGTAAAGACAGGTGATGATAATATTCTTCGTCCTGGGTGGGAAGAAAAATTTAGAATCACAATTATGATTATGAGTTATTCATATGATTGTGGAAAGGAACTGTTGATTGATGTTACAGGGATAAAATATTGTTGATGGATTTTTAACATGGAGAAGATAATAGACTTTATAGTCTATTTGACTCTTCTAATGGATTGCTCGTTCCGCTGCAACTATGGTTGAAATTTTTATCATTTACCATATGTTCTAAATCTCTGATTTATTATTGATGAATGCTATTGATAATTTAATTATCTTTAGTCATGATATTCTTTACTGAGCTAGTTGTGCTCACCCTTTTACTTCACAATTCCTTTCAGGTAATAAGAGTGTAGCTGGGTCGAGCGAGGGTAACGGGAAAATAGAACGGTGGTCTCTAGCTGTGGATGTTCTCCCGAAGCAGTATAAAAAAGTTCATTTAGTAGTTATATTTGGTGAATCCAATAGGGTAAGGTGTACCCAACGTTGGAAGGGTGGTTTGCCACTATCATACAAGATGTCTAACGACATACAACCTCGTGTCATCATAAGACAGGGATGTGCTCATCCACTTGCTGAGTATATATACGAGCACTACCTATATAATCTTGGTGTTTGTTTGAAGTATAATTCTCAATTAGAGACAGTGGAGATAATGATAAGTCAAGAGAAGACTCACCATTGGGAAGAATATGATAGTAATCTTCTCGTTTTTTTTTGGAATCTATTGGGTCGACCAAGGATAATTCTGTGGCCATATGATATCTATCATAACCTAGACGCGTGGCCTCCCATGTACGAAGGTTTCCTTGAGCACTTCCCAAAGATTCTAATTTCTAAAACAGTTTTTGACTATACCTTTATGTAAGGTGTTATTGTGAGGTGATGTCCACAGTTGGAACATGAGTCACATTTGGTATATATTTGTATCCAAACTCACAGCATATGTGTTGTTGCATTTTGCACGACAATTGTTGTAATAAAGTTGTAGTTGTTTTCTGTACCATGTATTTGACGACTCAGAATGGGTTGGGTGGAATGGACCTATTTTGGGGTTGTCACATATCATATGGCCACAGAATTATTCTTGGTTGACCCAATAGACCCCAAAGAAAAATGAGAAGATTACTATCATATTCTTCCCAATGGCGAGTCTTCTCTTGACATATCATTATCTCTACTGTCTCTAATTGAGAATTATACTTCAAACAAACACCAAGATTATATAGGTAGTGCTCGTATATATACTCAGCAAGTGGATGAGCACATCCCTGTCTTATGATGACACGAGGTTGTATGTCGTTAGACATCTTGTATGATAGTGGCAAACTACCCTTACAACGTTGGGTACACCTTACCCTATTGGATTCACCAAATAAAACTACTAAGTGAACTTTTCTATACTGCTTCGGGAGAACATCCACAGCTAGAGACCACCGTTCTATTTTCCCGTTACCCTCGCTCGACCCATCTACACTCTTATTACCTGAAAGGAATTGTGAAGCAAAAGGGTGAGCACAACTAGCTCAGTAAAGAATATCATGACTAAAGATAATTAAATTATCAATAGCCTTCATCAATAATAAATCAAAGATTTAGAACATATGGTAAATGATAAAAATTTCAACCATAGTTGCAGCGGAATGAGCAATCCATTAGAAGAGTCAAATAGACTATAAAGTCTATTATCTTCTCCATGTTAAAAATCCATCAATAATGTTTTATCCCTGTAACATCAATCAACAATTCTGGTCCACAATCATATGAATAACTCATAATCATAACTATAGTTCTAAATTCCTCTTCTCATCCAGGACGAAGATAATTTTCATCACCTATCTTTACCTGAAACATCAAAGATCATGGTTACACCAAATCACATTTCCTGTTCATAATCATACTAATAGCTTCATCTTAGCACTACGGCCAAAGATATTCATTTGTATCACCAGTTGGTCATGTTTATCTCAACATCTGTTCATCTTTGCACTACTGGCCAAAGATATTCAACAACATGTCATCTTTGCACTACGGGCCAAAGATATTCATCAACAATTCATCTTTGCACTACAGGCCAAAGATATTCATCAATATTTCATCTTTGCACTACAGGCCAAAGATATTAATATCTCAAAGAAATATATAATCATTTCAGAATTTATATAAACAATAATTATAACTATGTTGATCAATTCACCTTTGCACTTAAGCTAAAGATATTCACTTATAAATTCAATGGTTATGATCATACCAATCAACGATTCAACTTTGCACTACTGGCCAAAGATAACCCATAGTCATGATCATACCAAAAATTTACCCATCTTTACACTTAAGTCAAAGAGAAATATCATCATTAGGGTTATAAAATGTTATATATAATAATAAAAATAATATGAACAACATCTAGTTTTAATCTCAAGAGTAATATTCGTAAATCAACTATAATTTGGTTAGAAAAAGAAACAAATTTTTATCATGAATAGTAACTCATAAATAGTAAACCCGACATAAAAAGGTAGAAATTTCACAATAAAATCTATACCAGTATTTCGGTATAATGATATTGAAAGAATAATATTTCTTAAGCTTATAAACAATTTATTTAAATTGTTTACACTTTATTAAATAATGCATTTAATCATTCTAACATACCAAACTTATAAGATTTTATCACCAATAATCAAAACCCTCATCAAAAATCTGCATATACCTCATATAGGATTCTTAAAGTCATAGAATCCTATTTTCCAATTTTCTTACTTCACAAAACATATTTAATTCATTTACTCATAACTAGACTATTTTTATGAAAAATATCAAATCAGTTCCAAAAATATTTCTTTTCTGAGATTTAGCATAATATAGTCCCATAGTGAACATATATATTTTTTAGAATTTTTAAAAGTCATTTAGTATTTTTCATATGGCCAAAACAGCCGAATATTTAGACATTTATCAAAAATTATACTTTTGTCTAAAAATTCTGAAATTTACAGAGTATACTTCTATCATATACATGTACTCCCAATAAAAATTTCATCAATTTTGGAGTTAACCACAAGGAATTATAAGCTGTTACTTTTAAAATAGTCTTTTCTCATAAAATTCATAACTCTCAATCTATACATCCAAAAATCACCATTTTTGGACACAATCAAAAAAACTCATCAAAATATCATTTCAAATTTTTCCAGAATTTTTGAAGGTCAGAAAAATTACAAAACTGAAAAACACAATAACCCTTAAAATTCTTTACTATCCCTTACCTCAAAAGAGCAGTACTTCTGATCGGTATGCAAAGTCGAATGAAACTTGCATTGAATAGCAACTCTGAAAGTATCTAAATACTCACAAAATATGTTTCATAATATAGAGAGAGAAAGAGAGAAAATTTGTTTCTGGTGTGATTTTCAATTCTAACTTAGCCCTCTATTTATAGGAAAATTTTAGTAGGCTTGACCTGCAACCTGATGGCTTTACCTGCTACTATTCTCACCCACCACATTTGAAATATAATTCAGCACATTTCTTCACCAACCACAAGTGGGGCCCACGAATTCTAGAATTTTCTATCAAAATGATAAACTCCAAAAATTCAATAATTTCTGAACCAGTCATCTTGTATAATTCATAATAAATCATACGTTCATTTTTAACGGTTCAAAATTTGTGGGCATATACTCAACTTATATATGTATAACATATCCAAAAATTACCACGATCCAACGGTCGGATTAAAAATTATAACCCCCGCAAAATATTTCAAAAACCCTGATTTTTAATACCTCCATTCTGACAAAAATACGGATAAAAACTTCAACATTAACTCCTTCATTTTTAACCACAAAAATATATCCCTCGTTTATATCCACATAAAATAAATATTTTCTTATCATATGAATCAATAATTAATTATTCATAAATAATATTACAGAATCACATTTATGACAACTAGGCCGTTCCCAGGAAAGAGGGGGCTTTCCAATAAGAATTTCTCCTTACTGGCGCGCAATTAGGTGACCAAACCTCTTCTTAGACAGAACTTTCTAGACATTGCCAATAATGTTATCTAATAATATTATTCAAATAATATGAATTATTGATCTGATAATGGGAAATACTGTGTAGTGACAATTATTGAACAACAATAATATAAAATTTTAACGTAGCAATTATTGAATCAATAAAATAAAATATTGAACAGTAATTACTGTAACAATTATTGAGTAGTGCCTTCTTACGTAAGAATTAATAATTGAAAAAAATACTGTGCAATACCGTGTGCTACTGTGCAACTACGCGTATTACTGTATTTTAACCACCAGGTATTCCAACAGTGTTAACGGTAACAACTATGCCGTTAATTATAAAAACTCAATTTTTGTCGTTATCTTCATCCGACAGTTATTCTGTTATGGGGCCCACAAATGTCTGCGCCGACGTACGAATATTCCCCGACAGAAAGAATATTCCACGACCAAACGAATATTCCCCGACAACAATGATTATTTTATAACCACTTGCTTATTTTGAAAAAAAATTCATATTTCACCCATAACTTTAAATTTTATTAATTTAACCATTTACTGAATAGTAATTATAAGAAAATTTGAATACTTTTATTTTAATAAAATTCGGGGTCTTACAATCTCCACTCCTTATGAAATTTCGTCCCCGAAATTTACGTACCTGGTATTTCGAAGAGTTGAGAATACCTTGCTTCCATTTCAGATTCTATCTCTCAGATCATCATGATTTCTCCATTGCTCATCTCCCATGATAACTTCATTTGGGTTCCTCATTTGTTGGGAAGTCATGACAACCGCCATCCCTCGAACTACTCGGCTTTGACTTGTCTGGAGCAGCATTTGGCGTCATCATTACCGTTAGAATATACCTTTCTATAGGACATATTCCTCCCTCAACTGCCTCTTTGTACTCCTCATTCATGATCTGAATCATCAATCTTCGATCCATATCGGATTCAGGTTGACCGCTATGTACAGGGTAATTCAAAACTCGATGTTGGGTTCTCCCAATTGCTTTCCAAAAAGAGAAATTCATATAATCTATTTTAGCCTTCTTAGATCGAACATCTCTTTCCACAATATCCACGTGTCGTGCGTCTTTTGCCCATGCATCACTTATTCTCCCTCGTTCAGTTTTTTCTTCTTTCAGCTCAGATTCCATTTTTATCATTTTATACTCTGCCAAAGAATGCTTCTGTTCAAGCATCACATATCGGGTAACACAAGCTTGAATTGTTGCATCCTTTTGTTCCACGACCGCCTGTCGTTCTTCTGCCTGCTCTTCTAACTCATGAATACGATTTTTAAATTCTACATTTTGATCATATAATACCTCTAATAAACTCTCCTCTGGTACTTCTTCTTCCTCTTCTTCCTCAGTCTCAACTGTTACCTCTGCGACTATCTCGGGTGCAACTATCAATTCTTCACTCACCACATGGATATCTCTAATTCTTTCTTCGTCTGACATCACATTATCACGGTTAGTGATTAGAGGTATCCTCACAGTCTCATTCACTCCATTGTTAGCATTCTCAGCTGCCATTCTCAAATACTGCCATAAAACAAGGGTTAATTAAATAAATTAACATATCACATAATATCCCAATATTATGATTGACCAACAAATAAGCTTAGGTAGGACATACTAGCGAAGGATTTACTCATCTCTCCTCTCCTGGTTGTATTCCCCGATCTTCGCCAGAAATCATATCCCTAAGCTCTGATACCAAATGTAACGACCCCAAAATAGGTCCATTCCATCCAACCTATTCTGAGTCGCCAAATACATGGTACAGAAAATAACTACAACTTTATTACAACAATTGTCGTGCAAAATACAACAACACATATGTTGTGAGTTTGGATACCAACTGTGACTCATGTTCCAACCGTGGATATCACCTCACAATGACACCTTACATAAAAGTATAGTCAAAAACAATTTTAAAAATTAGAATATTTGGGAAGTGCTCAAGGAAACCTTCGTACATAGGAGGCCATGCGTCTAGGTTATGATAGATATCATATGGCCACAGAATTATTCTTGGTTGACCCAATAGACCCCAAAGAAAAACGAGAAGATTACTATCATATTCTTCCCAATAGTGAGTCTTCTCTTGACATATCATTATCTCTACTGTCTCTAATTGAGAATTATACTTCAAACAAACACCAAGATTATATAGGTAGTGCTCGTATATATACTCAGCAAGTGGATGAGCACATCCCTGTCTTATGATGACACGAGATTGTATGTCGTTAGACATCTTGTATGATAGTGGCAAACCACCCTTACAACGTTGGGTACACCTTACCCTATTGGATTCACCAAATAAAACTACTAAATGAACTTTTCTATACTGCTTCGGGAGAACATCTACAGCTAGAGACCACCGTTCTATTTCCCCGTTACCCTCGCTCGACCCAGCTACACTCTTATTACGTGAAAGAAATTGTGAAGCAAAAGGGTGAGCACAACTAGCTCAGTAAAGAATATCATGACTAAAGATAATTAAATTATCAATAGCCTTCATCAATAATAAATCAGAGATTTAGAACGTCTGGTAAATGATAAAAATTTCAACCATAGTTGCAGCGGAACGAGCAATCCATTAGAAGAGTCAAATAGACTATAAAGTCTATTATCTTCTCCATGTTAAAAATTCATCAACAATGTTTTATCCCTGTAACATCAATCAACAATTCTGGTCCACAATCATATGAATAACTCATAATCATAACTGTAGTTCTAAATTCCTCTTCTCATCCAGGACGAAGATAATTTTCATCACCTATCTTTACCTGAAACATCAAAGATCATGGTTACACCAAATCACATTTTCTGTTCATAATCATACTAATAGCTTCATCTTTGCACTACGGCCAAAGATATTCATTTGTATCACCAATTGGTCATGTTTATCTCAACATCTGTTCATCTTTGCACTACTGGCTAAAGATATTCAACAACATGTCATCTTTGCACTACGGGCCAAAGATATTCATCAACAATTCATCTTTGCACTACAGGCCAAAGATATTCATCAATATTTCATCTTTGCACTACAGGCCAAAGATATTAATATCTCAAAGAAATATATAATCATTTCAGAATTTATATAAACAATAATTATAACCATGTTGATCAATTCACCTTTGCACTTAAGCTAAAGATATTCACTTATAAATTCAATGGTCATGATCATACCAATCAACGATTCAACTTTGCACTACTGGCCAAAGATAACCCATAGTCATGATCATACCAAAAATTTACCCATCTTTACACTCAAGTCAAAGAGAAATATCATCATTAGGGTTATAAAAATGTTATATATAATAATAAAAATAATATGATCAACATCTAGTTTTAATCTCAAGAGTAATATTCGTAAATCAACTAT
Organism: Panax notoginseng; assembly: GCA_016801055.1. Lineage (NCBI taxonomy): Eukaryota > Viridiplantae > Streptophyta > Magnoliopsida > Apiales > Araliaceae > Panax > Panax notoginseng. The sequence continues at coordinate 11,441,497 of CM029021.1, read as the reverse complement.
AATTTGGTTAGAATAAGAAACAAATTTTTATCGTGAATAGTAACTCATAAATAGTAAACCCGACATAAAAAGGTAGAAATTTCACAATAAAATCTATACCAGTATTTCGGTATAATGATATTGAAAGAATAATATTTCTTAAGCTTATAAACAATTTATTTAAATTGTTTACACTTTATTAAATAATGCATTTAATCATTCTAACATACCAAACTCATAAGATTTTATCACCAATAATCAAAACCCTTATCAAAAATCTGCATATACCTCATATAGGATTCTCAAAGTCATAGAATCCTATTTTCCAATTTTCTTACTTCACAAAACATATTTAATTCATTTACTCATAACTAGACTATTTTTATGAAAAATATCAAATCAGTTCCAAAAATATTTCTTTTCTGAGATTTAGCATAATATAGTCCCATAGTGAACATATATTTTTTTTAGAATTTTTAAAAGTCATTTAGTATTTTTCATATGGCCAAAACAGCCGAATATTTAGACATTTATCAAGAATTATACTTTTGCCCAAAAATTCTGAAATTTACAGAGTATACTTCTATCATATACATGTACTCCCAATAAAAATTTCATCAATTTTGGAGTTAACCACAAGGAATTATAAGCGGTTACTTTTAAAATAGTCTTTTCTCATAAAATTCATAACTCTCAATCTATACATCCAAAAATCACTATTTTTGGACACAATCAAGAAAACTCATCAAAATATCATTTTAAATTTTTCCAGAATTTTTGAAGGTCAGAAAAATTACGAAACTGAAAAACACAATAACCCTTAAAATTCTTTACTATCCCTTACCTCAAAAGAGCAGTACTTCTGATCGGTATGCAAAGCTTAAGCAAAGTTGCACTGAATAACAACTCTCAAAGTATCTAAATACTCACAAAATATGCTTCATAATATAGAGTGAGAAAGAGAGAAAACTTGTTTCTGGTGTGATTTTCAATTCTAACTTAGCCCTCTATTTATAGGAAAATTTTAGTAGGCTTGACCTGCAACCTGATGGCTTTACCTGCTACTATTCCCACCCACCACATTTGAAATATAATTCAGCACATTTCTTCACCAACCACAAGTGGGGCCCACCAATTCTAGAATTTTCCATCAAAATGATAAACTCCGAAAATTCAATAATTTCTGAACCAGTCATCTTGTAAAATTCATAATAAATCATACGTTCATTTTTAACGGTTTAAAATTTGTGGACATATACTCAACTTATATATGTATAACATATCCAAAAAATACCACGATCCAACGGTCGGATTAAAAATTATAACCCCCACAAAATATCTCAAAAACCCTGATTTTTAATACCTCCATTCCGACAAAAATACGGATAAAAACCTCAACATTAACTCCTTCATTTTTAACCACAAAAATATATCCCTCGTTTATATCCACATAAAATAAATATTTCCTTATCATATAAATCAATAATTAATTATTCATAAATAATATTACAGAATCACATTTATGACAACCAGGCCGTTCCCAGAAAAGAGGGGGCTTTCCAATAAGAATTTTTTCTTACTGGCGCGCAATTAGATGACCAAACCTCTCCTTAGACAGAACTTTCTAGACATTGCCAATAATGTTATCTAATAATATTATTCAAATAATATGAATTATTGATCTGATAATGGGAAATACTGTGCAGTGATAATTATTGAACAACAATAATATAAAATTTCAACGTAGCAATTATTGAAGCAATAAAATAAAATATTGAACAGTAATTACTGTAACAATTATTGAGTAGTGCCTTCTTACGTAAGAATTAATAATTGAAAAAAATATTATGCAATACCGTGTGCTACTGTGCAACTACGCGTATTACTGTATTTTAACCACCAGGTATTCCAACAGTGTTAACGGTAACAACTACGCCGTTAATTATAAAAACTCAATTTTTGTCGTTATCTTCATCCGACAGTTATTCTGTTATGGGGCCCACAAATGTCTGCGCCGTAGTACGAATATTCCCCGACAGAAAGAATATTCTACGACCAAACGAATATTCCCCGACAACAATGATTATTTTATAACCACTTGCTTATTTTGAAATTTTTTTTCATATTTCACCCATAACTTTAAACTTTTATTAATTTAACCATTTACTGAATAGTAATTATAAGAAAAATTGAATACTTTTATTTCATAAAATTCGGGGTCTTACAATAGTAGCACACGGTATTGATTATTGATGCTTACGTAAGAAGCCACTTAGTTTTACTCAATTATTGTTACAGTAATTACTGCATAGTATCTCATATTATTGATTCAATTATTGTCACAGTGTCATCTGAATAATATTTTATGTTATTAAATCAATAATTGAGACGATAAAGTTATTCATATTATTATTTGCAATATTAACGATGTCTAGAAAGTTCTGTCGAGGAGAGGTTTGGTCACCTAATTGCGCGCCAATAGGGAGAAATCCTTATCGGAAAGCCCCTTCTTTCCTGGAAATGATCTGGTCGTTAAATATTGTGAGTTATAATATTAATGATGAATAATTATGGAAAGATTAAATATGTGTTGATTGAAGATAAAATGATTTGTGGTAATATTTATTCAATCTTTGATATAAATAAGAAGTCTGTTATGAGACGTTTGTGGTAAGTTTGGTTTATTCTATAGGGGCCCATATGCCATCATCTAAGAGTCACTTTCGCCAATAGTAATTGCCTTTACCAGACGTCAAACCACTTGCCGCTTCATATTATAGGCGTCAAACCAATTCTCGTTTCACATTACAGGCGTCGACCAATTGTCGTTTCACATTACAGGCATCGATCAATTGTCGTTTCACATTACAGGCGTCGACCAATTGTCGTTTCATATTACAGGCGTCGTCCAATTGTCGTTTCACATTACAGGCGTCAAACCACTTATTTTTTTACATTACAAGCGTCAAACCATTTTTCTTTTCACATCACCAGTCGTCAAGCCACTTGCCTTTTCACATTGCAAGGGCTAAACTAGAAATCTTCTATAAATAGAAGCTTAATTATTCTTTCACCTATTCACTACGACTCACATGAGAATTCTATAGAGAGAGAATCAGAGAGAAAGAATAAGAAGAATAAGAGTATTCTGTTACTACACTATTTCTGTATCCAATCTCCTACTAAGGTAAGGGGTATTATTTCTTTCGTATTCGTAAGGGATATTATTTCTTTCGTATTCGTAAGGGGTATTATTTCTTTCGTATTCGTAAGTGATGTTATTTTTGTTCAATATTAGCTTGAAATAATATTTTCTTCCATACTCTGTAGTATGTAAGTAATATTATTTTATTTCAGATTTCGAAATCTATACTCTCGTTTTGTTAAAATTTTGGCTTCTATACTCTATGAAATTAGTAAAATATTCTTAATATTTGCGCTTCATCCAGTATCCTTGAACTTGTTTTATTGAATTCTTATATCATTGTCATCATCCTCATGTTTATATTATGTTGAAAGTCATCTGTGGCCTGTAGTGCATAGATGGACTTGGTATGATTATGTCCAGGGATTATTCGGTATAATCATGATCGTAATGTTACAAATGATGTGGTAAAAGTCCTTATTGGCCCGTAGTGCATTGATGGACAGTTGTTGGCATGATCATAACCATTGATTAATACACAAATATCCTTGGCCCGTAGTGCATGAATAATTTGTGGTCGTGATACTAAAGAATATCCTTGGCCGTAGTGCATGAATGATGTGGATTATTTATTAAGCTGAGTCTCAAAGATAAAAGTGATAAAAAAACCTTTTAAATCATAGAAGATAGTAGATTTTATTCTCTACTTGACTCTTCTAATGGATTGCTTGTTCCGCTGCAGTTAAACTTGATGTTTGCTATATTTTATCAATTTAACACTGTTAAAGGCCAACGATAAATTATTCTGCATTATCTTAGTTATAATATTTAATTTTTTAATAGCACTTTAACACGCAAGTATACGCGTTCAATTGTAATATTCAGCAAGCAAGGATATCGTTCCCACGAGAAAATAGACTAATATTTATCAATTACTAATTTCAATGCAATTACTCCTATTTTAAACTACAAAATATTGTTTATGATTTGAAAATTAAACTTAACAAAACTAATAATTAAAATAAGAATTTCACAAGAATAACTGCAGATTTAACAGATTAAGATTACAACTTCCCTTAGTATTTCATTTAAACCAATTTACTTCCCATTTAAATCAATTAATTAATATGAATCATTATCCAAGAATGCTTTATAGAACTAATTCACACACTTTTTCCAAAACACGTGAACAAATCCTCCTAATTCCAATCCTTAAGACACATAATTACAAGGAACACCCCAGTTAATCAACTCACTATATTCCTATGTGAATCAAGTTAATTAGGGTTTTATGCATAAATTCTTTCAAAGGATACAAAAGACACATAGGTATATTCCTATCCTACATGCTAATCATATTAACCCTATTCAGATTATATGAACAGATGTTATCATATCCAGATCTCAATCTATACTCCATCTTCCAATTTTATATAGATTATCACAGTAATTGTTGGCCAAACAATTAATCAATAAACAAAAGATATAATAAATAATTCAATAAAATCCAACTTTCATTCAATGGAAAGATTTAATTTAAACTACATACCAAGTTCCGTTGCAATCTTAATGAAAATTTAGTTCATGATAATAATAAAGAAAAACATCATCCAGATTAATAATCCAAACATCCCAGATAATTACAAAAGATAAAACTAGAGAAGAAAAGAAGAAATTCTGAATTTGCTCCAATACTCTCTCTTTGATCTTTAGCCCTTGCAATTCTCCTTCGTGTTTTTCTTCGTTGTTCTCTCTACAAAAATCTCTTGAAAAATTAAGTCATACGTCTTTTCTAAAGTCTTCTCCTATTTGTATTGGTCTCCACCCTCTTTTAGATTCCTTTTTGGCTTTAAAAACCCATTTAGCAGTAGAAAAATCCTTCTTCAGCCGCACATGAGCGCCTAGGCGCTCAACCCAGGCCATTTCCAAGCGCCTAGGCGCTGGACCAGGACCGTATATTTATAAAAATGCCACTCAGCTATAATTTTAATGATTTTTGACCTTTTTCTTCTCCCAAATGACCAATTTGTCCCTCCAGCTCCAACCTACAAGAAATAAACACAAAACACATAAAAAGATACTAAAAAATAATTAAAGATAACAATAATTAAGTTTAATAATATCGGATTCGTAAGTATAAAACCTACTCATCAATATTTCTTACTGGGCTAGTTGAGCTCACCCTTTTGCTTTCATTGTCCTCTTTAGGAAATGAGAACGTAGCCGGGACTAGTCGGGGAACGGAGTGACGATCCAGATGATAACATTAGTAGTCCTAACTATTCTATGAAATAGTGTGATAATAAATGTAATGATGACTTATTTTGAGTTTTAATACTGTCTAGAAGATAATATTTGTATTAAAAATCACAGCTTATGTTGTGTCGTATTCTATACGACACTTAACAGTTGTATAAATTAAGTTTGTATTTATATTTTGTACCATGTATTTCAATAATTATTGAAAGATTAAATATGTATTGATTGAAGATAAAATGATTTGTGGTAATATTTATTCAATCTTTGATATAAATAAGAAGTATGTTATGAGACGTTTATGGTAAGTTTGGTTTATTCTATGGGGGCCCATATGCAATCATCTTAGAGTCACTTTCGCCAATAGTAATTGCCTTTACCAGACGTCAAACCACTTGCCATTTCATATTATAGGCGTCAAACCAATTATCGTTTCACATTACAGGCGTCGACCAATTGTCGTTTCACATTACAGGCATCGACCAATTGTCTTTTCACATTACAGGCGTCGACCAATTGTTGTTTCACATTACAGGCGTCGTCCAATTGCCGTTTCACATTACAGGCGTCAAACCACTTATTTTTTTACATTACATGCGTCAAACCATTTTTCTTTTCATATCACCAGTCGTCAAGCCACTTGCCTTTTCACATTACAAGGGCTAAACTAGAAATCTTCTATAAATCGAAGCTTAATTATTCTTTCATTCTCACCAATTCACTACGACTCACATGAGAATTTTATAGAGAAAGAATCAGAGAGAAAGAATAAGAGTATTCTGTTACTACATTATTTCAGTATCCAATCTCCTACTAAGGTAAGGGGTATTATTTCTTTCGTATTTGTAAGGGGTATTATTTCTTTCGTATTCGTAAGGGGTATTATTTCTTTCGTATTCGTAAGGGATGTTATTTTTGTTCAATATTCACTTGAAATAATATTTTCTTCCATACTCTGTAGTATGTAAGTAATATTATTTCATTTCAGATTTCGAATTCTATACTCATTTTGTTAAAATTTTGGCTTTTATACTCCATGAAATTAGTTGAATATCCTTGATATTTGCGCTTTATCTAGTATCCTAGAACTTGTTTTATTGAATTATTATATCATTGCCATCATCCTCATGTTTATATTATGTTGAAAGTCATCTGTGGCCTGTAGTGCATATATGGACTTGGTATGATTATGACCAGGGATTATTCGGTATAATCATGACCGTAATATTACAAATGATGTGGTAAAAGTCCTCATTAGCCCGTAGTGCATTGATGGACAGTTGTTGGCATGATCATAACCATTGATGAATACACGAATATCCTTGGCCCGTAGTGCACGGATAATTTGTGGTCGTGATACTAAAGAATATCCTTGGCCGTAGTGCAGAGATGATGTGGATTATTTATTAAGCTGAGTCTCAGCGATAAAAGTGATGAAAAACCTTTTAAATCATAGAAGATAGTAGATTTTATTCTCTACTTGACTCTTCTAATGGATTGCTTGTTCCGCTGCAGTTAAACTTGATTTTTGTTATATTTTATCAATTTAACACTGTTGAAGGCTAACAATAAATTATTCTGCATTATCTTAGTTATAATATTTCTTACTGGGCTAGTTGAGCTCACTCTTTTGCTTTCATTGTCCTCTTTAGGAAATGAGAACGTAGCCGAGACTAGTCGGAGAACGGAGTGACGGTCCAGATGATAACATTAGTAGTCCTCACTATTCTATAAAATAGTGTGATAATAAATGTAATGAGGACTTATTTTGAGTTTTAATACTGTCTAGAAGATAATATTTGTATTAAAACTCACAGCTTATGTTGTGTCGTATTCTATACGACACTTAACAGATGTATAAATTAAGTTTGTATTTGTATTTTGTACCATGTATTTGGCGACTCAAGATGGGTGATGCATACCTATTTTGGGGACGTCACAATGTGTGTGTGCCGTGTGTGAAGATATATATATATATATATTATATAAGTTTTATTTTTTATATAAAATAGAATATATTATATTTTATTGCATTGTATTTACATAGTATTGCATAGTGTTTGCATAGTACTGTATAGTGTTGCATAGTACTACATTGTATTTGTATAGTGCAGCATAGTAAAATAAATTTTTTAAAAGTTTCAGCCGGTGTGCGCCTATGATTTCCCTCACTGTTCACCCGTGATTATTTCAAATAGTATCATGTCATTCTCCTATAAATAGGATGCTTAGTATAGAAATGAAAATCACACCAGAATCAGAGAATTCTTCTTCTACAATATTGAGCGTATTTCTTTTGAGTTTAAGGAAGTTTTGAGTGTAGAAAATAGTATAAATTTTCTTCAAAAATATCTCCACCATACTAGTCAGAAATATTCTCCTTTTAAGGTAAAGAATATTATTTTTGTTCAATATTCTATGAAATAATATTTTCTTCCATACTCTGTAGTATGGAAGTAATATTATTTTGTTTCGTATTTCTAATTCTACTCTCATGTTGATAAGTATTGCTTCTATACTCTTGAAATTAGTAGAATATCCTTGAAATTTGCGCTTCATTGAGTATTTTTTCACGGAAATATTTTTCTGAATATTTTTGTTAAATTTTGATCTTTTCATGCCGGGGTACTATTCACGGGATTCTATTCACGAAGTACTATTCACTCAGGTACTATTTCTAGGGATTTCGGCACAACAAATCAACCAACAGCGGAATATAAATTGAACAAAACAAAATAATTTCCGAAACCCAAACCAGGATCCATACGAAACAGATATTAATTCAGTGTTAAGAGATTATACCGATTATGAAATAGCTTCTGAAACACTTCGAATCTCCAACGCAATTCCTCGTGAAACTACATCTCTATGGTATCCACACGAACGCACGCAAACCGTCGCACGATTCTGCAAAGGGAACTACAATACTAGCCACCAAAGAAACATGATTTTGAAACTTTTTCTCTCTAGAGCGACTAGGGTTTTTAGGTTATTATGATTATTCTAAAATGACTGCTACATATTATATATATAGCGGTTAAAAAAGAATTAATCAGTATATATAAATTATCCTATTAATTTAAATTCGTGATTTAAATATTATCAATCATATTGACATATTTAAATATTTACAATTTAAATTAATTCACTTTTAATTACGTTCTATGTGTGTGATCCAATGAGTTATTATTATGTTGGCAATAATTTTAAAATCATATTATAAAATTATAAACAGTGAGCGGCATCTAGTAATGCATCACTGCTACCCAGGTAATAATAAGATCTATGATTCGATGCAACCTTTTCGTGACCATTGTTTCAATGTAATTTAATCCTTTTAACCTTGACATCTTAGATTAAACTCGAGTCATGGAATGTGTCATACTCTTCATAATTTAATCTGAATTTTCTTGATCAATGAGTAGACTATATGTAACGAATCACTATTTGAGCATGACCATGCATTTCATAGTTCTACTCAATCAAGAGGCCTATGGATGTCACCCCTAATATATAGGAGGGTTAAATTCCATCTAGATCACTCATATCCCTCACACGATTCATAATGTACCCAATAATCATCTTTATTGTCCACCCTATTAAAAGTGACTTTTGATGATATCAAAGTACATAAATTTTCGTGTAGTAATATAGTGATTTCAGGTCGGAGGATCATTACATCATTGTCACTATGAGAATCGCTAATGACACTTCGCATTATGCTCCATATAGAATTCTCATGGTGGGTCTGTCTAGTACATCGTTCTCTAACACGTACCTATGCATTGACTTAATATCTCAAATATTTATGACCAATGAGATTTGGTCATCAGTCAATCCACATACTAGTCTCAATGCATCATTATTGTCCCAACAATAATGATACTCGACCAGGGACATTTAAGAGCAATGATACTAATTGTAATTATATAATCTCATGTTCAAGTCACATACTTGAAAATATAAAATTTGTATCACTACTCTAAGGAATTTTGTTATATTAACATTTATATAACGCAGTAAATAAAATCATAATAAAATCATTCACTTATTCAATCAAATATAATATCGAAACGTTAAGCAATTATATTAAATAATTGGCATCTAGGGCACTAACTCTAACACTATTCACCCATTGTACTATTCACGATAAAAATTAATTTCTTTTTTGTTCAAATTATTTTTGATACATGAATATTATTCTTGAATTTTACTCCACAAAGCAGTTATCATGTTGACAATTTGGATATTTTTAAACTCTGGATAAATTAAAAAATTTTAATATTTATCCTTGATTTTATTTGATTGATGCTTATATTATTGTAATCATCCTCATGCTTATATTGTGATAAAAGTCATCTTTGGCCCGTAGTGCATAGATGGACTGCTGATTGGTATGATTATGACCAGGAATTATGTATCGGTATAATCATGATCTGTAATGTTACAAATGATGTGGTAAAAATTATCATTGACCCGTAGTGCATTGATGGATAGTTATTGGCATGATCATGACCACTGGTGATACTAACGAATATCCTTGGCCAGTAGTGCATGGATAATTCGTGGATGTGATAATAATGAATATCCTTGGCCCATAATGCATGAATAATTTATGGATGTGATACTAACGAATATCCTTGGCCCGTGGTGCATAGATAATTCGATGATGTGGATTATTTATTGAGTTGTGTTACAACGATAAAATATTGATGATGAACTTTTAAACCATAGAAGATAATAGATATTATGCTCTACTTGACTCTTCTAATGGATTTCTTGTTCAGCCGCAGTTGGATCATGTAAGATTTATAAACTGTAGATGTAACGAAGGTTTCACCCAACGGAGTTTCAACAGATAAGTTAAAGTCCAATTTCTCCGGAGTCAAGTTTAAACGTTGAGCACAAGCAGGAGAGATAAAAGAATGGGTAAAACCGGTATCTAGTAAATTATAAACTTCGCAAGAATTCAAGATTAGCTTACCCGTGATCACCTCGTTCGGGTTTCTCGCGTTTTGGCCAGTCACGACAAACGCCCTTTCAGGAACCGCTGATTTCGACTTATCCGGGACAACTTTTGGAGTCACCATCCCCGCTGAACTTGGTTTTGCTACAGAACACTCTCGAGCTATATGACCCTCCTTTCAACAGTTATAACATACCTTGGATTGTTGTGGGCAGTTTGGGCTGATATGTCCCTCTTTCCACATTTGTAACATACGACCGGTGGTCGTTCTCCTCCCCTAGAAACAGTTGATGTTTGTACTGACGTCTTCACGTTATCATTGTTGTACCTTCTCTTCTTGAAATCTCCTCCCGACTCGCTCCTTCTATTATCACGACCACGATTACCACCAGAGTGGTTACCGCTTTTGTCTGAATTCTCCCTGCTGGTTTTCATTGCTTCGATGACTGCCGCCACCGGTATGACCCTGGTTGTGGTCCCTCGGTTACACATACTCATTATCTCGTTCTAATAATTGAGCCCTGTTTACAACATCTGAATATAAAGAAAATTTATGAGAGATAAGATATTGCCGAATCTCGGGTTTTAGACCTCACAGAAACATCCTTGTCATTCGTTCCTCATTTTCGACCAAATGAGGTGCAAACCTGGATAACTCTGCAAACTTCGCCTCGTACTAGGACACCGTCATGTTGTTTTGTTCCAGTCTGATAAACTCCACCTCCTTCATATGACGAATACTTTCAGGAAAGTACTTGTCATTGAACAGTTTTTGAAATGTTTTCCAAGACATGTTGAGTGCGTCAGGCTGGGTACGCTTCACAGACTCCCACCAGTAGTCTGCCTCACCGCGGAACATAAAGGTGGCGAATGGAACCTTCTGTTCCTCCGTGCATCCCAAGACATCGAATATCTTGGTAATTTGCTTGACCCACGTTTCCGCCATGATCGGATCCGGCTTTCCCTTAAATTCTGGTGGTCCCAATTCTTTGAACTGCTTAGCTGTGACAAACCGCGCGTTGTTATCATTTCCACCCGTATTCTGCACACAAGTCTCCCTCGTCTGATTTTGCATGAACTGCAAAAAGCTCCTAAACATTCCATCATTCATAGTTTGCTCGGTAACATTGTTTACAGGAGGAATATTGCTTTCCTGTTGCACGTTCCCCTGGGTGGTGATCAAAGGTATCTCCACGGTCTGATTTACTCCATTATTAACGTTCTCAGCTGCCATTCTTAAATACTGCCATAAAACAAGGGTTAATAGTCATGTCATATATTATCCCTATACTCTGACCGACCAAATAAACACCAAATAAACTTAGTCAGGTCATACTAGCGAAGGAATTCCCCGTCTCTCCCCTCCTAGTTCTTGTCTCACATCTCAGCTAGGGATCATATCCCTAAGCTCTGATACCAATTGTGACGCCCCCAAAATAGGTATACAACACCCATTCTGAGTCGCCAAATACATGGTATAGAAAGCAAACTACAACTTCAATAATACAATTATCGTGCAAAATACGACAACACATACCGTGAGTTTAAATACAAATATTGTCTTCTAGACAATATCCACACTCAAATAAGTCCTCAATACAATTATTCAAATACTATTTTACAGAAATAGTGAGGACTGCTAAAACATCTTTCTAGAACCATCACTCCATACCCCGACTAGATCCTGCTATGTTCTCACCTCCTGAGAAGAAAAATAGAACAAAAAAGAAAAGGGTGAGCTCAACTAGCCCAGTAAAGAATATTATGACTAAGATAATATACAACAAATTATCGTTAGTCTTCAACAGGGAAAAATCTGATAGAATATAATCGACAACAAGTTTTAGATCAACAACTGCAGCGGAAACAACAAACCATTAGAAGAGTCAAGTAGAGAATGAATTCTACTATCTTCTAAGATTTAAAAGTCCATCATCAATATTTTATCCCTGTAACGTCAATTAATAATCATCTTTATTCAAATATTCATCTTTGCACTATAGGCTAAAGATATTCATTTGTATCACCTGTCAGTCGTGTCCATCTCAACACCTGTTCATCTTTGCACTACAGGCCAAAGATATTCATCAAGTAATCATACATTTTTGCACTACAGGCCAAAGATATTTAGTAATATCATCATTTAGGACTGAGGATGATGAAAAATATCTTAAAGAAAACGAATCCAGTGAGACAGAAGGACAAATAGTAGGGATTCGTATAACAGTTTATCCAAGATCAATAATACTTCATAATAATCAATTGTGAAGCAAAATTCAAAAATAAAGATCAAAACATGGATACAATCAAAGATAGTAACCATAATAGACATCTTGGACAAAAAGAGAAAATTTTATTTTTCGGTGAATAGTGCCGTATTCGTGAATAGTGCCGTATACGTGAATAGTAACGTATACATAAATAGTAACCCCAACGCAAAAAGTTCCAAATTTGATAAAAACTCATGTTAATATTTCAGCATAATGATATTGAAGAAAATAATATCATTTAAGAAGAAAATAATATCCCTTACCTCAAAATATCCGTACTTCTGGTCGGAATACCGGTATAAGGCTAAAAGAAACTTGCTCTGATGAATAGAAACTCTCAAAGTATCTAAATACTCACAAAATACACTCAATAATCTAGAGAGAGAAAGAGAGAAAATTTGTTTCTGGTGTGATTTTCAATTCTAACTTAGCCCTCTATTTATAGAAAAATGTTAGCACGCCGAAGCAGACTTAAGCTGCAACCTGATGGCTTTACCTGCTACTATTACCACCCACCACATTTGAATAAAAATCTCAGCACATTTCTTCACCAACCAAGAGTGGGGCCCACCAATTCTAGAATTTTCTACCAAAATAATAAACTCCGAAAATTCAATAATTTCTGAACCAGTCATCTCGTAAAATTCATAATAAATCATACGTTCATTTTTAACGGTTCAAAATTTGTAGACATATACTCAACTTATATATGTATAACATAGCCAAAAATTACCACGATCCAACGGTCGGATTAAAAATTATAACCCCCGCAAAATATCTCAAAAACCCTGATTTTTAATACCTCCATTCCGACAAAAATACTGATAAAAACCTCAACATTAACTCCTTCATTTTTAACCACAAAAATAAATCCCTCATTTATATCCACATAAAATAAATATTTTCTTATCATATGAATAAATAATTAATTATTCACAAATAATATTACAGAATCACATTTATGACAACCAGGCCGTTCCCAGGAAAGAGGGGGCTTTCCAATAAGGATTTCTCCTTACTGGCGCGCAATTAGATGACCAAACCTCTCCTTAGACAGAACTTTCTAGACATTGCCAATAATGTTATCTAATAATATTATTCAAATAATATGAATTATTGATCTGATAAAGGAAAATACTGTGCAGCAACAATTATTGAAACAATAATAATATAAAATATCAACGCAATAATTATTGAACCAATAAAATAAAATATTGAACAGTAACTACTGTAACAATTATTGAGTAGTGCCTTCTTACGTAAGAATCATTAATTGGTGCAATACCGTGTGCTACTGTATTTTAACCACCGGGTATTCCAACAGTATTAACGGTAACAACTACGCCGTTATTTATAAACAACTTATACTTGTCGTTTTCTTCATCCAATCGCTTTCCGTTATGGGGCCCACACAAGGCTGCGTCGTCGTACGAATATTCCCCGACAGCAAGAATATTCCACGACCAACCGAATATTCACCGACCAAAAATAAATATTTTATAACCACTTGCTTATTTTGCAAAATTTGCACATTTCACCCATAACCAAAGTATTATATCAAATTAACCCCTTATTATTCACAATAATATTTAGAGAAAAGTTGATTTTATTCATTAATAAGTTGGGGTCTTACATATTAGTCATAATATTCTTTATTGGGCTAGTTAAGCTCACCCTTTGCTTTCATTATTCTCTTCAAGAAATGAGAACATAGCCGGGACTAGTCGGGGAATGGAGTGACGGTCCGAGATAGTGACTGTAGTAGTTCTCACTATTTTACAAAATAGTGTGATAATAATTGTAATGAGGACTCTATTTGAGTTTGAATAGTATCTACGCGATAATATTCGTGTTAAAACTCTCAGCTATGTTTTGTCGTATTTTACACGACAGTTGTATAATTAAGTTTATATTTGAATTTTGTACCATATATTTGACGATTCAGAATGGGTTGTGTATACCTTTTTTGGAGGCGTCACACATACCCTGAAAGATTTATTCCTAAAAAATAAAAAAAAATCACCTAGTGATTTTTTGGACCAACCCATTACAGTAAACATGATCCAAAAGTTATAAATGACCCAAGAATTAATTGAAAATAGACTCTTGATTGAAAATTTTAAGAAGAAGACATAAGAAACTAAAAAGGAAATATTCATAGATTTTCATATCCCCTTTTACATCACTCAGGCATTTTATTGAGCCGCTAACATGCTTTTTCTAACAACCCTTACCAATAAAAGAAAGACATACATGAATTGCTAACTCCTAGGTAAAACAACTTTTAATTGAAAAAAACGTTGCGTTTTGATAAGTTGACTTAATAACGGCTATATCTTCTTCTCCCCTGCCTTCCATTCTTAACATTTTTCTCCGATCTCCATCTCTACCTCTTCAACACCGAATTTCACCTCCATATTTTTGGGTAAGCGGAGTTATGGATGTTGAATTAATTATATAGGAACGTGTTATTGCATAGAATAAAATAAAATCAATAATAATAATATTAAGTACTTACATGAATTGATAGAAGTCATCTTGTATGTATCACGCTTTCGTTGCGCTTAAGGGTGAAGGTCTTCAATTGCCTCTCTTAATCTTAGGATGGATGTATAGGTGTGTATATAAAATTTTTGAGACGACAATTGAGACCAAACCCTAGCTATTTTATTTATAGAATAGCTAAGGGTCAAAATCGTCTATCAAGATTATGAAACCCTAGGACCCATTATGTTGAATACTATTAGGAATATTATTTATAGGCCACATAATTAATTACCAAACCCATAAATAAAGTGATTAAATTAATACAATATGTAAGTCCAATAATTACATAAATAGTAGAGGTCACATAAGGAAATAAAATATTCTAACATTCTCCCACTTGACCGAAATACTATATATATACAAAACATAATGTTTACAATCATTAATTTGGCCAAGTATTAATTTAATGTCTACATCTTGTTTAAATAAAAAACACCAATGCGAATTAATACAATCGTTGTGTCACTATTAATACAAGATCCCCATTAGTTACACAATTAATACTTTTATTAAAACAAAGATTAACATTAAGCATAACAGGTATGAATAAAGTTTACATAAGTGGTAATAGATTAAACTCATTCATATAGTCCAAAACATTACCGTACCGTTTGCTCATAAGTTCTCAAGTGTGCACAATAAAGAGAATAGCAAACTATAAACATAATGTGAAGTTCAAAACAACGAGCTCAAAATTGTTATCTTACATCAAAATAACTTACTAATTAAGACTACCAGTTAAACCCATAGCGGCAACATGCTCTAAAAAGAGCTTGCGTGGTAAGCCTTTTGTAAGTGGATTCGCTAACATATCATGCGTACAAATATACAATGTTTTGATCTTCAACTCTTTCCCTGACAAATAAGTACTTAGTGTCGAGTTATAGTCCAGCACCACTCGAAATGGTGCTGTTGGACAAACTAACATTAGAATTATTATCACAAAATACTTTCAATGGCTTTGAAATGGAATCTACAATCTTAAGTCCTGAAATAAGATTCCTTAATAATATGGCGTGACAAGTAGCATGATAACAAGCCACATATTCTGCCATCATCGTGGAAGTGGTAGTTAACTCCCGCTTATGAGTTCTCTATGAAATAGGGCCTCCTGAAAGCATAAAGATGTACCCTGATGTAGATTTCTTTTCATCTTTACACTTAGCAAAATCAGAATCAGAATAACCAACAACTTCAAGGTTATCTATTTTTCTAAATGTAAGCATAATATCCTTAGTACCCTGTAAGTAGCATAAACTTTTTGGCTGCTTTCCAATGATCCAAACCTGGATTTGACTGGTAACGTCCAAGCATACCAGTTACATACGCTATATCTGGATGTGTACGAACTTGAGCATACATAAAACTCCCAACCACAGAAGTATAGGAAGTAAGATTCATTTGATCACGTTCAAGGTGGTTCTTAGGACATTGATATGAGCCAAATTTGTCACCCTTAAAAATAGGGGCGACAGTAGGGGAGCAATTTTGCATGTTGTATTTGTTAAGAACTTTGTCAATATAAGCTCTTTGGGACAATTCTAATATCCCACGAGACTTATCTCGATGAATTTCAATACCTATAACATAAGAGGTTTCACCGAGATCCTTCATATCAAAATTTCCACACAAAAAAATGTTTGGTCTTATGCACCATATCTAAGTTATTACTTGCAAGTAGTATATCATCAATATAAAAAATAAGAATAATAAATTTACTCCCACTGACCTTCAAGTATATGCATTGATCCACTATATTTTTCTTAAAATCAAAATTACTCATTACCTCATGAAACTTAAGATACCATTGTCGAGAAGCCTGTTTTAACCCATATACGGACTTTTTAAGTCTACATACCATATGTTCCTTGTCTTTAACCAAAAACCTTCTAGTTGTGCCATATAGACATTCTCATGCAAGTTACCATTAAGGAATGCAGTTTTAACATCCATCTGATGTAACTCTAAATCATAATGAGCTACTAAAGTCATGACTATTTTAAATGAATCTTTCCTAGATACTGGAGAGAAAGTTTTATTATAATCCACACCTTCCTTTTGAGTAAAACCCTTAGCAATTAATCGAGCTTTATACCTTTCAACGTTCCCTGTAGGATCTAATTTGGTCTTATAGACCCACTTGCAACCAACATGTTTAAAACCTTTTGGTAATCATTTAAGATATCAAATGTTATTAAGCTCCATTGATTTCAACTCATCATTCATGGCTTCAAGCCATTGAGTTGATTGAGCACTTGTAATGGTCTCTTTATAGGAGATAAGATCATTAATCTTACTTGAATCATAGTCAATCTCATTAATATAGGTTATAAAATTATCAAAATTAATAGGCTTTCTAGGTTTTTCAGACCTACGTAAAGAATGCACAATTTCAGGAATATGATTTTCAATAATGTGAGGTTCAACATTAGGTGGTGGCTCAGCTATCTCAAGGGCATCATTCGCCTCGATAGGAGGTTATTGTGCCTTATCCTCTTGAATTACAGGATTATAAACATAAAACCTATTTTTTTTCAATATCAATTTTTTCTAGGTTCACCACTCCCACTTAAATCACCATTCTCTAAAAACTCTGCATGCCTTGTCTCAACAATTCTATTGGTATGCGAGGGACAGTAAAATCAAAAACCCTTAGATCTCTCAGGATATCCAATAAAATGGCAACTAATGGTTTTAGAGTCAAGTTTCTTTATTTGTGGATTAAAAAATCTGGGTGGACAGCCTAACACCCGTAATTATTTTAAACTAGGTTTCCTACCAGTCCAAATTTCATAAGGAGTGTTAGGAAAAGATTTGCTAGGAACCAACTTTAAAATATGAACAGCTGTCTTTAATGCCTCAGCCCACAAAAACACAGGTAATCTAGAATTGCATAACATACTACGTACCATATCCATAAGGGTACGATTTCGCCTCTCAGCTACACCATTCTGCTGCAGTATACCAAGTATTGTATACTGAGTGATGATTTCATTTTCTTGACAAAATAAGGCAAATGGGCCAGGACTATGACCTGTATCGGAATGTTTACCGTAATACTCTCCGCCTCTATCTGATCTCACTACTTTAATATTTCGGCCAAGTTAATTTTCAACTTCAGCCTTGAAAATTTTAAACATATTTAGTGATTCAGATTTTTCATTAATCAGGTACATATAAGTATAACGAGAATAGTCATCAATGAACGTAATAAAAGATTTGTGTCCACCAATTTTTGAAGAAAATGGTCCACATATATAAGTGTGAATCACTTGAAGAAGTGCACTACTTCTAGTTGCTCCATTCTTATTACCTTTCACAAATTTTCCTTTTACACATTCAATACAATGGTCAAGATCAGAAAATTCTAGTGAATGAAGAATTTCATCCTTTACAAGACGTTGCATTCTGTCTTTTGAAATATGGCCTAAGCGTTGATGCCACAATTTTGAAGAATTCTCATTATCTAATTTTCTCTTATTTCCACTTTTAGATGTACTTTCTGTCACATTCATTGTTAACAATGATTCAACAAAGATATCATTCATATTTATCTTATAGAGGTTTTCCTCTAAAGAGCCAGAACTAATAACATGAGAGTAATGATAAATAATTATTTTATTATTCCCAAACTTAAACGAAAATCCATCAACGTCAGGTTTAGATACAGAAATTAAATTTCGTGTCATACTAGGAACATAAAGTGTATCATATAAATACAAGATGAAATCACTCTGCAAAACTAAAGGAAGAGTTCCTACAGCTTCAACTTGTATAGACTCTCCATTGCCAACTTTAATGGTTCTTTCCCCCTTTTGGAGTGTCTTCTTTGAAAGGAATCCATGCAATGAATTAGTAATGTGAACCATAGCACCAGTGCCAAGCAACCATGTATTAGAAGGAAGATCAATTAAAAGGATTCATAAGTTACATAATTGATGGACGATATACCTTTCTTTTCAAGCTATTCTCTTAATTTAGGACATTCTTTCTGAATATGTCCTTGCTTCTTGCAGAAGTGACATTTAGGACATGCCTCAGAGTTGTTACCTGAATAATTTACCTTATTTGTTTTGGTAGAAATTGGTTTATTCTTATTCTTAAAACCTTTACCATTTTTTTATAAGCCTTCTTCTTATAGGATTCAGTGGTGGTCAAATGAGCAACATTAGGTTTTTCAACCTTAAGCCTTTCTTCATCTTGGACGCACATGGAGATTAACTTACTCGTCTTCCACTTTTCTTTCTGCGTGTTATAATTGATCTTAAATGGATCAAACTGTGCAGGAAGAGAAGTCATAATGAAGTGAACAAGAAAACTCTCAGAAATCGCTATGTCCATACCTTTTAATTTAAATGTCATGTTTATCATCATAATTGTAAGACCCCGAATTTTATGAAATAAAAGTATTCAATTTTTTTTATAATTACTATTTAGTAAATGGTTAAATTGATAAATGTTAAAGTTAAGGGTGATATATGAAATTTTTTTCGAAATACACAAGTGGTTATAAAATATTCATTATTGTCGGGGAATATTCGCTTTGTCGTGGAATATTCTTACTATCGGAGAATATTCGTACGACGGCGCAGTCTTTTGTGGACCCCATAACAGAAAGCGATTGAATGAAAAAAACGACAAAAATAAGTTATTTATAAATAACGGCGTAGTTGTTACCGTTAACACTGTTGAAATACCCGGTGGTTAAAACACAGTAATACGCGTTGTTGCACAGTAGCACACAGTATTGCACCAATTATTATTTTTTTTACGTAAGAAGGCATTACTCAATAATTGTTACAGTAATTACTGTTCAGTATTTTATTTTATTGATTCAATAATTGCTGCGTTGATATGTTATATTACTGTTGTTTTAATAATTGTCACTACACAGTATTTTCTATTATCGGAGCAATAATTCATATTATCTGAATAATATTATTAGATAATATTATTGGTAATGTCTAGAAAGTTCTGTCTAAGGAGAGGTTTGGTCATCTAATTGCGCGCCAGTAAGGAAGAGATCCTTATTGGAAAGCCCCCTCTTTCCTAGGAACGGCCTGGTTGCCAGTAATGTGATTCTGTAAATTCATGAATGTTTTACATTGTTTTGTAGGAATTGGGACAAAAGTTACTTGGATCGACGTTTGGGGTGGCTAGATTCGCGTTTTCAGCTTGCCATTTACACAGCAGTCACTTCAGAGCCAATTTGAGTATTGCCCGAGATATTATTTTGGAAAACTCAAATAATGAAAGTTGTAGATCTATGTCTCTTCTTTCCGGAACATCTTGAATCGTCGAAATCGGAGTTCGGACGAAGAAGTTATGGCCATTTTTCCAAAGGACGTCGGAGCAGAAAATTTTCAAAAAAGCACCAGCGCCGGGGCGCCCATTTCAAGGCAATTTCTAGCGCCGGGGCTCTATAAGGCAGTGTCTGAGTGTTAAGCCCAGCGCTGGGGCGCTGGGAGAAGGGTTTGGTGCGGCCTGGACACGTTTTGGGCGAATTTTGACACCTTTTTTACTCCAAATTGGATTGGATTTGTTCCGAACCTAAAAATTTGACTTGCAATCTATAAATACATGATGGGAGGCATAAAATAAAGGGGGATTAGATAGAGTAGACTAGATTAAACACTCCATTAGATTAGACATTAACCTTAGTTCTTAATTAGCCATTAGAGATTGAAGCAAATTGAAGAACATTGAAGATCAAGAGCAAGAGCAAGAGGGGAGCATCAGATTTGCTGACAACAAATTCTATTATCTTCTCTTATCATACTTTTATCTTTTAATATTTATTCAATTGTGGATTCTTGGTTTTAATTCATTAATTATGAACTAACTCTTTTATTAAGATTTCAATTGAACTTTTTATGGCTATAAATTAGTTATTTGATTTATTCCAATTATTTGTGTTGAAGTGAATTGTTCATCTTGCTTTGAGCTTATTGATTAATTATCTGATCAATAATTACCTTGTTACTCTAGAAGGAATTGGAAAAGGAATTCTAGGGTTAGAACTGGGCTTGGTGACATGTGACTTAGTTATTTGCACAGTGAATAATTAGGTTTGTGAATAGAATGAGAATATCTATTTGCCGCATGTAACATAAAAGGAATTGTGTTTGTAACGAGTTTAATTCAATTGTTTTGCATAGAGATATAGCAAAATTAATCTGGGTTAAATAGAAGGCAATTGATCACTCGAGAGAGGGCTTTTGGCATTTGAGAATTTTTGTTAAAAATTCAGTAGACATAATAATTGGGATAGTTGAATAATTGATTTATAATTCATAATTGGGGATATTAGAGTCTTAATTCTTATTTATCTGAATTCCATCAATTCTTAGTTGTTTATTTGCTTTCTTTTAGAATAATCTTTTTATTTTGTTTAATTTAGTTTTCTTAAATGTAGAAATCACAATTATTGGTTGTTTAAATAAAATTGATTTTGTTAAGAATTAGTACTTGGTGATTTTTATTAAATAATTTCTCGTGGGAACGATACTCTACTTTCACTTTATTACTTGTTGACCGTGTATACTTGCACGTATTCATTGATTGCGAAATTTAGTTTGGATACAGGTGAAAAGTTTTCTGATAATCTATGTACGTCATATGTCTGTGTATACCCTTTTGCTACCAGCCTTGCCTTGTATTGATTGATGGACTCATTCACTTTGTATTTAATGGAGAAAATCCACTTGCACCCTACTGTCTTCTTTCCTTCAGGTAGTACGACTAATGCACATGCATTATTTTTCTACAGAGCCTCTAATTCTTCCTTTATAGCTTGAGCCCATTTTGGATATAATAAAACTTCTTCAACGCTACTGGAATATTACACGAGGAAAGTGTATGTGCAAATGCTTTGAGAGGTTCGAATAACCTTTGAGTAGACACATAGTTGGCTATCGGATACTTAGATCGTCTTTCTTCCATGTCCGGAGAGTATCGATTTGATGGCTTGCCACGATTGTGTCTAAAAGGTAGAATATAACCTATAGACGTATTCATGACATTAATATGTAAAGGTGTGGTAGGAGAGCATACCTCAGGAATATTCTCAGAAAGAAGGTCGTCGAGGTAGAGTATTGAGGAGTGGAGGGATTCATCTTTAGATTCTGCATTTGTCGATGATACAAGCTCAACTCTTGGATACATATTAACTTCTGAAAAAAATTCTACACATCTAATGTTTGAACATTCGGTTGTGTCTGAACATCTGGTTAAATTATAACATTTCCATCATTCATTTGTGTTGATAAGGCTTCAACAACCCACCAATTATGCTCTTTATCTCAGAGTTCCCCCCTAAAGAGTGGAATTGGATGCCGGTGGTGGAAAAAAGGTGTCGAACTCTAGAAAAGTAAGATCCATGGTGATGTATGTATGTTTGGTGGGATCGAAGCAACGATACCCTTTTTTTTATGTAGGTTATGCCCCAAGAATAGACACCGGACTGCACATGGATCCAACTAAAGGTGTTCATCAATAATTTACCGTACCGAACTGGTTCGAACAAGACCATAACAATTACCGAATCTACCCGAAATTGGGTACCGATACCGATACCGGTTGTACAAGTATACCAGACCGGTTAGCCAGTCCGATACCGGATCAGTGTCGATTTTTATCTACTTTTATACCGGTTGTTGTACTATATATATTTTCTCTTTATTTTAACATTCTAAATTAAATTTCTAATACTGCATAAATTTTCATCAAGATAATATGGTATTGTACTAGTGTTAATTCCATTACAACATCACCTAAGTTGTAATCAAACATTACATAAATAACAAAACTAGCAAATTACAAGTAGCTATTAGCTTATTACAAATTAAAGATTGACATGAAAGACAAAGAGTGACAACAGCAGCAACAACCCAGCAGTAGCAGACTAGCAGCAACCCAGCAGTAGTAGAGTCACAACAGCAGCCCATCAGCAAAAATAACAAGAAGTCAACAACAAAACGCAAAGAAACATCAGCAAGCCATCTAGTAAAACATAATCAACAAAACCCAATTTTTATTCTAAATGAGTCGTCAAACTGAATCAAAGGAACCCAATTTAAATTCCAACATTATTGTTCTTAAGTAACAACTGTTGCATACCACTGCGAATACTAAGTTAATAATCAATATTCAATGTTCATGTTAATCATAAGCGTAGGCCTGCTCAACTGTAGGGAATGGTTTTAATTAGAGCACATCACTTAAGTTTTATCCAGCCTGCCATCCAATCCATCGAGGAAGATATAAACTCAATCTTCCTATCGAATTGAATTGTATTTCTGAATGTCACTAACACATTTCATTGGGTTAGGGCGATGAAAATTAATTTCTCACACAAGCCTTGAAGATCATTGTAATATTTTTCAATGGATCTGTCGACTTATTTCATGAGAGTCACACTGTAAGACCCCAACTTATTAATGAATAAAATCAAATTTTCTCTAAATATTATTGTGAATAATAAGGGGTTAATTTGATATAATACTTTGGTTATGGGTGAAATGCACAAATTTTGCAAAATAAGCAAGTGGTTATAAAATATTTATTTTTGGTCGGTGAATATTCGGTTAGTCGTGGAATATTCTTGCTGTCGGGGAATATTCGTACGACGACGCAGCCTTGTGTGGGCCCCATAACGGAAAGCGATTGGATGAAGAAAACGACAAGTATAAGTTGTTTATAAATAACGGCGTAGTTGTTACCGTTAATACTGTTGGAATACCCGGTGGTTAAAATACAGTAGCACACGGTATTGCACCAATTATTGATTCTTACGTAAGAAGGCACTACTCAATAATTGTTACAGTAGTTATTATTCAATATTTTATTTTATTGATTCAATAATTGCTGCGTTGATATTTTATATTATTGTTGTTTCAATAATTGTTGCTGCACAGTATTTTCATTTATCAGATCAATAATTCATATTATTTGAATAATATTATTAGATAACATTATTGGCAATGTCTAGAAAGTTCTGTCTAAGGAGAGGTTTGGTCATCTAATTGCGCGCCAGTAAGGAGAAATCCTTATTGGAAAGCCCCCTCTTTCCTGGGAACGGCCTGGTTGTCATAAATGTGATTCTGTAATATTATTTGTGAATAATTAATTATTGATTCATATGATAAGGAAATATTTATTTTATGTGGATATAAATGAGGGATATATTTTTGTGGTTAAAAATGAAGGAGTTAATGTTGAGGTTTTTATCAGTATTTTTGTCGGAATGGAGGTATTAAAAATCAGGGTTTTTGAGATATTTTGCGGGGGTTATAATTTTTAATCCGACCGTTGGATCGTGGTAATTTTTGGATATGTTATACATATATAAGTTGAGTATATGTCCACAAATTTTGAACCGTTAAAAATGAACGTATGATTTATTATGAATTTTACAAGATGACTGGTTCAGAAATTGTTGAATTTTCGGAGTTTATCATTTTGGTGGAAAATTCTAGAATTGGTGGGCCCCACTTGTGGTTGGTGAAGAAATGTGCTGAATTATATTTCAAATGTGGTGGGTGGGAATAGTAGCAGGTAAAGCCATCAGGTTGCAGGTCAAACCTACCAAAATTTTCCTATAAATAGAGGGCTAAGTTAGAATTGAAAATCACACCAGAAACAAGTTTTCTCTCTTTCTCTCTCTAGATTATTGAGTGTATTTTGTGAGTATTTAGATACTTTGAGAGTTTCTATTCATCAGAGCAAGTTTCTTTCAGCCTTATACCGGTATTCCGACCAGAAGTACTGATATTTTGAGGTAAGGGATATTATTTTCTTCTTAAATGATATTATTTTCTTCAATATCATTATGCTGAAATATTGATATGAGTTTTTATCAAATTTGGAACTTTTTGTGTCGGGGTTACTATTCACGTATACGGTATATTCACGTATACGACACTATTCACGTATACGGCACTATTCACGAATACGGCACTATTCACCGAAAAATAAAAATTTTCCTTTTTGTCCAAGATGTCTATTATGGTTACTATCTTTGATTGTATCCATGTTTTGATCTTTATTTTTGAATTCTGCTTCACAATTGATTATTATGAAGTATTATTGATCTTGGATAAACTGTTATACGAATCCCTACTATTTGTCCTTCTGTCTCATTGGATTCGTTCTCTTTAAGATATTTTTCATCATCCTCAGTCCTAAATGATGATATTACTGAATATCTTTGGCCTGTAGTGCAAAGATGTATAATTACTTGATGAATATCTTTGGCCTGTAGTGCAAAGATGAACAGGTGTTGAGATGAACATGACCGACTGATGATACAAATGAATATCTTTGGCCTGTAGTGCAAAGATGAATATTTGGTTAAAGATGATTATTAATTGATGTTACAGGGATAAAATATTGATGATGGACTTTTAAATCTTAGAAGATAGTAGAATTCTTTCTCTACTTGACTCTTCTAATGGTTTGCTGTTTCCGCTGCAGTTGTTGATCTAAAACTTGTTGTCGATTATATTTTATCAGATTTTTCCCTGTTGAAGACTAACGATAATTTGTTGTATATTATCTTAGTCATAATATTCTTTACTGGGCTAGTTGAGCTCACCCTTTTCCTTTTTGTTCCATTTTTCTTCTCAGGAGGTGAGAACATAGCAGGATCTAGTCGGGGTATGGAGTGATGGTTCTAGAAAGATGTATTAGCAGTCCTCACTATTTCTGTAAAATAGTGTTTGAATAATTGTAATGAGGATTTATTTGAGTGTGGATATTGTCTAGAAGACAATATTTGTATTTAAACTCACAGTATGTGTTGTCGTATTTTGCACGACAATTGTATTATTGAAGTTGTAGTTTGCTTTCTGTACCATGTATTTGGCGACTCAGAATGGGTGTTGTATACCTATTCTGGGGGCGTCACAGTTGGTATCAGAGCTTAGGGATATGATCCCTGGCTGAGATGTGAGACAAGAACTAGGAGGGGAGAGACGGGGAATTCCTTCGCTAGTATGACCTGACTAAGTTTATTTGGTGTTTATTTGGTCGGTCAGAGTATAGGGATAATATATGACATGACTATTAACCCTTGTTTTATGGCAGTATTTAAGAATGGCAGCTGAGAACGTTAATAATGGAGTAAATCAGACCGTGGAGACACCTTTGATCACTACCCAGGGGAACGTGCAACAGGAAGGCAATATTCCTCCTGTAAACAACGTTACCGAGCAAACGATGAATGATGGAATGTTTAGGAGCTTTTTGCAGTTCATGCAAAATCAGACGAGGGAGACTCGTGTGCAGAATACGGGTGGAAATGATAACAACGCGCGGTTTGTCACAGCTAAGCAGTTCAAAGAATTGGGACCACCAGAATTTAAGGGAAAGCCGGATCCGATCATGGCGGAAACGTGGGTCAAGCAAATTACCAAGATATTTGATGTCTTGGGATGCACGGAGGAACAGAAGGTTCCATTCGCCACATTTATGTTCCGCGGTGAGGCAGACTACTGGTGGGAGTCTGTGAAGCGTACCCAGCCTGACGCACTCAACATGTCCTGGGAAACATTTCAAAAACTGTTCAATGACAAGTACTTTCCTGAAAGTATTCGTCATATGAAGGAGGTTGAGTTTATTAGACTGGAACAAAACAACATGACGGTGTCCCAGTACGAGGCGAAGTTTGCAGAGTTATCCAGGTTTGCACCTCATTTGGTCGAAAATGAGGAACGAATGACAAGGATGTTTCTGAGAGGTCTAAAACCCGAGATTCGGCAATATCTTATCTCTCATAAATTTTCTTTATATTCAGATGTTGTAAACAGGGCTCAATTATTAGAGCGAGATAATGAGTATGTGCAACCGAGGGACCACAACCAGGGTCATACCGGTGGCGGCAGTCATCGAAGCAATGAAAACCAGCAGGGAGGAAAACATTCGGACAAAAGCGGTAACCACTCTGGTGGTAATCGTGGTCGTGATAATAGAAGGAGCGAGTCGGGAGGAGATTTCAAGAAGAGAAGGTACAACAATGATAACGTGAAGACGTCAGCACAAACATCAACTGTTTCTAGGGGAGGAGAACGACCACCGGTCGTATGTTACAAATGTGGAAAAGAGGGACATATCAGCCCAAACTGCCCACAACAATCCAAGGTATGTTATAACTGTGGAAAGGAAGGTCATATAGCTCGAGAGTGTTCTGTAGCAAAACCAAGTTCAGCGGGGATGGTGACTCCAAAAGTTATCCCGGATAAGTCGAAATCAGCGGTTCCTGGAAGGGCGTTTGTCGTTACTGGCCAAAACGCGAGAAACCCGAACGAGGTGATCACGGGTAAGCTAATCTTGAATTCTTGCGAAGTTTATACTTTACTAGATACCGGTTCTACCCATTCTTTTATCTCTCCTGCTTGTGCTCAACGTTTAAACTTGACTCCGGAGAAATTGGACTTTAACTTATCTGTTGAAACTCCGTTGGGTGAAACCTTCGTTACATCTACAGTTTATAAATCTTGCATGATCCAAGTTGGCACTATCACATTACCTGTTGATCTTATCTCTTTAAAGATACTTGCTTTTGATGTGATTTTAGGAATTGATTGGTTAACCACTCATCATGCTAAAATTGATTGTTTTCGTAAGGTTGTTAGTTTTCATATTCCTAACCAACCTGTCATACGAATTCAAACTACTAAACCACTAAAATCAGTCACTGTCATATCAAGCCACAAAGCTATTCGTTTATTGAAAAACGGATGTCAAGCTTTCTTAGCCCATGTTATGGATTTGAACAAAGACAAGTCAGATTTGAATAATATTTCTATTGTTAGAGAATTTTCCGATGTATTTCCTGAAGAACTTCCCGGTCTACCCCCGGAACGAGAAATTGAATTCTTTATTGACCTTGAACCCGGTACAAAGCCCATTTCTAAAACCCCATATCGAATGGCTCCTATTGAACTTCAGGAGTTAAAAGTCCAACTACAGGAGTTGTTGGACATCGGTTTTATTCGTCCTAGTACGTCTCCTTGGGGTGCTCCTGTTTTATTCGTAAAGAAGAAAGACGGGAGTATGCGACTTTGTATTGACTATCGAGAATTGAACCATGTCACCATCAAGAATAGGTATCCGCTACCTCGCATTGATGACCTGTTTGACCAGTTGCAAGGAGCACAATTCTTTTCAAAGATCGATCTTCGTTCTGGATATCATCAGCTGAAGATTAAAACTGAGGATATTCCAAAGACTGCCTTCAGAACTCGGTACGGGCATTATGAATTCTTAGTAATGTCTTTTGGATTGACTAATGCTCCTGCTGCCTTCATGGATATGATGAACCGTGTATTCAAAGAATATTTGGATCAGTTCGTTGTTGTCTTTATTGATGACATCCTCATCTATTCCAAAAGCCGTGAAGATCATGAGCGCCATTTGAAGCTGGTACTGCAAAGGCTTCGTGAAAACAAGCTATATGCCAAACTGAAGAAATGCGAGTTCTGGCTTGAGGAAGTAGCATTCCTTGGGCACGTGGTGTCAAAACATGGAGTATCTGTCGACCCGGCGAAGATTGAAGCCATACAAAGTTGGGAGCAACCGAAGTCGGTAACCGAAGTACGTAGCTTTCTGGGCTTAGCTGGTTATTATCGGAGATTTGTGGAAGGATTTTCTCGAATCGCTACTCCGTTAACTCAGCTGACTCGGAAAGATACAAAATTCGTATGGAGTGAGGAATGCGAGAAGAGTTTCCAAGAACTCAAGAGGAGACTCATTTCGGCACCTGTTTTGACAATACCATCTGGTTCGGATGGATTTGTTATCTACAGCGATGCTTCAGGCAAAGGGTTAGGATGTGTTCTCATGCAACATGGGAAAGTCATAGCCTATGCCTCACGACAACTCAAAGAATATGAGAGGAATTATCCTACTCATGATTTGGAGTTGGCAGCAGTCGTTTTTGCGTTGAAGATCTGGAGACACTACCTGTATGGGGAGAAAGTGGAGATCTATACAGATCATAAAAGCCTCAAATATTTCTTCACCCAAAAGGAACTCAACATGCGGCAACGACGTTGGCTTGAGCTGTTGAAAGATTACGATCATACCATCCAATACCATCCTGGAAAAGCAAACGTAGTAGCTGACGCATTGAGTAGAAGATCATATGCGGGTACGAGTGCAATGTTTTTAACACAAAGGCCCATTTTGTATGACTTGCAAAGGATGGAGATAGAGATGAAGGCTCCAAGTACCCACATGATGATATCAAATATACGAGTAGAACCGACTTTAATCGATAAAGTTAAAGCTGCTCAAGCTACGGATATAGAGCTGATGCGTATGAAGAAGAAAGTGCAAGAAGGTGCTATTCCAGAAGCAAGAATCGATGAAGAAGGAATACTTCGAGTCAACTCCAGACTTTGTGTTCCTAACGATTTTGACTTGAAGCATAGAATAATGATGGAGGCACACAACACACCGTTTGCAATCCATCCTGGGAGTACCAAAATGTATCACGATCTTCGACATACATTTTGGTGGAGCAATATGAAAAGAGAGATCGCGGAGTTTATCTCGAGATGTTTAACTTGTCAACGTGTAAAAGCGGAGCATCAAGTACCAAAGGGTCCATTGCAACCACTTGAGATTCCGAAATGGAAGTGGGAACACATTACTATGGATTTTGTTACAGGTCTTCCCAAGGTTTCTCAAGGCATAGATGCGATTTGGGTTATTGTTGATAGATTAACCAAGTCCGCTCATTTCTTGCCGATACGTGAGACTTATTCCCTTGAACGTCTTGCTAGTATGTACGTGAACGAGATTGTGAGATTGCATGGCATGCCAGTATCCATAGTTTCGGATCGTGACCCAAGATTCACTTCACGATTTTGGGTTAGCTTGCAGAAAGCTATGGGCACGGATTTACGATTCAGTTCAGCATACCATCCTCAAACGGACGGACAATCAGAGAGGACTATTCAAACTCTTGAAGATCTATTAAGACTTTGTGTCTTAGATCTCAAAGGGAGTTGGGATAAGTACCTACCATTGGTGGAATTCTCCTACAACAACAGTTATCAGGCGAGCATAGGTATGGCTCCATTTGAGGCGTTGTATGGAAGAAAATGTCGTTCTCCAGTATGCTGGGACGAGGTGGGTGAAGCAACATTGTTGGGACCAGAATTGGTACGCATTACTACAGAGAAGATCCAAACGATTCGACAACGTATACAAACGGCACAGGATCGACAAAAGAGTTATGCGGATCTTCATCGGAAGGACGTGGAATTTAATATTGGGGATCATGTATTGTTACGTGTTGCACCATGGAAGGGAGTTACAAGATTTGGGAAGAGAGGAAAGCTCAATCCAAGATTTGTTGGTCCATTTGAGATTCTTGAGCGAATAGGAAATGTGGCATATAGACTCGCATTACCTCCAAGCATGTCTCGTGTTCATAATGTTTTTCACATATCTATGCTTCGTAAATATGTTAAAGACCCGAACCACATTATTGAGTTAGAACCAGACGAGATAGCTGAAGATTTAACGTACGAGGAGGTACCTGTTAAGATCTTGGATAGGAAAGAGCATGTCCTACGCACGAAGGTTATACCACAAGTTAAGGTTTTGTGGAGAAACCATGCTATTGAAGAAATGACCTGGGAGTTGG
Source organism: Panax notoginseng (assembly GCA_016801055.1). NCBI lineage: Eukaryota > Viridiplantae > Streptophyta > Magnoliopsida > Apiales > Araliaceae > Panax > Panax notoginseng. The sequence goes on along the minus strand of CM029021.1, from coordinate 11,410,679 downwards.
AATCAGAAATGAAAGCGAGGTATCCTCACCTTTTTGAAACATCAGGTACGTACGTCAATTTCGAGGACGAAATTTCATAAGGAGGGGAGGTTGTAAGACCCCAACTTATTAATGAATAAAATCAAATTTTCTCTAAATATTATTGTGAATAATAAGGGGTTAATTTGATATAATACTTTGGTTATGGGTGAAATGTGCAAATTTTGCAAAATAAGCAAGTGGTTATAAAATATTTATTTTTGGTCGGTGAATATTCGGTTGGTCGTGGAATATTCTTGCTGTCGGGGAATATTCGTACGACGACGCAGCCTTGTGTGGGCCCCATAACGGAAAGCGATTGGATGAAGAAAACGACAAGTATAAGTTGTTTATAAATAACGGCGTAGTTGTTACCGTTAATACTGTTGGAATACCCGGTGGTTAAAATACAGTAGCACACGGTATTGCACCAATTATTGATTCTTACGTAAGAAGGCACTACTCAATAATTGTTACAGTAGTTATTATTCAATATTTTATTTTATTGATTCAATAATTGCTGCGTTGATATTTTATATTATTGTTGTTTCAATAATTGTTGCTGCACAGTATTTTCATTTATCAGATCAATAATTCATATTATTTGAATAATATTATTAGATAACATTATTGGCAATGTCTAGAAAGTTCTGTCTAAGGAGAGGTTTGGTCATCTAATTGCGCGCCAGTAAGGAGAAATCCTTATTGGAAAGCCCCCTCTTTCCTGGGAACGGCCTGGTTGTCATAAATGTGATTCTGTAATATTATTTGTGAATAATTAATTATTGATTCATATGATAAGGAAATATTTATTTTATGTGGATATAAATGAGGGATATATTTTTGTGGTTAAAAATGAAGGAGTTAATGTTGAGGTTTTTATCAGTATTTTTGTCGGAATGGAGGTATTAAAAATCAGGGTTTTTGAGATATTTTGCGGGGGTTATAATTTTTAATCCGACCGTTGGATCGTGGTAATTTTTGGATATGTTATACATATATAAGTTGAGTATATGTCCACAAATTTTGAACCGTTAAAAATGAACGTATGATTTATTATGAATTTTACAAGATGACTGGTTCAGAAATTGTTGAATTTTCGGAGTTTATCATTTTGGTGGAAAATTCTAGAATTGGTGGGCCCCACTTGTGGTTGGTGAAGAAATGTGCTGAATTATATTTCAAATGTGGTGGGTGGGAATAGTAGCAGGTAAAGCCATCAGGTTGCAGGTCAAACCTACCAAAATTTTCCTATAAATAGAGGGCTAAGTTAGAATTGAAAATCACACCAGAAACAAGTTTTCTCTCTTTCTCTCTCTAGATTATTGAGTGTATTTTGTGAGTATTTAGATACTTTGAGAGTTTCTATTCATCAGAGCAAGTTTCTTTCAGCCTTATACCGGTATTCCGACCAGAAGTACTGATATTTTGAGGTAAGGGATATTATTTTCTTCTTAAATGATATTATTTTCTTCAATATCATTATGCTGAAATATTGATATGAGTTTTTATCAAATTTGGAACTTTTTGTGTCGGGGTTACTATTCACGTATACGGCACTATTCACGTATACGGCACTATTCACGAATACGGCACTATTCACCGAAAAATAAAAATTTTCCTTTTTGTCCAAGATGTCTATTATGGTTACTATCTTTGATTGTATCCATGTTTTGATCTTTATTTTTGAATTCTGCTTCACAATTGATTATTATGAAGTATTATTGATCTTGGATAAACTGTTATACGAATCCCTACTATTTGTCCTTCTGTCTCATTGGATTCGTTCTCTTTAAGATATTTTTCATCATCCTCAGTCCTAAATGATGATATTACTGAATATCTTTGGCCTGTAGTGCAAAGATGAATATTTGGTTAAAGATGATTATTAATTGATGTTACAGGGATAAAATATTGATGATGGACTTTTAAATCTTAGAAGATAGTAGAATTCTTTCTCTACTTGACTCTTCTAATGGTTTGCTGTTTCCGCTGCAGTTGTTGATCTAAAACTTGTTGTCGATTATATTTTATCAGATTTTTCCCTGTTGAAGACTAACGATAATTTGTTGTATATTATCTTAGTCATAATATTCTTTACTGGGCTAGTTGAGCTCACCCTTTTCCTTTTTGTTCCATTTTTCTTCTCAGGAGGTGAGAACATAGCAGGATCTAGTCGGGGTATGGAGTGATGGTTCTAGAAAGATGTATTAGCAGTCCTCACTATTTCTGTAAAATAGTGTTTGAATAATTGTAATGAGGATTTATTTGAGTGTGGATATTGTCTAGAAGACAATATTTGTATTTAAACTCACAGTATGTGTTGTCGTATTTTGCACGACAATTGTATTATTGAAGTTGTAGTTTGCTTTCTGTACCATGTATTTGGCGACTCAGAATGGGTGTTGTATACCTATTCTGGGGGCGTCACAATTACTCTTGAGATTAAAACTATATGTTGATCATATTATTTTTTTATCATATATAACATTTTTATAAACCTAATGATGATATTTCTCTTTGACTTGAGTGTAAAGATGGGTAGATTATTGGTATGATCATGACTAGGGTTCTCTTTGTCCAGTAGTGAAAAGTTGAATTGTGACTGGTATGATCATGACCATTGAATTTATAATTGAATATCTTTAGCTTAAGTGCAAAGGTAAAATGATCAACATGGTTATAATTATTGGTTATATAAATTCTGAAATGATTATATATTTCTTTGAGATAATAATATATTTGGCCTGTAGTGCCAATATGAACTATTGAGGAATATCTTTGGCCTGTAGTGCAAAGATGAGTTGTTGATGAATATCTTTGGCTCGTAGTGCAAAGATGACTTGTTGAATATCTTTGGCATGTAGTGTAAAGATGAACTGTTGATGAATATCTTTGGCCCGTGACGCAAAGATGAATTTATTAGTATGATTATGAACAGGAACTGTGATTTGGTATAACCATGATCTTTGATGTTTCAGGTAAAGACAGGTGATGAAAATTATCTTCGTCTTGGATGCGAAATTTAGAATCACAATTATGATTATGAATTATTCATATGATTGTGGAAAGGAACTATTGATTGATGTTACAGGGATAAAACATTGTTGGTGGACTTTTAACGTGGAGAAGATAATATACTTTATAGTCTATTTGACTCTTCTAATGGATTGCTCGTTCCGCTGCAACTATGGTTGAAAATTTTTATCATTTACCATATGTTCTAAATCTCTGATTTAATTCTGTAGAAGACTATTGATAATTTATTTTATCTTTAGTCATGATATTCTTTACTGGGCTAGTTGTGCTCACCCTTCTGTTTCACAATTCCTTTCAGGTAATAAAAGTGTAACTGGGTCGAGCGAGGGATAACAAGGGAATAGAACGGTGGTCTCTAGCTGTGGAGTTCTCCCTAAACAGTATAGACAAGTGTGTTGTATACATCTTTTAGGAGTTATATTTGGTGAATCATATAGGGTGAAGCGAACCCAACGTTGGAAGGGTGTTTTGTCACTATCATACAAGATGTCTAATGATATACAATCTCGTGTCATCATAAGACAGGGTTGTGCTCATCCACTTGCTGAGTACCTTTAAGTAAGGTGTCATTGTGACGTACTACCCAAGATTGGGACATGAGTCACAGTTGGTATATATTTGTATTTAAACTCACAGTTTATGTGTTGTCGTATTTTGCACGACAATTGTATTAATGAAGTTGTAGTTGTTTCTGTACCATGTATTTGGCGACTCAAAATGGGTTGGATGGAATGGACCTATTTTGGGGGCGTTACAATAATGCATGTGCTCACGCACCCCATTAACCCCATCAAGCTTGCAAGTAAGCATTTTCAAAATAAGGGTACTTGTATGAGTTTTAGAAGAACCCTTAAATTGTTACTCGACTGAAGTTAAGTACTCTTTAGCATAATCATAAGGGACATACAGTTGGATCGCTCCTACTTTTCATAAATAGCCTTTTGTTCAATTGAGTTAGTAGCTGTAAGTGAAGCAGAATTATCCACTCGTAATGCATAGTCCAAATCCATAGTGTCAAGAACAATTTTCACTTACACTTTCTAAGCAGTAAAATTAGTTTCATTCAAGGTTTCAATTTCAGAGGGATACCCAGAAATACTAGTTGGAGTCAATGTCGAAACATAATCAACTTCATAAACATGCTTACAAAAAACTAAAATAAATCCACAATGTACAACAATAATTAATAATTAATCATAATAAAAACCAACTGTAGGGCAAGCAGTTAGTTGCAAAAATCAATTTACAACACCCAAAAATAGATTTTAATAAGATGTTGGTGCATAATTATCAATCTTTCGTTGTGTGACGCCCCCAAAATAGGTATACATCACCCATTCTGAGTCGCCAAAACATGGTACAGAAACAATTATAACTTTATTAATACAATTATCGTGCAAAATACGACAACACATAAACTTTGAGTTTAAATACAAATATTGTCTTCTAGACAATATCTACACTCAAATAAGTCCTCATTACAATTATTGATACACTATTTACAAAATAGTGAGGACTACTATAACAACTGCCTTAGAATATCACTCCATACCCCGACTACTTCCTGCTATATTTTCGCTTCCTGAGAAAAAAAATGGAACAAAAAAGAAAAAGGGTGAGCTCAACTAGCCCAGTAAAGAATATTATGACTAAGATAATATAGAACAAATTATCGTTAGTCATCAATAATGAAAAATCTGATAGAATATAATAGACAACAAATTTTAGATCAACAGCTGCAGTGGAAACAACAATCCATTAGAAGAGTTAAGTAGAGAATGAATTCTATATCTTCTAAGATTTAAAAGTCCATCATCAATATTTTATCCCTGTAACATCAATCAATATATATCTTGAATCAAATATTCATCTTTGCACTACAGGCAAAAGATATTCATTTGTATCACCAGTTGGTCATGTTCATCTAAACACCTATTCATCTTTGCATTACGGGCCAAATATATTTATCAGTTAATCATTCATCTTTGTACTACAGGCCAAAGATATTAAGTAATATCATCATTTAGGACTGAAGATGATGAAAAATATTTTAAAGAAAACGAATCCAGCAAGACAAAAGAACAAATATTAAGGAATCGTACTTCGGTTTATCTATGTTCAAAAACAACCCATAATATACCACAGTGGAGCAAAATTCAAGAATAAAGATCAAAACATGGATACAATCAAAGATAGTAACAAAAATAGACATCTGAGATAAAGAAGAGAAATTTTTATTTTTCGGTGAATAGTGTCGTATTCGTGAATAGTGCCGTATACATGAATAGTGTTGTATACGTGAATAGTAACTCCGACACAAAAAGACAAGAATTTCACAAGAAAAATCTTACCAATATTCCGGCATAATGATATTGAAAGAAATAATATCATTAAAAAAAATAACATCCCTTACCTCAAAAAGATAGTACTTATGACTAGAATATTAGATATAGTGCTGAAGGAACTTGCACCGTATAGCAACACTCAAAGTATCAAAATACTCACAAAATACACTCGATAATATAGAGAGAGAAAATTTCAGTTTCTGGTGTGATTTTCAATTATAACCTAAGCACCCTATTTATAGGAAAATATTTAGAACACCAAAGCAGAAAATTTAATAAAATAATAATATTTATTAAAAAATTTCAAGCCCACCTCTTGAATCTGAATTCAGAATGTTTACAATACATGTGGGGCCCACCCAATTGCAAAAAAAAACGTTTTTCTTAAAATATATATTTTAAACTCCAAAATTCAATTATTCCGAAACTTCAATAATTCATAATAAATAGTCATTTTATCAGAAAAATTTGAATTTTATGTCTATTTCATAGGAAATTCAATTCTCTACAACTTTGTAAGTTTAAGTTTTTTCAAATTACAAGCAGAAATTGACCGAAATCCACATACGGACGATTTTACAGGCTATAATCAAATTTCAGTCAAAAATTAGGCCCACCGACATGTTTAGCATGTTTTTATCATTTATTGCAACAAAAATACTCTTTCTCCTTATTTATTCATATATCACACATTCATCATAAAAATATCATCCTTATTATATTATTAAAATATAATAATATATTTAAATGAATTATTTTATCAAAAAAGATAAAATATCAATTTTCATCAATTATCACTTTTGTAAAAATTCCTCCATTTATATCCACATAAAATAAATATTTTTCTTATCATATAAATTAATAATTAATTATTCACAAATAATATTACAGAATCACAATACTGACAACCAGGCCGTTCCCAAGAAAGAAGGGGCTTTCCAATAAGAATTTTTCCTTACTGGCGCGCAATTAGGTGACCAAACCTCTCCTTAGACAGAACTTTCTAGACATTACCAATAATGCTATCTAATAATATTATTTAAATAATATGATTTATTGATCTGATAATGGAAATATTGTGCAGTGATAATTATTGAAACCACAATAATATAAAATATTAACGTAGCAATTATTAAATCAATAAAATAAAATATTGAACAGTAATTACTGTAACAATTATTGAGTAGTGCCTTCTTACGTAAGAATCAATAATTAGTGCAATACCGTGTGCTACTGTGCAACACCGCGTATTACTGTGTTTTAACCACCGGGTATTCCAACAGTGTTAACGGTAACAACTACGTCGTTATTTATAAAAACTTGTATTTGTCATTTTTTTCATCCAATCGCTTTTCGTTATGTGGCCCACATAAGGCTGCGTCGTCGTACGAATATTCCCCGACAGCAAGAAAATATTCCACGGCCAAACGAATATTCACCGACAAAAATGAATATTTTATATCTACTTACTTATTTAAAATATTTACGCATTTTACCCATTACTAACCACATTAATCAAATCATCCCTTACTATTTCAAAATAATAAATAGAGGAAATTCAATTTCATTTATAAAAAGTTGGGGTCTTACAACCTCCCCTCCTTATAAAATTTCGTCCTCGAAATTGACGTACGTACCTGGTGTTTCAAAAAGGTGAGGATACCTTGCGTTCATTTTCGTTTTTAACTCCCAGGTCATTTCCTCAATGGTTTCTCCACAAAATTTTGACTTGTGGTATGACCTTTGTGCGTAGGACATGCTCCTTCCTATCCAAGATCTTGATAGGAACCTCCTTGTACGTTAAGTCTTCGGCTATCTCGTCTGGTTCTAATTCAATAATATGATTTGGGTATTTCATATATTTACGAAGAACAGATATGTGAAAAATATTATGAACACGAGACATGCTTGGAGGTAACGCGAGTCTATAGGCCACATTTTCTACTCGGTTAAGAATTTGAAATGGACCAATAAATCGTGGATTGAGCTTTTCTCTCTTTCCAAATCTTGTAACTCATTACCATGGAGCAACTCGCAACAATACATGATCCCCAATAATAGATTTCACGTCCTTTCGATGAAGATCCGCATAACTCTTTTGTCGATCCTGTGCCGCTTGTATACGTTGTCGAATTATTTGGATCTTTTTTGTAGTCATACGTATCAACAATGTTGCTTCACTCACCTCATCTCAACATACTGGAGAGCGACACTTTTGTCCATACAATGCTTCGAATGGAGCCACACCTATACTTGCCTGGTAACTGTTGTTGTAAGAGAATTTCACCAATGGTAAATACTTATCCCAACTTCTTTTGAAGTCTAGGACACAGAGTCTTAATAGATCTTCAGGAGTTTGAATAGTCCTCTCTGATTGTCCGTCCGTTTGAGGATGGTATACCGAACTTAATCGTAAATCTGTGCCCATAGCTTTCTGCAAGCTAACCCAAAATCGTGAAGTAAATCTTGGGTTACGATCCGAAACTATGGATATTGGCATGCCATGCAATCTCACAATCTCATTTACATACATACGAGCAAGACGTTTAAGGGAATAAGTCTCTCGTATTGACAAGAAATGAGCAGACTTAGTTGACTTAGTTAATCTATCAATAATAACCCAAATCACATCTATGCCTTGAGAAACCGTGGGAACACCCGTAACGAAATCCATGGTAACGTGTTCCCACTTCCATTTTGGAATCTCAAGTGGTTGCAATGGACCCTTTGGCACTTGATGCTCCGCCTTTACACGTTGACAAGTTAAACACCTCGAGATAAACTTCACGATCTCTCTTTTCATATTGTTCCACCAAAATGTATGTCGAAAATCACGATACATTTTGGTACTTCCAAGGTGAATTACAAACGGTATATTATGTGCCTCCATCTTGATCTTGTACTTCAAAACAAAGTCGTTAGGAACACAAAGTCTGGAGTGGACTCGAAGTATTCATTCTTCATTGATTGTTACTTCTGGGATAGCACCTTTTTGCATTTTCTTCTTCATACGCATCAGCTCCGGGTGTAAGACCCCAACTATTATAAATAAAGATGAATTTTCTATAAATATCATTTTTGAATATTATGGAGTTAATTTGATATAATGTTATAGTTGTGGGTAATATTTAAAAATTTGCAAAAGTACGCAAGTTGTAATATAATATTCGATTGGTCGGGAAATATTCATTTTAACAGGGAATATTCGTACAACGGCACAATCATTGGTGGACCCCACAACGGAATTATTGTCGGATTGAGAAAACGACAAAAATATTTTATTAAAAATAACGACGAAAGTTTTACCATTGATACTGTTGAACTACTCGGTAGTAAAAGTACAGTAATACGTGTGGTTGCATAGTAGCACACGGTATTGATTATTAATACTTATGTGAGAAGTCACTCAGTTTGATTCAATTATTGTCAGTTAATAATATGAATTATTTAGCGATAATGAAGTTTTGTTTTATTCGTATTATTAACGTAATAAAACAGAAACATCTTTTTATATAAAACAGAATACTTTATTAAAGTTATTCTATAAATAGAATATATTATATTTTATTTAAAAGATTTTTCTTTAAATATGGACCGTCAGATTAAAGTAATCAATGTGGACCGTTCATGGATTAGTTACTATGCATTCCATTTTTCTATAAACAGCAGTTCATTCCTTCATTATTTCTTACGAATTCACTGAACTCTAGAGATAGAAACTATAGAGAGAAACTATAGAGAGAGAGAAGAAAAGTATTCTGCTACTTAACGACTTCCTTATTTCAGTTCTTCTTTAAAACGGTAAGGGGTGTTATTCTTTCTTATTCATGAAGAGAAATGTTGTTATTCCATTTCTTATTATTCTGTTGGAATAACCTGTATACGCGGTTTACCCTATACTTGGTGACATTCTTCTATTATTTTGTTGGAACATCCTGTCTGTGTGTTTTACACCGGACCTGGTTTCGTCTTTATTATTATTCTGTTGGAACATCCTGTCTGTGTGTTTTACACCGGACCTGGTTCCATCTTTATTATTATTCTGTTGAAATATCCTGTCTGTGTGTTTTACACCGGACCTGGTTCCGTCTTTATTATTATTCTGTTGGAATATCCTGTCTGTGCGTTTAACGCCGGACCTGGTTCCATTATTTATTATTCTGTTAGAATAACCTATCTGTGCGGTCTATCGCATGCATGGTGATTTCGTTTGTTATTCCATTCTTTATTATACTCAGTTGGTTAAAGTTTTGACTTCTATACTCCATGAAATTAATGGAATATCTTTGATATTTGCGCTTCATCTAGTATATTTTCATGAAAATATTCTTCTAGGAATTCTTGAATTTTACTCCACAAAGCAGTATCATATGGACAATTTGGACGTTGTTAATTCTTGGATAAACTAATTCTTGAACTTGTTTTATTGAATTCTTATATCATTGTCATCATCCTCATGTTTATAAAATGTTGAAAGTCATCTGTGGCATGTAGTGCATAGATGGACTTGGTATGATTATGACCAGGGATCATTGGTATAATCATGACCGTAATATTATAAATGATGTGGTAAAAGTCCTCATTGGCCCGTAGTGCTTTGATGGACAGTTGTTGGCATGATCATGACCATTAATGAATACACAAATATTCTTGGCCCGTTGTGCATGGATAATTGTGGTCGTGATACTAAAGAATATCCTTGGCCGTTGTGCAGGGGTGATTCGATGATGTGGATTATTTTGTTAAGCTGAGTCCCATCGATAACAGTGTTGAAAAACCTTTTAAATCATAGAAAATAGTTGATTTTATTCTCTACTTGACTCTTTTAATGGATTGCTTGTTCCGCTGCAGTTAAACTTGATGTTCGTTATATTTTATCAGTTTAACACTGTTGAAGGCTAATGCTAATTTATTCTGTATTATCATAGTCATAATATTTCTTACTGGGCTAGTTGAGCTCACCCTTTCTTTCAATGTTCTCTTCAGGAAATGAGAATATAGCTGTGACGAGTCGGGGAACGGAGTGATGGACCAGATGATAGTATTAGTAGTCCTCACTATTCTGTTAATTAGTGTGACAATAATTGTAATGAGGACTCCTTTTGAGTTTGTATAGTGTCTAGTAGACAATAATTGTATTCAAACTCACAGTTATGCTTTGTCATATTGTACATGACAGTTGTATTAGTAAGTTGTATTTATATCTGTACCATGTATCTGACGACCCAAGATGGGTGATGTATACTTAATTTTGGGGGCGTCACACCGGGTCTGTGGCTTGGGAAACTTTAACTTTATCGATTAAAGTTAGTTCTATGCGTATACTTGACATCATCGCATGGGTCCCCAAAGTCTTGAATTCTATCTTCATCTTTTGTAAATTACACAAAATGGAACTTTGTGTTGACAACATCGCACTCGTTCCCGCATATGATCTTCTACTCAATGCGTCAACTACCACGTTCGCTTTTCCAAGATGGTATTAAATGGTATGGTCATAATCTTTCAACAGCTCGAGCCAACGTCGTTGCCGCATATTGAGGTCTTTTTGGGTGAAGAAATATTTGAGGCTTTTAAGATCCGAATATATCTCCACTTTCTCCCCATATAAATAGTGCCTCCAGATTTTTAACGCGAAAATGACTGCTGCCAACTCTAGATCATGAGTAGGATAATTTCTCTCATATTCTTTGAGTTGTCTCGAGGCATAGGCTATGACCTTCCCATGTTGCATGAGAACACATCCTAACCCTTTGCCCGAAGCATCGCTGTAGATAACAAATCTATTCGAACCAGATGGTATTGTCAAAACAGGTGCCAAAATGAGTCTCCTCTTAAGCTCTTGGAAACTCTTCTCGCATTCCTCGCTCCATACGAATTTTGTATCTTTCCGAGTCAACTGAGTTAACGGAGTAGCGATTCGAGAAAATCCTTCCACAAATCTCCGATAATAACCAGCTAAACCCAGAAAGCTACGTACTTCGGTTGCTTCCAACTTTGTATTGCTTCAATCTTCGCCGGGTCAACAGATACTCCATGTTTTGACACCACGTGCCCAAGGAATGCTGCTTTCTCAAGCCAGAACTCGCATTTCTTCAGTTTGGCATATAGCTAGTTTTCACGAAGCCTTTGAAGAACCATCTTCAAATGGTGCTCATGATCTTCACGACTTTTGGAATATATAAGGATGTCATCGATAAAGACAACAATGAACTGATCCAAATATTCCTTGTATACTCGGTTCATCATATCCATGAAAGCAGCAGGAGCATTAGTCAATCCAAAAGACATGACTAGGAATTCATAATGCCCGTACCGAGTTCTAAAGGTAGTCTTCGGAATATCCTCAATTTTAATCTTCAGCTGATAATATCCAGAATGAAGATCAATCTTTAAAAAGAATTGTGCTCCTTACAATTGGTCAAATAGGTCATCAATGTGAGGTAGCGGATACCTATTCTTGATGGTGACATGGTTCAATTCCCGGTAGTCAATACAAAGTCGCATACTCTCGTCTTTCTTCTTTACGAATAAAACAGAAGCACCCTTAGGAGATGTACTAGGACGAATGAAACCGATGTCCAACAACTCCTGTAGTTGGACCTTTAACTCCTGAAGTTCAATAGGAGCCGTTCGATATGAGATTTTAGAAATGGGCTTCGTACCAGGTTCAAGATCAATAAAGAATTCAACTTCATATTCTGGGGGTAGACTGGAAAGTTCTTCAGAAAATACGTCAGGAAATTCACTAACAACAGAAATATTATTCAAATCTAACGTGCTTTTGTTCAAGCCCATGACATGGGCTAAGAAAGCTTGACATCAGTTTTTTAATAAACGAATGGTCTTATGGCTTGATATGACACTGATTGACTTTAATGGATTGGTTGCTTGAATTCGCATAACAGGTTAGTTAGGAATATGAAAACTAACAACCTTACGAAAATAATCAATTTTGGCATGATGAGTAGTTAACCAATCAATCCCTAAAATCACATCAAAAACAAGTATCTTTAAAGAGATAAGATCCACAGGTAATGTGATTGTGCCAACTTGGATCAAACAAGATTTATAAACAGTGGATGTAATGAAGGTTTCTCATAACGGAGTCTCCACAGATAAATCAAAATCTAATTTCTCCAGAGTCAAGTTTAAACGTTCAGCACAAGCAGGAGAGATAAATGAATGGGTAGAACCAGTATCTAGTAAGGTATAAACTTTGCAAGAATTTATGATTAGCTTACCCGTGATCACCTCGTTCGGGTTCCTCGCATTTTGGCCAGTCACGACAAACGCTCTTCCAGGAACCGCTGACTTTGACTTGTCTAGGACAGCCTTTGGAGTCACCATCCCCACTGGACTTGGTTTCGCTATAGCACAATCTCGAGCGATATGTCCTTCCTTTTCACAATTATAACATACCTTGAACTGTTGTGGACAGTTTGGGCTGATGTGTCCCTCTTTTTCACATTTATAGCATACGACCGGTGGTCGTTCTCCTCCCTTAGAAACAGTTGATACTGGTGCTGACGTCTTCACATTGTCATTGTTGAATCTCCTCTTTTTTGAAATTTTCATTTGACTCGCCTCTCCTATTATCATGGCCACGATTATCACCAGAGTGGTTACCGCCTTTGTCTGTATTTTTTCCTCCCCGTTAGTTATCATTGCTCCGATGACTGCTGTCACCGGTATAACCCTGGTTGTGGTCTCTCGGTTGAACATACTCATTATCTCGCTCTAATAATTGAACCCTATTTACAATATCTGAATATAAAGAAAATTTATGAGAGATAAGATATTGCAGAATCTCGAGTTTTAGATCTCTCAGAAATATCCGTGTCATTCGTTCCTCATTCTCTACCAAATGAGGTGCAAACCTGGATAACTCTGCGAACTTCGCCTCATACTAGGACACCGTCATGTTGTTTTGTTCCAGTCTGATAAACTCCACCTCCTTCATATGACGAATACTTTCAGGAAAGTACTTGTCATTGAACAGTTTCTGAAATATTTCCCAAGACATGTTGAGTGCGGCTGGCTGGGTACGATTCACAGATTTTCACCAGTAATCTGCCTCACCACGGAACATAAAGGTGGCGAATGGAACCTTTTGTCTCTCCGTGCATCCCAAGACATCAAATATCTTGGTAATTTACTTGACCCACATTTTCACCTTAACCGGGTCCTACTTTCCCCAGAATTCTGGTGGTCCCAACTCTTTGAATTGCTTGGCTGTGACAAACCGCGCGTTGTTATCATTTCCACCCGTATTTTATTCATGAGTCTCCCTCGTCTGATTTTGCATGAACTGCAAAAAGCTTCTAAACATTCCATCGTTCATCGTCTGATCAGTGGTGTTGTTTACAGGAGGAACATTGTCGTCCCGTTGCACGTTCTCCTGATTGGTGATTAAAGGTGTCTCCACGGTTTCACTTACTCCATTGTTAACATTCTCAGTTGTCATTCTCAAATACTGCCATAAAACAAGGGTGAATTAAAGAAATTAACATATCATATAATATCTCTATATTTTGACCAATCAATAAATAAGCTTAGGTAGGACACACTAGCGAAGGATTTACTCGTCTCTCCCCTCCTAGTTCTATTCCCCGATCTCCGTCAGAGACCATATCCCTAAGCTTTGATACCAACAGTCACGCTCCCAAAATAGGTATACATCACCCATTCTGAGTCTCCAAAACATGGTACAGAAACAACTACAACTTTATTAATACAATTGTCGTGCAAAATACTACAACACATAATGTAAGACCCCAACTTATTAATGAATAAAATCAAATTTTCTCTAAATATTATTGTGAATAATAAGGTGTTAATTTAATATAATGCTTTGGTTATGGGTGAAATGTGCAAATTTTATAAAATAAGCAAGTGGTTATAAAATATTCATTTGTTGTCGGGGAATATTCGTTTGGTCGTGGAATATTCTTTCTGTCGGGGAATATTCGTACGACGGTGCAGCTTTGTGTGGGCCCCATAATAGAAAGCAATTGGATGAAGAAAATGACAAGTATAAGTTGTTTATAAATAACGGCGTAGTTGTTACCGTTAATACTGTTGGAATACCCGGTGGTTAAAATACAGTAGCACACGGTATTGCACTAATTATTGATTCGTACGTAAGAAGGCACTACTCAATAATTATTACAGTAGTTACTGTTCAATATTTTATTTTATTGATTCAATAATTGTTGCGTTGATATTTTATATTATTGTTGTTTCAATAATTGTTGCTGCACAGTATTTTCCATTATCAGATCAATAATTCATATTATTTGAATAATATTATTAGATATCATTATTGGCAATGTCTAGAAAGTTTTGTCTAAGGAGAGGTTTGGTCATCTAATTGCACGCCAGTAAGAAGAAATCCTTATTGGAAAGCCCCCTCTTTCCTAGGAATGGCCTGGTTGTCATAATTGTGATTCTGTAATATTATTTATGAATAATTAATTATTGATTTATATGATAAGGAAATATTTACTTTATGTGGATATAATTGATGGATAAATTTATTTTATGTGAAGGAATTAATGTTGAGGTGTTTTTGTCAGAATAGAGGTATTAAAAATTAAATCACTGTTCTTGAGATATATTGCGTGAGTTATAATTTTTAATCTGACCGTTGAATCGTTGTGATTTTTGGATATGTTAAACATATATAAGTTGAGTCTATGTCCATAAATTTTGAACCATTAAAAATGAACGTATAATTTGTTGTGAATTTTAAGAGGTGAATGATTCGAAAATTAGGTTTATAAATGATTTTGGCAGAAAATTCTAAAATTGAGTGGGCCCCACTTTTAGTTGGTGAGAAATGTGCTGGAATTTTTATTCAAATGTGGTGGGTGGGAATAGTAGCAGGTAAAGCCATCAGGTTGCAGGTCAAGTCTGCTTCGGCGTGCTAATATTTTCCTATAAATAGAGGGCTAAGTTAGAATTGAAAATCACACCAGAATTCATAAGTTTTCTCTCTTTCTCTCTCTATATTATCGAGCGTATTTTGTGAGTATTTAGATACTTTGTGAGTTTTTATTTATCAGTGCAAGTTTCCTTCAGCCTTATACCGATATTCCAAACAGAAGTACTGTTATCTTGAGGTAAGGGATATTATTTTCTTCTTAAATGATATTATTTTCTTTAATATCATTATGCTGAAATATTGATATGAAATTTTTATCAAATTTGGAACATTTTGTGTCGGGATTACTATTCACGTATACGACACTATTCACGAATACGAC
This sequence comes from Panax notoginseng, assembly GCA_016801055.1. Lineage (NCBI taxonomy): Eukaryota > Viridiplantae > Streptophyta > Magnoliopsida > Apiales > Araliaceae > Panax > Panax notoginseng. Next base: position 11,395,009 of record CM029021.1, on the reverse strand, counting down.
ACTATTTACCGAAAAATAAAAATTTTTCTTTTTGCCCAAGATGTCTGTTATGGTTACTATCTTTGATTGTATCCATGTTTTGATCTTTATTTTTGAATTCTACTTCACAATTGGTTGTTATGGAGTATTATTACACTTGGATAAACTGTAATACGAATCCCTAATATTTGTTCTTCTGTCTCACTGGATTCGTTTTCTTTAAAATATTTTTCATCATTCTCAGTCCTAAATGATGATATTACTGAATATCTTTAGCCTGTAGTGCAAAGATGAATGATTAACTGATGAATATCTTTGACCCGTAGTGCAAAGATGAACATGATCGACTGGCGATACAAATGAATATCTTTGGCCTGTAGTACAAAGATGAATATTTGATTAAAGATGGTTATTGATTGTTGTTACAGGGATAAAATATTGATGATTGACTTTTAAATCTTAGAAGATAGTAGAACTCATTCTCTACTTGACTCTTCTAATGGTTTTCTGTTTTCGCTGTAGTTGTTGATCTAAAACTTGTTGTCTATTATATTTTATCAGATTTTTCCCTGTTTAAAACTAATGATAAGTTGTTATATATTATCTTAGTCATAATTTTCTTTATTGGGCTAGTTGAGTTCACCCTTTTCCTTCTTGTTCCATTTTTCTCAGGAGGCGAGAATAGAGCGGGAACTAGTCGGGGTGTGGAGTGATGTTTCTAGTCAGTGGTATTAGCAATCCTCACTATTTTATTAAATAGTGTTTCAATAATTGTAATGATAACTTATTTGAGTGTTAATATTGTCTAGAATACAATATTTGTATTTAAACTCACAATATTGTGTTGTCGTATTTTGCGCGACAAGTGTTTTAATAAAGTTGTATTTGTTTCTGTACCATGTATTTGGCGACTCACAATGGGTGATGTATACCTATTTTGGGGGCGTAACACATAAACTGTGAGTTTAAATATAAATATTGTCATCTAAACAATATCCACACTGAAATAAGTCATCATTATAATTATTGATACACTATTTATAAAATAGTGAGGACTACAATCACAACTGCCTTGGAACATCACTCCACATCCCGACTACATCCCACTATATTCTCGCTTCCTGAAAAGAAAAATGGAACAAAAAAGAAAAAGGGTGAGCTCAACTAGCCCAGTAAAGAATATTATGACTAAGATAATATAGAACAAATTATCGTTAGTCCTCAACAGGGAAAAATCTGATAGAATATAATAGACAACAAATTTTAGATCAACAACTGCAGCGAAAACAGCAATCCATTAGAAAAGTTAAGTAGAGAATGAATTCTACTATCTTCTAAGATTTAAAAGTCCATCATTAATATTTTATCCATGTAACATCAATCAATATATATTTTGAATCAAATATTTATCTTTGCACTACAGGCCAAAGATATTCATTTGTATCACCAGTTGGTCATGTTCATCTAAACACCTGTTCATCTTTGCATTACAGGCCAAAGATATTCATCAGTTAATCATTCATCTTTGCACTATAGACCAAAGATATTAAGTAATATTATCATTTAGGACTGAAGATGATTAAAAATATTTTAAAAAAATGAATCCAGTGAGACAAAAGAATAAATATTAAGGATTCGTACTTCGATTTATCCATGTTCAAAAATAACCCATAATATACCATAGTGGAGCAAAATTCAAGAATAAAGATCAAAACATGGATACAATCAAAGATAGTAACAAAAATAGACATCTGAGACAAAGAAGAGAAATTTTTATTTTTCGGTGAATAGTGCCGTATTCGTGAATAGTGTCGTATACATGAATAGTGTCGTATACATGAATAGTAACTCCGACATAAAAAGATAAAAAATTCACAAGAAAAATCTTACCAATATTCCGGCATAATGATATTGAAAGAAATAATATCATTAAAAAAAATAACATTCCTTACCTCAAAAAGACAGTACTTCTGACTGGAATACTTGATATAGTGCTGAAGGAACTTGCACCGTATAGCAACACTCAAAGTATCAAAATACTCACAAAAATACGCTCGATAATATAGAGAGAAAAAACTTCAGTTTCTGGTGTGAATTTCAATTCTAACCTAAGCACCCTATTTATAGGAAAATGCTTAGAACACCAAAGCAGAAAATTTAATAAAATAATAATATTTAATAAAAAATTTCACGCCCACCTCTTGAATCTGAATTCAGCATGTTTACAACGCATGTGGGGCCCACCCAATTGCAAAAAAAAATTGTTTTTCTTAAAATAAATATTTTAAACTCCAAAAATCAATTATTCCGGAACTTCAATAATTCATAATAAATAGCTATTTTATCATAAAAATTCGAATCTTATGTCCATTCCATAGGAAATTCAAATCTGTAAGACCCCAAATTTTATGAAATGAAAGTATTCAATTTTTTTATAATTATTATTTTATTTCGTGAGTGGTTAAATTGATAAAATGTTAAAGTTAAGGGTGATATGTGAAATTTTTTACAAAGTAAGCAAGTTGTTATAAAATATTCATTTGGTCGGAGAATATTCGTTTGAGGTAAGGGATGTTATTTTATTCGAAAATGATATTATTACTTCAATATCATTGTACCGAAATATTGGTTGGAAATTCTTATCAAATTTAAAATTTTTCATGTCGGAGTTACTATTCACGAGTTACTATTCATGAGTACTATTCACGGAGCATGATGATGTTTTTTGGTGAAATTTCTATCTTTTAGTGTCGGAGTCACTATTCACGTATACGGCACTATTCACAGAAAAATTAAAATTTTATTTTTTGCCCAAATATCTATTCTGGAAACTAGCTTTGATTGTATCCATGTTTTGATCATTCTTGAATTTTACTCCACTATGATTACTTATGAGGTATTTTTGGACATGGAATAGCTGAAATACGAATCCTTAATATTTATTCTTTTGTTTCATTGGATTCGTTTTTTTAAAAATATTTTTCATCATCCTCAGTCCTAAATGATGATATAACTGAATATCTTTTGCCTGTAGTGCAAAGATGAATGATTTTTGATAAATATCTTTGGCCCGTAGTGCAAAGATTAACATGTGTTGAGATGAACATGACTAACTAATGAATATCTTTGGCCTGCAGTGCAAAAATGAATATTTAATTCAAGATGTTTATTGATTGATGTTACAGGGATAAAATATTGATGATGGACTTTTAAATTCATAGATGATAGTAGATTTCATACTCTACTTAACTCTTCTAATGAATTGTTATTTTCGCTGCAGTTGTTGATCTAAAACTTGTTGTCTATTGTATTCTATCAGATTTTTTCCTGTTGAAGACTAAGGATAATTTGTTGTATATTATCTTAGTCATAATATTCTTTACTGGGCTAGTTGAGCTCACTCTTTTTCTTTTTGTTCCATTATTCTTCTCAAGAGGCGAGAATGTAGCGGGTACTAGTCGGGATATAGAATGATGGTTCAAGATAGTTGTCTTAGTAGTCCTTACTATTTTGTAAAATAGTGTATCAATAATTATAATGAGGACTTAATTTAGTATAAATACTGTCTAGATGACAATATTTGTATTTAAACTCACAGTATATGTGTTGTCGTATTTTGCACAACAATTGTAATAATAAAGTTATAGTTATTTATGTACCATGTATTTGGCGACTCAGAATAGGTTGGGTGGAATGGACCTATTTTGGGGGCGTCACAGTTGGTATCAGAGCTTAGGGATATGATCTCTGACGGAGATCGCGAAATAGACCTAGGAGGGGAGAGACGAGTAAATCCTTTACTAGTGTGTCCTACCTAAGCTTATTTGTTGGTCAGTCATAATATAGGGGTATTATGTGACATGTTATTTTCTTTAATTAACCCTTGTTTTATGGCAGTAATTGAGAATGGCAACTGAGAATGTTAAGAGTGGAGTAAATGAGACCGTGGACACACCTTTGCTCACCAATGAGGAGAACATGCAACAGGCCGATAATGTTCCACTTATGAACAACACCACTGATCAGACGATGAACGATGGGATATTTAGAAGTTTTTTGCAGTTCATGCAAAATCAGATGAGGGAGACTCATGTACAAAATACAAGTGAAAATGATAGCAACGCACGGTTTGTCACAGCCAAACAGTTCAAAGAATTAGGACCACCAGAATTCTGGGGAAAGCCAGATCCGATTAAGGCGGAGACGTGGGTCAAGTAAATTAACAAGATATTCGATGTCATGGGATGTACGGAGGAACAGAAGGTTCCATTCGCCATTTTTATGTTTCGTAACGAGACAGATTACTGGTGAGAATCTGTGAAGCGTACCCAGCCAGCCGCACTCAGCATGTCTTGGGAAAAATTTCAGAAACTGTTCAATAACAAGTACTTTCCTGAAAGTATTCATCACATGAAGGAGGTAGAGTTTATTAGACTAGAACAGAACAACATGACGGTGTCCCAGTACGAGGCGAAGTTCGCGGAGTTATCCAGGTTTGCACCTCATTTGGTAGAGAATGAGGAACGTATGACGCGGATGTTTTTGAGAGGTTTGAAACCCGACATACGTCAATATCTCATTTCTCATAAATTTTCTCTATATTCAGATTTTGTGAATATGACTCAGTTATTAGAGCGCGATAATGAGTCAGCTCAATCGAAGAATAACGACCTACAACTCGATGATAATCGTATCGATGGCAACAGTCATCAGAACAAGGATAACCATCGTGGAGGAAATTATCGTGCCAGAAATGGTAACCACTTCTGTGGTAATCATGGCCAAGATAATAGAAGAAATAACTCAAGTGAAAATTTCAAGAAGCAAAGATTTAACGATGACGGGAAGATGTCGGCAGCAGCACCAGCAACAAATTCTAGGGGAGGAGAACGACCGCCAGTTAGATGCTATAAATGCGGAGAGGAGGGACATATAAGTTCAAACTGTTCACAGCCTTCTAAGGTATGCTATAATTGTGGAAAAGAAGGTTATATCGCTCGAGATTGTACGGTAGAAAAACCCAGTACAGCGGGGATGGTGACTCAAAAGGCTGTCCCAGAAAAGTCAAAGTCAACGGTTCCTGGAAGAGCGTTTGTCATGACTGGTCAGAATGCGAGGAACCCAAACGAAGTTAGCACATGTTAGTTAATTATAAATTCTTACTAAGTTTATACCTTATTAGATACCGGTTCTACCCATTCATTTATCTCTCCTGCTTGTGCTCAACGTTTAAACTTGACTCCGGAGAAATTAGACTTTGACTTATCTGTGGAAACTCCATTAGGAGAAACTTTCATTACATCCACTATTTATAAATCTTGTTTGATCCAAGTTGGCACCATCACATTACCTATTGACCTTATCTCTTTAAAGATACTTGCTTTTGATGTGATTTTAGGGATTGATTGATTAACTACTCATCATGCCAAATTGATTGCTTTTGTAAGGTTGTTAGTTTTTATATTCCTAAGCAATCTGTTGTTCGAATTCAAGCAACCAAACCATTGAAGCCAAACTCTTTCATATCAAGTCGTAAAGTCATTCGTTTATTGAAAAACGGATGTCAATAAACAAATGATATTGAATTTTGTATCGACTTTGAACCCGGTACAAAACCCATTTCTAAAATCTCGTATCGAATGGCTCCTATTTGAACTTCAGGAGTTAAAAACCCAACTATAGAAGTTGATAACCGAGCCTCTATCGGGTGACTTCTTTTGTGGGACGCCATATTCGTGCGATAGTAAGGTGATAGGAGTTATTGTGACGTGCTATCCAAAGTTGAGATATGACTCACAGTTGAGAGCAACCTAAGTCGGTAACTGAAATACGTAGCTTTCTAGGCTTAGTTGGTTATTATCGGAGATTCGTTGAAGGATATTCTCGAATCGCTATTCCATTAACGCATCTGACTCGTAGAGATAAAAAATTCTAATGTAGCGAGGAATGTGAGAAGAGCTTCCAAGAACTCAACATGCGGCAACGATGTTGGCTCGAGCTGTTGAAAGATTACGATCATACCATCCAATACCATCCTAGAAAAACGAACATGGTAGCTGACGTGTTGAGTAGAAAATCGTATGTGGTTACGAGTGCGATGTTTTTAACAAAAAGACCCATTTTGTATGACTTACAAATGATAGAGATAGAGTTAAAGACTCTATGGATCACGTGATGATATACGAGTAAAATTGACTTTAATTGATAAAGTTAAAATCGCTCAAGCTACACACCGGAGCTGATGAATACGAAGAAGGAAGTGCAAGAAGTTGTTATTCCAAAAGCGAGAATCGACGATTTGAGGAAAGCTCAAACCTTTGATTTAGTAGTCCATTTGAAATCTTCGATTGAATAGGAACTATGGCCTATAGACTCGCTTTACAGCCAAGTATGACGCGTGTTCATAACATTTTTCACGTATCGATGTTACGTAAATATGTGGACGACCCGAACCACATTATTGAGTTAGAACCAGACGAGATAGCAGGAAATTTAACGTACGAGGAGGTACCAGTCAAGATCTTGGATAGGAAGGAGCATGTCCTACGCATGTCAATTTTGAGGACAAAATTTCATAAGGAGGGGAGGTTGTAAGGCCCCAACTTTTTATAAATGAAGATTTAATTTTCTCTAATTATTATTTTGAAATAGTAAGGGGTTGATTTGATTAATGTGGTTAGTTATGGGTAAAATGCGCAAATATTTTTAAATAAGCAAGTGGTTATAAAATACTCATTATTGTCGGAGAATATTCGTTTGGTCGTGGAATATTCTTGCCGTCGGGGAATATTCGTACGACGGCACAGCCTTGTGTGGGCCCCATAACGGAAAGCGATTGGATGAAAAAAATGACAAGTATACGTTGTTTATAAATAATGGCGAAGTTGTTACCGTTAATACTGTTGGAATACCCGGTGGTTAAAACACAATAATACGCGTTGTTGCACAGTAGCACACGGTATTGCACCAATTATTGATTCTTACATAAGAAGTCACTACTCAATAATTGTTACAGTAATTACTGTTCAGTATTTTATTTTATTGATTCGATAGATATTTTATATTACTGTTGTTTCAATAATTGTCACTACACAGTATTTTTTATTATCGGAGCAATAATTCATATTATCTGTGACACCCCCAAAATTAGGTATACATCACCCATCTTGAGTCGCCAGATATATGGTACATAAATTCAAATACAACTTAATTATACAGCAGTCGTGTAAAATACGACAAAACATAGCTGAGAGTTTCAACAATAATATTGACTTCTAGACAATATCCACTCTCAATGGAGTCCTCATTATATTTATTGTCACACTATTTAACAGAATAATAAGGACTACTAATACTATCATCTGGACCGTCACTCCATTCCCCGACTAGTCCCGGCTACGTTCTCATTTCCTGAAGAGAACAGTGAAAGAAAGGGTGAGCTCAACTAGTCCAGTAAGAAATATTATGACTAAGATAATGCAGAATAAATTATCGTTAGCCTTCAACAATGTTAAACTGATAAATACAATAGACATCAAGTTTAACTGCAGCGGAACAAGCAATCCATTAAAAGAGTCAAGTAGAGAATAAAATCTACTATCTTTTATGATTTAAAAGATTTTTCATCACTTTTATCGCTGGGACTCAGCTTAATAAATATTCCACATCATCGAATCACCCCTGCACTACGGCCAAGAATATTCTTTAGTATCACGACCACAATTATCTATGCACTACGGACCAAGAATATTTGTGTATTCATTAATGGTCATGATCATGCCAACAACGGTCCATCAATGCACTACGGACCAATGAGGACTTTTACCACGTCATTTGTAATATTACGGTCATGATTATACTGAATAATCCCTGGTCATAATCATACCAAGTCCATTTATGCACCACAGGCCACAGATGACTTTCAAAAAATATAAACATGAGGATGATGACAATGATATAAGAATTCAATAAAACAAGTTCAAAAATTAATTTATTCAGGAACTAATAACGTCCAAGTTGTCAACATGATACTGCTTTGTGCAGTAAAATTCAAGAATGCTCAGAAGAATATTTCCATGAAAAGATACTGGATGAAACGTAAATATCAAGGATATTCTACTAATTTCATAGAGTATAGAAGTCAAAACTTTAACCAACTGAGTATAATAAAGAATGGAATAACAAAAAAAATCACCATGCATGTGGTACTTTGCATAGACAGGTTATTCCAACAGAATAATAATAACGGAACTAGGTTAGACAAAATTTGCACCGACAGGATGTTCCAACAGAATAATAAAGACGGAACCAGGTCCGGCTTAAAACACACAGATAGGATGTTCCAACATAATAATAGAAGAATGTCACCAAGTATAGGGTAGACCGCGTATACAGGTTATTCCAATAGAATAATAAGAAATGGAATAACAACAGTTCTCTTCATGAATAAGAAAGAATAACACCCCTTACGGGTACAACAAATAATATCACTTACCGTAAAAGAAACTGAATATAAGAGTAGAGAAGTAGCAGAATACTTTTCTTCTTTCTCTTTATAATTTTCTCTCTCTAGAGTTTCAGTGAATTCGTAAGAAAAAATGAAAGAATGAGCTTCTATTTATAGGAGAATGGAAGTGTACTGTTTATGAACGAATTATTTCTGCAGAATTATTTCTTCAATCAACTAACAACTAAGTCAAACAACTAACCAATAAGATTTCAACAAAAATTAATATATAATACATATATATAAACACATGTTTTCAACTTATATATATATATCAATATTATATATATCACTAGATTTTCCCCCCCATATCCAACATCAATCCCTTCACCCTCCCAATAATCACTCTTACACATCACTATCACACTACCACTTTTCCACCATTTTCCACTCATACACACATCACACACCTATCACTTTCACATATCATTTTCTCCCACCATATACTCAATACATACATATACTTCCATACGTATACTCTTCCATTTCTAAAATCATTTTTCCAACACAAATGGCCCCACATGTGGCCCCCACATATGGGCCCCACCTTTAAATAATTTTCTTCCGATTATTTTGAAAAATGGATAAATAGGAATCTATAAAATAAGAAAAACTTCATAAAAATCACTTTAATAATTCTAACAATATTTATCATCTTTATTATAATTCACAATATTAATCGACCAGGTCGTTCCCAGGAAAGAGGAAGCTTTTCAATAAGGATTTTTCCCTATTGGCGCGCAATTAGGTGACCAAACCTCTCCTTGACAGAACTTCTAGACATCGTTAATATTGCAAATAATAATATTAATAACTTTATCGTCTCAATTATTGATTTTAACAATGTATAAAATATCGACAATAATTGAATCAAATAACGTGAGATACTATGCAACAATTACTATAGCAATAATTGAACAAAACTGAATGACTTCTCACGTAAGCATCAATAATCAATACCGTGTGCTACTTTACAACCACGCGTATTACTGTACTTTTACTACCGAGTAGTTCAACAGTATTAACGGTAAAACTTCTGCCGTTATTTTTATAAAATATTTTTGTCGTTTTCTCAATCAGACAATAATTTCGTTGTGGGTCTACCAATGATTGCGCCGTTGTACGAATATTCCCCGACAAATCGAATACTATACAACAACTTACATACTTTGTAAAATTTATAAATACTACCCCACAACTATAACATTATATCAAATCCACACCATAATATTAAAAAATATTTCGAGAAATTTAAACCTTTATTCATAAAATCTGGGATCTCACAATCTCCCCTCCTTATGGGATTTCGCCCTCGAAATTTACGTACATACCTGGTAACCGAACAGATGAGGACACTTCGTTAGATTCTAACTCTTGAGGTATAACCTTTAAGCATAGAGTATATTCCAGGATTTTAACAGGTACATCTTTATGTGTTAAATCATCCGCTATCTCGTCTGGTTTTAAATCAATAATGTGATTTAGGTCATCCACATATTTACGTAACATCGATACGTTAAAAACGTTATGAACACGCGACATACTTGGCGGTAAAACGAGTTTATAAGTCACAGTTCCTACTTGATTGAGGATTTCAAATGGGCCAATTAAATCGAGGGTTGAGATTTCCTCTCTTCGTCGATTCTTGCTTCTAGAATAACGCCCTCTTGAACCTTCTTCTTCACGTTCATCAGCTCTGAGTATGTAGCTTGAACGGCTTTAATTTTATCGATTAAAGTCAAATCTAATCGTATATTCGTTATCTTCACGTGAGTTCCTAGAGTCTTTAACTCTATCTTCATCATATGTAAGTTATACAAAATAGGTCTTTGTATTAACAACATCGCACTCGCATACGATCTTCTACTCAACGCGTCAGCTACTACGTTCGTATTTCCACGATGATATTGAGTGGTACGATCGTAATCTTTAACAGCTCGAGCCAACGTCTTTGGCGCATTATACGTTCGTTTTGGTTAAAGAAATATTTGAGGGTTTAAGAAATAGGTTTTGTACTGGGGTCAATACAAAATTTGATTTCACGCTCTAAGGGTAGGCTAAGAAGTCTTCAAGAATACGTCAGGAAATTTATTAACAATAGAAATATCATTCAAAACTGTGACTCTCATCCAAGACTTGGATAGTACGTCACATTGATACCTATCAACTTGCCATCTTCATTCACGATGTCGCCTACAGAAAGTTTGGCTTCGGTGCATTCCACACAAGAAAGTCAACAATGAAAGGATCGGGGCTCTTTATTTATGGCTTGATATGACAATGATTGACTTTAGTGGTTTGGTTACTTGAGTTCGCATGACAGGTTGGTTAGGAATATAAAAGCTAACAACCTTACGAAAAACATGATGAGTAGTTAACCAATCGTTTCCAAAAATCACATCAAAGGAAAGTATTTTCAAAGAGATAAGATTAACAGATAACGTGAAAGTGTCGATTTGAATCAAACAAGATTTATAAATAGTGGAGTTAACGAAGGTTTCTCCCAACTAAGTTTAAACAGGTATATCAAAGTCTAACTTCTCCAGAGTTAACTTTAAACATTGAACACAACTAGGTGCAATAAAAGAGTGAGTAGAACTGGTATCTAACACGGTATAGACTTCATAAGATTTTATGACTAACATACCCGTGATAATTTTATTCAGGTTCCTTGTCACGAAAAAAAACGCTATCTCTTAAACTACCAGTTTTGACTTTTCTGGGACGGCCTTTGGTGCCTCCATCTTAGCTAAACTTGTCTTCGATGAACGACAAAATTGGGCTAAGTGACCTTCTCTTCTACAATTATAACATGCTTTGGATGGCATCGCGCAGTTTGGACTGATGTGTCCCTCCCCTCCGCATTTGAAGCATATGATAGGTGGTCATTCTCCTTCCTTAACAACGGGTGTTGGTGCTGACGTCTTTCCATCATTGTTGAATCTCCTCTTCTTGAAATGTCCATTCTTATTGTTTTGACCATGATTACCACCGAAGTGGTTACCATTTCTGGCATGTTGATTTCCTTCATGTTTATTGTCACTGCTTTGATGACTGTTATCACCGGTATTATCATTTTTTTGGCTACCCTCTTTTGATTGCTTTGACTCGTTATCGCGCTCCAATAACTGAGCCCTATTAACAACATCTGAATACAAACACAGTTTATGAGAAATAAGATATTGACGTATCTCCAGCTTCAAACCTCTTAAAAACATCCGCGTCATTCTCTCTTCATTATCAACCAAGTGGGACGCAAATCGGGACAACTCGGCAAACTTGGCTTTGTACTGCGACACGGTCATGTTGTTTTGCTCTAACTTGATAAATTTCACCTCCTTCATGTGACGAATGCTTTTTGGAAAGTACTTGTCATTAAACAGCTCTTGAAACTTCTCCCAAGACATCTTAAGTGCGTCAGGCTGGGTACGTTTTACAGATTTCCACCAGTGATCTGCCTCTTCACGCAACATAAAGGTGGCAAAGGGAACCTTTTGCTCCTCGGAGCATCCCAAGACATCAAATATCTTGGTGATCTGCTTTAACCACGTCTCCGCCTTAAGTGGTTCTGGCTTTCTCAAAAACTCCGGTGGTCCCAGCTCCTTGAATTGCTTAGCGATGACCAACCGTGGGTTGCCATTGTTTCCTCCTATATTATGAACAGGAGCCGCCTTCGCCTGATGTTGCATGAATTTTAAAAAGCTCCTAAACGTACCGTCGTTCGTCAATTGATCAGTATTGTTGTTTACATGAGGATTATTGTCTTCCTGTTGCACATTGTCCTGATTATTGATCTGTGGAGACTCAACGATCTCCTGTGCTCCATTGCTTATCTCAACATTTTTAGATGCTATTTTCAAATACTATAAAAAAACAAGGGTTAATTAACATATCACATATTATCCCTATACTCTGACCGACCAATTAAATAACAAGTAAACTTATGTAGGTCATATCAGCGAAGGAATTCTCCGTCTCTCCCCTCCTAGTTCTTATCTCACATCTTAGCCAGGGATCATATCCCTAATCTTTGATATAAACTGTGACACCCCCAAAATTAGTTATACATCACCCATCTTGAGTCGCCAGATACATGGTACATAAATTCAAATACAACTTAATTATACAGCAGAAGTGTAAAATACGACAAAACATAGCTGAGAGTTTAAACAATAATATTGCCTTCTAAACAATATCCACTCTCAATGGAGACCTCATTACATTTATTATCACACTATTTAACAGAATAGTGAGGACTACTAATACTATCATCTGGACCGTCACTCTATTCCCCGACTAGTCCCGGCTACGTTCTCATGTCCTGAAGAGAACAGTGAAAGAAAGGGTGAGCTTAACTAGCCCAGTAAGAAATATTATGACTAAGATAATACAGAATAAATTATCGTTAGCCTTTAACAATGTTAAAGTGATAAAATATAATAGACATCAAGTTTAACTGCAGCAGAACAAGCAATCCATTAAAAGAGTTAAGTTGAGAATAAAATCTACTATCTTTTATGATTTAAAAGGTTTTTCATCACTTTTTCACTGGGACTCAACTTAAAAAATATTTCACATCATCGAATCACCCCTGTACTATGGCCAAGGATATTCTTTAATATCACGACCACAATTATCCATGCACTTCGGGCCAAGAATATTTGTGTATTCATTAATGGTCATGATCATGCCAACAACTATCCATCAATGCACTACGGACCAATGAGGACTTTTATCACATCATTTGTAACATTACGGTCATGATTATATCGAATAATCCCTGGTCATAATCATACCAAGTCCATCTATGCACTACAGGCCACAAATAACTTTCAAAAAATATAAACATGAGGATGATGACAATGATATAAGAATTCAATAAAACAAGTTCAAGAATTAATTTATTCAGGAACTAATAACGTCCAAGTTGTCAACATGATACTGCTTTGTGCGGTAAAATTCAAGAATGCTCAGAAGAATATTTCTATGAAAAGATACTGGATGAAGCGTAAATATCAAGAATATTCTACTAATTTCATGGAGTATAGAAGTCAAAAACTTTAACCAACTGAGTATAATAAAGAATGGAATAACAAAAGAAATCACCATGCATGCGGTACTTTGCATAGACAGGTTATTCCAACAGAATAATAATAACGGAACCAGGTCAGTCAAAATTTACACCAGTAGGATGTTCCAATAGAATAATAAAGACGGAATCAGGTCCGGTGTAAAACACACAGACAGGATGTTCCAACAGAATAATAATAAAGACAGAACCAGGTCCGGTGTAAAACACACAGATAGGATGTTCCAAAATAATAATAGAAGAATGTCACCAAGTATAGGGTAGACCGCGTATACAGGTTATTCCAACAGAATAATAAGAAATGGAATAACAACAGTTCTCTTTATGAATAAGAAAGAATAACACCCCTTACGGGTACAACAAATAATATCTCTTACCGTAAAAGAAACTGAATATAAGAGTAGGGAAGTAGCAGAATACTTTTCTTCTTTCTCTCTATAATTTTCTCTCTCTAGAGTTTCAGTGAATTCATAAGAAATAATGAAGGAATGAGCTTCTATTTATAGGAGAATGGAAGTGTACTATTTATGAACGAATTATTTCTACAGAATTATTTCTTCAATCAACTAACAACTAAGTCAAACAACTAACCAATAAGATTTCAACAAAAATTAATATATAATACATATATATAAACACATGTTTTCAACTTATATATATCAATATTATATATATCACTAGATTTTTTTCCCCCATATCCAACATCAATCCCCCACCCTCCCAATAATCACTCTTACACATCACTATCACACTACCACTTTTCCACCATTTTCCACTCATACACACATCACACACCTATCACTTTCACATATCATTTTCTCCCACCATATACTCAATACATACATATACTTCCATACGTATACTCTTCTATTTCCAAAATCATTTTTCCAACACAAATGGCCCCACATGTGGCCCCCACATATGGGCCCCACCTTTAAATAATTTTCTTTCGATTATTTTAAAAAATGGGTAAATAGGAATCTATAAAATAAGAAAAACTTCATAAAAATCACTTTAATAATTCTAACAATATTTATCATCTTTATTATAATTCACAATATTAATCGACCAGGTCGTTTCCAGAAAAGGGGGGCTTTCCAATAAGAATTTCTCTCTGTTGACGCGCAATTAGGTGACCAAACCTCTCCTTGACAGAACTTCTAGACATCGTTAATATTACAAATAATAATATTAATAATTTTGTCGTCTCAATTATTGATTTTAACAATATATAAAATATCGACAATAATTGAATCAAATAACGTGAGATACTATGCAACAATTACTATAGCAATAATTGGACAAAACTGAATGACTTCTCACGTAAGCATCAATAATCAATACAGTGTGCTACTATGCAACCACGCATATTACTGTACTTTTACTACCGAGTAGTTCAACAGTATTAACGATAAAACTTCCGCCGTTATTTTTATAAAATATTTTTATCGTTTTCTCAATCAGACAATAATTTCATTGTGGGGTCCACCAATGATTGCGTCGTTGTACGAATATTTCCCGACAAATCGAGTATTATACAACAACTTGCATACTTTATAAAATTTATAAATACTACCCATAACTTTAACATTATATCAAATCCACACCATAATATTAAAAAATATTTCGAGAAATTTAAACCTTTATTCATAAAATTTGGGATCTCACATTATCTGAATAATATTATTAGATAATATTATTGGCAATTTCTAGAAAGTTCTGTCTAAGTTGAGGTTTGGTCACCTAATTGCGCGCTAGTAAGGAGAAATCCTTATTGGAAATCTCCCTCTTTCCTGAGAACGGCCTTGTTGCCAGTACTGTGATTTTGTAATATTATTTGTGAATAATTAATTATTGATTTATATGATGAGAAAAATATTGATTTTATGTGGATATAGATGGAGAAATTTTTAAAGTGACAATTGTTAAAAAAATTGATATTTTATCTTTTCTGATAAAATAATATTTTATTATATTATATAATAATGATGATATTTTTTACAATGAATGTAGGATATATGAGTATATGAGGAGAAAGAGTATTTTTGTTGCATTAAATGATTAACACATATTTTGTGTGTCGGTGGACCCCATTTCTTGACTTAAATTTGATTATAGCTTGTAAAATCGTCTGTATGAGGATTTCTGTCAATTTATGTTTAGAATTTAGAAAAACTTTCTTCTGCAAAGTTGTAGAGAATTGAATTTCCTATAAAAGGTTGCAAGATTCAAATTTTCTGATAAAATGGCTATTTATTATGAATTATTGAAGTTCCGTAGTTCCGAAATAATTAATTTTTGGAAGTTTTATTTATGTTTTAAAAGAAAAATGTTTTTTAAATGTTTGTGGACATCTTTAACATGTGTTAGATGGCTGAAATCAGATTTCTAAGTGGGCATAGTAATTTGTTTTATATATAATATTATTATATTAAATTTTTTGATTTGGTGTTCTAAACATTTTCCTATAAATAGGGTGATTAGGTTAGAATTGAAAATCACGCCAGAAACTGAAGTTTTCTCTCTTTCTCTCTCTATAATATCGAGCGTATTTTTGTGAGTATTTTAATACTTTGAGTATTGTTATACGGTGCAAGTTCATTCAGCACTATATCTTGTATTCCAGTCAAAAGTACTGTCTTTTCGAGGTAAGTGATGTTATTTTATTCGAAAATAATATTATTACTTCAATATCATTGTGCCAAAATATTGGTTGAAATTTTTTATCAAATTTAGAACTTTTCATGTCGGGGTTACTATTAATGAGTTACTATTCACGAGTTACTATTCACGAGTCACTATTTACGAGTTACTATTCACGAGTACTATTCACGAAGCATGATTATATTTTTTTGTGAAATTTTTATCTTTTAGTGTCGAAGTCACTATTCACGTATACGTCACTATTCACGAATACGGCACTATTCACAGAAAAATTAAATTTTTGTTTTTCGTCCAAAATATCTATTCTGGATACTAGCTTTGATTGTATCCATGTTTTGATCATTCTTGAATTTTACTCCACTATGATTACTTATGAGGTATTTTTGAACATGGAATAGCTGAAATACGAATCCTTAATATTTATTCTTTTGTTTCATTGGATTCGTTTTCTTTAAAAAAAATTCCATCATCCTCAGTCCTAAATGATGATATAACTGAATATATTTGGCCTGTAGTGCAAAGATGAATGATTTCTGATGAATATCTTTGGCCCGTAGTGCAAAGATGAATGATTTCTGATGAATATCTTTGATGATGGACTTTTAAATTCGTAGATGATAGTAGATTTTATACTCCACTTAACTCTTCTAATGAATTGTTGTTTCCGCTGCAGTTGTTGATCTAATACTTGCTGTCTATTGTATTGTATCAGATTTTTCCCTGTTGAAGACTAAGGATAATTTATTGTATATTATCTTAGTCATAATATTCTTTACTGGGCTAGTTGAACTCACCCTTTTCCTTTTTGTTCCATTTTTCTTCTCAGGAGGCGAAAATGTAGCGGGTACTAGTCGGGATATGGAATGATGGTTCAAGATAGTTGTCTTAGTAGTCCTCACTATTTTGTACAATAGTGTATCAATAATTATAATGAGGACTTAATTGAGTATGAATACTGTCTAAATGACAATATTTGTATTTAAACTCACAGTATATGTGTTGTCGTATTTTGCACGACAATTGTAATAATAAAGTTGTAGTTATTTATGTACCATGTATTTGGCGACTCAGAATAGGTTGGGTGGAATGGTCCTATTTTGGGGGCGTCACAAAAAGTCTGTTACCTCACTATTCCAGTATCCAGTTTCTTCTAAGGTAAGGGGTATTATTCCTTCGTATTCATGAAGAGAGTTATTTTCTTTCAATACTAGCTCGTAAGAGTTGTTATTCCATTCTTTATTATTATGTTGGAATAACATGTCTATGCGAAGTACCGCATACATGGTTAAATTCTTATGTTATTCCATTCTTTATTATTCTGTTGGAATAACCTGTCTGTGTGGTCTATTGCATGCCTGGTGAATTCTGTTATTATTATATTCTTTATTATTCTGTTGGAATATCCTGTCTGTGCGGATTACGCATGACCTGGTTCCCTTCTTTATTATTCTGTTAGAATATCCTGTTTGTGCGGATTACGCATGACTTGGTTTCCTTCTTTATTATTCTGTTGGAATAACCTGTCTACGCGGACTATCGCATGCTTGGTGAATTCCTCAAGCCAGAACTCGCATTTCTTCAGTTTGGCATATAGCTTGTTTTCACGAAGGCTTTGCAGTACCAGCTTCAAATGGTGCTCATGATCTTCACGGCTTTTGGAATAGATGAGGATGTCATCAATAAAGACAACAACGAACTGATCTAAATATTCTTTGAATACTCGGTTCATCATATCCATAAAGGCAGCAGGAGCATTAGTCAATCCAAAAGACATGACTAAGAATTCTTAATGCCCGTACCGAGTTCTGAAGGCAGTCTTTGGAATATCTTCAGTTTTAATCTTCAGCTGATTATATCTAGAACGAAGATCGATCTTTGAAAAGAATTGTGCTCCTTGCAATTGGTCAAACAGGTGATCAATGCGAGGAGGTGGATACCTATTCTTGATGGTGACATGGTTCAATTCTCTATAGTCAATACAAAGTCGTATACTCCCGTCTTTCTTCTTTACGAATAAAACAGGAGCACCCCAAGGAGACGTACTAGGACGAATGAAACTGATGTCTAACAATTCCTGTAATTGGACTTTTAACTCCTGAAGTTCAATAGGAGCCATTCGATATGGGATTTGAGAAATGGGCTTTGTACCGAGTTCAAGGTCAATAAAGAATTCAACTTCATGTTCTGGGGGTAGACTAGGAAGTTCTTCAGGAAATACGTCAGGAAATTCATTAATAACATAAATATTATTCAAATCTGACGTGTTTTTGTTCAAGTCCATAACATGGACTAAGAAAGCTTGACATTTGTTTTTCAATAAACGAATGGCTTTATGGCTTGATATGACAACGATTGATTTTAATGGTTTGGTTGTTTGAATTCGTATAACAGTTTGGTTAGGAATATGAAAACTAACAACCTTACGAAAACAATCAATTTTGGCATGATGAGTAGTTAACCAATCAATTCCTAAAATCACATCAAAAGCAAGTATCTTTAAAGAGATAAGGTCAACATGTAATGTGATTATGCCAACTTGGATTAAGCAAGATTTATAAACTGTAGATGTAATGAAAGTTTCTCCTAACGGAGTATCCACAGATAGGTCAAAGTCTAATTTCTCTGGAGTCAAGTTTAAACGTTGAGCACAAGCAGGAGAGATAAAAGAATAGGTAGAACCGGTATCTAGTAAAGTATAAACTTCGCAAGAATTCAAGATTAGCTTACCCGTGATCACCTCGTTCGGGTTTCTCGCGTTTTGGCCAGTCACGACAAACGCCCTTCCAGGAACAACTGACTTTGACTTGTCCGGAACAGCCTACGGAGTCACTATCCCCGTTGAACTTGGTTTCGCAACAAGACAATCTTTAGCTATATGACCTTCCTTTCCACAGTTATAACATACCTTGAACTGTTGTGGGCAGTTTGGGCTGATGTGTCCCTCTTTTCCGCATTTGTAACATACGACCGGTGCTCGTTCTCCTCCCCTAGAAATAGTTAATGTATGTGCTGACGTTTTCACATTATCATTGTTGTACCTTCTCTTCTTGAAATCTCCTCCCGACTCGCTCTTTCTATTATCACGGCCATGATTTCCACCAGAGTGGTTATCGCTTTTGTCCAAATGTTTTCCTCCCTGCTGGTTTTCATTGGTCCGATGACCGCTGCCACCGGTATGACCCTGGTTGTGGTCTCTCGGTTGAACATACTCATTATCTCGCTCTAATAATTGAGCCCTGTTAACAACATCTGAATATAAAGAAAATTTATGAGAGATAAGATATTGCCGAATCTCAGGTTTTAGACCTCTCAGAAACATCCTTGTCATTCGTTCTTCATTTTCGACCAAATGAGGTGCAAACCTGGATAACTCTGCAAACTTCGCCTCGTACTAGGACACCGTCATGTTGTTTTGTTCCAGTCTGATAAACTCCACCTCCTTCATATAACGAATACTTTCAGGAAAGTACTTGTCATTGAACAGTTTTTGAAATGTTTCCCAGGACATGTTGAGTGCATCAGGCTGGGTACGCTTCACAGACTCCCACCAGTAGTCTGCCTCACCGCGGAACATAAAGGTGGCGAATGGAACCTTCTGTTCCTCCGTGCATCCCAAGACATCGAATATCTTGGTAATTTGCTTGACCCACGTTTCCGCCATGATCGGATTCGGCTTTCCCTTAAATTTTGGTGGTCCCAACTCTTTGAACTGCTTGGTTCTGACAAGCCGCACATTGCTAACATTTTCACCCGTATTTTGTGCACGAGTCTCCCTCGTCTGGTTTTGTATGAACTGCAAAAAATTTCTAAACATCCCATCATTCATCATTTGTTCGGTAGTGTTGTTTACAGGAGGAATATTGCCTTCCTGTTGCACATTCCCCTGGGTGGTGAACAAAAGTGTCTCCACGGTCTGATTCACTCCATTATTAAAGTTCTCAGCTGCCATTCTAAAATACTGCCATAAAACAAGGGTTAATAGTCATGTCATATATTATCCCTATACTCTGACCGACCAAATAAATACCAAATAAACTTAGTCAGGTCATACTAGCGAAGGAATTCCCCGTCTCTCCCCTCCTAGTTCTTGTCTCACATCTCAGCCAGAGATCATATCCCTTAGTTTTGATACCAACTGTGACGCCCCCAAAACAGGTATACATCACCCATTCTGAGTCGCCAAATACATGGTACAAAAATAAATACAACCTCAATAATACAATTGTCGTACAAAACACGACAACACATATACTGTGAGTTTGAATACAAATAGAGAGTATAAAAACTCAAAAAGAGTCTTCATTACAATTATTGATACACTATTTTACAAAAATAGTGAGGACTGCTAAATAACTTTCTAAAACCGTCACTCCATACCCCGGCTAGTTCCTGCTATACTATCTCCTCCTGAGAAGAAAATGGAACAAAAAGGGTGAGCTCAACTAGCCTAGTAAGGAATATTATGACTAAGATAATATACAACAAATTATCGTTAGTCTTCAACAGGGAAAATCTGATAAAATATAATAGACAACAAGTTTTAGATCAACAACTGCAGCGGAAACAGCAATCCATTAGAAGAGTCAAGTAGAGAAAGAATTCTACTTTCTTCTAAGATTTAAAAGTCCATCATCAATATTTTATCCCTGTAACATCAATCAATATACATCTTGAATCAAATATTCTTCTTTGCACTACAAGCCAAAGATATTTATTTGTATCACCAGTTGGTCATGTTCATCTCAACACCTGTTCATCTTTGCACTACAGGCCAAAGATATTTATCAGGTAATCATACATCTTTGCACTACAGGCCAAAGATATTCAGTAGTATCATCATTTAGGACTGAGGATGATGAAAAATATTTTAAAGAAAACGAATCCAGTGAGACAGAAGGGCAACTAATAGGGATTCGTATTACAGTTTATCCAAGTACAATAATACTCCATAACAACCAATTGTGAAGTAAAATTTAAAAATAAAGATCAAAACATAGATACAATCAAAGATAGTAACCATAATAGACATCTTGGACAAAAAGAAAAAATTTTATTTTTCGGTTAATAGTACCGTATTCGTGAATAGTACCGTATACGTGAATAGTAACCCCGACACAAAAAGTTTAAAATTTAATAAAAGTTCAAACCAATATTTCGGCATAATGATATTGAAAAAAATAATATCATTTAAGAGGAAAATAACATCCCTTACCTCAAAATATCAGTACTTCTGATCGGAATATCGGTATAAGGCTGAAGAAAACTTGCACTGATGAATAGAAACTCACAAAGTATCTAAATACTCACAAAATACACTCAATAATCTAGATAGAGAAAGAGAGAAAACTTGTTTCTGGTGTGATTTTCAATTCTAACTTAGCCCTCTATTTATAGGAAAATGTTAGCACGCCGAAGCATACTTAACCTGCAACATGATGGCTTTACCTGCTGCTATTCCCACCCACCACATTTGAATAAAAATCTCAGCATATTTTCACCAACCAAAAGTGGAGCCCAGTAATTCTAGAATTTTTCACCAAAATGATAAATTTCGAAACTTCAATAATTTCTGAACTAGTCATCTCTTAAAATTCATAACAAATCATAAGTTCATTTTTAACGGTTCAAAATTTATGGATATATACACAACTTATATATGTATAACATATCCAAAAATCACAACGATCCAACGGTCGGATTAAAAATTATAACCCCCGCAATATATCTCAAAAACCCTGATTGATTTTTAATACATCCATTCCGACAAAAATACTGATAAAACACCTCAACATTAACTCCTTCATTTTTAACCACAAAATATATCCAACATTTATATTCACATAAAATAAATATTTTTTTATCATATGAATCAATAATTAATTATTCACAATTAATATTGCAGAATTATATTTATGACAACCAGGCCGTTCCCAAGCAAAAAAGGGGCTTTCCAATAAGGATTTCTCCTTACTGGCGCGAAATTAGGTGACCAAACCTCTCCTTAGACAGAACTTTCTAGACATTGCCAATAATGTTATCTAATAATATTATTCAAATAATATGAATTATTGATCTGATAATGGGAAATACTGTGCAGTGATAATTATTGAAACAACAATAATATAAAATATCAATGCAGCAATTATTGAATCAATAAAATAAAATATTGAATAGTAACTACTGTAACAATTATTGAGTAGTGTCTTCCTTCGTAAGAATCAATAATTCAAAAATACTGTGCAATTCGTGTGCTACTGTGCAACCACGCGTATTACTATATTTTAACGACCGGGTATTCTAGCAGTGTTAACGGTAACAACTACGCCATTATTTATAAAAACTCATTTTTTTGTCATTATCTTCATTCAACCGTTTTCCGTTATGGGGCCCACAAATAGCTACGCCGTCGTACGAATATTCCCCGACAGAAAGAATATTCCACGACCAAACGAATATTCTCCGACAAAATGAATATTTTATAACCACTTGTTTATTTTACAAAATTTGCACATTTCACCCATAACCAAAATATTATATCAAATTAACACCTTATTATTCACAATAATAATTAGAGAAAATTTGATTTTATTCATTAATAAGTTGGGGTCTTACATACTGGCTACAGATTAAGTACTTGAGGGGATCAGCCTCGCGTACCCTATGTATATGCATAACATTTAAATCTGCTCTGTTGTATCTTATATTAGATACCTGGGGTACTCCCCTATCATAAGAGGGGTGTTCTTTCAATATAAGAATACTTACCATCAATTGGTTTGGATAGCTTTTATAAAACTTTATAGGCTTGTCTGACCGAACAAAGGTTCAGACTCTATTTACTACAGTTCAAGAATTTTTGAACTTTAAATGATGTACAAGTGCAAGACTATACGAACTCAAGTGCACTAAGTGCGAATATCAATAATATCGATGTGGAATAATTATAACGAAATTAAACCACTTAATAGCATGCTTGGAAATAAGATTCAAGCTTAAATAAATAACTTTCAATTCAACAATATCCTGCTCAATGCAATATGAGAAGGATAGGAAAACTTTCACAAACTCAAAGTTATGTAAGTTAGGAAACTTGCAACATAATAAATTCGGATACTTGCTCAATAAAAGTAGGGTTCAAAGAACTTGCATAAACATATACCTATTTGCACCAAATAAAGGTAGTGTGTACTGTTTAGATACTTGCCTGTTTGCTCAGCTACAATAATTCTAGCTTTAATTACTTACGTTGAAATTACCTAACGTTATCAAGTCGGTCTTTCAATTAGTACGTGTAAACTAAGATGAGTCCATACTTAAAAGAAACAAGTCATCACATAGCATGCTACTCAACATACTATATGGCATACTAGTCACATATTACAAGATAAAGTAACCATATAAGCATGCCTTGAAAGTCAGAATCAAATAGAATCTATTTGTGACTGCAGGTCGGCGCAGTTACGCCTGGTCTAGGCCTAGGGATGGTGCAGCTGCACTGACCCCTGGCCAGACCAAGTTTGAGCTGTGCTCTCCTGACTTTAGTCCAACTCTAATACACTAATCACACCTACCATTTAACATACATGCATGCTAGAGTTTCACATATACCACATGATTCTACTTGAGTTCATTACCACAAGTTTAGCTTACAAGTTATATGCCATTAAAACGTAAAAGGTCATGTAATCATCATGCTTTGTGACTTGGTTAAATAATACTCAGTAGTCATGCTTGTATATAGACAACACATGTATACTTTACTCACATAGTTCATATCCTAGAAATTTCCTTTTCTTTATGACTATGTGTGCCTAAGTGAAAACCATACCTTAACCAAACGATGTTCATGTCAATATGACTATAGGCATAATGAATCCTAATACACATGCTTGAATGGTCATAACATACTTTACTCATTACTTGATGATATTAGCTTCCTCATTCTAACTTTCTCTGAATTTAACACTAAGTCAACTTAGCATATTCAAGGCAACTTAACATGTAACTCTCATGCATTTACAACATATATCCAAGCCACATACATGCTCAAATGGTCAGAACTTACTAGATAAAAGTCTTGGTCAAGTTCCCTTTGAAAAGCCGTAAGTTACTTATCTTTGAAATAGTCCTAACTTTCAATCATGTATGCTAGAGTGCTCAATCACTTTAGTCTTGCATTTCATGTCAATATAAACCATATTATCTTACTCATAAAGTCAGAATGCTCACATGATAGGTTTGTGACAAAGTTCACCTCTGAAATCCCAAATCTCATTTCAAGACCACAAGTGTTGTGTCAATCATTTCTATACTTGTTCATACTACATGTTCATGCTTATGTGTGTGTGTGTGCTAAAATAGTTTACACGCTTGCTCTAACCAAGTGTCAACAAGTTAGCACAACAGAATCCTAGCAGAACACATCAGACCTGGTGCAGGCGCAGCTGCTCCATGCCAGAAACAGAAACTGAGTTTGGGTTACGGCGCAACTGCGCCATGCCTACATCAGAGACAGTAGCTTTGCTCTGTTCGGCAGTTCAGAAACCCATCAAGTAAAATCCTTAAAAACATTGCTTCTAACATAACCCAACAAACTTATAAGTATGTATAA
Source organism: Panax notoginseng (assembly GCA_016801055.1). Classification (NCBI taxonomy): domain Eukaryota; kingdom Viridiplantae; phylum Streptophyta; class Magnoliopsida; order Apiales; family Araliaceae; genus Panax; species Panax notoginseng. Next base: position 11,370,160 of record CM029021.1, on the reverse strand, counting down.
CACTAAGAAACATAACCCAAATCAAATAACAACTATTACATGCTTAATTCCAAGAACCAACCCCTTAGGCAATTTATCAAAAATGAAGAATGGGAATGGAAGTTATACCTTTGTGACTCAATTCAGCTGCTATCTATCAATCTACCCACTCTTAGCAAACTAATTCTCAGCAAATTTGTAATGAGGAAGATGAAGGTCTTATTTATAGAAGAATGGTTAACTAGATAATGTCATTACCTCACAAATCAAAACATTGGATTTCAAGAATGTATAATGGGTAGGAGAGAGTTGGTGAGAGTTGGTGAATCACACATGAATCCCACTCCCCATCCACTAATTGCTCTATGTTTGATGAATTTGAGATGAAGCTAGGCTAGGCTAGGCTTGATTGCTTGTTCACGTGGGAAGAAAGAATGGGACTCTAATAATGGGACAAGAGAACCATTCTCAGCATTTGCAAAAAAAATGAAATGTAATGCACCCTTGGCTTATACCATATATACATAATATAAACTTTGGATATAAATTATTTATACACAATTCATTTCATATAACATAGGTTATAATGATTTAAAGAGCATACAATGTATTTCTTAATTACAAGTTTCAAGTAGTGCACATACATATAATCCATGTACATTTTCTATTACCACCAAATACCATTGTGCATTACTTGCATAGTTAATCAAGTAAATAAAATCATATTATATAAATTATTAATCTCTTACTTAATAATTATTATTTATTCATAATAATTATAATTCAACACATTATCAAAAATTACCCATAATTGAAATTAATCAATATGTTCAACTCTTGCTACTATATTTAAATAAATTGAATATTTAAACATTAAGAATCCTATCAATTTCTTGATATTAAAAACCCTAGGGTTAATCCACTAATTTAAATAACTATTAGTGACTCCCTTTAATCATTTTATACATTCACATAACCACATAAGGTTTAAATAAACTCACAAAACTAACTCATTAAAAATTAAATCACATATTTAATTAAATAAGGAGTTTCAAATTCGTGGACGTTACAGTAAGAGTATAGGAATAATATGTGATATGTCAATTAACCCTTATTTTGTGATAGTGTTTGAAAATAGCATCTAAAAATGTTGAGATTAACAATGAAGCACATGAGACCGTTGAGTCACCGACAATCAATACACAGGATAATGTGTAACAGGAAGACAATAATCCTTAGGTAAACAATAACACCGATGAAATGGTGACGATGGGATGTTCAGAGGCTAAATTTGCGGAGTTATCCCGGTTTGCATCCCATTTGGTCGATAATGAGGAGCAAATGACGCGAATGTTTCTAAGAAGTTTGAAACCCGATATACGTCAATACCTCATTTCTCACAAACTTTGTTTATATTCAGATGTTGTGAATATGGCTCAGTTATTGGAGTACGATAATGAGTCAGCACAACCAAAAGGTAACGAGCAACAACACGATAATAATTGTACCGGTGGCAACGGCCATCGAAACAATGATAACCATCGTGGGGAAATTATCATGCCAAGAATGGTAACCACTTCGGTGATAATCATGGCCAAGATAATAGGAGTGGAAATTTCAAGAAGAGAAGGTTCAACAACGATTGAAAGACAGCAGCACCAACACCCGTTTTCAAGGAAGGAGAACGACCACCAATTGTATGCTTCAAATGTAGAGGGGAGGGACATATCAGTTCAAACTGCACGATGCAGTCCAAAGCATGTTATAATTATGGAAAAGAAAGTTACCTAGCCCAATTTTGTCATTCACCAAAGTCAAGTCCAGCTGGGACGGTGGCACCAAAGGCGGATACGGATAAAACAAAGTCTATGGTTTTAGGAAGAGCGTTTTTTGTGACTTCTCAAAAAGTGAGTAACCCGAAACGAAGTTAGCACGGGTTAGTTAATTATAAATTCTTACGAAGTCTATACCTTAACAGATACCGGTTCTACCCATTCTTTTATCTCTCTTGCTTGCACTCAACGTTTAAATTTGACTCCGGAGAAATTAGACTTTGACTTATCAGTTGAAACTCAGTTAGGAGAAACCTTCATTACATGTGCTATCCATGTCTTAGATGAGAGTCACAGTTTTGAATGATATTTCTATTATTAATAAATTTTTTGACGTATTCTTGAAGACTTCTTAGCCTACCTCTAGAGCGTGAAATCGAATTTTGTATTGACCCCAGTACAAAACCCATTTCTAAAACCCTTAAATATTTCTTCACCTTGAAAGAACGTATTATGCGCCAAAGACATTGACTTGAGCTGTTGAAGATTACGACTATACCATACAATATCATTGTGAAAGAGCGAACGTGGTAGCTGACGCGTTGAGTAGAAGATCGTATGCGTTTACGAGTGCGATGTTGTTAACACAAAAACACATTTCGTATAACTTACAAATGATGAAGATAGAGTTAAAGACTATAGGGAACTAGGTGAAGATAACAAATATATGAGTAGAATCGACTTTAATCGACAAAGTTAAAGTCGCTCAAACTACATACCTGGAGCTGATGAATATGAAGAAGAAGGTTCAAGAAGGCGTTATTCTAGAAGCAAAAGTCGATGAATAGAGGAAATCTCAACCCTCAATTTTATTGGTCCATTTGAAATCCTCGATCGAGTAGGAACTGTGGCCTTTAGACTCATTTTACCGCCAAGTATGTTGCGTATACATAACATTTTTTTTTCGTATCGATGTTACGTAAATATGTGGATGACCCGAACCACATTATTGAATTAGAACTAGACGAGATAGCTGAAGATTTAACGTATGAGGAGATACGTGTTAAAATCTTGGATAAGAAGGATCATATTTGACACAAAAAGGTTATACCTCAAGAGTTGGAATATAAAATGAAATCAAGGTATCCTCACCTCTTCGGCATATCAGGTACGTACGTAAATTTTGAGGGCAAAATTTCATAAGGAGGGGAGATTGTAAGACCCCGAATTTTATGAAATGAAAGTATTCAATTTTTTTATAATTATTATTTTATTTCCTAAATGGTTAAATTGATAAAAGGTTAAAGTTAAGGGTGATATGTGAAAATTTTTGCAAAGTAAGCAAGCTGTTATAAAATATTTGTTTGGTCGGAGAATATTCTTTTTGTCAGAAAATATCTGTACGACGACACAATCATTGGTGGATCCTACAACGAAAGTATTGTCGTAGTAAGAAAACGACAGAATTATCATTTATAAAAATAATAACGAAAGTATTACCGTTAAAACTGTTGAACTACCTGTTAGTAAAAGTACAGTAATACGCGTGGTTGCATAGTAACACACGGTATTGATTATTAATGCTTACGTATGAAGTCACTCAGTTATACTCAATTATTACTACAGTAATTACTGCATCATATCTCACATATTATTGATTCAATTATTGTCATAGTATCATCTATATAATATGTTATATTATTAAATCAATAATTGAGACGACAAAGTTATTCATATTATTATTTGTAATATTGACAATGTCTATAATTTCTGTCAAGGAGAGGTTTGGTCACCTAATTACGTGCCAATAAGGAAAAATCCTTATCAAAACGCCCCCTCTTTCCTGGGAACGACCTGGTTGTTAAATATTATGAGTTATAATAATAATGATGAATAAGTTCGTGTTGATTAAAGATGAAATTGATAGTTCTATTGTGTAGAAATTATTAGTGTTAGTGGAAATCGACATTTATTTTGATAATAATTGATGTCTGGAGGTTATATTTATCAATCGGGTAATTAACCGGATAAATGAGCAATTAATTACTATTAATTCACATGCTTATAACTATTTGTTCCTTTGTGTGTACTATTGATTCACATTCTTGTACTATTAAGGGAGTTAGTGCAAGATTGATAATACTTGTATGACTAAATTAAAAATGGAGGTATAGTTTAAGGTACTATACTATAATTAATTTTTTTACATGTTTAGAACTATTGAGTTTCATGATTTATTATTAATTGACATGATTTACTATTAGGGGAGGTGGTGCAAGTTTGATAATACTTGCAGGACTAAATTAAAAATAAAAAAAAGAGGAAGGTATTATACTGTAATATTTTGAGTCCCAAAATGTGTAATTATTGAAACTATATTTTTCTATAAATAGAAGCTCATTCTTCCTTCATTTCTCACCAATTCACTAAGTCTCACAAGAGTAATTATTATAGAGAGAAATTATAGAGAGAAAGAAGAAGAGAAGTCTGCTACCTCACTATTTCAGTATCCAGTTTCTTCTAAGGTAAGGGGTATTATTCATTCGTATTCATGAAGAGAGTTATTTTCTTTCAATACTAGCTCGTAAGGATTGTTATTCCATTCTTTATTATTATATTAGAATAACCTGTCTATGCGAAGTACCGCATACATGGTAAAATTCTTCTATTATTACATGTTTTATTATTTTGTTGGAATAACCTGTCTGTGCGGTCTATTGCATGCCTGGTGAATTCTGTTGTTATTCTATTCTTTATTATTCTGTTGAAATATCCTGTCTGCGCGGATTACGCATGACCTGGTTCCCTTCTTTATTATTCTGTTTGAATATCCTGTTTGTGCGGATTATGCATGACCTGGTTCCCTTCTTTATTATTCTGTTAGAATAACCTGTCTACGCGGACTACCGCATGCATGGTGAATTCTTCTGTTATTCTATTCTTTATTATTCTGTTAGAATAACCTGTCTACGCGGACTACCGCATGCATGGTGAATGACTCTTCGTATTCATTCTTTATTAAATTGTGAAAATGATCTGTCTACGTGGATTACCGCATGACGGGTAAAAATTCATTTGCAGTTTCGTATATTATATTATACTCGTATAAGATATCATTTCTTTTGTACTCGTCATGGAATATCATTTTCTTTGGTATTTTTCTTTTACGAATTGCTATTCATGGATTACTATTCACCTGATTACTATTCACTCTAGTATTATTCACTCAGGTATTCGGGACACTTTTCGTGCCAGAGTACTATTCACGAGTTACTATTCATGGGTTACTATTCACCCGATTACTATTCAGTCTAGTATCACTCACTCGGGTATTTGGGGTACTTTTCATGTCGGGGTACTATTCACGAGGTACTATTCTCGAGGTACTATTCACATGGTACTATTCACGGGGTACTATTTATCCAAAAAATATATTTATTTTTTGTCCAAATTATTTTTGGTACATGAATATTATTCTTGAATTTTACTCCACAAAGCAGTATCATGTTGACAATTTGGACGTTATTGATTTCTGGATAAATTAAATTATAAATCTTTAAAATTTATCCTTGAACTTGTTTTATTGAATTATTATGTCATTGTCATCATCCTCATACTTATATTGTGATGAAAGTCATCTTTGGCTTACGTGCATAGATTGATTTGGTATGATTATGACTAGGAATTATTCGGTATAATCATGACCGTAATGTGACGAATGATGTGGTGAAAATCCTCATTGGCCTGTAGTTCATTGATGGACAGTTGTTGGTATGATTATGTCTAGGGATTATTCGGTATAATCATGACCATTGATGATTACATGAATATCCTTAGCCGTGATGTAGAGATGATTCGATTTTATTTGTTAAGCTGAGTCTCAGCGATAAAGTTGATAAAAAAACTTTTTAAATCATAGAAGATAGTAGATTTTATGCTCTACTTGACTCTTCTAATGGATTGCTTATTCCGCTGCAGTTGTTGATCTAAAACTTCTTGTCTATTATATTCTATCAGTTGTTGTTATATTGTTGAAGGCTAAGGATAATTTATTCTGCATTATCTTAGTCATAATATTTCTTACTTGGCTAGTTGAGCTCACCCTTTCTTTATTGTTCTATTCAGAAAATGAGAATATAGCTGGGACGAGTCAGGGAATGGAGTGATGGTCCAAGATAAATGACTTTAGTAGTCCTCACTATTCTACGGAATAATATGATAATAATTGTAATGAGGACACCATTAAGTGTGGATATTGTCTAGATGACAATATTCTTGTTTAAACTCTCAGCTATGTTTTGTCGTATTTTACACGACTGTTGTATAATTAAGTTGTATTTAAATTTATGTACCATGTATCTGGCGACTCAAGATGGGTGATATATACCTGTTTAGAGGGCGTCACAAAATTTTTACAACTTTGTAAGTTTAAGTTTTTCCAAATTCTAAGCAAAAATTGACCGAAATACACATACGGACAATTTTACAGGCTATAATCAAATTTCAGTCAAAAATTGGGCCCATCGATATGTTTAACATGTTTTTATCATTTATTACAACAAAAATACTCTTCCTCCTCATTTATTCATATATCACACATTCATCGTAAAAATATCATCCTTATTATATTATTAAAATATAATAATATATTTAAATGAATTATTTTATCAGAAAAGATAAAATATCAATTTTCAACAATTATCACTTTTCTAAAAATTCCTCCATTTATATCCATATAAAATAAATATTTTTCTTATCATATAAATCAATAATTAATTATTCACAAATAATATTACAGACTCACAATACTGACAACCAGGCCGTTCCCAGGAAAGGACTTTACAATAAGGATTTCTCCTTACTGGCGCGCAATTAGGTGACCAAACCTCTCCTTAGACAGAACTTTCTAGACATTGTCAATAATGTTATCTAATAATATTATTAAAATAATATGATTTATAAATCTAATAATGGAAATACTGTGCAGTGACAATTATTGAAACCACAATAATATAAAATATCAACGTAGCAATTATTAAATCAATAAAATAAAATATTAAACAGTAATTACCGTAACAATTATTGAGTAGTGCCTTCTTACGTAAGAATCAATAATTGGTGCAATACCGTGTGCTACTGTGCAACACCGTATATTACTGTGTTTTAACCACCGGATATTCCAACAGTGTTAACGGTAACAACTACGCCGTTATTTATAAAAACTTGTACTTGTCGTTTTCTTCATCCAATCGCTTTCCGTTATGGGGCCCACACAAGGCTGCGCCGTCGTACGAATATTTCACGACCAAACGAATATTCACCAATAAAAATGAATATTTTATAACCACTTGCTTATTTAAAATATTTGCGTATTTTATCCATAACTAACCACATTAATCAAATCAACCCTTACTATTTCAAAATAATAAATAGAGGAACTTCAATTTCATTTAAAAAGGTTGGGGACTTACACGTTGGTCCAATTAATAATATACTAATAACATCCCCATAATATAATGCAAAACACATTTATCCACGCATCATCGTTCGGCAGAAACGAAATAAACATGTTACTTATGCAATAAAATTCCATTTAATAAATTCTAATTCTAATTTTTTTCATTGGGTAAAATTAAAATCTTTATTTATTAAATGTAACGTTATGTGACTTAATTTTCTTAATCTTTAATTGTTTCAATTAATAATCTTTCGTTGGACTGATTATTAATTTAAACAATAAAAGAGTCACGCATACATCTAGATTATTATAATCAAACTCATTTTTCTTTAAACATATTAACCAAGTTTGAAAAGTAACATTATTTATAATTTACATGTAACATCTTAAAAGCCTTAATAATATATCACATCATATTCAAAATTTTAAATTAAAATATATAATTATGAACATGAAATGATTATAAAATAATCACGTTAATTTTAACATGAATACATGAGGGTATAAAAATATCATAATATTATCCAGACATAATAAATAATAAATTTAACATATATTATTTTAATATTCATGTTCCTATTCACGCATAACATTATGAACAATAAAACTTAAACGAAAATTGATTAACGTATTGTATATATATATATATATGTGTGTGTGTGTGTGTGTGTGTGTGTGTGTGTGTGTGTGTGTGTGTGTGTGTGTGAATATATTAACTTACTGCAATTTTTCGTATGATGTGAATTAAAAAAAATCATAAAATATTAAACATCCTTTAAAAGATTTTGGTAGCGTAACTGAGTATTCAATTGCAGTAACAGTAATGTAAAAGGGCGGAGCCATGTAGGGGCTGGGTTGGGCTGCAGCCCGGGTCAACTTAAATTTTTTTTTTTACTTATATATCTTAGCCCAGCCCAATATTTTAGCCAACAAACAAAAGCCCAAGTAATCTCAAAAAGAAGGAACGAGATACTCAGTACTCTGAATTCTGAAACAACCGAGCAAGGATCAAGAGGACTAGAGGAGCACATCTAGAGCTAAGAAAGAGGAGCAACCGAGCAAGGAGCTAAGGACTAAGGAATTGCTGGAACTTCGAATTGAAGGTTTAATTAATTTTCATGTAGCAATTAGCATCTAATGACCTTGGGTTACTTGATTTCGCTTTTTCTTCCTCAAATTCTATGATTTTTGCCATAGCATTTTTGGCCGGTGAAGCTATCAGGGGATGGGTACTGAGAAAGGCAAAGTCTTTTGTATGGGCTTCAATTGGTAAGGCAGTGATTAAAATTTCCTTTTGGTTTTGTACGCCTATCACTTTGATTTTCCCTTGAGTTCAAACTTCAATTTTTTCGTCTGGTGTAAGACCCCAACTTTTTTGAATAAAGATGATATTTGTATAAATATCATTTTTGAATATTATGGAGTAAATTGATATAATGTTATAGTTGTGGGTAATATTTATAAATTTTGCAAAGTACGTAAGTTATTATATAATATTCGATTGGTCGGAGAATATTCGTTTTAACAGGGAATATTCGTATGACGACACAATCATTGGTGCACCCCACAACAAAATTATTGTCGGATTGAGAAAACGACAAAAATATTTTATGAAAATAACGGCGGAAGTTTTATCGTTAACTGTTAAAACACCCAATGTTAAAAGTACAGGAATACGCATGGTTACATAGTAGCACACGGTATTGATTATTGATGCTTACGTGAGAAGTCACTCAGTTTTGTTTAATTATTGCTATAGTAATTGTTGCATAATATCTCACATTATTTGATTCAATTATTGTCAATATTTTATATATTATTAAATCAATAATTGAGAATACAAAGTTATTAATATTATTATTTGCAATATTAACGATGTCTAGAAGTTCTGTCAAGGAGAGGTTTGGTCACCTAATTGCGCGCTAATAGGGAGAAATCCTTAATGAAAAGCCCCCTCTTTCTTGGGAACGACCAGGTTGTTAAATATTGCGAATTATAATAATGATGATAAATGTTGTTAAAAATATTAGGAGGATTTTTATGAAGTAGTTGTTGTAAATTTTGCTTATTATTTGGACTCCCATTTACCCATTTTAATCGGTAGGAGATTATTCTGTATATAATAAATGGTGGGGCCCACAGGTGATGATGACATGTGGTGGGTGAAGGACTTTTGAGGGGAAGAATCTAGCAAATGTTCACGGGTGGGAAATGGGGTGGGAAAGGGAGTTGTTTTTCAAAAAGGCAATTGGTATTATATATATATATATATATATATATATGTGTGTGTGTGTGTGTGTGTGTGTGTGTGTGTTTATTACATGTGGGTTTATATATATATATATATATATATATATATATATATATATATATATATATATATGTATTATATTTTGTCTTGTTTTGTTATTATTGGTTAAATGTTTGACAATTTGCATCTGTGGTATCAAAATTATCATCCGTGACTTCGTAAATTATTTCGTCCGTGATTTTATTTCTTAAACAGTACTCCTTCCATTCTTCTATAAATAGGATGCTTAATTAGAATTGAAAACACACCAGAAATTCAGAGAATTCTTCTTCTATAATCTTGAGCGTATTTCTTTAGAGTTTTAAGAAGCTTTGAACGTAGAAAGCAGTATAAGTTTTTTTCAAGAATATCCTCGCCCTACCAGTCGGAATACTCTTCTTTTTAAGGTAAGGGGTATTATTCTTTCATATTCATGAAGAGAAATATTTTCTTTCCAATACTCGTAAGAGCTGTTATTCCATTCTTTATTATTATGTTGGAATGACCTGTCTATGCGAAGTACCGCATACATGGTGAAATTCTGTTGTTATTCCATTATTTATCATTATGTTGGAACATCCTGTCTGTGCGTTTATGCATGACTTGGTTCCATTATTTAATATTCTGTTAGAATATCCTGTCTGTGCATTTACGTATGACCTGGTTCCATTATTTATCTTTCTGTTAGAATAACATGTCTGTGCGGTCTATCGCATGCTTGGTGAATTCTTTTGTTATTCCATTCTTTATTATACTCAGTTGGTTAAAGTTTTAGCTTTTATACTCCATTAAATTAGTGGAATATCTTTGATATTTGCGCTTCATCCAGTATCTTTTCATGAAAATATTCTTCTGAGTATTTTTAAATTTTACTCTACAAAGCAGTATCATGTGGTCAATTTGAACGTTTTGGTTCTTGGATAAATTAATTCTTGAACTTGTTTTATTGAATTCTTATATCATTGTCATCATCCTCATGTTTATATTATGTTGAAAGTCATCTGTGGCTTGTAGTGCATAGATGGACTTGGTATGATTATGACCAGGGATTAATCGGTATAATCATGACCGTAATGATATGATAAAAGTCCTTATTGGCCCGTAGTGCATTGATGGACAGTTGTTGGCATGATCATGACCATTGATGAATACACGAATATCCTTGGCCCGTAGTGCATGGATAATTTGTGGTCGTGATACTAATGAATATCCTTGGCCGTAGTGCAGGGATGATGTGGATTATTTATTAAGCTGAGTCTCAGCGATAAAAGTGATGAAAAACCTTTTTAAATCATAAAAGATAGTATATTTTATTCTCTACTTGACTCTTTTAATGGATAGATTGTTCCGCTGCAGTTAAACTTGGGGTTTATTATATTTTATCAGTTTAACACTGTTGAAGGCTAGCGATAATTTATTCTGCATTATCTTAGTCATAATATTTCTTACTGAGCTAGTTGAGCTCACCCTTTTGCTTTCATTGTTCACTTCAGGGAATGAGAACGTAACGGAGACTAGTCGGGGAACGGAGTGACGGTTCAGATGATAGCATTAGTAGTCCTCACTATTCTATGAAATAGTGTAAAAATAAATGTATTGAGGACTTATTTTGAGTTTTAATACTGTCTAGAAGATAATGTTGTATTAAAACTCACAGCTTATGTTTTGTCGTATTTTACACGACAGTTGTATAATTAAGTTTTTATTTGTATTTTGTACCATATATTTGACGACTCAGAATAGGTGATGTATACCTATTTTGGGGGCGTCACATCTGGGTTATTTGATTTTTATATTCCGTGATCATTTTAACTTTCTAATGTTCAGATAAATATTGGTGAGGGTCTGTCTGACTTAGTGACTTCAATAAAGTTTTAGGATACTCCAATCCGTTAATGAGACAATTAAAGGAAGTATTAGTTGTTGAATAAGATATGTTTATCATTAGTTTTGTAGAATTATATAATTGTTTTCCGTTTGTATCCTTGATTCAGTTGATTGATAGTTCCTGTTATGATTTTCGTGTACCGTGTGTGTGTATGGTGGATATGTTTGTCAATCAATAGCCTTAATGTGCGCCTTCCTTCATCTGTGATTCAACCTTTCAATTGAACCATTTTTTTGTTAAAAATCCAGCTATTAAGCAATCTTATAAGCCACAATGGAAAGTCAAGGAAGTAAGAAAGAAAAAATTTGTTTTCTTTCTTTAAACCAAGAGAAAGTGCATCAATGACAACTAGTGAAGGGCATTCTCCATCTAATGTTGATATCTCAGATCACCAACCACCCCTTTCCAAATCTCGAAGAGTTGAAATTGATCATAGTACTCTTGAACGGGATCCTGGGATTCGGATCCCTATATGGCAACATCCTGTTAATCAACGAGATGAAATTTGGAGAGCTTATATCAAAATGGGTCCGTATCAACCTAAGTTGGCAGAGTACCGAAGGACTAAATCAGGCTCACAAAATCGAAAATTTCAATATTCGTGGTTTGAATCCTTTCCTTGGTTAGAGTACTCTCCATCAAAGGATGCATCATTTTGTTTTCCATGCTTTGTTTTTCAAAATAGGGAGCCTCTTCATCCTGCATTCATTATTGAAGGGTTTAATAGTTGGAAGAGGGTTAATGATGGAGTTAGATGTGCACTTTTGATGCATGTGGGAGGTCCTACTTCACCACATAGGAATGCAGTGAAATGTGTTGAAGACTTGATGAAAGTAACTGGACATATTGACAAAGTCTTGAATGCACAAACTCTAGAAGAAGTTCAGAAGAATCGGTTGCGACTTACAGCAACAATTCAGAGTATAAAGTGGCTTAGCTTGCAAGCTTGTGCATTTAGAGGTCATGATGAATCTCCAACTTCTAAAAATTATGGTAATTTTATAGAGATGATAAGACTTATAGGCCGATTTAACGTTAACATTGGTGATGTAGTCTTAGAGAAAGCTCCGAAAAATGCTAAATATACTTCACCGACTATTCAGAAAGAAATTTTGCATATTTTTGTAAAATTCGTGAAGAAGTTGAAGATGCAAAGTTCTGTATTTTGGTTGATGAAGCCAAAGATGCATCAGATAAAGAACAGATGGCTATTGTTTTAAGATTTGTTGACAACCATGGTTTCTTACGAGAGCGTTATTTTGAGATTGTGCATGTTTCAGACACTACTGTGCTTCAACATTGAAGAAAGAAATATCTAATGTCCTTGCTCGAGCTAATTTGCATATCCTTAATATGTGAGGTCAAGGGTATGATGGTGCTAGTAATATGCGCAGTGCTTGGAACGGACTTCAAGCTCTATTTCTTAAAGATTGTTCATACTCATATTATGTACATTGCTTTGCTCACAAACTACAATTAGAATTAGTTGCAGCTTCTGCAAAAGAGATTTCTGTTTGGCAATTTTTTTCGAAACTAACATTATCAATCTCATTGGTGGTTCTCCCAAACGGCATACTGAGTTACATTCTGCTCAAGTTATTGAAATTGCACGTATGGTAGCTTCTGGTGAACGTGATACTGGTAGAGGCAATTATCAGATTGGTAATCTACATCGGAGTGGAGCTACTCGGTGGAACTCTCATTTTGATTCTATTTGCAGCTTAATTGATATGTATGGTGCAACTATTTCAGTGCTTGAAAGTATTGTTGAAGAAGGATCCTCTAACTCTATTCGTGGAGAAGCTGGTGGTTGTTTGATTATAATGAGGTCTTTTGACTTTATTTTCACTCTATATATGATGCATAAAATTATGGGGATTACTGATTTGCTTTGTAGAGCATTGCAGCACAAATCTCTTGACATTGTAAATGTGACGACCCCAAAATAGGTCCATTCAACACCCAACCTATTCTGAGTCGCCAAAAAATATGGTACAGAAAATAACTACAACTTCATTAATATAATTGTCGTGCAAAATACGACAACACATAAACTCTGAGTTTAAATACAAATATTTTTATCTAGACAGTATTCATACTCAAAAAAGTCTTCATTACAATTATTAATACACTATTTTACAGAATAGTGAGAACTACTAAAACCACTTCTAGAACCATCATTCCACACCTCGACTAGTACCCGCTACATTCTCGCCTCCAGAGAAGAAAAATGGAACAAAAAGGAAAAGGGTGAGCTCAACTAGCCCAGTAAAGAATATTATGACTAAGATAATATAGAACAAATTATCGTTAGTTTTTAACAGGAAAAAATCTAATAGAATACAATAGACAACAAATTTTAAATCAATATTCGCAGCGGAAATAATAATTCATTAGAAGAGTTAAGTAGAGTATGAAATCTACTATCATCTATGAATTTAAAAGTCCATCATCAATATTTTATATCTGTAACATCAATCAATAAACATCTTGAATCAAATATTCATCTTTGCACTGCAGGCCAAAGATGTTCATCTCAACACATGTTCATCTTTGCACTACGGGCCAAAGATATTCATCAGAAATCATTCATCTTTGCACTACAGGCCAACGATATTCAGTTATATCATCATTTAGGACTGAGGATGATAAAAAATAATTTAAAGAAAACGAATCCAATGAAACAAAAGAATAAATATTAAGGATTCGTATTTCAGCTATTCCATGTTCAAAAATACCTCATAAGTAATCATAGTGGAGTAAAATTCAAGAATGATCAAAACATGGATACAATCAAAGTTAGTATCCAGAATAGATATTTTGGACGAAAAACAAAAATTTAATATTTCTGTGAATAGTGCCGTATTCGTGAATAGTGTCGTATACGTGAATAGTGACTCCGACACTAAAAGATAGAAATTTTACAAAAAAATATCATCATGCTTCGTGAATAGTACTCGTGAATAGTAACTCGTGAATAGTAACTCATGAATAGTAATCCCGACATAAAAAGTTTTAAATTTGATAAAAATTTCCAACCAATATTTCGGCACAATGATATTGAAGTAATAATATCATTTTCGAATAAAATAACATCCCTTATCTCGAAAAGACAGTACTTCTGACTGGAATACAAGATATAGTGCTGAAGGAACTTGCACCGTATAGCAATACTCAAAGTATTAAAATACTCACAAAAATACGCTCGATAATATAGAGAGAGAAAATTTCAGTTTCTGGTGTGATTTTTAATTCTAACCTAAGTACCCTATTTATAGGAAAATGCTTAGAACACCAAATCAGAAAATTTAATATAATAATATTATACATAAAACAAATTCCTACGCCCACTTAGAAATTTGATTTCAGTCATCTAATATATGTTAAAGATGTCCACAAACATTTAAAAAATGTTTTTCTCTTAAAACATAAATAAAACTTCCAAAAATCAATTATTTCGGAACTACGGAACTTCAATAATTCATAATAAATAGCCCTTTTATCAGAAAATTCGAATCACGTGATTTTTTTATAGAAAATTCAATTCTCTACAACTTTGCAGAAGAAAGTTTTTCCAAATTCCAAACATAAATTGATCGAAATCCACATACGGACGATTTTACAGGCTATAATCAAATTTCATTCAAGAAATGGGTCCACCAACATGTTTAACATGTTTTAAACAACTTTTGCAACAAAAATACTCTTCCTTCTCATATACTCATATATCCCACATTAATTGTAAAAATATCACCAATATTATATTATTAAAATATAATAATAAATTATTTTATCAGAAAAGATAAAATATCAATTTTCAACAATTGTCACATTAAAAATTTTCTCCACCTATATCCACATACAATGAATATATTTCTTATCATATAAATCAATAATTAATTATTCACAAAAAATATTACAGAATCACAATAATGACAACCAGGCAGTTCCCAGGAAAGAGGGGGCTTTCCAATAAGGATTTCTCCTTACCGGCGCGCAATTAGGTGACCAAACCTCTCCTTAGACAGAACTTTCTAGACATTGCCAATAATGTTATCTAATAATATTATTCAGATAATATGAATTATTGCTTCGGTAATAGAAAATACTGTGTAGTGATAATTATTGAAACAACAGTAATATAAAATATCAACGCAGCAATTATTGAATCAATAAAATAAAATATTGAACAGTAATTACTCTAATAATTATTGAGTAGTGCCTTCTTACGTAAGAATCAATAATTGGTGCAATACCGTGTGCTACTGTGCAACAACGTGTATTACTGTGATTTAACCACCGGGTATTCCAACAGTATTAACGGTAACAACTACGCCGTTATTTATAAACAACTTATACTTGTCGTTTTCTTCATCCAATCGCTTTCTGTTATGGGGCCCACACAAGGTTGCGATGTCGTACGAATATTCCACGACCAAACGAATATTCTCCAACAACAATGAGTATTTTATAACCACTTGCTTATTTGAAATATTTGCGCATTTTACCCATAACTAACCACATTAATCAAATCAACCCTTACTATTTCAAAATAATAAATAGAGGAATTAAATTTCATTTATTAATAAATTGGGGTCTTACAGTAAATGTCATGGATCTAGTCTCAACTACTAAAGCACTACTTCACACTTTGAGAGAAGAGGGATTTGATCATCTCCTTGAGCATGTGCAATCAGTTTGCACACAAAATGACATTGACATACCAGATATGAATGCTTCATTCAAAAAGGCTACCGGTCGTTCATGCCAACAAAAAGAATCGATGACAGTTTGCCAACACTATCATTTTGATGTGTTTAATTCAGAAATAGAATTTCAGCAGGAAGAGTTGAATTCCAGATTTAGTGATGAAGCAGTGGAACTCCTTATACTTAGCTCAGCTTTAGAACTGAAGGACAACTTTAAATCATTCAAAGTTGATGATATTTGCAAGCTTGCTGAGAAATTTTATCCAGAAGATTTCAGTGAGCAAGAAATGCATTATTTGATATGTCAACTAAATTATTATAAAATTGATGTGCTCCATCATCAGAGCTTTCAAAATATGTCTACCATCACTGAATTGTGTCGCGGATTAGTTGAAACAAATAAGTTGCAGACTTATAATTTGATTGATAGATTGATTCGTCTTGTTTTGACTCTACCTGTTTCCACAGCCACGACATAACGAGCTTTTTCAGCTATGAAACATGTTAAAACTGCTCTTCGCAATAAAATGGAAGAGGAGTTTTTAGCAGATTCTATGCTGATTTACATTGAACGAGAGCTTCTTGAAGATATCGATTCAGATTCCATAATAGACGAGTTCTATTCTACAAAGCATAGAAGGATGCAGTTTAAATAGTGTGTTTTGTTTTTCTTTTTCCTTGCATGTTATGTACCTTTGAACCTTACTACTATGTATAATTTTGAATTTGTGATTGATCTTGGTGGGATAATTTTTTGTGGATATAATTGGTACTTAGTAGCCCAGTAGAAAATTAATTCCTGACTCCGCCCTTGGTAATGCATGATCCCTTTTCATAAATATCGCATATACCTTCGGTTCGAAAACTATGGGAACATACCAAACGATTGTTCATCATCCCAATTACAGAGAATATTATCACATCCACAAATTATCCATGCACTACGGGCTAAGGATATTCATTATTATCACATCCATGAATTAATATTTCATCGCTGAAACTCAGCTCAATAATTAATCCACATCACTGAATTATCCATGCACTACGGGTCTTAGCTCTGATACCAGATGTTGAATTAATTATACAGGAACGTGTTATTGCATAGAATAAAATAAAATTAATAATAATAATATTAAGTACTTACATGAATTGAGAGAAGTCATCTTGTATGTATCACGCTTCCGCTGCGCTTAAGGGTGAAGGTCTTCAATTGTCTTTCTCAATCTTATGATGGATGTATAAGTGTGTATATAAAATTCTTGAGACGACAATTGAGACCAAACCCTAACTGTTTTATTTATACAATAGATAAGGGTCAAAATCGTCCATCAAGATTATGAAACTCTAGGGCACATTATGTTGAATACTATTAGGAATATTATTTATAGGCCACATAATTAATTACCAAACCCATAAATAAAGTGATTAAATTAATACAATATGTAAACCCAATAATTACATAAATAGTAGAGGCCGCATAAGGAAATAAAATATTCTAACAATGGATGCTCAATAATAGCTGCTATTGTTTCTTCTTCGTCACTATTATCATCAACTCAGTGATAATTGTTTTCCTAATTACCACAGTTTTGAAGATTCATTTCAGACCTAAATATACGTACAGTTCAAATACATATTCACTACTTCATTTGCATAGGCTTGATGAATTCCAGCGATAATTGGATCATTAAATAATAGATTCAATTTAACTGGATTTTGAGATTGGGATTTGTAGATGATAGTTGAGTGTGAATTTGAAGGAAAATATATTGTGTAACAGTATATTTTTGCTTTGGATCTTGTATGTTAGGGTTTGAGGTGGAGAAGAAGATAAACTTTGTAGAATTTTTTGGTTGATCGAGTTTTGATCGTTGGTTGGATCTTAATGAAATAGAAATGTGTTTTTGATTTTATATTTTTTTTGTCATTTATGTTTGTGATATTACTCATTTGTACTCGTATATTATTAACATAGTTTTCCTTTATACATAAGCACTAAAATAACACATTAGCGTGTCATATCATTAATTTATGACGCGATGACTCAATTGGAAAAAATTAAAATTTTAATCATTTAACTAAAAAAATTAAAAGAATGATTACTAAATTAAAAAAAAGGCTATAAGTTCATGATAGTAATTTTTATTTAAATATTTCTAAATTGATAATGAAGACTTATTTTCAACCCACCAAAAATTATTATTTTTTTTTTTAAAAAAAAATGTGAGTTTACTTCCGCAGGACCACGTGTACGAAGTTTCCAAAAGAATAAAAGTCCAATATACTATACCATATGGTCCCACGGAGATATTTACTTGTATAAATAATATTTGTAGCACATGCTTCTCGTTTTATTCAGTTTAGTGGATACGCCGGCATAGGGGGTAGGGGAGAGTGGGTAGGGGAAAGGGGGGAGGGTATCCCTATCTTTCAACAGTGTTGTGTTTGGTTTTCAGTTACTCCACTTGTCCGATTTTTATAGACTTGGCGTTTTATTTTCAGCGGTAAGGCCGCCAAACAAATACTACTACTAATACTTTATGTTACGTATACAGGTGTGTGTATGGCTGTAAGCAATGACTTCACGCGCCTAACTTTTGATTGGTTTTTCTGTTATTATTATTTCATGCTCATCTTTACTTACTTGGTGGGTACTGGGTACATAATATGACAGTCAGTCTAGTCATTGTGTTCATCTTGTCAGCCTAATTATAAGAAGCATCTGTAACTTCTGTTCTCAAATGAGGTGCTTAATAATTAAATCAAACCCTCATTTAATATTAGATTAGAGTCTTAATAAAAATATTTATTTAGAATAGAAGCCTATTTTTCGTATATAATATTATCTTCTATTCTGGTACAACTTCAAAAACCGTCGTATGTTTGCATTTTTCAAGTAAATAAACCAGTCAATATCTCAAACATATTATGTCGATATTAACATCAAAATCTGTCCTACCGCAAAATCACCAAATAACAAACGAGAGACTTACACATTAAACGAGAAATTTGCATAACGTGTCAGAATCAGTACATGTTAAAAACGCGTCAACAGTGAAAGAATATAATTGTTCTAATGAATAAAAGTAAATAATATGTGAGGATAATACATGTGCATGGTATAGCTTTGTATTTATAGTTGATCACATCATATTTATCGTCTTGTCCTCAAATTGGAATAGAATTTCTCATAGTAACTACCATACTAGGATATGACTCTTTTCTTAGAATTAAAAATCAAATAGAATCAGAACTGCAAATTTTTTAAAATCAAATCTCTTAACTAAAATATACCGCCACGTGTCTTGTCCAAGTAGGATAGATCCTGCCGAACTAACTGGACCCACAAAATCATGCCCCAACTGTCAGTAAATATTTATATTATGTTAGTAATTTAAAATTTTAAGGATTTAAACTTACAAGATAATAAATATGAAGCGAAGAAAATATGAAATTTAGAGAAATAATAAAGAATCATTAAATTCAAGTAAAAAAAAAAGTTTCTACTCTCGACAAACAGTGTTGATAAGTTATACTACACAATTTTGTACATATTTAGCAAATTAAATCATACAATCATCCGTTCATGTTTAGTATCTAATTATTTACTATCATTTTTTAAGATTAACTGTTAGGTAGTAGCGTCACCCTTAAGTTAATATTAGATATAAATATCTTTACTATTCTTTATTAATGCTAACCACCTCTAAAAATTGATTTTTCTTATTGAAAAAGTTAAAAGTCAGACTTTCTTCTTTTTGTTTGGTAGAAACACCATGGGATTGGGTTGTCCTAAAAATGTACTACTAGTAAAAGTCAAACTTTGAAATACTTATAATACCAACTTTGATAATTTCAATATTTAAATATGGAGTAATTCTTTAGTTTTCGAGATAAAAGTAAATATTATTATCTTTACTATATTATTTTGTCAACTCGTTCATAATTCAAAATAACTTTATAAAGCAGCAGCTACCGACACGTGCCATAGTAATACTGCATATATTAATTAAGTTTCAAACAACTATTTTCTGCTTTCTGAATTAGGTGTACAACCACAACTCCATTTCTCAGCAATTGCCTTGTCATCATGAGGCAGGCAGGTAGGTGTTTACTTGTAGGGTTAGTTTTAATTAATAAGAATTAATTAAGTAAATTTAATTTACGATATAAATTTATTTTAAATAATTTATAATGGTAACGTAATTATAGAGAACTAATTACAAGTAATAAATCCAATCAATATACAGGTTAAAATTTTATAAATTAAATAGGAGGAAAAAATCAAGAATAGGAGTGGAGAGTTCAGTCGGCTAAAATGATGAAATTGGATATGCACGAACAATTAGAGGATGACGACACAATAAATAAAAAAGAATAGAAGAAGTCGGTTACACGGTTGGCGACCTTCTTCTTTGTATTCGTGGAGGGACGGCTGGCTGCTCCCCTCCCCTTCCCTTCTGGCTGCTCCTTCTTTTTAAGTCTTAACGCGGGCGCCCCCGCGTTCCTTCTCTGACTTGGAATCAGTCTTTAGTCTTCTCTACTCACTCCCTTACTCACTACTATATACTCCCCGTCTCTTAGTAACTAGACCTGGCAAACGGGTCCAAAGCCCGCAGGCCGGCCCGGTCTGTCCGTCAAAATCCGAGTTTTGGGCCGCTGTTTTTAAGTCCATAAAAATTCGGGCTTTTTTTGTCCGGCCAGTTTTTGGCCCGGCCCGTGGAGGCCCGGCCAGGCTTTGGGCCGCTGTTTTTAAGCCCATGAAAACTCGGGCTTTTTTTGTCTGGCCCGCCCGCCAACAATTAATTTTTTTTTTAAAATAAAGTGTTAGGTTGTGAGGCTTGAACACAAGACTTGTAAGTAAATAAGTAAGAGTTCAAACCAACTAAGCTACAATAACTATTTATTTTTAATGTAATCTTCAATATATTTTAACTATAATTGAAAATTAATTAATAATACTAATTTATAATACTATTACAATTTTAATTAATTGAGATATGTAGTTAATGTATGTAATTAATTAATCGTGTTTGTTTGTATTATTGTTTATTATTAATTATTTTATTATTTTTAATATTTATTATTATTATTTTTGGTGTAACAAAGAGTTTGCAAAAAAAAATAATGGCCAAAGCCCGTGAGCCGGCCCGGCCCGCCCGCCACGGGCTGGCCATTTCCAGCCCACCAAAACTCGGGCCTTTTTGGCCCAGCCCGCCGTTGACCCGGCCCGCCCGTTTGCCAGGTATATTAATAACATACAAATAAAGAAACTTATATATATATATATATATATATATATATATATATATATATATATATATATATATATATATTATTTTAATTTATCAGTTATTATTTCATTTTAAGATTAATGAAAAAACAAATTATTTTTATTTTCACAAGAAAAATGATACGTATTGAGATTTTATTTATCAATTTTTGTTGTTGTCATTAATAAATATAAATAATAACTTTTTTTAAAAATATATAATATAGTTGACCATCTTTATAATTTTATCAAATGTTATATATTGATATAGAAAATAATAATTAATTTTTTTTAGTTTCTAATTAGGTGAATATATATGTATTAATAGTAATCGTTTTAAAGACCCTCCTATAATTCTACCTAATTCCAAAATACATACCGAAATCTTTTTTTAAAAGAAAATTGATATTTTTATATTATTTTCTCTTATATGAACATACCGTGAATTTCACTTTTAAATAAAAAAAATTATATAGAAACATCAAAAACACACGTAAAAATAATACACTCCCCCCTTACCACTACCCCTACCTCCACCCCCACCCCTACCTAGGGGTGCTCATCGGTAAAATACCGGTCCGAACCGAACCGATTACCAAAACTACTGATAATTGGGTACCGATACCGGAACCGAATGAACCGGTAAACCGAACCGAATAGTCGGTTCGGTACCGGACCGAATAGTCGGTTCGGTACCGGACCGGTTCCGGTTTTTACCGACTTGTACCGAAATTTCAACCCAACCAATTTCAGCCCAAAAACAAGATTTTTAGCCCAAAAACTTTCAACCCAAAACTTTAAATACTGACTTAAATTTTTAAGCCCAAAATTATGTCTGCCCAAAAGCTTAGTAAGATAGACCTATTACAGCCCAAACACAAAATTATAAGCCAAAAATTGGCCCAATCGGAATTTATTATTACATGGTAATCGGTAATCATTTTATAAGGAGAATCTCCTTAAAGTTTTACCAATTTAACCAATATGGGACTTGGAGACAACTAAATAGTAAAGGCTTCACTTGGTAGTGTTTTTATAAAGAAAACTTTCTTAAATTTTTATAATCTAATCAATGTGGGACTTAGAAACAAGTTATGTAAGATGGTGCCATAAGTTCCCTTATGTGATTTTCTTGGCATTGATTAATCATTAGTGTCATTATAGTTGGTTTGATTTGATGAAAGTCTAAGTTTGTAAATTTATTTAAAGTTTTAGCAATGGTATTTTTATAAAGAAAACTTTCTTAATTTTTTATAATCTAATCATTGTGAGACTTAGAAACAAGCAATGGTGCCATAAGTTCTTCATTAGTGTCATTCATTATAAGGGTTAAGTTATTTACATTCTTATTATTAATAATGCATTGATTATTTGTTATCTTAAATTCATTATTACATGATAATCAATTTATAAGAAAAATTTCCTTAAAGTTTTACCAATTTAGCCAATATGGGATTTGGAGACAACTAAATAGTAAAGACTTCACTTGGTAGTGTTTTTATAAAGAAAATTTTCTTAAATTTTTATAATCTAATCTATGTGGGACTTAGAAACAAGTTATGTAAGATGGTGCCATAAGTTCCCTTATGTGATTTCCTTGGCATTCATTAGTGTCATTATAGTTGGTTTGATTTGATGAAAGTCTAAGTTGGTAAATTTACTTCAAGTTTTAGCAAATTGTATTTTTATAAAGAAAACTTTCTAAATTTTTTATAATCTAATCAATGTGGGATTTAGAAACAAGCAATAGTGTCATAAATTCTTCATTAGTGTCATTATAAGGGTTAAGTTGTTTACATCCTTAATACTAATAATAGTTTGATTATTTGTTATCTTAAATTCATTAAGACATAATAATCAATTTATAAGGAAAATTTTCTTAAAGTTTTACCAATTTAGCCAATATGGGACTTGGAGATTCACTTGGTAGTAATGTAGTATGTCATCTCTTGTTTAATAAGTCCCACATTGAATACATCCCACATTGTCTAGTATGTCATCTCTTGTCTTACCTCTATTCTATAAATAGAAGAGACTTTCAAGTTAATTTTACATGGCTAGACAACTAAACATCCCACATTGTCTAGTATGACATCTCTTGTCTTACCTCTATTCTATAAATAGAGAGACTTTCAATTAATTTTACATAGTTAGACAAAAGAGTCTTAAAACTTTTACATAGTTAGACAAATGAGTCTTAAAAAATTGGTCCTTCAAGTTATTTTTTAATTTATTATTTAAATAATCGGTATGATCGGTTCGGTTCGGTATTTACCGACCAAGCCAAACATCCAACCGAAACCGGAACCGAAAATTCGGTATGTACCGATTTTTTGTACCGGTACCGAACCGGTTCAACTTTGTACCGAACCGATCGGTTCGAACCGGTTCGATTTCCCTAAACCAAAAAAACCGACCGGTTTGAACACCCCTACCCCTACCCCCTATTCAAACCGACTTCAGTAGTCCACTAAAACTCCCTCCCACTTGGTACTCACACCTTCACTCCACCTGTATTTTTTAATTTATGGTGCTACACAATATTAGTAGTTAGTAGACAACTAGTAGTAACTTGGCCAACTCTCTTACTTAATTTCCTCACACCTGGCACGCAGCTTCCCTCCCTTTCTCCTCCGTCCATTCTCTATATAAGCAAACACATCTACCTTCATATTTTCACTCTCAAACTTTCTCTCTCAACTCCCACTACTTTCTCTCTCTAAAATTCTCACAAACAAATTAATACTGATGGCACTCGAAGCTCTGAATTCACCGACAACTACACCCGCTCCAACTTTCCAATACGAGAACCGGTACTTGGAGTCGTGGACAAAGGGCAAGCGCTCAAAACGACCCCGCACGGAGCAGCAACCGACTGAAGAAGAGTACCTCGCTCTTTGCCTAATTATGCTCGCTCGTGGCGGTAACCGAGGCGGTGATGCCAAAATTAGACACTCTGTTGCTCCTCCACCTCCGCCGCCATCATCGAAGCTAGTTTACAAGTGTAGCGTATGCGATAAGGCTTTCGGTTCTTACCAAGCTCTCGGCGGACACAAAGCCAGTCACCGAAAGCACGCCGGAGGAGACGAGAATTCGGCCTCTACCTCGGCCATCACCGGAACTACGACTGCCACCACGGCCAACGGCGGTGGGAGGACTCACGAGTGCACGATTTGCCACAAGTGTTTTCCCACCGGACAGGCCTTGGGAGGACACAAGCGGTGTCACTATGAAGGCGGTAGTGCCGCCGCCGGTGCTGGCAGCAGCGGCGTCACCACATCAGAAGGTGTAGGGTCCACCGTCAGTCACCGTGGATTCGACCTGAACTTACCGGCCTCGCCTGAATTTTGGGCCGGATTTGGAGAGGACGAGGTTGAAAGTCCTCACCCGATGAAGAAGTCCCGACTTTCGATGCCGGCGAAGCTTGAATTGCAGAAGATTTAAGTACTAGTTTTTATATTATTTTGGGTTGCATACAATTTTTGGTTGTATATAGAATTTGAACTAGATAGCTCTTTTGTGTGCGAGAATGATAATTCTATTCAATTTATTTATTCAACTAATTCATTTTATTTTGGATCACTCTTTACTACCCCAAGGGATTATGGGAAATGACATAATTTATATTTACAAATTAATATATAATATAATGGTTTTTTTTGACATATTTAAATCAGCCCATGACATGATATTTCATTTGGAGCTCAGGCTAACCGGCTTGTTGTGGTATGGACGACTACATAATTTGCATACACACTTGTATCTAAACAGTTGACAATTAATGACATTATCCACCGATATATAAAACCACATTTTTGGGACAATTTAAGTAGAGAGAGAGAGAGTAGTTGATTTGATGGATTGTGAGCTGATAAAAGTAGAATAAAATTCGTGAAAAATAAGATTAAATTTTGACATTAAATAATGGCGAGGAATAGAAAAAAATTGAGTGAGATTTTATTTTAGCCCTAATAACACAAATATTGAGTTATTACGAGTTGTTTGGAAAGATTTGAGCGCAATTGCATGGGATGAGAAGTATAAAAAAAGTTGAAATTAGTCAGATTCTCAAGTAGTAATCAAGATGATCTTCGCTACCTCAAATGATGACCCTAATTTTACTTCTCCGCGTGTAGGGATATTTACTTTTTCTAAGCAATTTGAACAACTCCACCCTTATTTAATAGGGACTTGAGAGTAGTCCTTTTGCCACCATTTAATTTTACCTCTATAAATAAAGGTCTTTCTTACATTACTAAATTGAGAATTGATATTTTTACGGGTAAAAATATTAGTTTCACAACATTATTTTCACATAAATAGTAAGTGGGTCGACTCTCGTGTGAGATAAAAATATATGGAATTAACATTTTCGCTTGTTGAAATATCAATTTTCTTCTAAAGTAAGTTCTTTCATTTACATATTAGCATTTATTGAGCCTCCTTAGTCTCAAGGCTATATTTATTTGCAAAGATTATAATATCAGAATTATAATCCATGAGATTATAATCTCAAAACTATTAATCTTAGGATTATAATTACGTGATTATAATTATAACCTCAAGACTATTAAGTAATTTTATAATCCCTAAACTAATAGTTCCAAATCTAAATTTAAAAACAAAAAAGACACTTAAGATTAATATTCATATTTTATATATAATTCTTGCAAACAAACATAGCCTAAGAGTCTGGACTATCATCCCACAAACGTACCAACTTAAACTTCAAAGTGGTTTTTCGAAGACTCACCTGCTTGATAACCTACCTAACTCTGTGTTTGACTACATGTGAATACCTCTTAATAGATGTGCCTCTGATTCGGTCAGAGGCTGAACTTGTTTAATAAAAAAAATTGCCTCTTAATCGGTAAGAGAAAAATATAATTCTAAACCATTCAGTCACATTTGAATGAGTTCATATTTTTTGGACAAAAAATAATCCCTTCAATATTACAAAATATCTTATATCTCTCTAATAAAATTCACAATCCACAGTCCATTGCCAACTTCTTTGATCTGCAAGTCGAAATTCACCATCTCCGGCGATGTTTGTTATGGGTTCATGGACAGTGGTTGATGTTGGTCCCATGATGAATAGGTCTTGCTTTGGTCTGTGGTGGTGTTGGATCGGTCGGATTGACTGATTTACCTATGATTTCTTGCTAATCGTTATTGTTCTATTTTGGGTTAAGTTTAGATCACCACCTGGGGTTTGGGCGCTTTCCCACTTAACCACCTGTAGTCAGTAAAGCTACATTTAAACTCTCGACTTTTTGAGTTGAAGTGAAAACGTCACATTTTCCATCCAACTTAACTGTGCGTGTATGTCACACGCCTAAAGCACGTGAAAAGGGGCCTGTAATAGTCAAAAACAAGGGTAAATGTCTAAAATAGGTCTTCTTCTTCCTCGTTGCTGTTAAGAGAGCAGATCTACCCCTGAAATCAGCTCACTACTCTCTCTCTAAACAAACAACTGAAATCAGCTCCCGACTTTCTCATACTCCTCTTTCTCTTTCATCCACCCCTGTTTTTACCTTTCTCTGTCTAGAATTCGATGATAGATTAGGCAAAAACAAAAATGGGTAAGTACATGAGGAAATCAAAGACGACAAGGGAGGTGGCGCTTATGGAAGTCTCACATCATCAGTCCCCTCTTTGTCTAGGGATCCGTACCCTTGCTAAAACCCTAGCTTTGCAACGTCTCGACAAAGCTTGAAGGTAGAAGATGGTTGAGGATCGGTTTTGTAAATTCTGGGTCGAATCACTTGAAGGTAAAAGATGGTGGTCAATTGGAGAGGGAGAAGGCGGCGGGGGTGGATAAAGAGGATGATGAGATTCAAGAGAGGAACCAGAATGAGAATCCTGATGTGGGAATTGAAGCTTCTTTTGGAGAAAATGTATTGGAATTTGAAGGTAGAGAGAGGTGGGTTTATGGGTTTTTGTCTTAATTGGTTAATTAGGTATTTTTTTGCCGCCAGAGCATCCGAACTCGAAACGGAGGTGTGTAGATTACGTCTATGTATGGATTACCAACACAGAACCTTCCAATTGTATATGTACTTTGTTGTTTGATATCTCTTTAGGTTTTGAACATTGATTGTTCCATTGTTGAAATTGGCTGTGATTATATGTTTAGTTATGGAATTGATGTTGTTCTGTGAGAGATTATACATGGGTATAGTCATTATTCGTTTGAGTTTGTTCCAATTGGGGTTAGTTTATTTTTTATCTTTACTTTTTGGAATATGGGTTCTGTATTATATCTTTTATGGGTTTTGTTGAGATTGAGCAAAGTACACAAAAAATGTTATTTGTTAAGTTTCCAAATAAACCCACGTCAATATAGCATATGGATGTTTCCAAAAAAATTTATTCTTATGAGCTGGAAATGGTTTTTTTCTAAATAATCTATGATGTAGATGTTTTAGAAACATAAATTAATAGTTGGGGAGACTGAGAATGATTGAAACGAGTGTGTAAAAATTGTTTTGTACCTAGTTGGATCAAGTGAGTGAAGATTTGAATGGAGTTGCAGGCCTTGTTGCAAAGTAGAGCATGAATATGTTGATTGTAGCTGCTTCTTAGCTGCAGTTTGTGTATGGGTCCTGCTGGGCTTGCTTGAGATGGATTTGTGAAGGGAATTGTGATGTAGATCTATGGTTTTTGTGGCGAATATTGATAGTTTATGGAGGAGTAAAAAATTTGTGATGAACACTAATGGGAACATTTAGTTATGAAGTTATGAAGATGAACACTAGTGGGTATCTAATTTCAATATCTCTATCTATCATCTTCTAAATTTGGTTATGAAGTTAGTATCTAATTTAGTTATGTTGAGGAGTTTGGACAGAGAAATTGAAGAAATTGGAAACGGGGATGATGAGAAGGAAGATAGAAGCTTTCAATATATATATGGAGGGTAATTTAGTCTTTAGCCAACTCAACTAACAGAGTTAAGACGAAAAGCATTTATTCACTTCAACTCAAAAAGTCGGGAGTTTAAATGTAGCTTTATTGACTACAGGTAGTTAAGTGGGAAAGCGCCCAAACCTCAGGTGGTGATCTGAACTTAACCCTTTTATTTTTTGCAGATGCGAAATCTTGGGTTATGCTCCAATTTATTAGATTTGATTGTTATTGGTTAGAAACTGATTTATTGGTTTTGAGTTTCAAACCTTCACAATCTAGATTCGCCAACATCTATGGTGCAATTTTGGATCTGGGCAGGTAACGGTTTGAAGATTTGGTTTTCCCCATGACGGATTTTGTGGTCGAAAGTCATGGTGGTTTTCCCCTGCTGATTTCTTACGTGTTTATTACCTTATCCCCTATATTAAATCAGTTATGGGTGTTTTTGTTAGATCTGTTTGCCTTAGTTCAAATGACTTTAACTGTGTTTTTCGGCATCTTTGTCGGTTTTATAATCGAAAATTTCTGTTTTTTGGATTTGGTTATACAGGGATGGTATTCATGGGTGGTGTGTTTGGTTTAAATCGTCCAGTGGCTAAGCCGCTTGATCCCATTCTTGATGGTGGTGGTTTACGGCAGCGCCGATGGAATTGGGCGATGAGATTTATAGGAATTTTCAAGGAAAAGTGGGTAGAAAGACAAAACTCAGAAAAGAAAGAACATAATTATTTGCGATTGTTAACGCCAAGTTTCGTCTGCGCGTCCAATCACAAAATCCACGCGCTGAATCCTACACAATAACAGATCACACAGAAGCTTGACGGCCGTACCGCCGGGGGATAGCTCCGGTGTGAGAATAAGTACAGGCCGTTCACAAGGTTTAACAACGGAGGTTTATAAGTTTAGTGCTCAAAGTAGATCGTACCCGTTAATTGTAACCTTGGCCTTGTATTTATAGAGCTCCCACCACCTTGGTATCCTCTTCTTTGGATTAGAGTAGGACTCCTAAATATGTTAGCTACCATATTTGGGTCCAACACAATCTCCTTAAAAAGTGCAAGTGGAATCCCTTTCCACCACTACTTCCAGAGTTACCTTGTTGACGTAGGATTAGGGTTGATACCCTTAATCACGTAAACTCCTTGTCGCACCAACTCTGCATGTGGACTGCTCATACGCTCAGGCCCAAACCAATAGCCAAACCCAATAGGCCCGAATTCAACCCTTACGATGACCACAGGCCCCAGCCTATTGGGATCGGGTAACCGACCCCGATATTACCTCTCTGAACATACGAGCCCGACTTCCTTTGACCCGGCCCAAGCCTTCAGCCCAAAAGAGGGTCGGGAAAACACTCTCGAACATTGCCCCCCAGTCTCTTGTTATAAGATATTTATGACACGAGACTTGAGAGGACATGAATTCTGATAGTCACGCCATAATGATGAGTTGTCTCGGGAACCCAAGCGGTTTCTCCTCGGTCCGCGAGCTGATACACGTTTTTTCATAACTGGGCCCACCTGCCATAAATAACCGCCTTTGGAAGCCGTGCCAGACGGGCTATATAAGATCCCCAACATTCATCAGCGTCACTTTTTCGAGCCTTCAATATTTAGAATCTCTGTCAAACTTTTCCGGCAAGGGCGATTTTCGGCGAGACACTCATTTTTCTAGATTCCTTCAGTCCGTGCCATTTCCCCACCAAGCTCTTGTCTTGTACCTTTTTCCCCTTCAAACCACCATAAATGGCTGATTCCAGCGATCCTCGTCCCACATCAACCACAGCAGCCGGCACTCCCACTCTCACTTCCGGCAACCTTCTCCAAATCGAGCTGGAGGCTGCTCCGGTCGAACTCTCCGTGGAGAACGCCGAAACCAGAATTCGCCAACTCTACGGTTCGGAGACCGACTATGCTGTCATCAACACCAAATCTTCCATCACCCCCTCTCAACTGTCGGACATCCAAACCTTATTCAACATCCCCAAAGAATACAAGCTTCGGGTTCCCGAGGCCAGCGAGAGGATGTATCACCGACCCGAGGGCGAATGGGTAGCCGTCCATCTGTATGCCCTAAGGTACGGGGTTCGGTTCCCCCTCCACGAATTCATCTCTTCTTTCCTCTGTCTGGTAGGGATCGGATTCTCCCAGCTGGCCCCCAATTCCTACATCCAGCTGATCAGCTTCATCGCCCTCTGCTAGGAGGCTGGCATCACCCCCGGGCTGGACTTCTTCTTCGTCCTGTTCTCGGTTGGCCGGTCAAAAGAGCCCGGCCTTCGCCATCTGAACCGTGTTCCTGGACGGGACACCTTCGTGAAGACCCCATCCAGTAATAAGGGGTGGCATTCACAATGGTTCTTCATGAGGGGAACCGATCTCAACCTACTCCCCAACTGGGCCGGTCCCGAAGACGTCCCCATGAAGGTCAACAAATTTCCTAAGAGTCGCTCTGCAGCCTTCAAGAAGTTTTACGCCCTTCTGAAGCAGACCAACTGGGGTCTAGGAATCGTGTCCAACGAATCCTGGCTCTACGAACACGGCTGTAAGTTAATCTATCCGACCTTGTTTTCATATTCTCCCGATCCTTTGCTTCGAATTTGTTAATGATCCTTTTATTTTATGTTGTAGTGACCATTTTCAAGCCTGACAATGCTGAAGTGGCTCTGTCCCCACTACCGATCCTCGTCGAGCCCATCCATCTCCCAGCCGCTGATGACTCTCCTTCAGACGAGGCTGTTCTTATTGCCGAGATGTCTGTTGGTTCGTCAACCGGTCCTCTTCCCGAACCTTCCAAGGCTGATGCTTCCACGAAAAGTGTGTTGCAGATGAAGGGGGCCGACAAGATGGCCTTGCTAAAGAAGTCAAAGAAAAGATCTTCTGTTCGAGCTCCCCCCAAGGCCATCGTTGTGGCCCCTTCGAAGCCTGTTCTGAAATCCACTCCCCCACCTCCGATCATAGTGACGGTGGCCGAAGATTCGGAGGGTACTGAAGATCAGCTTCTGGAACCCGCTTCGAAGAAGCCGCGGTTGGTCGAGGGGCCCTCCCAAGCCGAGGAGGTCGTTGCCCCGATCAATGCTTCTTCCCCGAAGTCCAAGGCTAGCTCTTCCGGAGGATCCCCAACTACCTGCTGGCCGAAGAGCCCAGCTGACAAATTTCCTTTCCATTTGCTTGATCAATTCAGGCTTTCCGGTGACGATGAGCGGTTCAAGAACTTTTCGTCAGAGGATTTTCTGGTTACCTACCTCCGAGCCCAGACTCAGGTATTTATCCTCATTTGTATATATGTCGTCATTTGTTTCTTTGTTGTTTGACCAATTCGCCTATGTATTTAGGCGAACGCCATCCTCGCTCGAGCTATCGCTCCCCTTGCCCGATCTACCAAGAGAGAGGTCCAGCTGAGAACCGAAGTGGAGCTTCTCCAAGCTGAATTATCGGGTCAGGATTCGGAGCTGAAGAGGGAGCGGGATCTCCATGCTGATACCCGTAATAAAGTATCCCAGGCTAATCGTTGGATTGCCGAACTCGAAGAACAAAATTCCCTACTTCAACAAGAGTTCGTCGGTCTCAACGATCATGCCAAAAAGCTGGTGCAGGATAAGGAACTTCTGGTCGAAGAGAATAGGACCTTGGTGGGGAACCTTCAGGTCATCGAGGGGAAGTTCGCGGGGGTTCATGTTCAGCTGAGTACCCTGATCCATGCGAACAACACTTTGATGGCCGAACAGGCCATCATTAAGCAGGCTGCCATCAGAGAATACGAAGAATCGCCCGCCCTGACCGATAAGATTATGACCCAGTTTTCTGAGGGTGTCGAAGCTTATCGGGAGAAGGCCCGAGCGAAGCTTGTTGATGCTGGTCTAGACGCCTCGATCCTTGATTCTTCCGATGAGGAGTCCGAGGCCGAAGCCGATGCTGCTTCTCCTTAATTTTTTCTTGAATTTGTTCATACTTGTAATTTCTTCTTTTCTAAGTTTTGTAATTCAACCTGGCCAGAGAGGCCGACGGTGTATGTACCCGAAGCCTATCTGATCGGGAACTGTAAAACTTTTATAATATGAATGAAGACAAAAGATTTCTAAGTAGTTATCTCGATCAGTTTAACTTTATTTTTATCGCCCAGTTAGGCCATTTCTGACCGTCTGGTTCATTTATGTCTAAAGTGTACTGTCTCGGATACGTAACTTTTATCGATCAGTTATACTTGTGGCGTTTTATCGGTCAGTTAAGTTCTTTCGGACTGTCTGATTGTTTTACGCTCGAAGCTTATCTGATCGGATGTGTATCTTTGTCGATCAGTTATACTCGTGGCGTTTATCGATCAATTAAGTTTTCTAGGATCGTCTGATCGTTTCACGCTCGAAGCTTATATGATCGGTAAAGCAGTGCAAGATTAAAACGAAGTACAAACGTGTCTCTTGAGAGAAGTTTTCATTTCATTGATAAATCGCATAAATTACACCGTTATCGGGAAAGAACAGGCATGTATTTAC
Source organism: Panax notoginseng (assembly GCA_016801055.1). Lineage (NCBI taxonomy): Eukaryota > Viridiplantae > Streptophyta > Magnoliopsida > Apiales > Araliaceae > Panax > Panax notoginseng. Next base: position 11,337,391 of record CM029021.1, on the reverse strand, counting down.
TGGTAATATCTCCTAAGTCTTCCAGCATGCCATGTATTCTTTACTTCCGACCCATCCATTGCTCGAAGCCGGTAAGTCCCTGGCTTCGGCACTTCAAATATCTCATAAGGCCCCTCCCAGTTAGGCATTAATTTTCCTGTGTTCTGGGGGGTTGATGCCTCTGCCTCTCGAAGCACCAAATCTCCTACCTCGAACCTCCTCAACTTCACCTTCTGGTTGTAGTGTCGGGCTGTCTTCTGCTGATAAACGGCCAACCTCAACACCGCGGCGTCACGGGCTTCATCTAGCAGATCCAGATTTATTTTCAAACCTTCATCGTTGTATAGCTCTTTGAACTGGCTGACCCGAAGAGTGGGTGACCCAATCTCTACTGGTATGAGTGCATCGGTCCCATAGGCCAGTCGAAAAGGAGAGTCTCCCGTGGTTGTCCTTGGGGTCGTCCGGTATGCCCACAAAACGCTGAGTAGTTCCTCGGGCCACCGTCCCTTCAGTTCATCCAACCTTCTTTTTATGCCGTTGAGTAGGGTTCGATTTGTCACTTCTACTTGACCGTTTGACTGAGGGTGGGCAACCGAGGTCTTCCGGTGTTGAATTCCCAACTCTTACAGGAAGCTTTCAAATTTTGACCCCACAAACTGTCTACCGTTATCCGATACTACAGCCATCGGGATGCCGAACCGATAAACTATTCCTTCTTTCAAAAATTTAAGACATTCCAGTTCGGTGATCTTCTGGAGTGGTTTGGCTTCGACCCACTTTGTCATGTAATCGATAGCCACTATTATAAAGCTGACTTGTCCCTTGGCCTTCGGCAGAGGTCCTAGGATGTCGATTCCCCATACTGCGAATGGGATCGGGGATAAGACCGAGTAGAGTTCTTTGGGCGGTTGATGTGGGATGTTGCTGTTTAGTTGACACTTGGGACATTTTTTGACAAGTTCCTTGGCCTCTGTGTAGATGGTTGGCCAGTAATACCCCTGTCTTAGAATTTTATGCGCCAGTGACTTGACGCCCATGTGATCCCCACAGATCCCTTCATGTACCTCCCGAAGTGCGTAGCTTGCCTCTGACGGTGTTAAGCATTTAAGTAAGGGAGAGCTAAAGGCCCTTCGGTACAAATCTCCGTCGATCAGTACAAAATTCGAACTTCGATGCTTGATCTTTCTCGCTAGAATCCGGTCTGAAGGTAATGTTCCATCAGCCAAATAAAAAATATAAGGTGTAAGCCAACAGTTCAGCCGATCAATACATAGCACCTCCTCTTTCGAGACACTTGGCTGCTCCAATGTCTCAAGATATACCGAACCATTGAAGGAGTTGGCTTCGGTTGTCGCCAGTCTGGCCAGGGCATCTGCTATTGTATTGTCAGATCGGTCAACTCCCTGAAAGCTGACCCAGTGGAAGTATGTCAGTTTATTCTTTGTCTCGGCTAAGTACTTCGTCATTCTTGCCCCCCGAGCCGCATACTCTCCCGAAATCTATTTGACGACCAGCTGCGAGTCACTGTAGATGACCAAGTTTTGTACTTCTAGGCTTCGTGCCAATTTTAACCCGGCTAGAATGGCCTCATATTCTGCTTCGTTGTTGGTCGCTCTGAACTTAAATCGAATAGCTTGTTGGACCTTGAATCCTTCGGGGCTCGTCAGTATGACCCCTGCACCACTAATGTCTGACGTTGACGAGCCATCGACATATAGTGTCCATGAAGTCTTTATGTGTTGCGTTTCGGCCACCGATCCCACATCTGGCTCCGAGAACGAAAATTTCACGACGAAGTCTGCTAGCGCTTGTCCTTTGATCGCCGTTCGGGGATGATACTCTATCGCAAACTGTGTTAGCTCCATTGCTCATGCCGCCAGTCTTCCCGAGACCTCAGGTCGATGTAGAATTTTCTTCAACGGCTGATCGGTGTATACCGCCACCACCCGACCCTGGAAATAATGCCGAAGTTTTTTGCTTGCAATGATTAAAGCGTAGGCGAACTTTTCCAGGTTCGGGTATCGGAGTTCTGCATCCCGAAGCACGTGGCTGACGTAGTATACGGGGAACTGATTTCCCCCTTTGTCCCGAACCAATGCTGCTCCCACTGCCATCGAACTCGCCGCCAGATAAAGATATAGGGGTTCCGAAGGGATCGGTTTCATCAGCAGAGGTGCCGAAGAAAGATATTGTTTGATCCCTTGGAATGCGTCCTCGCATTCTGAGGTCCACTGGAAGCTTTTCTCATTCTTGGGCCCTTTCAAGGTGTCAAAAAATGGAAGGCACCTCTCAGCTGATTTAGAGACGAACCTTCGTAGGGCAGCTATCCGACCCGTTAGCCTCTGCACATCCTTGTATGACTTTGGGGATTTCATATCCAGGACTGCCTGGATTTTCTCTGGGTTTGCTTCGATTCCCCTTTTGCTGACCAAGTATCCTAGAAATTTTCCCGATCCTAGCCCAAACGTACATTTGGTCGGGTTTAGCCTTAGCTTGCGATTTCGGACCGTCTCGAAATAGTCCTCCAGATCTTCAAGATGATCACGGACTGACAAGCTTTTAACGATCATGTCGTCTACGTAGACCTCCATGCTTCTCCCCAATTGTTTTGTGAACACCAGGTTCATCATTCGCTGATAAGTTGCCCCGGCATTTAGTAGCCCGAAGGTCATTTTCCTGTATGCGTATATCGCCCGATGTGTGATAAAACTTGTCTTCGGGATGTCTTCCTTATTCATCGAAATCTGGTGGTACCCAGAGAATGCATCCATAAAACTCAACATACCATATCCCGACGTGGCGTCGATCAGTTGATCTATGTTGGGCAAAGGGTAGAAATCCTTCGGACACGTCCTGTTTAGATTCGTGTAGTCAATACACAGCCTCCATTTCCCGTTTTGCTTCTGGACCAACACCACGTTGGCTAACCACTCCGGGTAATCAATCTCGAAGATGAATTCGGCCTCCAGGAGCTTGGCAATCTCTTCGTCGATGATTTTTTGTCTTTCTGGGGCGAAAATCCTTCGCTTCTGTAGGACCGGTTTCTTGCCCGGGTCCACGTGCAGCCGGTGCAGAGCCACTAATTCACTTACCCCCGGCATGTCGCTGGGTTCCCATGCGAAGATATCAGCGTAGACTCGGAGTAATTCTTCTGATAACCCTGACCCGATCTTAATTATTTTGTCTTTCTGCCCCGGCACCAATTCTACATCATCAGTTTCTTCGGCCGGAAGAGCAAGTGGCTCTGTGCTGCCCTCTGTGAATGGTTCGATCTCAATGGCCATTGTCTGTTTTTGTTTGCAGACCCCGACCCCTGAAGAAATCAAGTTGTTTCGGTAACACCTTCGGGCTATATCTAGGTCTCCTTTTACCTCCCCGATCCCGTTCGGTGTTGGAAACTTGATTTTAAAATGGGGTATCGATGTTACTGCTTGCAGGGCTGCTAAGGTAGGCCTTCCGAGGATCGTGTTGTATGCCGAGTCTATTTGGACGACAAAAAATCTCACCACTATTTCAACTTGATTAGGTGCCGTGCCGAATTTGACTGGCATCTCGATGGTGCCCAACACAAGCACCGGATCTCCACTAAATCCGTACAAGGGTCCTTCCCCTCCCAAATCCATCTTCTTTCCTTGTAGGTCTAACCTCTGATAGGCGTGAGAATATAGGATGTCGACCGAAGACCCGTTATCTATCATCATTCTTTTCATATCCACTATCCCGACCTGAGCATGGAATTTTTCACGAAGATCGTTCCATGATCCGATTGATCCTGGTTCCAGGGTCCCCAACCACTCCCTGGCACTCTTCTTAAGGGTTGTAGCGAACATGTGGCATTTGGCTGCATCCGAATACCCATAGTACGACATCAGCCGATCATATCCATCCGAATGGTCGTAGGGATCTCCCAATCCGTCATATGTCTCCATCGGGGGCATCTTCTTCTTTGGATCGGCTATCACCCGGTTGATTTCGGGCGAAAAGGGAGATCCTAAACCTGTCGAAGATGTCCCCGTCGAGTTTTTTGTCCCCAGCAACTTTTCTAATTCAGCCACTCTTCGGGTAAGGGGGTCGGATCCTTCTATATGGGGGAACGATCGAGGTTTGTCCTTCCCATAATCAGGAGACGCTTCCCTTTCTGTTTGCCCCATCCTGCCTCGGTGTTCTAATCGGCGGCCGACCGAAGGACTCCTTCTTCTACTCCTTCCGTCTCTGGAGCGACTCCTGTGCCTGCTCTGTTCTCTTCTTGCCTCTCCCCGCCGAGGCGATCGGGACCGGCTTCGATGCCTACGCCTTCTGGAACTTGCTTCTTGATCACCGACCATGTTGGCCATCTGTCTATCCAACTCCAATTGTTGTAGCTGGAGTGCCAACATGGCATCTTTGTTCTGGTCCAGTCTCTTCTGCAAGAGAAACTCTCGTTGGTCTCGGCTTCCTACTCCCCGGTCTTGCCTCACGAGGGCTTGAGAGTGCCTCTCGTCGGCCTGACTCGCTTGATGAGGCGTGTGTTGACTCTCGGGGTAGAGCTTCCGCCGAAGATCATGGACCGGTAACTCTTCTACCTCCTGGATTTTAGACCCCAGTCGGTCCTTCACTGACCCCCTCGCCTGAGTTGTTTGGTGGGACTGCTGGGTCTTGGCCCTTTCCGAGACAGCGATATTATCTCTACTCGCCATGATTGCTGCCGAAGAAAAGTATTTGTGGTTGCAAAGAAGCACCCCCTCCTTCTAGCGCCAATGTTAACGCCAAGTTTCGTCTGCGCATCCAATCATAAAATCCACGCGCTGAATCCTGCACAATAACAGATCACACAGAAGCTTGACGGCCGTACCGCCGGGGGATAGCTCCGGTGTGAGAATAAGTACAGGCCGTTAACAAGGTTTAACAACGGAGGTTTATAAGTTTAGTGCTCAAAGTAGATCGTACCCGTTAATTGTAACCTTGGCCTTGTATTTATAGAGCTCCCACCACCTTGGTATCCTCTTCTTTGGATTAGAGTAGGACTCCTAAATATGTTAGCTACCATATTTGGGTCCAACACAATCTCCTTAAAAAGTGCAAGTGGAATCCCTTTCCACCACTACTTCCAGAGTTACCTTGTTGACGTAGGATTAGGGTTGATACCCTTAATCACGTAAACTCCTTGTCGTGCCAACTCTGCATGTGGACTGCTCATACGCTCAGGCCCAAACCAATAGCCAAACCCAATAGGCCCGAATTCAACCCTCACGATGACCACGGGCCCCAGCCTATTGGGATCGGGTAACCGACCCCGATCTTACCTCTCTGAACATACGAGCCTGACTTCCTTTGACCCGGCCCAAGCCTTCAGCCCAAAAGAGGGTCGGGAAAACACTCCCGAACATCGATGATTTAGAAATTATGGAGTGGATTTTTAACAAGTTTTGATTAAATAGTTTAGAGGGTTAAAATGATAAAATATTGTTATTAAGATATTTCAAAAAAATTAATTATCAAACAACATTTCTTCGTTCAGATATAATTTTAAACAGACCTTGTAAGACCCCAACTTTTTACGAATGAAGATTTAATTTTCTCTAATTATTATTTTAAACAATAAAGGTGTGATTTGACATATAGTTATGGGTGATATATGCAAATTTTGCAAAGTAAGCAAGTTGTCATAAAATATTCGTTTGGTCGGGAAATATTCTTTTTGTCGGGAAATATTGGTACGACGACACAATCATTGGTGGACCCCCCAACGGAATGACTGTCGGATATAGAAAGCGCCAGAAATAACCTTTTTATAAAAATAACAACAAGTCTTTTACCGTTAAACTATTAAAATACCCGATGATAAAAGTACAGTAATACGCGTGGTTGCACAGTAGCACACAGTATTATACAGTATCTTTGATTATTAATGGTTACGAAAGAAGTCACTCAGTTTTATTTAATAATTACCATAGTAGTTGCTGCATAGTATCTCATATTATTGATTCAATTATTGTCGTAGTATCATCTGCACAATATTTTATATTATTAAATCAATAATTGAGACGACACAGTTATTCATATTATTATTTGTATTATTGACAATGTCTAGAAAATTCTGTCGAGAAAAGGGGTTAGGTTATTTAATTGCGCGTCAATAAGGAGAAATCTTTATCGGAAAGCCCCCACTCTCCTGAGAATGATAGGGTTGTCAATATTGTGAGTTATAATATTAATGATGAATAATTGTTGAAAGATTAAAAATGCGTTGATTGAAGATAAGTGCTTTATGATATATTTTTATTCAATTTTTGATATAAATAGAGGAGTTGTCATGAAGTATTTATTATAAGTTTGGCTTATTACATGGACCCTCACTTACTCATTTTTCAAAATCGCCGATAGAAAGTTGTCTCAGTTTTGTTTTATTATTATTACAATAGTAATAAAATAAAAAACTTTTTATATAAAATATAATACTTTTTATATTATATATAAAGTTATTTGTTTTATTAGATTATAAATAGAATATATTATATTTTATATAAAGTTTTTGTTTTATTAAAATATTTTATTGCACAATATTGATGAATAGTAAAAATTAGAAAAATTCGCCGAACGCCCGTGAAATTTTTTCTTCTGTTCACCTGTGATTATATTAAAATATTGCCTTGTCATTCTCCTATAAATAGGATACTTAGTTAAGAAATAAAAATCATACCAGAATCAGAAAATTCTTCTTCTATAATATTGTATGTATTTTATTTCTATTATAAGTATAATTTGAGTGTAGCTAATAGTGAATGATTTCCTCAAGAATATATCCACTATACCAGTCAGATTTACTCTCCTACTAAGGTAAGGGGTATTATTTATTTCATATTCTTAAGAGATATTATTTTTCGTATTCGTAAGGAATATTATTTTCGTTCAATATTCGTAAGGAATATTATTTTCTTTCAATATTCGCAAGGGATATTATTGTCGTTCAACACTCGTAAGTAATATTATTTTCTTCCATACTCTTAGTATGTAAGTGATATTATTTCGTTTCATATTCCTAAATCTACACTTATTTTGATAAGTATTGCTTCTATAATCTCTGAAATTAGTAATATATCCTTGAGCTTTGCGCTTCATCTAGTATCGTTTCATTGGAATATTCGTATGAACTTTCTTATTAAATTTTAATATTTTCATTCGGGGTACTATTCACTCGGGTACTATTCACTCAAGGTACTATTCACGATAAAATTGATTTCTTTTCTGTCAAAATTATTTTTGATACATGAATATCATTCTCGAATTTTACTCCACAATTAGTTATCATGTTGACAATTTGGACATTCTTGAACCCTAGATAAATTGAATTATAAATATCTAATATTTATCATTGATCTTACTTGATTGATTATTTATATCATTGTCATCATCCTCATGATTATATTATGGTAAAAGTCATCTTTGGCCCGTAGTGCATAGATGGACTGTTGATTGGTATGATTATGACCAGAAATTGTGTATTGGTATAATCATGACCTGTAATGTTAAAGACAAATGATGTGGTTAGATGAACAATTATTTGGCATGATAATGACCACTGGTTGTAACACCCCGAATTTTATGAAATAAAAGTATTCAATTTTTCTATTTAGTAAATGGTTAAATTGATAACAAGTTAAAGTTAAGGGTGATATATGAATTTTTTTCAAAAATACGCAAGTGGTTATAAATATTCATTGTTGTCGGGGAATATTCGTTTGGTCGTGGAATATTCTTTCTGTCGGAAAATATTCGTACGACGGCACAGCTATTTGTGGGCCCCATAACGAATAACTGTCGGATGAAGAAAACGAAAAAAATTGAGTTTTTATAATTAACGGCGTAGTTGTTACCGTTAACACTGTTGGAATACTCGGTGGTTAAAATACAGTAATACGCGTTATTGCACAATAGCACACGGTATTGCATAGTATTTTTGAAATTATTGATTCTTACGTAAGAAGGCACTACTCAATAATTGTTACAGTAATTACTGTTCAATATTTTATTTTATTGATTCAATAATTGCTACGTTGAAATTTTATATTATTGTTGTTCAATAATTGTCACTGCACAGTATTTCCCATTATCAGATCAATAATTCATATTATTTGAATAATATTATTAGATAGCATTATTGGCAATGTCTAGAAAGTTCTGTCTAAGGAGAGGTTTGGTCATCTAATTGCGCGCTAGTAAGGAGAAATCCTTATTGGAAAGCCCCCTCTTTCCGGGGAATGGCCTGATTGTCATAAATGTGATTCTGTAATATTATTTGTGAATAATTAATTATTGATTCATATGATAAGGAAATATTTATTTTATGTGGATATAAACGAGGCATATATTTTTGTGGTTAAAAATGAAGGAGTTAATGTTGAGGTTTTTATCCGTATTTTTGTAGAAATGGAGGTATTAAAAATCAGGGTTTTTGAGATATTTTGCGGGGGTTATAATTTTTAATCCGACCGTTGGATCGTGGTAATTTTTGGATATGTTATACATATATAAGTTGAGTATATGCCCACAAATTTTGAACCGTTAAAAATGAATGTATGATTTATTATGAATTTTACGAGATGACTAGTTCAGAAATTGTTGAATTTTCGGAGTTTATCATTTTTGTGGAAAATTCTAGAATTGGTGGGCTCCACTTGTGGTTGGTAAAGAAATGTGCTGAATTATATTTCAAATGTGGTGGGTGGGAATAGTAGCAGGTAAAGCCATCAGGTTGCAGGTCAAAGCTACTAAAATTTTCCTATAAATAGAGGGCTAAGTTAGAATTGAAAATCACACCAGAAACATAAGCTTTCTCTCTTTCTCTCTCTATATTATGAAGCATATTTTGTGAGTATTTAGATACTTTGAGATTTGCTATTCAGTGCAAGTTTCCTTCGGCTTTGCATACCGATCAGAAGTACTGCTCTTTTGAGGTAAGGGATAGTAAAAGATTTTAAGGGTTGTTATGTTTTTCATTTTCGTAATTTTTCTGACCTTCAAAAATTCTGGAAAAATTTAAAATGATATTTTGATGAGTGATTGTGTCCAAAAATGGTGATTTTTAGATGTATAGATTGAGAGTTATGAATTTTGTGAGAAAAGACTATTTTAAAAGTAACCGCTTATAATTCCTTGTGGTTAACTCCAAAATTGATGAAATTTTTATTGGGAGTACATGTATATGATAGGAGTATACTCTGTGAATTTCAGAATTTTTGGACGTAAGTTCAATTTTTGATAAATGTCTAGATATTCGGTTGTTTTGGTCATATGAAAAATAGTAAATGAATTTTAAAAATTCTGAGAAAAATATATGTTCACTATTAGACTATATTATGCTAAATTCCAGAAAAGAAATATTTTTAAAACGGATTTGGTATTTTTTATGAAAATAGTCTAGTTATGAGAAAATGAATTAAATATGTTATGTGAAGTAAGAAAATTGAAAAATAGGATTTTATGGCTTGAGAATCCTATATATGAGGTATATGCAGATTTTTGATGAGGGTTTTGGTTATTGATGATGAAATCTTAAGAGTTGGCATTTTATGATGATTAAATGCATTAATTAGTAAAGTGGAAACAATTTAAATAAATTGTTTATAAGCTTAAGAAATATTATTCTTTCAATATCATTATACCGAAATATTGGTATGTATATTATTGTGAAATTTCTACCTTTTTGTATCGGGGTTACTATTCATGAGTTACTATTCATGAGTTACTATTCACGAGTTACTATTCATGTGACGCCCCCAAAATTAGGTATACATCACCCATCTTGAGTCGTCAGATACATAGTACAGAATACAAATACAACTTAATAATACAACTGTCGTGTACAATACGACAAAACATAAACTGTGAGTTTGAATACAAATATTATCTTCTAGAGAGTATTCATACTCAAAAGGAGTCCTCATTACATTTATTAACACACCATTATATAGAATAGTGAGGACTACTAACTAATACTATCATTCGGACCATCACTCCGTTCCCCGACTTGCCCCAGCTACGTTCTCATTTCCTGAAGAGAACAGTGAAAGAAAGGGTGAGCTCAACTAGCCCAGTAAGAAATATTATGACTAAGATAATGCAGAATAAATTATCATTAGCCTTCAACAATGTTAAACTGATAAAATATAATAGACATCAAGTTTAACTGTAGCGGAACAAGCAATCCATTAAAAGAGTCAAGTAGAAAATAAACTCTACTATCTTTTATGATTTAAAAAGTTTTTCAACACTGTGATCGCTGGGACTCAGCTTAATAAAATAATCCACATCATCGAATCACCCCTGCACTACGGCCAAGGATATTCGTATATTCATTAATGGTCATGATCATGCCAACAACTGTCCATCAATGCACTACGGGCCAATGAGGACTTTTACCACATCATTTGTAACATTACGGTCATGATTATACCGAATAATCCCTGGTCATAATCATACCAAGTCCATCTATGCACTACAGGCCACAGATGACTTTCAACATTTTATAAACATGAGGATGATGACAATGATATAAGAATTCAATAAAACAAGTTCAAGAATTAATTTATCCAGGAATTAACAACGTCCAAATTGTCAACATGATACTGCATTGTGGAGTAAAATTCAAGAATGCTTAGAAGAATATTTTCTTGAAAAGATACTGGATGAAACGCAACTATCAAGGATATTCCACAAATTTCATGGAGTATAGAAGTCAAAACTTAACCAACTGAGTACAATAAAGAATGGAATAACAAAAGAAATCACCATGCATGCGATAGACCGCACAGACAGGTTATTCCAATAGAATAATAAATAATGGAACCAGGTCCGGCGTAAACGCACAGACAGGATATTCCGACAGAATAATAAATAATGGAACCAGGTCCGGTGTAAAACACACAGACAGGATATTCCAACAGAATAATAATAAAACGGAACCAGGTCCGGTGTAAAACACACAGACAGGATGTTCCAACAGAATAATAAACGGAACCAGGTCCGGTGTAAAACACACAGACAGGATGTTCCAACAGAATAATAGAAGAATGTCACCAAGTATAGGGTAGACCGCGTATACTGGTTATTCCAACAGAATAATAACAAATGGAATAACAGAAGTTCTCTTCATGAATATAAAAGAAATAATATTCCCTACCTTAAAAGAACTGGATATTGGAAAAGTGATGTAGCAGAATACTTTTATTCTCTCTCTCTTATTCTCTCTATACTTTCTCTCTCTATAGCTTGAATGAATTCGTGAAAAATAATGAAGCCCTAGGCCTCTATTTATAGAAAAACTGAGGGTGGCTCTTGGTCTTAACGAAGGGTCAAATGACTCTTGGTCTTAACGAAGGGTCAAATGACTCTTGGTAATATTGAAGGGACAACTACTATTGACGAAAGTAATTACTATTGACCAAGGTAAATACTATTGACGAAGGTAATTACTATTGACCAAGGTAAATACTATTGACGAAGGTAATTACTATTGACCAAGGTAAATACTATTGACGACGGTAATTACTATTAACGAAGGTAATTACTATTGACCAAGGTAAATACTATTGACGAAGGGACTCTTAAATGATGTCATATGGCCCCCCATAAAATAACCAAACTTACCACAACGTCTCAATTATTGATTTAATAATATAACATATTATACAGATGATACTATGACAATAATTTAAGAGATATGATGCAGCAATTACTGTAGCAATAATTGAGTATAGCTGAGTGACTTCTCACGTAAGCATCAATAATCAATACCGTGTGCTACTATGCAACCACGCGTATTACTGTACTTTTACTACCGAGTAGTTCAACAGTTTTAACGGTTTTAACGGTAACACCTCAGCCGTTATTTTTATAGAAAGATAATTCTGTCGTTTTCTCAATCCGACAATAATTTCGTTGTGGGGTCCACCAATGATTGTGCCGTCGTACGAATATTCCCCGACAAAAAGAATATTCTCCGACCAAACGAATATTTTATAACAACTTGCTTACTTTGCAAAATTTATAAATATTACCCACAACTATAACATTATATCAAATTAACTCCATAATATTCAAAAATGATATTTATAGAAAATTCATCTTTATTTATAAAAATTGGGGTCTTACAACCTCCCCTTCTTATGAAATTTCGCCCTCGAAATTAGGGTACGTACCTGGTATGTCGAAGAGGTAAGGATACCTTGATTTCATTTCTGATTCTAACTCCCAAGTCATTTCCTCAACATCGTGGTTTCTCCACAAAACTTTGACTTGAGGTATAACCTTGGAGCGTAGAATATGTTCCTTCTTATCCAAGATTTGAACAGGAACTTCTTCATACGTCAAATCCTCCGCTATTTCGTCCGGTTCTAACTCAATAATGTGGTTCGGGTCTTCCACATATTTGCGTAACATGGATATGTGGAAAACGTTATGAACACGAGACATACTTGGCGGTAAAGCGAGTCTATAAGCCACAGTTCCTACTCGATCGAGGATTAAAAATGGACCGATGAATCGAGGATTTAGCTTTCCTCTCTTTCCAAATCTCGTAACTCCTTTCCATGGAGCAACACGTAAGAACACATGATCTCCTACATCAAATTCCACGTCCTTTCGATGAAGATCAGCATAACTCTTTTGTCGATCTTGTGAGGTTTTTATACGTTGTCGGATCGTTTGAATCTTTTCTGTAGTCATACGTACCAACTCCGGTCCCAACAACGTTGCTTCGCCCACCTCATCCCAGCATACTGGAGAACGACATTTTCTTCCATACAATGCTTCGAATGGAGCCATGCCAATACTTGCTTGATAACTGTTGTTGTAGGAAAACTCCACCAATGGTAAGAACTTGTCCCAACTTCCTTTGAAGTCAAAGACACAGAGTCTTAATAGATCTTCAAGAGTTTGAATAGTCCTCTCTGATTGTCCGTCCGTCTGAGGATGATATGCTGAACTAAATCGTAACTCCGTGCCCATAGCTTTTTGTAAACTAACCCAAAATCGTGAAGTGAATCTTGGGTCTCGGTCAGAAACTATGGATACTGGCATACCATGCAGTCTTACAATCTCGTTTATGTACATACGAGCAAGACGTTCAAGTGTATAAGTTTCTCGTATCGGTAAGAAATGAGCAGACTTGGTCAATCTATCAACAATGACCCAAATCGCATCAATACCTTGAGAAACCCTAGGAAGACCGGTAACGAAATCCATGGTAATGTGCTCCCACTTCCATTCTGGAATTTCAAGTGGTTGCAATGGACCTTTTGGTACTTGATGCTCCGCTTTGACTCGTTGACAAGTTAGACACCTTGAGATAAACAACGCTATCTCTCTCTTCATATTGCTCCACCAAAATGTATGACGAAGATCATGATACATTTTGGTACTTCCAGGATGGATTGCAAACGGTGTGTTGTGCGCCTCCATCATGATTTCATACTTTAAATCAGGGTTGTTAGGAACACAAAGTCTGGAGTTGACTCGAAGTATTCCTTCTTCATCGATTCTTGCTTCCGGCATAGAACCTTCTTGCACTTTCTTCCTCATACGCATCAGCTCCAGGTCTGTAGCTTGAGCAGCTTTAACTTTATCGATTAAAGTCGGTTCTACTCGTATATTCGCCATCATCACATGGGTCCCTGGAGTCTTTAACTCTATCTCCATCCTTTGCAAGTCACACAAAATGGGCCTTTGCGTTGTTAATATTGCACTTGTACCCGCATATGATCTTCTACTCAATGCGTCAGCTACCACGTTCGCTTTTCCAGGATGGTATTGAATGGTATGATCATAATCTTTCAACAGTTCAAGCCAACGTCGTTGTCGCATGTTGAGTTCCTTTTGAGTGAAGAAATATTTGAGGCTTTTATGATCCGTAAAGATCTCCACTTTCTCCCCATACAAGTAATGCCTCCAAATTTTAAGTGCAAAGACAACAGCTGCCAACTCTAGATCATGAGTAGGATAATTCCTCTCATATTCCTTGAGTTGTCTTGATGCATAGGCTATGACTTTTCCATGTTGCATGAGAACGCATCCCAACCCTTTGCTCGAAGCATCACTGTAGATGACAAATCCCTCCGAGCCAGATGGTATTGTTAGAACAGGTGCTGAAATGAGTCTCCTCTTGAGTTCTTGAAAACTCTGCTCACATTCTTCGCTCCAACCAAACTTTGTATCTTTCCGAGTCAGCTGAGTTAATGGAGTAGCGATTCGAGAAAATCCTTCCACGAATCTCCGATAATAACCAGCTAAACCAAGAAAGCTACGTACCTCGGTCACTGATTTAGGTTGCTCCCAGCTTTGAATAGCTTCAATCTTTGCCGGGTCAACCGATATTCCACGACTTGATACTACGTGCCCAAGGAATGCTACCTCCTCCAGCCAGAACTCGCATTTCTTCAACTTGGCATAAAGCTTGTATTCACGAAGCTTTTGGAGTACCAGCCTCAAGTGTTGCTCATGATCTTCACGGCTTTTGGAATAAATAAGGATGTCATCAATAAAGACGACCACAAAGTGATCCAAATATTCCTTGAATACCCGGTTCATCATATCCATGAAGGCAGCAGGAGCATTAGTCAATCCAAAGGACATGACTAGGAATTCATAATGCCCGTACCGAGTTCTAAAAGCCGTCTTTGGAATATCCTCAGTTCTAACCTTCAGCTGATGATATCCAGAACGAAGATCGATCTTTGAAAAGAATTGTGCTCCTTGCAACTGGTCAAACAGGTCATCAATACGTGGCAATGGGTACCTGTTTTTGATGGTGACATGATTCAACTCCCGATAATCAATACAAAGTCGCATACTTCCATCTTTCTTCTTCACGAATAGAACAGGAGCACCCCAAGGAGAAGTACTAGGACGAATAAAGCCAATGTCTAACAATTCCTGCAGTTGGATCTTTAACTCCTGAAGTTCAATAGGAGCCATTCGATATGGGGCTTTGGAAATGGGTTTTGTACCGGGTTCAAGATCGATACAAAATTCAATTTCACGCTCTGGGGGTAGGCCAGGAAGTTCTTCAGGGAATACGTCAGGGAATTTATTAACAATAGAAATATCATTCAAAACTGACGTATTTTTGTTTAGATCTGTGACATGAGCTAAGAAAGCTTGACATCCGTTTTTCAATAAACGAATAGCTTTATGGCTTGAGATGACAGCGATTGATTTTAATGGTTTGGTTGCTTGAATTCGCATAATAGGTCGATTAGGAATATGAAAGCTAACAACCTTACGAAAACAATCAATTTTTGCATAATGAGTAGTTAACCAATCAATCCCTAGAATCACGTCAAATGCAAGTATTTTTAATGAAATCAGATCGATAGGTAATGTGTGGGTACCAACTTGAACCAAACAAGACTTATAAACAGTGGAGGTAATGAAGGTTTCTCCCAACGGAGTTTCCACAGATAAGTCAAAGTCTAATTTCTCCGGAATCAAATTTAATCGATGAGCGCAAGTAGGAGAAATAAAAGAATGGGTTGAACCGGTATCAAATAAAGTATAAACTTCTTTAGAGTTTATAATAAGCTTACCCGTGATGACCTCATTCGGGTTCCTTGCTCTCTGGGAGTTCACAACAAACGCTCTCCCTTGCACAACCGGTTTTGACTTTTCTGGGACGGCTTTTGGTGCCTCCATCCTAGCTGAATTTGTCTTCGGTAAACGACAAAATCGGGCTAAATGACCTTCTCTTCCACAATTATAACATGCTTTGGACGGCATCGCGCAGTTTGGACTGATGTGCCCCTCCCCTCCGCATTTGAAACATATGATAGGTGGTCGTTCTCCTTCCTTAACGACAGGTGCTGGTGCTGACGTCTTTCCATCATTGTTGAATCTCCTCTTCTTGAAATGTCCATTCTTATTGTTTTGGCCCTGATTACCACCGAAGTGGTTACCATTTCTGGCCTGTTGATTCCCTCCACGCTTGTTGTCACCGCTTCGATGACTGCTCTCACTGGTATTATCATTTTGCCGGCTGCTCTCTTTTGGTTGCGTTGTCTCGTTATCGCGCTCCACCAACTGAGCCCTATTTACAACATCTGAATACAAACACAGTTTATGAGAAACAAGATGTTGACGTATCTCCGGCTTCAAACCTCTTAAAAACATCCGCGTCATTCTTTCTTCATTATCCACCAGGTGGGACGCAAACCGGGATAACTCCGCAAATTTTGCCTCGTACTGCGACACGGTCATATTATTCTGCTCCAATTTGATGAACTCCACCTCCTTCATGTGACGAATACTCTCGGGAAAGTATTTGTCGTTAAACAGCTCTTGGAACTTCTCCCAGGACATCTTCAGTGCGGCAGGTTGAGTACGCTTTATCGATTCCCACCAGTAATCTGCCTCTCCTCGCAACATAAAGGCGGCAAAGGGAACCTTTTGCTCCTCGGAGCAACCCAAGACATCAAATATCTTGGTGATCTGCTTTATCCATGTTTCAGCTACAAGTGGTTTGGGTTCTCCCTTAAACTCCGGTGGTCCCAGCTCCTTAAACTGTTTAGCGGTGACCGCCAGAGAGTTTCCAGTATTTCCACCTACGTTGTGGACAGGAGCCGCTTTCACCTGTTGTTGCATGAATTGCATAAAGCCTCTGAACATTTGATCATTCATCATTTGGTCAGTGTTGTTGTTTGCATGAGGATTGACACCTTCCTGATGCACATTATCCTGATTATTGATATGTGGTGAATCAACAGTCGTCTGTGCTCCATTGCTATTCTCAACATTCTCAGATGCCATTTTCAGATACTGCCACAAAATAAAAATTAATTGATATGTCATATATTATCCTTATATTATGACCGACCAATTAAATACCATGCAAATAAACTTAGGTATGTCATACTAGCGAAGGAATTCCCCGTCTCTCCCCTCCTAGTTCTATTCTCACATCTTAGCCAGGGATCATATCCCTAAGCTCTGATACCAACTGTGACGCCCCCAAAATTAGGTATACATCACCCATCTTGGGTCGTCAGATACATAGTACAGAATACAAATACAACTTAATAATACAACTGTCGTGTACAATACGACAAAACATAAACTGTGAGTTTGAATACAAATATTATCTTCTAGAGAGTATTCATACTCAAAAGGAGTCCTCATTACATTTATTAACACACCATTACATAGAATAGTGAGGACTACTAACTAATACTATCATTCGGACCATCACTCCGTTCCCCGACTTGCCCCAGCTACGTTCTCATTTCCTGAAGAGAACAGTGAAAGAAAGGGTGAGCTCAACTAGCCCAGTAAGAAATATTATGACTAAGATAATGCAGAATAAATTATCATTAGCCTTCAACAATGTTAAACTGATAAAATATAATAGACATCAAGTTTAACTGTAGCGGAACAAGCAATCCATTAAAAGAGTCAAGTAGAAAATAAACTCTACTATCTTTTATGATTTAAAAAGTTTTTCAACACTGTGATCGCTGAGACTCAGCTTAATAAAATAATCCACATCATCGAATCACCCCTGCACTACGGCCAAGGATATTCGTATATTCATTAATGGTCATGATCATGCCAACAACTGTCCATCAATGCACTACGGGCCAATGAGGACTTTTACCACATCATTTGTAACATTACGGTCATGATTATACCGAATAATCCCTGGTCATAATCATACCAAGTCCATCTATGCACTACAGGCCACAGATGACTTTCAACATTTTATAAACATGAGGATGATGACAATGATATAAGAATTCAATAAAACAAGTTCAAGAATTAATTTATCCAGGAATTAACAACGTCCAAATTGTCAACATGATACTGCATTGTGGAGTAAAATTCAAGAATGCTTAGAAGAATATTTTCTTGAAAAGATACTGGATGAAACGCAACTATCAAGGATATTCCACAAATTTCATGGAGTATAGAAGTCAAAACTTAACCAACTGAGTACAATAAAGAATGGAATAACAAAAGAAATCACCATGCATGCGATAGACCGCACAGACAGGTTATTCCAATAGAATAATAAATAATGGAACCAGGTCCGGCGTAAACGCACAGACAGGATATTCCGACAGAATAATAAATAATGGAACCAGGTCCGGTGTAAAACACACAGACAGGATATTCCAACAGAATAATAATAAAACGGAACCAGGTCCGGTGTAAAACACACAGACAGGATGTTCCAACAGAATAATAAACGGAACCAGGTCCGGTGTAAAACACACAGACAGGATGTTCCAACAGAATAATAGAAGAATGTCACCAAGTATAGGGTAGACCGCGTATACTGGTTATTCCAACAGAATAATAACAAATGGAATAACAGAAGTTCTCTTCATGAATATAAAAGAAATAATATTCCCTACCTTAAAAGAACTGGATATTGGAAAAGTGATGTAGCAGAATACTTTTATTCTCTCTCTCTCTTATTCTCTCTATACTTTCTCTCTCTATAGCTTGAATGAATTCGTGAAAAATAATGAAGCCCTAGGCCTCTATTTATAGAAAAACTGAGGGTGGCTCTTGGTCTTAACGAAGGGTCAAATGACTCTTGGTCTTAACGAAGGGTCAAATGACTCTTGGTAATATTGAAGGGACAACTACTATTGACGAAAGTAATTACTATTGACCAAGGTAAATACTATTGACGAAGGTAATTACTATTGACCAAGGTAAATACTATTGACGAAGGTAATTACTATTGACCAAGGTAAATACTATTGACGACGGTAATTGTGAAACCCCAGATTTTATGAATAAATATTTAATTTTTCTCGAAATAATTTTTTTTATATTATTGTGTGGATTTGATATAATAGTTATGGGTAGTATTTATAAATTTTGCAAAGTATGCAAGTTGTCATATTATATTCGATTGGTCGGAGAATATTCTTTTTGTCGGGGAATATCCGTACGACGGTACAATTATTGGTGGACCCCACAACGGAATTATTGTCGGATTGAGAAAACGACAAAAATACTTTATGAAAATAACGGCGGAAGTTTTACCGTTGATACTGTTGAACTACTCGGTAGTAAAAGTACAGTAATACGTGTGGTTGCATAGTAGCACACGGTATTAATTATTAATGCTTATGTGAGAAGTCACTCAGTTTGATTCCATTATTGTCAGTTAATAATATGAATTATTTAGCGATAATGACGTTTTGTTTTATTCGTATTATTAACGTAATAAAACAGAAACATCTTTTTATATATAACAGAATACTTTATTAAAGTTATTCTATAAATAGAATATATTATATTTTATTTAAAAGATTTTTCTTTAAATATGGACCGTCAGATTAAAGTAATCAATCTGGACCGTTCATGGATTAGTTACTATGCATTCCATTTTCCTATAAATAGAAGCTCATTCCTTCATTATTTTCTTACGAATTCACTGAACTCTAGAGAGAGAAACTATAGAGAGAGACTATATAGAGATAGAAGAAAAGTTTTCTGCTACTTCACTACTCTTATATATCCAGTTCTTTTACGGTAAGGGATATTATTCTTTCATATTCATGAAGAGAACTTCTGTTATTCCATTTGTTATTATTCTGTTGGAATAACCAGTATACGCGGTCTACCCTATACTTGGTGACATTCTTCTATTATTCTGTTGGAACATCCTGTCTGTGTGTTTTACACCGGACCTGGTTCCGTTTATTATTCTGTTGGAACATCCTGTCTGTGTGTTTTACACCGGACCTGGTTCCGTTTTATTATTATTCTGTTGGAATATCCTGTCTGTGTGTTTTACACCGGACCTGGTTCCATTATTTATTATTCTGTCGGAATATCCTGTCTGTGCGTTTACGCCGGACCTGGTTCCATTATTTATTATTCTATTGGAATAACCTGTCTGTGCGGTCTATCGCATGCATGGTGATTTTTTTTGTTATTCCATTCTTTATTGTACTCAGTTGGTTAAGTTTTGACTTCTATACTCCATGAAGTTTGTGGAATATCCTTGATAATTGCGTTTCATCCAGTATCTTTTCATGAAAATATTCTTCTAAGTATTCTTGAATTTTACTCCACAATGCAGTATCATGTTGACAATTTGGACGTTGTTAATTCTTGGATAAATTAATTCTTGAACTTGTTTTATTGAATTCTTATATCATTGTCATCATCCTCATGTTTATAAAATGTTGAAAGTCATCTGTGGCCTGTAGTGCATAGATGGACTTGGTATGATTATGACCAGGGATTATTCGGTATAATCATGACCGTAATGTTACAAATGATGTGGTAAAAGTCCTCATTGGCCCGTAGTGCATTGATGGACAGTTGTTGGCATGATCATGACCATTAATGAATATACGAATATCCTTGGCCGTAGTGCAGGGGGATTCGATGATGTGGATTATTAAGCTGAGTCTCAGCGATCACAGTGTTGGAAAATCTTTTAAATCATAAAAGATAGTAGAGTTTATTTTCTACTTGACTCTTTTAATGGATTGCTTGTTCCGCTGCAGTTAAACTTGATGTCTATTATATTTTATCAGTTTAACATTGTTGAAGGCTAATGATAATTTATTCTGCATTATCTTAGTCATGATATTTCTTACTGGGCTAGTTGAGCTCACCCTTTCTTTCACTGTTCTCTTCAGGAAATGAGAACGTAGCTGGGGCAAGTCGGGGAACGGAGTGATGGTCCGAATGATAGTATTAGTTAGTAGTCCTCACTATTCTATGTAATGGTGTGTTAATAAATGTAATGAGGACTCCTTTTGAGTATGAATACTTTCTAGAAGATAATATTTGTATTCAAACTCACAGTTTATGTTTTGTCGTATTGTACACGACAGTTGTATTAGTAAGTTATATTTGTATTATGTACTTTGTATCTGACGACCCAAGATGGGTGATGTATACCTAATTTTGGGGGCGTCACAGTAATTACTATTGACGAAGGTAATTACTATTGACCAAGGTAAATACTATTGACGAAGGGACTCTTAAATGATGTCATATGGCCCCCCATAAAATAACCAAACTTACCACAACGTCTCAATTATTGATTTAATAATATAACATATTATACAGATGATACTATGACAATAATTTAAGAGATATGATGCAGCAATTACTGTAGCAATAATTGAGTATAGCTGAGTAACTTCTCACGTAAGCATCAATAATCAATACCGTGTGCTACTATGCAACCACGCGTATTACTGTACTTTTACTACCGAGTAGTTCAACAGTTTTAACGGTTTTAACGGTAACACCTTAGCCGTTATTTTTATAGAAAGATAATTCTGTCGTTTTCTCAATCCGACAATAATTTCGTTGTGGGGTCCACCAATGATTGTGCCGTCGTACGAATATTCCCCGACAAAAAGAATATTCTCCGACCAAACGAATATTTTATAACAACTTGCTTACTTTGCAAAATTTATAAATATTACCCACAACTATAACATTATATCAAATTAACTCCATAATATTCAAAAATGATATTTATAGAAAATTCATCTTTATTTATAAAAATTGGGGTCTTACAATTCACGGGTACTATTCACGATAAAACTGGTTTCTTTTTCTAACCAAATTATAGTTGATTTACGAATATTACTCTTGAGATTAAAACTAGATGTTGATCATATTATTTTTATTATTATATATAACATTTTTATAACCCTAATGATGATATTTCTCTTTGACTTGAGTGTAAAGATGGGTAGATTTTTGGTATGATCATGACTATGGGTTATCTTTGGCCAGTAGTGCAAAGTTGAATCGTTGATTGGTATGATCATGACCATTGAATTTATAAGTGAATATCTTTAGCTTAAGTGCAAAGGTGAATTGATCAACATGGTTATAATTATTGTTTATATAAATTCTGAAATGATGATATATTTCTTTGAGATATTAATATCTTTGGCCTGTAGTGCAAAAATGAACTGTTATTGAATATCTTTGGCCTGTAGTGCAAAGATGGTCTGTTGATGAATATCTTTGGCCTGTAGTGCAAAGATGAACTGTTGTTGAATATTTTTGGTCGTAGTGCAAAGATGGATTTATTAGTATGATTATGAACAGGAACTGTGATTTGGTATAACCATGATCTTTGATGTTTCAGGTAAAGACATGTGATGAAAATATTCTTCGTCCTGGGTGCGAAGAAAAATTTAGAACTACAGTTATGATTATGAGTTATTCATATGATTGTGGACCAGAATTGTTGATTGATGTTACAGGGATAAAACATTGTTGATGGATTTTTAACATGGAGAAGATAATAGACTTTATAGTCTATTTGACTCTTCTAATGGATTGCATGTTCCGCTGCAACTATGGTTGAGAAGTTTTATCATCTACCATATGTTCTAAATCTCTGATTTATTACTGATGAAGGCTATTGATAATTTAATTATCTTTAGTCATGAGATTCTTTACTGGGCTAGTTGTGCTCACCCTTCTGTTTCACAATTCCTTTCAGGTAATAAGAGTGTAGCTGGGTCGAGCGAGGGTAACGGGGAATAGAACGGTGGTCATCATTTAGTAGTTATATTTGGTGAAGAAAATAGGGTGAGGCGAACCCAACGTTGGAAGGGTGTTGTGTCACTATCATATAAGATGTCTAATGACATACAATCTCGTGTCATCATAAGACAGGATTGTGCACATCTGCTTGTCGAGTATATCTACGAGCACTACCTATATAATCTTGGTATTTGTTTGAAGTATAATTCTCAGTTAGATACAGTGGAGATAATGATAAGTTAAGAGAAGACTCACCATTGGGAAGAATATGATAGTAATCTTCTCGTTTTTCTTTGGGGTATATTGGGTCAACCAAGGATAATTCTGTGGCCATATGATATCTAACACAACCTAGAAGCATGGCCTCCCATGTACGAAGGTTTCCTTGAGCACTTCCCAAAGATTCAAATTTCTAAAATAGTTTTTGACTATACCTTTATGTAAGGTGTCATTGTGAGGTGATGTCCACGGTTGGAACATGAGTCACATTTGGTATATATTTGTATCCAAACTCACAGCATATGTGTTGTTGTATTTTGCACGACAATTGTTGTAATAAAGTTGTAGTTGTTTTCTGTACCATGTATTTGACGACTCAGAATGGGTTGGATGGAATGGACCTATTTTGGGGTTGTCACACTGGTGATACTAACGAATATCCTTGGCTCGTAGTGCATGGATAATTCGTTGATTTGAAATATTTATTAATTGGTGTTACAGGAATAAAATATTCATGATGGAATTTTAAATCATAGAAGATAGTAGACATCATGCTCTACTTAACTCTTCTAATGGATTGCTTGTTCCGTTGCAGTTGTTGATCTAAAATTTATTGTCTATTGTATTCTATCAGATTTTTCATTGTTGAGGACTAAGGATAATTTATTCTTCATTATCTTAGTTATAATATTTTTTACTGAGCTAGTTAAGCTCACCTTTTTCTTTCATTGTTCTCTTCAAGAAATGAGAATATAGCTGGGACTAGTCGTGGAATTGAGTGATGGTCCAAAATGATGGCTATAGTATATAGTTCTTACTATTCTATAAAATAGTGTGATAATAATTATAATGAGGACTTATTCTAACCAAATTGAATTATGTTGTAATACGGGAATTTTTAGAACACACTAAGCTTAGTGTGTAAGGGACCAACTAAACGAGAATTTTTAGAACATGGATATAAAGACGTGGTTTGATCATTTTACCAAAATTTCATCGACTTGAAAGGAAAGTCTCAGGTTAAGTTGAGGTTTATCTCGAATTCAAATTCATAGTCTTAAATGTTTTAGGGAAAATGATATATATTATGCATTTTTATGTGAACTCTAGTTATGTGGATTAGTATTAGTGTTAACTTTTTTAAAGAGATCGATGTGTAATAAGTAAGGATTTCCTATAAATTACTACCAAACTCATGTATTAATAAGTTTTACAATTGTAATTCAGCGAAAATTTATGACAATAGATAAAAAGACTTGTATCTTAGATATGATAAGATGTAAATAGCAAAAAAAAAAATCTTAACTAGCTAGTGTGAATGAAT
The DNA here is from genome assembly GCA_016801055.1 of Panax notoginseng. Lineage (NCBI taxonomy): Eukaryota > Viridiplantae > Streptophyta > Magnoliopsida > Apiales > Araliaceae > Panax > Panax notoginseng. The sequence continues at coordinate 11,313,351 of CM029021.1, read as the reverse complement.
AAGTTTGAATTTTTTAAAGGGATTTGAGAGAAAATGTACATGGGATTGATTAAATTTGGGTGATGAATAATGTAAGACCCCAAATTATTAATAAATAAAATTTAATTCATCTATTCATTATTTTGAAATAGTAAGGGTTGATTTGATTAATGTGGTTAGTTATGGGTAAAATGCGCAAATATTTCAAATAAGCAAGTGGTCATAAAATATTCATTGTTGTCGGGGAATATTCGTTTGGTCGTGGAATATTCTTCCTGTCGGGGAATATTCGTACGACGGCGCAGTCTTTTGTGGGTCCCATAACGGAAAGCGATTGGATGAAGAAAACGACAAATATAAGTTGTTTATAAATAACAGCGTAGTTGTTACCGTTAATACTGTTGGAATACCCTGTGGTTAAAACACAGTAATACGCGTTGTTGCACAGTAGCACACGGAATTGCACAAATTATTGATTCTTACGTAAGAAGGCACTACTCAATAATGGTTACAGTAATAATACTATTCAAATAATATGAATTATTGATCTGATAATGGAAAATACTGTGCAGCAACAATTATTGAACAACAATAATATAAAATTTCAACGTAGCAATTATTGAATCAATAAAATAAAATATTGAACAGTAATTACTGTAACAATTATTGAGTAGTGCCTTCTTACGTAAGAATCAATAATTTCAAAAATACTGTGCAATACCGTGTGCTACTGTGCAATAACGCGTATTACTGTATTTTAACCACCGGGTATTTCAACAGTATTAACGATAACAACTACGCCGTTATTTGTAAAAACTCAAATTTGTCATTTTTCTTCACCTGACAGTTATTCGTTATGGGGCCCACAAATAGCTGCGCCGTCGTACGAATATTCTCCGACAGAAAGAATATTCCACGACCAAACGAATATTCCCCGACAACAATGATTATTTTATAACCACTTGTGTATTTTGAAAAAAATCATATATCACCCTTAACTTTAACATTTATCAATTTAACCATTTACTGAATAGTAATTATAAGAAAAATTGAATACTTTTATTTCATAAAATTCGGGGTCTTACAATCTCCCCTCCTTATGAAATTTCGTCCCCGAAATTTACGTACCTGGTATTTCAAAGAGTTGAGAATACCTTCCTTTCATTTCAATTTCCATCTTCTCTGTCATCATAATTTCTCCATTGCTCATCTCCTGTATTTCAAATAACATTCTAGAATACAGCTTCAAAATAAGTGTTAATTTAACAAATTAACATATCACATAATATCCCGATATTATGACTGACCAACAAATAAGCTTAGGTAGGACACACTAGCGAAGGATTTACTCATCTCTCCCCTCCTAGTTGTATTCCCCGATCTCCGCCAGAGATCATATCCCTAAGCTCTGATACCACCTGTGACGACCCCAAAATAGGTTCATTCCACCCAACCCATTCTGAGTCGTCAAATGCATGGTACAGAAAATAACTACAACTTTATTACAACAATTGTCGTGTAAAATACAACAACACATATGCTGTGAGTTTGGATACAAATATATACCAAATGTGACATTGGACACCATCATGTATCAGCACCTCACAAAGGTACCTTACATAAAGGTACAGTCAAAAACTGTTTTAGAAATTAGAATCTTTGGGAAGTGCTCAAGGAAACCTTCGTACATGGGAGGCCACGCGTCTAGGTTATGATAGATATCATATGGCCACAGAATTATCCTTGGTTGACCCAATAGACCCCAAAGAAAAACGAGAAGATTACTATCATATTCTTCCCAATGGTGAGTCTTCTCTTGACTTATCATTATCTCCACTGTCTCTAATTGAGAATTATACTTCAAACAAACACCAAGATTATATAGGTAGTGCTCGTAAATATACTCAGCAAGTGGATGAGCACAACCCTGTCTTATGATGATACGAGGTTGTATGTCGTTAGACATCTTGTATGATAGTGACAAAACACCCTTCCAACGTTGGGTTCGCCTCACCCTATTTTCTTCACCAAATATAACTACTAAATGATGACCACCGTTCTATTTCCCCGTTACCCTCGCTCGACCCAGCTACACTCTTATTACCTGAAAGGAATTGTGAAGCAAAAGGGTGAGCACAACTAGCTCAGTAAAGAATATCATGACTACAGATAATTCAATTATCAATAGCCTTCATCAACAATAAATCAGAGATTTAGAACATATGGTAAATGATAAAAATTTCAACCATAGTTGCAGCGGAACGAGCAATCCATTAGAAGAGTCAAATAGACTATAAAGTCTATTATCTTCTCCATGTTAAAAATCCACCAACAATATTTTATCCATGTAACATCACTCAACAGTTCCTTTTCACAATCATATGAATAACTCATAATCATAATTGTGACTATAAATTTTTCTTCGCACCCAGGACGAAGAATATTTTCATCACCTGTCTTTACCTGAAACATCAAAGATCATGGTTATACCAAATCACAATTCCTGTTCATAATCATACTAATAACTTCATCTTTGCACTACGGGCCAAAGATATTCATCAACAAGTCATCTTTGCACTACAGGCCAAAGATATTCATCAACAGTTCATCTTTGCATTACTGGCCAAAGATATTCATCTACAATTCATCTTTGCACTACAGGCCAAAGATATTCCTCAACAATTAATATTTGCACTACAGGCCAAATATATTCATATCTCAAAGAAATATATAATCATTTCAGAATTTATATACACCATAATTATAACCATGTTAATCAATTCATCTTTACACTTAAGCTAAAGATATTCAATTGTAAATTCAATGGTCATGATCATACCAGTCACAATTCAACTTTGCACTACAGGCCAAAGAGAACCCTAGTCATGATCATACCAATAATCTATCCATCTTTACACTCCAGTGAAAGAGAATTTCAACATCAGGGTTATAAAAATGTTATATATGATGATAAAAATAATATGATTAACATATTGTTTTAACCTCAAGAGTAATATTCGTAACTCATGAATAGTAAATCGTGAATAGTAACTCATGAATAGTAACCCCGACACAAAAGATAAAAATTCCACAATAAAATCCATTACTATCCCTTACTATCCCTCACAATCCCATACAATCCCTTACCTCAAAAGAGCAGTACTTCTGACTGGATATCGGATATGATGCTGAAGGAAACTTGCACTGATGAATAGCAACTCACCAAGTATCTAAAAACTCACAAAATATGCTTCATAATATAGAGAGAGAAAGAGAGAAAGCTTATGTTTCTGGTGTGATTTTCAATTCTAACTTAGCCCTCTATTTATAGGAAAATTTTGGTAGGTTTGACCTGCAACCTGATGGCTTTACCTGCTACTATTCCCACCCACCACATTTGAAATATAATTCAGCACATTTTTTCACCAACCACAAGTGGGGCCCACCAATTCTAGAATTTTTCACCAAAATGATAAACTCCGAAAATTCAACAATTTCTGAACCAGTCATCTCGTAAAATTCATAACAAATCATACGTTCATTTTTAACGGTTCAAAATTTGTGGACATATACTCAACTTATATATGTATAACATATCCAAAAATTACCACGATCCAACGGTCGGATTAAAAATTATAACCCCCGCAAAATATCTCAAAAACCCTAATTTTTAATACCTCCATTCCGACAAAAATACTGATAAAAACCTCAACATTAACTCCTTCATTTTTAACCACAAAAATATATCCCTCATTTATATCCACATAAAATAAATATTTTCTTATCATATAAATCAATAATTAATTATTCACAAATAATATTACAGAATCACATTTATGACAACCAGGCCGTTCCCAGGAAAGAGGGGGCTTTCCAATAAGGATTTCTCCTTACTGGCGCGCAATTAGATGACCAAACCTCTCCTTAGACAGAACTTTCTAGACATTGCCAATAATGCTATCTAATAATACTATTCAAATAATATGAATTATTGATCTGATAATGGAAAATACTGTGCAGCAACAATTATTGAACAACAATAATATAAAATTTCAACGTAGCAATTATTGAATCAATAAAATAAAATATTGAACAGTAATTACTGTAACAATTATTGAGTAGTGCCTTCTTACGTAAGAATCAATAATTTCAAAAATACTGTGCAATACCGTGTGCTACTGTGCAATAACGCGTATTACTGTATTTTAACCACCGGGTATTTCAACAGTATTAACGATAACAACTACGCCGTTATTTGTAAAAACTCAAATTTGTCATTTTTCTTCACCTGACAGTTATTCGTTATGGGGCCCACAAATAGCTGCGCCGTCGTACGAATATTCTCCGACAGAAAGAATATTCCACGACCAAACGAATATTCCCCGACAACAATGATTATTTTATAACCACTTGTGTATTTTGAAAAAAATCATATATCACCCTTAACTTTAACATTTATCAATTTAACCATTTACTGAATAGTAATTATAAGAAAAATTGAATACTTTTATTTCATAAAATTCGGGGTCTTACAATCTCCCCTCCTTATGAAATTTCGTCCCCGAAATTTACGTACCTGGTATTTCAAAGAGTTGAGAATACCTTCCTTTCATTTCAATTTCCATCTTCTCTGTCATCATAATTTCTCCATTGCTCATCTCCTGTATTTCAAATAACATTCTAGAATACAGCTTCAAAATAAGTGTTAATTTAACAAATTAACATATCACATAATATCCCGATATTATGACTGACCAACAAATAAGCTTAGGTAGGACACACTAGCGAAGGATTTACTCATCTCTCCCCTCCTAGTTGTATTCCCCGATCTCCGCCAGAGATCATATCCCTAAGCTCTGATACCACCTGTGACGACCCCAAAATAGGTTCATTCCACCCAACCCATTCTGAGTCGTCAAATGCATGGTACAGAAAATAACTACAACTTTATTACAACAATTGTCGTGTAAAATACAACAACACATATGCTGTGAGTTTGGATACAAATATATACCAAATGTGACATTGGACACCATCATGTATCAGCACCTCACAAAGGTACCTTACATAAAGGTACAGTCAAAAACTGTTTTAGAAATTAGAATCTTTGGGAAGTGCTCAAGGAAACCTTCGTACATGGGAGGCCACGCGTCTAGGTTATGATAGATATCATATGGCCACAGAATTATCCTTGGTTGACCCAATAGACCCCAAAGAAAAACGAGAAGATTACTATCATATTCTTCCCAATGGTGAGTCTTCTCTTGACTTATCATTATCTCCACTGTCTCTAATTGAGAATTATACTTCAAACAAACACCAAGATTATATAGGTAGTGCTCGTAAATATACTCAGCAAGTGGATGAGCACAACCCTGTCTTATGATGATACGAGGTTGTATGTCGTTAGACATCTTGTATGATAGTGACAAAACACCCTTCCAACGTTGGGTTCGCCTCACCCTATTTTCTTCACCAAATATAACTACTAAATGATGACCACCGTTCTATTTCCCCGTTACCCTCGCTCGACCCAGCTACACTCTTATTACCTGAAAGGAATTGTGAAGCAAAAGGGTGAGCACAACTAGCTCAGTAAAGAATATCATGACTACAGATAATTCAATTATCAATAGCCTTCATCAACAATAAATCAGAGATTTAGAACATATGGTAAATGATAAAAATTTCAACCATAGTTGCAGCGGAACGAGCAATCCATTAGAAGAGTCAAATAGACTATAAAGTCTATTATCTTCTCCATGTTAAAAATCCACCAACAATATTTTATCCATGTAACATCACTCAACAGTTCCTTTTCACAATCATATGAATAACTCATAATCATAATTGTGACTATAAATTTTTCTTCGCACCCAGGACGAAGAATATTTTCATCACCTGTCTTTACCTGAAACATCAAAGATCATGGTTATACCAAATCACAATTCCTGTTCATAATCATACTAATAACTTCATCTTTGCACTACGGGCCAAAGATATTCATCAACAAGTCATCTTTGCACTACAGGCCAAAGATATTCATCAACAGTTCATCTTTGCATTACTGGCCAAAGATATTCATCTACAATTCATCTTTGCACTACAGGCCAAAGATATTCCTCAACAATTAATATTTGCACTACAGGCCAAATATATTCATATCTCAAAGAAATATATAATCATTTCAGAATTTATATACACCATAATTATAACCATGTTAATCAATTCATCTTTACACTTAAGCTAAAGATATTCAATTGTAAATTCAATGGTCATGATCATACCAGTCACAATTCAACTTTGCACTACAGGCCAAAGAGAACCCTAGTCATGATCATACCAATAATCTATCCATCTTTACACTCCAGTGAAAGAGAATTTCAACATCAGGGTTATAAAAATGTTATATATGATGATAAAAATAATATGATTAACATATTGTTTTAACCTCAAGAGTAATATTCGTAACTCATGAATAGTAAATCGTGAATAGTAACTCATGAATAGTAACCCCGACACAAAAGATAAAAATTCCACAATAAAATCCATTACTATCCCTTACTATCCCTCACAATCCCATACAATCCCTTACCTCAAAAGAGCAGTACTTCTGACTGGATATCGGATATGATGCTGAAGGAAACTTGCACTGATGAATAGCAACTCACCAAGTATCTAAAAACTCACAAAATATGCTTCATAATATAGAGAGAGAAAGAGAGAAAGCTTATGTTTCTGGTGTGATTTTCAATTCTAACTTAGCCCTCTATTTATAGGAAAATTTTGGTAGGTTTGACCTGCAACCTGATGGCTTTACCTGCTACTATTCCCACCCACCACATTTGAAATATAATTCAGCACATTTCTTCACCAACCACAAGTGGGGCCCACCAATTCTAGAATTTTCCACCAAAATGATAAACTCCGAAAATTCAACAATTTCTGAACCAGTCATCTCGTAAAATTCATAACAAATCATACGTTCATTTTTAACGGTTCAAAATTTGTGGACATATACTCAACTTATATATGTATAACATATCCAAAAATTACCACGATCCAACGGTCGGATTAAAAATTATAATCCCCGCAAAATATCTCAAAAACCCTAATTTTTAATACCTCCATTCCGACAAAAATACTGATAAAAACCTCAACATTAACTCCTTCATTTTTAACCACAAAAATATATCCCTCATTTATATCCACATAAAATAAATATTTTCTTATCATATAAATCAATAATTAATTATTCACAAATAATATTACAGAATCACATTTATGACAACCAGGCCGTTCCCAGGAAAGAGGGGGCTTTCCAATAAGGATTTCTCCTTACTGGCGCGCAATTAGATGACCAAACCTCTCCTTAGACAGAACTTTCTAGACATTGCCAATAATGCTATCTAATAATACTATTCAAATAATATGAATTATTGATCTGATAATGGAAAATACTGTGCAGCAACAATTATTGAACAACAATAATATAAAATTTCAACGTAGCAATTATTGAATCAATAAAATAAAATATTGAACAGTAATTACTGTAACAATTATTGAGTAGTGCCTTCTTACGTAAGAATCAATAATTTCAAAAATACTGTGCAATACCGTGTGCTACTGTGCAATAACGCGTATTACTGTATTTTAACCACCGGGTATTTCAACAGTATTAACGATAACAACTACGCCGTTATTTGTAAAAACTCAAATTTGTCATTTTTCTTCACCTGACAGTTATTCGTTATGGGGCCCACAAATAGCTGCGCCGTCGTACGAATATTCTCCGACAGAAAGAATATTCCACGACCAAACGAATATTCCCCGACAACAATGATTATTTTATAACCACTTGTGTATTTTGAAAAAAATCATATATCACCCTTAACTTTAACATTTATCAATTTAACCATTTACTGAATAGTAATTATAAGAAAAATTGAATACTTTTATTTCATAAAATTCGGGGTCTTACAATCTCCCCTCCTTATGAAATTTCGTCCCCGAAATTTACGTACCTGGTATTTCAAAGAGTTGAGAATACCTTCCTTTCATTTCAATTTCCATCTTCTCTGTCATCATAATTTCTCCATTGCTCATCTCCTGTATTTCAAATAACATTCTAGAATACAGCTTCAAAATAAGTGTTAATTTAACAAATTAACATATCACATAATATCCCGATATTATGACTGACCAACAAATAAGCTTAGGTAGGACACACTAGCGAAGGATTTACTCATCTCTCCCCTCCTAGTTGTATTCCCCGATCTCCGCCAGAGATCATATCCCTAAGCTCTGATACCACCTGTGACGACCCCAAAATAGGTTCATTCCACCCAACCCATTCTGAGTCGTCAAATGCATGGTACAGAAAATAACTACAACTTTATTACAACAATTGTCGTGTAAAATACAACAACACATATGCTGTGAGTTTGGATACAAATATATACCAAATGTGACATTGGACACCATCATGTATCAGCACCTCACAAAGGTACCTTACATAAAGGTACAGTCAAAAACTGTTTTAGAAATTAGAATCTTTGGGAAGTGCTCAAGGAAACCTTCGTACATGGGAGGCCACGCGTCTAGGTTATGATAGATATCATATGGCCACAGAATTATCCTTGGTTGACCCAATAGACCCCAAAGAAAAACGAGAAGATTACTATCATATTCTTCCCAATGGTGAGTCTTCTCTTGACTTATCATTATCTCCACTGTCTCTAATTGAGAATTATACTTCAAACAAACACCAAGATTATATAGGTAGTGCTCGTAAATATACTCAGCAAGTGGATGAGCACAACCCTGTCTTATGATGATACGAGGTTGTATGTCGTTAGACATCTTGTATGATAGTGACAAAACACCCTTCCAACGTTGGGTTCGCCTCACCCTATTTTCTTCACCAAATATAACTACTAAATGATGACCACCGTTCTATTTCCCCGTTACCCTCGCTCGACCTAGCTACACTCTTATTACCTGAAAGGAATTGTGAAGCAAAAGGGTGAGCACAACTAGCTCAGTAAAGAATATCATGACTACAGATAATTCAATTATCAATAGCCTTCATCAACAATAAATCAGAGATTTAGAACATATGGTAAATGATAAAAATTTCAACCATAGTTGCAGCGGAACGAGCAATCCATTAGAAGAGTCAAATAGACTATAAAGTCTATTATCTTCTCCATGTTAAAAATCCACCAACAATATTTTATCCATGTAACATCACTCAACAGTTCCTTTTCACAATCATATGAATAACTCATAATCATAATTGTGACTATAAATTTTTCTTCGCACCCAGGACGAAGAATATTTTCATCACCTGTCTTTACCTGAAACATCAAAGATCATGGTTATACCAAATCACAATTCCTGTTCATAATCATACTAATAACTTCATCTTTGCACTACGGGCCAAAGATATTCATCAACAAGTCATCTTTGCACTACAGGCCAAAGATATTCATCAACAGTTCATCTTTGCATTACTGGCCAAAGATATTCATCTACAATTCATCTTTGCACTACAGGCCAAAGATATTCCTCAACAATTAATATTTGCACTACAGGCCAAATATATTCATATCTCAAAGAAATATATAATCATTTCAGAATTTATATACACCATAATTATAACCATGTTAATCAATTCATCTTTACACTTAAGCTAAAGATATTCAATTGTAAATTCAATGGTCATGATCATACCAGTCACAATTCAACTTTGCACTACAGGCCAAAGAGAACCCTAGTCATGATCATACCAATAATCTATCCATCTTTACACTCCAGTGAAAGAGAATTTCAACATCAGGGTTATAAAAATGTTATATATGATGATAAAAATAATATGATTAACATATTGTTTTAACCTCAAGAGTAATATTCGTAACTCATGAATAGTAAATCGTGAATAGTAACTCATGAATAGTAACCCCGACACAAAAGATAAAAATTCCACAATAAAATCCATTACTATCCCTTACTATCCCTCACAATCCCATACAATCCCTTACCTCAAAAGAGCAGTACTTCTGACTGGATATCGGATATGATGCTGAAGGAAACTTGCACTGATGAATAGCAACTCACCAAGTATCTAAAAACTCACAAAATATGCTTCATAATATAGAGAGAGAAAGAGAGAAAGCTTATGTTTCTGGTGTGATTTTCAATTCTAACTTAGCCCTCTATTTATAGGAAAATTTTGGTAGGTTTGACCTGCAACCTGATGGCTTTACCTGCTACTATTCCCACCCACCACATTTGAAATATAATTCAGCACATTTCTTCACCAACCACAAGTGGGGCCCACCAATTCTAGAATTTTCCACCAAAATGATAAACTCCGAAAATTCAACAATTTCTGAACCAGTCATCTCGTAAAATTCATAACAAATCATACGTTCATTTTTAACGGTTCAAAATTTGTGGACATATACTCAACTTATATATGTATAACATATCCAAAAATTACCACGATCCAACGGTCGGATTAAAAATTATAATCCCCGCAAAATATCTCAAAAACCCTAATTTTTAATACCTCCATTCCGACAAAAATACTGATAAAAACCTCAACATTAACTCCTTCATTTTTAACCACAAAAATATATCCCTCATTTATATCCACATAAAATAAATATTTTCTTATCATATAAATCAATAATTAATTATTCACAAATAATATTACAGAATCACATTTATGACAACCAGGCCGTTCCCAGGAAAGAGGGGGCTTTCCAATAAGGATTTCTCCTTACTGGCGCGCAATTAGATGACCAAACCTCTCCTTAGACAGAACTTTCTAGACATTGCCAATAATGCTATCTAATAATACTATTCAAATAATATGAATTATTGATCTGATAATGGAAAATACTGTGCAGCAACAATTATTGAACAACAATAATATAAAATTTCAACGTAGCAATTATTGAATCAATAAAATAAAATATTGAACAGTAATTACTGTAACAATTATTGAGTAGTGCCTTCTTACGTAAGAATCAATAATTTCAAAAATACTGTGCAATACCGTGTGCTACTGTGCAATAACGCGTATTACTGTATTTTAACCACCGGGTATTTCAACAGTATTAACGATAACAACTACGCCGTTATTTGTAAAAACTCAAATTTGTCATTTTTCTTCACCTGACAGTTATTCGTTATGGGGCCCACAAATAGCTGCGCCGTCGTACGAATATTCTCCGACAGAAAGAATATTCCACGACCAAACGAATATTCCCCGACAACAATGATTATTTTATAACCACTTGTGTATTTTGAAAAAAATCATATATCACCCTTAACTTTAACATTTATCAATTTAACCATTTACTGAATAGTAATTATAAGAAAAATTGAATACTTTTATTTCATAAAATTCGGGGTCTTACAACAGTTGGTATCAGAGCTTAGGGATATGATCCCTGGCTAAGATGTGAGAATAGAACTATGAGGGGAGAGACGGGGAATTCCTTCGCTAGTATGACCTACCTAAGTTTATTTGCATGGTATTTAATTGGTCGGTCATAATATAAGGATAATATATGACATATCAATTAACTTTTATTTTGTGGCAGTATCTGAAAATGGCATCTGAGAATGTTGAGAATAGCAATGAAGCCCAGGCGATTATTGATTCACCACATATCAATAATCAGGATAATGTTCATCAGGAAGGTAACAATCCTCATGCAAACAACAACACTGACCAGATGATGAATGATGCAATGTTTAGAGGTTTTATGCAATTCATGCAACAACAGGTGAAAGCGGCTCCTGTCCACAACGTAGGTAGAAATACTGAAAACTCTCAGGCGGTCACCGCTAAGCAGTTTAAGGAGCTGGGACCACCGGAGTTTAAGGGAGAACCCAAACCACTTGTAGCTGAAACATGGATAAAGCAGATCACCAAGATATTTGATGTCTTGGGTTGCTCCGAGGAGCAAAAGGTTCCCTTTGCCGCCTTTATGTTGCGAGGAGAGGCAGATTACTGGTGGGAATCGATAAAGCGTACTCAACCTGCCGCACTGAAGATGTCCTGGGAGAAGTTCCAAGAGCTGTTTAACGACAAATATTTTCCCGAGAGTATTCGTCACATGAAGGAGGTGGAGTTCATCAAATTGGAGCAGAATAGTATGACCGTGTCGCAGTACGAGGCAAAATTTGCGGAGTTATCCCGGTTTGCGTCCCACCTGGTGGATAATGAAGAAAGAATGACGCGGATGTTTTTAAGAGGTTTAAAGCCGGAGATACGTCAACATCTTGTTTCTCATAAATTGTGTTTGTATTCAGATGTTGTAAATAGGGCTCAGTTGGTGGAGCGCGATAACGAGACAACGCAGCCAAAAGAGAGCAGCCGGCAAAATGATAATACTAGTGAAAGCAGTCATCGAAGCGGTGACAACAAGCGTGGATGGAATCAACAGGCCAGAAATGGTAACCACTTCGGTGGTAATCAGGGCCAAAATAATAAGAATGGGCATTTCAAGAAGAGGAGATTCAACAATGATGGAAAGACGTCAGCACCAGCACCTGTCGTTAAGGAAGGAGAACGATCACCTATCATATGTTTCAAATGCGGAGGGGAGGGGCACATCAGTCCAAACTGCGCGATGCCGTCCAAAGCATGTTATAATTGTGGAAGAGAAGGTCATTTAGCCCGATTTTGTCGTTCACCGAAGACAAGTTCAGATAGGATGGAGGCACCAAAGACCGTCCCAGAAAAGCCAAAGCCAGTAGTTTAAGAGAGAGTATTTTTTTTTCGTGACGAGGAACCTGAATAAAATTATCACGGGTATGTTAGTCATAAACTCTTGCGAAGTCTATACCGTGTTAGATACCGGTTCTACTCACTCTTTTATTTCACCTAGTTGTGTTAAAAGTTTGAAGTTAACTCCGGAGAACTTAGACTTTGATATGTCTGTTTAAACTCAGTTGGGAGAAACCTTCGTTACCTCTACTATTTATAAATCTTGTTCAAATCAACACTTTCACGTTACCTGTCGATCTTATCTCTTTGAAAATACTTGCCTTTGATGTGATTTTTTTGAAACGATTGGTTCACTACTCATCATGCTTCTCGTAAGGTTGTTAGCTTTCATATTCCTAACCAACCTGTTATGCAAATTCAAAGTAACCAAACTACTAAAGTCAATCATTGTCATATCAAGCCATAAGTAAACATCCCCGTTCCTTTCGCTGTTGACTTCCTGGTGTGGAATGTACCGAAGCTAGACTTTCCGTAGGAGACGTTGTAAATGATGATGGCAAGTTGATAGGTATCAATGTGACGTGTTATCCAAGTCTTGGATGAGGGTCACAGTTTTGAACGATATTTCTATTGTTAATAAATTTCTTGACGTATTCTTGAAGACTTCTTAGCCTACCCCAGAGCGTAAAATTGAATTTTGTATTGACCCCAGTACAAAACCTATTTCTTAAACCCTCAAATATTTCTTCAACTAAAACGAACGTATTATGCGCCAAAGACGTTGGCTCGAGCTGTTGAAGATTACGATCGTACCATTCAATAACATCGTGGAAAAGTGAACGTGGTAGCTGACGCATTGTGTAGAAGATCGTATACGGTTACAAGTGTGAATATTCGAACCCACGTGAAGATAACGAATATACGATTAAAATCGACTTTAATCGATAAAGTTAAAGCCGCTCAAGCTACATACTAAGAGCTGATAAATGTGAAGAAGAAGGTTCAAGAGGGCGTTATTCTAGAAGCAAGAATCGACGAAGAGAGGAAATCTCAACTCTCGATTTAATTGGCCCATTTGAAATCCTCGATGAAGTAGGAACTGTGGCCTATAGACTCGTTTTACCGCCAAGTATGTTGCGTGTTCAGAACATTTTTTTTTACGTATCGATGTTACGTAAATATGTGGACGACCCGAACCGCATTATTAATTTAGAACCGGACGAAATAGCGAAAGATTTAACGTATGAGGAGATACGTGTTAACATCTTGGATAAGAAGGATCATATTCGATGCTTAAAGGTTATACCTCAAGAGTTAGAATTTGAAGTGAAGTCAAGGTATCCTCACATGTTCGGCACACCAAGTACGTACGTAAATTTCGAGGGCGAAATTCTATAAGGAAGGGAGATTGTGAAACCCCAGATTTTATGAATAAATATTTAATTTTTCTCGAAATAATTTTTTTTATATTATTGTGTGGATTTGATATAATAGTTATGGGTAGTATTTATAAATTTTGCAAAGTATGCAAGTTGTCATATTATATTCGATTGGTCGGAGAATATTCTTTTTGTCGGGGAATATCCGTACGACGGTACAATTATTGGTGGACCCCACAACGGAATTATTGTCGGATTGAGAAAACGACAAAAATACTTTATGAAAATAACGGCGGAAGTTTTACCGTTGATACTGTTGAACTACTCGGTAGTAAAAGTACAGTAATACGTGTGGTTGCATAGTAGCACACGGTATTAATTATTAATGCTTATGTGAGAAGTCACTCAGTTTGATTCCATTATTGTCAGTTAATAATATGAATTATTTAGCGATAATGACGTTTTGTTTTATTCGTATTATTAACGTAATAAAACAGAAACATCTTTTTATATAAAACAGAATACTTTATTAAAGTTATTCTATAAATAGAATATATTATATTTTATTTAAAAGATTTTTCTTTAAATATGGACCGTCAGATTAAAGTAATCAATCTGGACCGTTCATGGATTAGTTACTATGCATTCCATTTTCCTATAAATAGAAGCTCATTCCTTCATTATTTTCTTACGAATTCACTGAACTCTAGAGAGAGAAACTATAGAGAGAGACTATATAGAGATAGAAGAAAAGTTTTCTGCTACTTCACTACTCTTATATCCAGTTCTTTTACGGTAAGGGATATTATTCTTTCATATTCATGAAGAGAACTTCTGTTATTCCATTTGTTATTATTCTGTTGGAATAACCAGTATACGCGGTCTACCCTATACTTGGTGACATTCTTCTATTATTCTGTTGGAACATCCTGTCTGTGTGTTTTACACCGGACCTGGTTCCGTTTATTATTCTGTTGGAACATCCTGTCTGTGTGTTTTACACCGGACCTGGTTCCGTTTTATTATTATTCTGTTGGAATATCCTGTCTGTGTGTTTTACACCGGACCTGGTTCCATTATTTATTATTCTGTCGGAATATCCTGTCTGTGCGTTTACGCCGGACCTGGTTCTATTATTTATTATTCTATTGGAATAACCTGTCTGTGCGGTCTATCGCATGCATGGTGATTTTTTTTGTTATTCCATTCTTTATTGTACTCAGTTGGTTAAGTTTTGACTTCTATACTCCATGAAGTTTGTGGAATATCCTTGATAATTGCGTTTCATCCAGTATCTTTTCATGAAAATATTCTTCTAAGTATTCTTGAATTTTACTCCACAATGCAGTATCATGTTGACAATTTGGACGTTGTTAATTCTTGGATAAATTAATTCTTGAACTTGTTTTATTGAATTCTTATATCATTGTCATCATCCTCATGTTTATAAAATGTTGAAAGTCATCTGTGGCCTGTAGTGCATAGATGGACTTGGTATGATTATGACCAGGGATTATTCGGTATAATCATGACCGTAATGTTACAAATGATGTGGTAAAAGTCCTCATTGGCCCGTAGTGCATTGATGGACAGTTGTTGGCATGATCATGACCATTAATGAATATACGAATATCCTTGGCCGTAGTGCAGGGGGATTCGATGATGTGGATTATTAAGCTGAGTCTCAGCGATCACAGTGTTGGAAAATCTTTTAAATCATAAAAGATAGTAGAGTTTATTTTCTACTTGACTCTTTTAATGGATTGCTTGTTCCGCTGCAGTTAAACTTGATGTCTATTATATTTTATCAGTTTAACATTGTTGAAGGCTAATGATAATTTATTCTGCATTATCTTAGTCATGATATTTCTTACTGGGCTAGTTGAGCTCACCCTTTCTTTCACTGTTCTCTTCAGGAAATGAGAACGTAGCTGGGGCAAGTCGGGGAACGGAGTGATGGTCCGAATGATAGTATTAGTTAGTAGTCCTCACTATTCTATGTAATGGTGTGTTAATAAATGTAATGAGGACTCCTTTTGAGTATGAATACTTTCTAGAAGATAATATTTGTATTCAAACTCACAGTTTATGTTTTGTCGTATTGTACACGACAGTTGTATTAGTAAGTTGTATTTGTATTATGTACTTTGTATCTGACGACCCAAGATGGGTGATGTATACCTAATTTTGGGGGCGTCACAGTAATTACTATTGACGAAGGTAATTACTATTGACCAAGGTAAATACTATTGACGAAGGGACTCTTAAATGATGTCATATGGCCCCCCATAAAATAACCAAACTTACCACAACGTCTCAATTATTGATTTAATAATATAACATATTATACAGATGATACTATGACAATAATTTAAGAGATATGATGCAGCAATTACTGTAGCAATAATTGAGTATAGCTGAGTAACTTCTCACGTAAGCATCAATAATCAATACCGTGTGCTACTATGCAACCACGCGTATTATTGTACTTTTACTACCGAGTAGTTCAACAGTTTTAACGGTTTTAACGGTAACACCTTAGCCGTTATTTTTATAGAAAGATAATTCTGTCGTTTTCTCAATCCGACAATAATTTCGTTGTGGGGTCCACCAATGATTGTGCCGTCGTACGAATATTCCCCGACAAAAAGAATATTCTCCGACCAAACGAATATTTTATAACAACTTGCTTACTTTGCAAAATTTATAAATATTACCCACAACTATAACATTATATCAAATTAACTCCATAATATTCAAAAATGATATTTATAGAAAATTCATCTTTATTTATAAAAATTGGGGTCTTACAATTCACGGGTACTATTCACGATAAAACTGGTTTCTTTTTCTAACCAAATTATAGTTGATTTACGAATATTACTCTTGAGATTAAAACTAGATGTTGATCATATTATTTTTATTATTATATATAACATTTTTATAACCCTAATGATGATATTTCTCTTTGACTTGAGTGTAAAGATGGGTAGATTTTTGGTATGATCATGACTATGGGTTATCTTTGGCCAGTAGTGCAAAGTTGAATCGTTGATTGGTATGATCATGACCATTGAATTTATAAGTGAATATCTTTAGCTTAAGTGCAAAGGTGAATTGATCAACATGGTTATAATTATTGTTTATATAAATTCTGAAATGATGATATATTTCTTTGAGATATTAATATCTTTGGCCTGTAGTGCAAAAATGAACTGTTATTGAATATCTTTGGCCTGTAGTGCAAAGATGGTCTGTTGATGAATATCTTTGGCCTGTAGTGCAAAGATGAACTGTTGTTGAATATTTTTGGTCGTAGTGCAAAGATGGATTTATTAGTATGATTATGAACAGGAACTGTGATTTGGTATAACCATGATCTTTGATGTTTCAGGTAAAGACATGTGATGAAAATATTCTTCGTCCTGGGTGCGAAGAAAAATTTAGAACTACAGTTATGATTATGAGTTATTCATATGATTGTGGACCAGAATTGTTGATTGATGTTACAGGGATAAAACATTGTTGATGGATTTTTAACATGGAGAAGATAATAGACTTTATAGTCTATTTGACTCTTCTAATGGATTGCATGTTCCGCTGCAACTATGGTTGAGAAGTTTTATCATCTACCATATGTTCTAAATCTCTGATTTATTACTGATGAAGGCTATTGATAATTTAATTATCTTTAGTCATGAGATTCTTTACTGGGCTAGTTGTGCTCACCCTTCTGTTTCACAATTCCTTTCAGGTAATAAGAGTGTAGCTGGGTCGAGCGAGGGTAACGGGGAAATAGAACGGTGGTCATCATTTAGTAGTTATATTTGGTGAAGAAAATAGGGTGAGGCGAACCCAACGTTGGAAGGGTGTTGTGTCACTATCATATAAGATGTCTAATGACATACAATCTCGTGTCATCATAAGACAGGATTGTGCACATCTGCTTGTCGAGTATATCTACGAGCACTACCTATATAATCTTGGTATTTGTTTGAAGTATAATTCTCAGTTAGATACAGTGGAGATAATGATAAGTTAAGAGAAGACTCACCATTGGGAAGAATATGATAGTAATCTTCTCGTTTTTCTTTGGGGTATATTGGGTCAACCAAGGATAATTCTGTGGCCATATGATATCTAACACAACCTAGAAGCATGGCCTCCCATGTACGAAGGTTTCCTTGAGCACTTCCCAAAGATTCAAATTTCTAAAATAGTTTTTGACTATACCTTTATGTAAGGTGTCATTGTGAGGTGATGTCCACGGTTGGAACATGAGTCACATTTGGTATATATTTGTATCCAAACTCACAGCATATGTGTTGTTGTATTTTGCACGACAATTGTTGTAATAAAGTTGTAGTTGTTTTCTGTACCATGTATTTGACGACTCAGAATGGGTTGGATGGAATGGACCTATTTTGGGGTTGTCACACTGGTGATACTAACGAATATCCTTGGCTCGTAGTGCATGGATAATTCGTTGATTTGAAATATTTATTAATTGGTGTTACAGGAATAAAATATTCATGATGGAATTTTAAATCATAGAAGATAGTAGACATCATGCTCTACTTAACTCTTCTAATGGATTGCTTGTTCCGTTGCAGTTGTTGATCTAAAATTTATTGTCTATTGTATTCTATCAGATTTTTCATTGTTGAGGACTAAGGATAATTTATTCTTCATTATCTTAGTTATAATATTTTTTACTGAGCTAGTTAAGCTCACCTTTTTCTTTCATTGTTCTCTTCAAGAAATGAGAATATAGCTGGGACTAGTCGTGGAATTGAGTGATGGTCCAAAATGATGGCTATAGTATATAGTTCTTACTATTCTATAAAATAGTGTGATAATAATTATAATGAGGACTTATTCTAACCAAATTGAATTATGTTGTAATACGGGAATTTTTAGAACACACTAAGCTTAGTGTGTAAGGGACCAACTAAACGAGAATTTTTAGAACATGGATATAAAGACGTGGTTTGATCATTTTACCAAAATTTCATCGACTTGAAAGGAAAGTCTCAGGTTAAGTTGAGGTTTATCTCGAATTCAAATTCATAGTCTTAAATGTTTTAGGGAAAATGATATATATTATGCATTTTTATGTGAACTCTAGTTATGTGGATTAGTATTAGTGTTAACTTTTTTAAAGAGATCGATGTGTAATAAGTAAGGATTTCCTATAAATTACTACCAAACTCATGTATTAATAAGTTTTACAATTGTAATTCAGCGAAAATTTATGACAATAGATAAAAAGACTTGTATCTTAGATATGATAAGATGTAAATAGCAAAAAAAAAAATCTTAACTAGCTAGTGTGAATGAATAAGTTTGAATTTTTTAAAGGGATTTGAGAGAAAATGTACATGGGATTGATTAAATTTGGGTGATGAATAATGTAAGACCCCAAATTATTAATAAATAAAATTTAATTCATCTATTCATTATTTTGAAATAGTAAGGGTTGATTTGATTAATGTGGTTAGTTATGGGTAAAATGCGCAAATATTTCAAATAAGCAAGTGGTCATAAAATATTCATTGTTGTCGGGGAATATTCGTTTGGTCGTGGAATATTCTTCCTGTCGGGGAATATTCGTACGACGGCGCAGTCTTTTGTGGGTCCCATAACGGAAAGCGATTGGATGAAGAAAACGACAAATATAAGTTGTTTATAAATAACAGCGTAGTTGTTACCGTTAATACTGTTGGAATACCCTGTGGTTAAAACACAGTAATACGCGTTGTTGCACAGTAGCACACGGAATTGCACAAATTATTGATTCTTACGTAAGAAGGCACTACTCAATAATGGTTACAGTAATTACTGTTCAGTATTTTATTTTATTGATTCGATAATTGCTGCGTTGATATTTTATATTACTGTTGTTTTAATAATTGTCACTACACAGTATTTTCTATTATCGGAGTAATAATTCATATTATCTGAATAATATTATTAGATAACATTATTGGCAATGTCTAGAAAGTTCTGTCTAAGGAGAGGTTTGGTCATCTAATTGCGCGCCAGTAAGGAGAGATCCTTATTGGAAAGCCCCCTCTTTCCTTGGAACGGCCTGGTTGCTAGTACTGTGATTCTGTAATATTATTTGTGAATAATTAATTATTGATTTATATGATGAGAAAAATATTAATTTTATATGGATATAGATGGAGAAAAAATTTTAATGTGACAATTGTTGTAAATTAATATTTTATCTTTTTCTGATAAAATAATTCAATTAAATATATTATTTTAATAATATATTAATGGTGATATTTTTACAATGAATGTGGGATATATGAATAAATGAGGAAGAAGAGTATTTTTGTTGGATTAAATGTTTAACACATGTTTTGTGTGTTGGTGGACACAATTCTTGACCGAAAATTTATTATAGACTGTAAAATTGCCCGTTTGTGAATTTCTGTCAATTTCTGTTTGGAATTTAGAAAAACTGTCTTCTGCAAAGTTGTAGAGAATGGAATTCCCTATGGAAAGTCGCGAGTTTTGAATTTTTCTGATAAAAGGACTATTTATTATGAATTATTGAAGTTCTAAAATTCCGAAATAATTGATTTTTGGAAGTTTTAATTATTTTAATTAAGAAAAACGTTTTTCATATGTTGTGGGCATCATTAACATGTGCAAGGTGGCTGAATTCAGATTCAAGATGTGGGCGTAGGAATTTTGTATATATATATATTAATATTAAATTAAATTTTCTACTTTGGTGTTCTAAGCATTTTCCTATAAATAGGGTGCTTAGGTTAAAATTGAAAATCACACCAGAAACTGAAATCTTCTCTCTATTTCTCTCTCTATATTAGTGAGCGTATTCTTGTGAGTATTCTAATACTTTGAATATTGCTATACGGTGCAAGTTCAAGTCATAGCCTATATCCGGTGTTTCAACTAGAAGTACTATTTTTACGAGGTAAGGGATGTTATTTTATTCGAAAATGATATTTTTTCTTCAATATCATTATGCCAAAATATTGGTTGGAAATTTTTATCAAATTTAGAACTTTTTATGTCGGGTTACTATTCACGAGTTACTATTCACGAGTTACTATTCACCGAAAAATAATTTTTTTTTTCTTTTTGTCCAAAATATCTATTCTGGATACTAGCTTTGATTGTATCCATATTTTGATCATTCTTGAATTTTACTTCACTATGATTATTTATAAGGTATTTTTGGACATGGGTAAATCGAAATACGAATCCTTAATATTTGTTATTTTGTTTTACTGAATTCGTTTCCTTTAAAATATTTTTCATTATCCTCAGTCCTAAATGATGATATAACTGAATATCTTTGGCCTGTAGTGCAAAGATGAATGATTTCTGATGAATATTTTTGGCCCGTAGTGCAAAGATGAACAGGTGTTGAGATGAACATGACTAACTGATGAATATCTTTGGCTTGTAGTGCAAAGATGAATATTGATTGATGTTACAGAGATAAAATATTGATGATGGACTTTTAAATTCATAGATAATAGTAGATTTCATTCTCTACGTAACTCTTCTATGAATTATTATTTTCCGCTGCGAATATTGATTTAAAACTTGTTGTCTATTACATTCTATTATATTTTTCCCTGTTGAAGACTAAGGGTAATTTGTTGTATATTATCTTAGTCATAATATTCTTTACTGGGCTAGTTGAGCTCACCTTTTTCCTTGTTGTTCCATTTTCTTCTCAGGAGGCGAGAATGTAGCGAGTACTAGTCGGGGTGTGGAATGATGGTTCACGACAGTTGTTTTAGTAGTCCTCACTATTTTATAAAACAGTGTATCAATAAGTATAATGAGAACTTAATTGAGCATGAATACTGTCTAGATGACAATATTTGTATTTAAACTCACAATATATGTGTTGTCGTATTTTGCACGACAATTGTAATCATAAAGTTATAGTTATTTTCTGTACCATGTATTTGGCGACTCAGAATGGGTTGGATGGATTGAACCTATTTTGGGGGCGTCACAGTTGGTATCAGAGCTTAGGGATATGATCTCTGGCGGAGATCGGGGAATAGAACTGGGAGGGGAGAGACGAGTAAATCCTTCGCTAGTGTGTCCTACCTAAGCTTATTTGTTGGTTGGTCATTATATAGGGGTATTATGTGATATGTTAATTTGTTAAATTAACCCTTGTTTTATGGCAGTATTTGAGAATATCGACTGAGAATGTTAACAATGGAGTAAATGAAACCGTGGAGACGCCTGTACTCACCAACGAGGAGAACGTGCAACAGGCTGACAATGTTCCTCTTGTGAGCAACACCAATGAGCAGATGATGAACGATGGGATGTTTAGAAGCTTTTTACAATTTATGCAAAACCAGACTAGGGAGACTCGTGCTCAAAATACAGGAGGAAATGATAGCAATTCACGATTTGTCACAGCCAAGCAGTTCAAAGAATTGGGACCACCAGAATTTAAGGGAAAGCCGGATCCGATCATGGCGGAAATGTGGGTCAAGCAAATTACCAAGATATTCGATGTCTTGGGATGCACGGAGAAACAGAAGGTTCCATTCGCCACCTTTATGTTCCGTGGCGAGGCAGACTACTGGTGGGAGTCTGTGAAACGGACCCAGCCTGCCGCACTCAGCATGTCCTGGGAAACGTTTCAGAAACTTTTCAACGAAAAATACTTTCCTGAAAGTATTCGCCATATGAAGGAGGTAGAGTTTATTAGACTGGAGCAGAATAACATGACGGTGTCCCAATACGAGGCGAAGTTTGTAGAGTTATCCAGGTTTGCACCTCATTTGGTAAAGAATAAGGAACAAATGACGAGGATGTTTCTGAGAGGTTTAAAACCCGAGATTCGGTAATATCTTATCTCTCATAAATTTTCTCTCTATTCAGATGTTGTCAACAGGGCTCAATTATTAGAGCGAGATAACGAGTACGGTCAATCGAGGGACCACAACCAGGATCATACCGGTGACAGCAGTCATCAGAACAATGATAACCAGCAGAGAAAGAAGAATACGGACAAGAACGACAACCACTCTGGTGGTAATCGTGGCCATGAAAATAGAAGAAGCGAGTCGGGAGGAGATTTTAAAAAGAGGAGATTCAACAATGATAATACGAAGACGTCAGCACCAGCAGCAACTGATTCCAAGGGAGGAGAACGACCACCGGTTATATGCTATAAGTGCGGAAAAGAAGGACATATCAGCCCAAACTGTCCACAACAGTTTAAGGTATGTTATAACTGTGGAAAAGAAGGACATATCGCTCGAGATTGCACTGTAGCGAAACCAAGTCCAACGGGGGTGGTGACTCAAAAAGTTATCCCAAAAAAGTCAAAGTCAACGGTTCCTGGAAGAGCGTTTTTCGTGACTGGTCAGAATGCGAGGAACCCGAACGAAGTTAGCACGGGTTAGTTAATTATAAATTTTTGCGAAGTCTATACCTTATTAGATACCGGTTCTACCCATTCATTTATCTCTCCTGCTTATACTCGACGTTTAAACTTGATTCCGGAGAAGTTAAACTTTGACCTATCTGTGGAAACTCCGTTAGGAGAAACTTTCATCACATCCACTGTTTATAAATCTTGTTTGATCCAAGTTGGCACCATCACATTACCTGTTAACCTTATTTCTTTAAAGATACTTGCTTTTGATGTGATTTTAGGGATTGATTGATTAACTACTCATCATGCCAAAATTGATTGCTTTCGTAAGGTTGTTAGTTTTCATATTCCTAAGCAACCTGTTATTCGAATTCAAGCAACCAAACCATTGAAGTTAAACTCTTTCATATCAAGCCGTAAAGTCATTCGTTTATTGAAAAACGGATGTCAAGCTTTCTTAGCTATGTTATGGACTTGAACAAAAATACGTCAGATTTGAATGATATTTCTATTATTAGTAAAAATTTTGACGTATTTCCTGAAGAATTTCTTGGCTTACTCCTAGAGCGTGATATTAAATTTTGTATCGACTTTGAACCCGGTACAAAACCCATTTCTAAAATCTCATATCGAATGGCTCCTATTGAACTTCAGGAGTTAAAAACCCAACTATAGAAGTTGATAACCGAGCCTCTATCTGGTGACTTCTTTTGTGGAATGCATTGAAGCCAGACTCTCCGTAGGGGATGCCATATTCGTATGGTAGTAAACTGATAGGTGCCATTGTGACGTGCTATCCAAGATTGAGATAGGAGTCACAGTTGAGAGCAACCTAAGTCAGTAATCGAAATACATAGCTTTCTAGTTATTATCGGAGATTCGTAAAAGGATTTTCTGGAATCGCTACTCCATTAACTCAGCTGACTCGAAAAGATACAAACTTCAAATGGACCGAGGAATGCGAGAAGAGCTTCCAAGAATTCAACATGCGACACCGACGTTGGCTCGAGCTGTTGAAAGATTTCGATCATACCATCCAATACCATCCTAGAAAAGCAAACGTGGTAGCTGACGCATTGAGTAGAAGATCATATGCAGGAACGAGTGCGATGATGTCAAGTATACGCGTAGAATCAACTTTAATCGATAAAGTTAAAGTTGCTTAAGCCACAGACCCGGAGCTGATGCGTATAAAAAAGAAAGTGCAAGAAGTTGTTATTCCAAAAGCGAGAATTGGCGATGTGAGGAAAGCTCAAACCTTCGATTTATTGGTCCATTTGAAATGCTCGATCGAGTAGGAACTGTGGCCTATAGACTCGCCTTAACGCTAAGTATGTCGCGTGTTCATAACGTTATTCACATATCGATGTTACGTAAATATGTGGATGACCCGAACCACGTTATTGAGTTAGAACCGAACGAGATAGCCGAAGACTTAACGTACGAAGAGGTACCTGTCAAGATCTTGGATAGGAAGGAACATGTCCTACGCACGAAGGTCATGCCACAAGTTAAAGTTTTGTGGAGAAATCATGCTATTGAGGAAATGACTTGGGAGTTGAAAACGGAAATGAAAGCGAGGTATCCTCATCTTTTCGAAATACCAGGTACGTACGTCAATTTCGAGGACGAAATTTCATAAGGAGGGGAGGTTGTAAGACCCCAAATTATTAATAAATAAAATTTAATTCCTCTATTCATTATTTTGAAATAGTAAGGGTTGATTTGATTAACGTGGTTAGTTATGGGTAAAATGCGCAAATATTTCAAATAAGCAAGTGGTCATAAAATATTCATTGTTGTCGGGGAATATTCGTTTGGTCGTAGAATATTCTTCTTGTCGGGGAATATTCGTATGACGGCGCAGTCTTTTGTGGGCCCCATAACGAAAAGCGATTGGATGAAGAAAACGACAAATATAAGTTGTTTATAAATAACGACGTAGTTGTTACCGTTAATACTGTTGGAATACCCGGTGGTTAAAACACAGTAATACGCGTTGTTGCACAGTAGCACACGGAATTGCACCAATTATTGATTCTTACGTAAGAAGGCACTACTCAATAATGGTTACAGTAATTTCTGTTCAGTATTTTATTTTATTGATTCGATAATTGCTGCGTTGATATTTTATATTACTGTTGTTTTAATAATTGTCACTACACAGTATTTTCTATTATCGGAGTAATAATTCATATTATCTGAATAATATTATTAGAAAACATTATTGGCAATGTCTAGAAAGTTCTGTCTAAGGAGAGGTTTGGTTATCTAATTGCGCCAGTAAGGAGAGATCCTTATTGGAAAGCCCCATCTTTCTTGGGAACGGCCTGGTTGCTAGTACTGTGATTCTGTAATATTATTTGTGAATAATTAATTATTGATTTATATGATGAGAAAAATATTAATTTTATATGAATATAGATGGAGAAAAAATTTTAATGTGACAATTGTTGTAAATTAATATTTTATCTTTTTCTGATAAAATAATTCAATTAAATATATTATTTTAATAATATATTAATGGTGATATTTTTACAATGAATGTGGGATATATGAATAAATGAGGAGGAAGAGTATTTTTGTTGGATTAAATGTTTAACACATGTTTTGTGTGTTGGTGGACACAATTCTTGACTGAAAATTTATTATAGACTGTAAAATCGCCCGTTTGTGAATTTCGGTCAATTTTTGTTTAGAATTTGGAAAAACTTTCTTCTGCAAAGTTGTAGAAAATAGAATTTTCTATGGAAAGTCGCGAGTTTCGAATTTTTCTGATAAAAGGGCTATTTATTATGAATTATTGAAGTTCTAGAATTCTGAAATAATTGATTTTTGGAAGTTTTAATTATTTTAATTAAGAAAAACGTTTTTCATATGTTGTGGGCATCATTAACATGTGCAAGGTGGCTGAATTCAGATTCAAGATGTGGGCGTAGGAATTTTGTATATATATTAATATTATATTAAATTTTCTGCTTTGGTGTTCTAAGCATTTTCCTATAAATAGGGTACTTAGGTTAGAATTGAAAATCACACCAGAAACTGAAATCTTCTCTCACTTTCTCTCTCTATATTAGTGAGCGTATTCTTGTGAATATTCTAATACTTTGAGTATTGCTATACAGTGCAAGTTCAAGTCATAGCCTATATTCGTTGTTTCAACTAGAAGTACTGTTTTTACGAGGTAAGGGATGTTATTTTATTCGAAAATGATATTATTTCTTCAATATAATTATGCCGAAATATTGGTTAGAAATTTTTATCAAATTTAAAACTTTTCATGTCGGGGTTACTATTCACGAGTTACTATTCACGAGTTACTATTCACCGAAAAATGAAATTTTTTTCTTTTTGTCCAAAATATCTATTTTGGATACTAGCTTTGATTGTATCCATGTTTTGATCATTCTTGAATTTTACTTCACTATGATTATTTATAAGGTATTTTTGGACACGGGTAAATCGAAATACGAATCCTTAATATTTGTTATTTTGTTTTACTGGATTCGTTTCCTTTAAAATATTTTTCATCATCCTCAGTCATGAATGATGATATAACTGAATATCTTTGGCCTGTAGTGCAAAGATGAATGATTTCTGATGAATATCTTTGGCCCGTAGTGCAAAGATGAACAGGTGTTGAGATGAACATGACCAACTGATGAATATCTTTGGCTTGTAGTGCAAAGATGAATATTGATTGATGTTACAGAGATAAAATATTGATGATGGACTTTTAAATTCATAGATAATAGTAGATTTCATTCTCTACGTAACTCTTCTATGAATTATTATTTTACGCTGCGAATATTGATTTAAAACTTGTTGTCTATTGTATTCTATTATATTTTTCCCTGTTGAAGACTAAGGGTAATTTGTTGTATATTATCTTAGTCATAATATTCTTTACTGGGCTAGTTGAGCTCACTATTTTCCTTGTTGTTCCATTTTCTTCTCAGGAGGCGAGAATGTAGCGAGTACTAGTCGGGGTGTGGAATGATGGTTCAAGATAGTTGTTTTAGTAGTCCTCACTATTTTGTAAAACAGTG
Organism: Panax notoginseng; assembly: GCA_016801055.1. Taxonomy (NCBI): domain Eukaryota; kingdom Viridiplantae; phylum Streptophyta; class Magnoliopsida; order Apiales; family Araliaceae; genus Panax; species Panax notoginseng. The sequence goes on along the minus strand of CM029021.1, from coordinate 11,285,793 downwards.
TATCAATAAGTATAATGAGGACTTAATTGAGTAAGAATACTGTCTAGATGACAATATTTGTATTTAAACTCACAGTATATGTGTTGTCGTATTTTGCATGACAATTGTAATCATAAAGTTGTAGTTATTTTCTGTACCATGTATTTGGCGACTCAGAATGGGTTGGATGGATTGGACCTATTTTGGGGGCGTCACAAATAAGGCTATAAATCGAACCAAATAGTTCAGGCTCGATTCAGACTTAATTCAAAAAAATAAGTGTCAGACTCGAATTCGTTAATAATATGATTCAAATATGAGTACAAAAAATAGTTCGAAAAAAATACAAGTAGAATATGAGTATGATTATGTTAAGAAAAAAATGAACAATGGATATGTGTGTGTGTGTGTGTGTGTATAACTAACGTTAAAAATGGAAGAAATTAATATGTCAAAGCTAATACTCGGTACTATGTCCTTAAGACAATTATGTCTTCCTTATCGATGCTTAGAGTTAGCGACACTTATCTCCCGTAAAACAATGACAACGTATATTATAACAGCACGACAAATAACATATCATGAACCAATAAATGCTCTGAAACTCTCTTAAATATATTATGAATATGACTTAAGAAATGATGAAGACTTGAATGACTTGAACTGAGAAATGGAATGTCTCAAATGCCTGTATTGATATGATATTTATAGGAGGGTTTAGTGACCCTTCAGATGGGACACAACTTTTGCGAATCGAATGGGCACAAATGAATGGGCATGGCTTAACAGGTGTAACCAATCAGGTCAGGCGAGTAAGTCAGACGCGCGCGGCTTAGAGAACTTTAGAGCGTCGCGACTCTAAATAAACATATATATATAGTTTGGTTCTCCAACGAACACAAACAAATAAATATGGGCTATGCAACATCCATAGCCCATGTTCACAAACTTTACAGCTCTACTTTATACCTTAAAGAAGGTACGTGGTTACCAGGAAGCAGATGGAATCCATTAATGTTTCTTTGAACATGTTCTGGTCATGGTTAAACTGGATGGATATTGAAAGTTTATTTGTACTAGTAGTAGCCTTTGCGTGTGGGAGACAAACTTCAACAGATCAGTACTTAAGAGGCCAATATCAACAATGTAGAAAAAAAAAGAAAAAAAAAAGTAGCTAGCTAGCTAGCGCATTTATGTCACGTTTATGATTCGTGAGTTTACAAGGATGAGATAAGATGAGAATGAAAAGTATAGGATGGGAATGAAAAGTATAGGATGGGAAAAGAATGAGAATGAATTATAATTTTCTAAGTCATGTTTGTGAGTTTTAGAAAGAAATGGAAGAGTTTTAATAATATTTTTTCTTGTTTGTGAATTTATAAAAAGGGAAAAGAAGGAAAAATATTTTTATTTTTAAACTACAATATTACTATATTACCTCTATATATTAATGTAATAAATGACATGATTTATTTTGAAACGATAATTTAGGTAATATAAAATATCCAACTTTCCTGTCCCACTTTTTGGAGAAAAGTTTTGAGCCAAAAATGAAATTACTTTACTTCCAAATCTCTTCCATTCATTCCTAAAAAAACTCGCAAATATGAGATTTGGAGAAATTATAATTATTTTATTTTCCCTTCCCTTCTCCTAAAAAAACTTACAAACACAGTATTAATAGTAAACCAATATTATTCCGTCAACACTCATCCCATTTTTATTTATTTTAATCCTTGTACAATTATATTCTTTGTTGTTAATTTTAATTTAATATATGTACAATATTTATTATATAAACTAAAGGAAATAGAAACAATTGTTTAGCCTTCACGACGTTAAATTAAAATTACTTTTATAATACCCCAGTTTCACATCGTAATATGGTGGATAATGTGATATGTACATAAGACCCCGAATACTTATTAATAGTACTTTCAATTATAATTTTAATATTTGAAAAATCAGTAAACAAAAAAGGAAATACTCTTAATCCCAAGTGTCTTGATTGTTTTTAAATTTAGACTTGAAGCTATTAATTTATAAATTATAAAATAACTTAATAATTTTGAGATTATAATTATAATTTCAAAATTATAATCCTTCTAACCAACGTAGCCTAAGTTGACAAAATCTTAAAACATAAAGAAATACAAATAAAAATTAGACAGCTAATTTGGGATCTATTACATTAGCAAGGACTTAGACAGATTAGTGCATTCCATATTTGCCATACAACCGCGTGGAATAACAAAAAAGGGCTTGTCCTCTTTATATATTGATGGAAACTACTAAGATATTTTCTTCAATTTTACTTCTGGGAAGTTAAGTGTCATAACTAAATGATTTTAAAAGTCTATCAACTAGACAACTAGAACTTGGGCCCTACAATCAATAGATCAGTTTAAGCTAAGCTTCGAAATAGGGATTTTCATATGTAATTTTGATACGTCACATGTTTTTTTTTCTCGCAAGAGAGTATGGTGGGTCCCACTTTTATGTGAGAGGAGCACGTACAAAAATATCAAAATTACATGTGAAAATATCATTTCTCCTTCTAAATAACTTACTTCCCCTTATATTTTTTCACTTGTTTTACGAGATTTTCAGACTTAACTGTTTTGTCAAAGAATAAGAAGAATTCTCCTATTGATTCAAATTTACTAAATCTAAATAGGTTTATTTCAGTCTCACCCCATGTAAATTATAGAATAAATAATTTCTTTAAGACAATTAAAAACAAAAAGTCCTACTTTCATTCATGTTATAAACTTAAACCAGTTGAGGAAAAAAAACAGAGCACAAAAAAGTCCTACTTGTTCATGTTCTAAATTTAGGCCCATAGAATTTTAAATGCATACCTTAAGAAGGAAATGCCTCCATAGAAATGTAATTTAATTAAATTAATTTAAAAATAAGTCTGAATATGAGGTCACCCTTTTCTAATAGTCGGCCACTCCGGTCCCCACGATATTCAGAATTAGGATCATCTTCATTTTAAATGGATTGGAGAGTCTTCATTTTATAGTTTAAATTTAAAATATGTTAGAATGTGACATCACGATAACATGATAGAGACAATTTACTCAACAGTTGAGATTTTTTTTTTGAATATCAACTTGTTCTTTTAATTAGTTTTGGATGTGAGGGGAGGTGAACATTGAGTAAGAATTTACTCAACAGTAATAAATTCTCATTTTCATTTTCGGTGTTTACATAAAAAAAATACTCAAAACTATATTTATTTGTAAAAATTATAATTCCAAAATTATAATTTATAGATTTATAATTTCAAGACTATTAATCCTAGGATTAAATAGTCCGAATCACACGTTTGTTTTTTATAGGATTATTCATGCGGTAACTTAAAATAATTTCACCCCCACCCCCACCCCCACCCCCACCCCCACCCCCACCACTCAAAAAAATAAATACTCCCTCCATTCCTATATGTACGTCGTTTTAGAGTTTTTTTGTTATTCCTAATTATTTGTCGTTTGTGGTTATCTAGGAGAATTGATCACTATTTTTTTCAAATTGCCCCTTATTACTCCACCTAATTTTTTGATCCATATTTATCATTATCTTATACTATCTCTCTTTCTCTCAATAAAACTCTTTCATTATGAGATGAGTGAGGTGAAGGGTATTATAAACAATTGATAGTATAGTTAATGATTTTCAATCATTTCCTTAATTATTATGCACATGTCTAAAACGACCTATATTAAGGAACAGATGGAGTAATATTTACTGATTATGTATACAACCCCAACTTGCCCACCCCGCTCACCCCCAAAAATGATATTTATTTATTATGTATACACTCACCCCGTATAGCCCCTGGCCCTCACTCCCAAATTTTTTTTTAATAATTATGTATACACCCCCACTTGCCCACCCCCACCCTTACCCTTCCTAAATAAATAATATTCAGTAATTATATATACATCTCACCGCCCACCCTGCCCACCCCCTCTCCCCACCCTCTACCCAAAAAAAAAATATTTAGTATTTGTATTAATAAGTTTTAAGTTGCCAGTAATAATAACAGAAATTATAAGATATAATTGTCATTTTAGAAAAAGGTTGAGGTTAATTTTGTCTAGTAATTTTTAATTCTAAATAGTAAGGATTATAATACGAGATAAAACATGATATTAAATAATTTCACATCTTAAGCTATTTTATAATTCCAGGACTATTAATTGTCCAAAGCTTAAATTGAAAAACAAACAAGACATTTGATATTAATAATTATATCTCAAATATAATCCTTACGAATAAACATAAACTTAGAGAAATTCCTATATAAAAAAATCACTTATATTCCTCTTATTAAACATTCTATAGCACTAGTAACTACGACTTAAACTCAATTATTTCTGACCAATTGTTGTCTGTAGTCCAATAAAATCATATAAAACAACTCAAATATTAATAATAAACATAACGATAAATATCTCAAATAATACGTAAAAGTTATAATCCCTTCGAAATTAATTTATTCAAGGAAATTAATATTTTTATATAAAAAATTAATATTTTTAAATAATTTCTCTCACATAAATAATAAATAAATTTTATATTTATGCAAAAAAGACTCATATAAAAATATTATTTTAATATATAAAAATATCAGTTTCTGTTATCCGATACACCTAAAGCTGCCAGTGCCTTGAAAAAGAATAATAATACTAATATAAAAAACAGAATCTTGAAGCAATTTCCCCAATTTCAAGTGGGTCAAACTTGTAAATGTTCTCGAATTCTCTAGAGCTTAATCATTGTCCTTGTGCTAATTGGAAATATAATTATGCGTACTCATAACCAAATCACATAATCATACGAGGTTTTAGAATTGTGGATAATAATTAAAAAAATAATTATATAATATTAATTATTTATCATACTTATTTTATATATATTTTTTATTTGTAATATTTTCTCATAATTTTGAAAAGATTATGACTAATTCTCCTAAATTATATAAATCGTCAAATAATTTGAAAAAAATAAAATCATCTAAAACGTCGTATATTATGAGACGAAGAGAGTAATTCTCAGTCCTCTGTTCGGAAAAAGTAAAATGTCTTCATTTAAGAATTAGAAACAAAACTAACATCTCCTTTTACTTGACATGGGATATATTCCCTCTTTTTTGAAATTATAAGATTATTATTAATTTTATAAAAATTAATTTAAAATTAACTTGATTAATTTTAGTTTTAAAAATAATAAATCTTACAAATAGTAATACTTTTTAGGAAATTTATAATGTTTAAATTATATTAACATAAATTAAATGAATTCATATTAATTTTGAACTTGAAAATATTTAAAATTGACTTTTTAAAAAATTAATAATAATCTTATAAATTGAAATGGAGGGATTGTGTGATTTAGCACACTATCCGTTCTTGTTTAAGCAATTTTTCAGCTTCCTTTTTTGAACGAACTTTAAAAGGGGTTAAATAAATTGCAAGTATAATACTACGTATATCAATATATCAAGAGTAAAATAAAAATAAAAATTACAGTTATGATTTATTTCATTCGTTTCAAAATATAAAATTATTATTAATTTTATAAAGTTAATTTAAGATGCTAAAAAGTAAAAATTAATAAATCATTTAATGTTAGTAAATATAGTGATGAATATTAATTATTAACTATCTAAAAAATACTATTACTAATTATAAATTTTATTATTTATAATAAATTATGTTAATTGCGAATTTGAGAAATGTCTCAACTTAAATTTTGAAAAGTCAATATATATATATATATATATATATATCAAAATCACATGCGAAACTACCAATTTCCTATATATTAAAATTGACGCTAAGTAAAGAAATTTCCTATATATCAAGCTTGGTTGTTTGGTTTGTAACAATGCCCTTGGATAACTGATAAAAAAAAATAATATTAATTCCATTTGCTTCTTCTCTAAACACATACATGTTGAGTAAGAAGGAATTAGAATCATCAATCAGCCAATTATTTATTTATTGTCGGATTCATTCAAGGATAATTATATTCATATATCATTATTGGATTGGTACGTAATACATAAGTCTTACCGTTTGTTTGTGCACATTAATATATTATTATTAATAAAACAAAAGAAAAATAGGCATAAAAAACTTGAAAGAAAATAATATAATATATTAAAAAAAAAATCATCTATACACGTGGTAGCAAAACACGTGACAAAAATTGGGCCATAGAAGCCCAATACAGATTCAAACAGGCGTAGTAACGTTATGTATGTTTATATATCATGCATCATAAATTGAAACTCTTGCTTTCTTAGCTCGAATTAAATAATTTATTTAGTTCTTAAATATGACATCATCAAATCCAAATCCATGGATTGCTTGAATGCGTAAAGCAGTTTTCCTCTATGCATCCATTTCCGACTAATTACCTCTTAATTAATCCCCTAGTTCAAGGAAAAAATGGTTTAAATAAAACGAAAAATAATGTAATTCAAGTTATAAAAAGGTATAAATATAATGAGCCATGTAATATTATTTTATTTTAAAAATAATTAAAAACTACCTCTATCCCAAAATATATAATTATTATTGATTTTTTAAAATTAAATGATATAGATATTTAATTTCGACCCATTCCTGACCGGCTCATCATCGTTTATGGGTGTGTCGCCTATGACATTATTCTGGATAGAAAGTGTGTCGTCGTCTATAGGAAAATTTCATCGGCCTCATTTAATTTTCCTTGAGCGCGAAAGGTTGGCGCTAAATCAAAACATCATTTTTGACATACCACGAAACATATTAGTGACGGACTAGATGATATATGAACGATGTATGTAATTACTGACAACCTAATCGTCGAGAATGACCTTACACTACAAGAAAAAATCTTAAGATCGACGGAATTATTTTCGACAGAACTTTTGTCGTGATAATATTATTTTTGATGGAATATTCCATCGAATATAATTCTCTCTTAAATAGAATTATATCAACGAAATTCCGTCGGGGATAGGTACAATTCTTGGCGTCAAACTTTCCCGCTCGCGACAAGCATAAATTTGACCGATTTGGATATAATTTCGACGAAACTTCCGTCGAGAATAGTTAATTTTGAGAGATTTAATGTCGACAGAAGTCCTGTCGAAATTAATTAAAACCTAACTTATGTTCTGTTCCTCAGTCGCTTCCTTCATTTTTATCTCTCACTTCTATCTCATCTCTCGTGGAGCTCTCTATCTCTCTCTCAACAGTGCCTCCTCCTTTCCTTCTCCTGCTACTCCTCCTTTGACCGGCGCTGATGCCACCACCTCCTCCTCCTGCTACTCCTCCTCCAATTACCGATATTGGTACCACCACAGTGCCGCCACCACTGTCGCCGCGCGGTAACCATTATTTAGCATAGATTATCAAGAGATTTTTAAAGGTTAGTGATTATTTATTTAGTTAATTTAGTCCATGAAATTTGTTGTTCCCTAATTTAGTTCATTAAATTTTTCAATCTGCCCTAATTACTTATAAGTAATTACTCATCGGGATGATCTAATTATCAGTCATGATATATTTGTATGTGAAAACAAGTATCTGATAAACATATTATAACTGTATATAGGGCAAGCATTTTTCATTCAGAAGATATTACATTCCAAATGAAACTCTTGCAAAATTTACACACAAATCTCCAAGCATTCAAGAAACAAGTTCATTTAAAATCAAGTACAACCAATGATCAAGAGATTTCAACATCAGAATGTATTTTCCGACAAAATTATCCTATAATTTTAAAATACACCAAGTTTATATATATATATATATATATATATATATATATATATATATATATATATATGGTAATTGGTAATGAAAATATCAAACTAGTATATGGTAATTTTGGTAATGAAACCTACATATATAGGAGTAATTATTTGGAAAAAGTTGTTTTAGTAATGAGTTTATAGTTCCCAAATATAGGTGATCGATGACCAAAAATCAACATAATGGGTTTCGAACATACGAAAAATTAATAGGGGGAGGGGGAGGGGGAGGGGGAGGGGGAGCGGGGGGGGGGGGGGGGAAGAAGAAAAGTAATGTAGTTATACTGATCATATATATAGTTAATGTAGGAGCTGAAACTCTAACATATTAAGTACCTGCGACAGATCAATACAATTGACTGATTGAGAGTACAAATATCACAATCTATATGCACATATAAACAGATCAACGGCAGAGAAACAGATCAATGGCAGAGAAACGAAACACTACATTGCCCATTTGCATTTTCTCTCTCCTGTCTGGCTCATCCTGGGACCTCCAGCTATTCCCAAACAACTCTCTCTCTCCTCCCACCCCACCTTTATAACCCCCTCTTTTCCCTTCTTCACTCCCCATCTCTTCTTCATCACACTCTACTCTAGAGAGAAAAACACTTCGTGTATATATATATATATATATATATATATATATATATATATAGAGAGAGAGAGAGAGAGAGAGAGAAAGAGAGAAACATATAATTTTAGAGATAGAAAATGAGCAGCTGCAACGGGTGCCGAGTCCTAAACAGAGAATGCAGTGACTCATCCAACTGCATAATTCGCGATTCTGTCAGTTGGATCGAGAATCCCCAGGAGCAAGCCAACGCTCTTCTCTTCATCTCGAATTTCTTCGGGATCACCTTCCTCCTTTCCTTCCTGGCCTCTATCCCCTCCGCTCAACGATCTGGTAACACAATTATTATAATATGGTTTATTAGTTACTCCTAATTAATCAATTCTCATAATTAATTCACAACCTCATCTTCTTTTTTTAGGTGTGTTCCGCTCATTTCTTCTTGAAGCGGCCGGCCGTACGGTTAATCCGCTCACCGGCGTAATCGGACTGTACTTCACCGGAAAATGGCCGGTGTGTTTGTTGGCCGTCGACATGATTCTCAAGGGCGGAAAAGTACTTCCTCTCCATATAGTTCACGAACCGCAAGCCCTACCCTTCCTTCGACCAATGGCTAACAATCAGACTGCTCCTATTATGATAGGTTCCTCTAATCCAGCCGGAAACAGCATCGTTCCGACAGGTGACGGTGATGGAGAGGAGAAGGAAGTGCCCACGCTTTTGGATCTTTTTCAGTAGATAGTGTTAATTAATAATTAGATGTGTGATATGTTATTGGAGAATTAATCCGGTTAATAATAAATTAAAATTAACTTGAGTTGGTTTTTCGTTTAGGTTTAGAAATACTCCCGGTGACTAATGGTTGTTTTCCGGGAGGATTTGGATTTCATATATAATGAAAAGCTGTATTTTTTACTACAGTTGGTTTTAGTGACTCGGTTTCTTCTTGTCTGTATGCGTGGGATAATATTGTGACTTTATAATACTCACTCACTTTCTCTCTCTAACTTGTCCTCGTCCAAACATTGTCCTCGTCGTTGTTGAAAACATGCTTTTATATATATATATATATATATATATATATATATATATATAGGATATCTAGTCGTATATTTTAAAATTTTAATATCATAATAGTTGGTATTTTATCCATATATCTCACAAAAATGAGTATAATTATGGACTTTTAAAGTTGATTTTCGAAATTTGAAAATTAAAAAATGATGCGAATTAATTAATTTAATTTTGACAATATAATTATAAATATTATTTCTTCTGTTCCACAAAAATAAATTGTCCATTCCTTTTTAGCTAGTGAATTAATACTAAGTTTATATTTCAATTATAATGTTGGTCAAATAAATTAATTAGACATGAACAATTTGTTACATATACTGTTTTTAATATTTGTATATTAAAGACAATATTTATTTACAATTTGTATCTATCTATAAATGGCTTAATTTTTCCCCTTATTGTTCACATTATATATATCCTATTAAAAAAATAAAAAATTTGCCCCTCAGCTGAAAATTTCTGAGTCCACCGCCGCCAAACATTAAATATTGTAATTTATTTCGTTTTCATCTTTCTATTAAATTTAAAAGGGAACCAAACAAGCGTTAATTTTATTTTTTTAATCTGAGTTTTTTTTCTTCCTAAAACGTGAGTTAAAAATATACGAAAGGGTTGTATAACCATGCATAATATTTGTAGGTCCCGCACAAATATAAAAGATGTTATAAAAATATTAATATTTATTTGTGCAAATAGTAGTTTTCCCCAAAATTCCTACGTATTCTCTTCGCCATCAAAAGGATAATTGCATGTATAAATTTTTTTTTATCTTCAAAAGGACGGGCTAAGAATGAAATGTACGTATATATTTAGTAGGGTCCATTGGTATAAAAAATAAAAATATTTATTATTTTATTTAAATTTATGAGATCATTAAAGATAAATTTGATTTTTTTTACTATCTTTCTTTTATTTTTTTTAATATATATATGAGTGAGCAAGGATCAAGAGCATTCCTCCTTAAATAGCACTCTTTTATTAAAACTACGTCGTTTTAGAGTGACCGCGGGTGACATTTTTGTAAATAAAAAGAAAACAAGTGGGACCACTTTCTTTTAAATCACTCCAAAACGACGTAGTTTTAATAAAGTTGTGCTATTTAAGGAAAAATATTATTTAAGAGGAATAATCTTGATCCTTTCTCTCTCTCTATATATATAATAATCGAAAATTCTATTTCTTTTTATATTTTACTTTATTTTTTCCAAAAATTATATTTAACCCACAAGAAAAGATCAATAGGAAAATTTATTTCAATGAAGTAATTTCCTTTCAACTTGAACTTTTTACCCTCTAAGCATCTTTCTTATATAAGAACAATTCCTTGAATAATATTTTGTTAAAAGTCAAATTTTCTTTCACAATTTGATCTAGATCCTAATACGCACCTTGATCAGTAATATCATTCATAGAATCATAAATTAGGCTTTGTCGTTGAGATTTTAATTGCCACGTGACATTAATCCCATATGTTTATAAATTTGATTTGGTAACTATTATGCACCTTGATTCAACGTATTTTTTCTAACCTAAATTAGGGTTGTAATATTTTAATGGGTCAATTGTATATTCAACTCTGAAGTAATTTCCTCCCATCCCGATCCTCAAAATAACACAAACCTCCCACGCACCCTAGTGGAAATTCCGGCGAAAAAAGTTGTCGGAGTGATCACACGCTCCAGCCACATGAATATAAATACATTTAACCAAGTTTGACTGTATAAAAATATTTAAATTATTATTTAAATAAATAAATTACAGAATAAATTTAAAAGATATCTAACCTTTTCTTCTTCATTCTTTTATACCCAGAAACCAATTTTATTAATCAATGTTCTTATACCATCTCCACTAACTTCCACCATCATAATCACCGCCTAGACCAACACCAACAATGAATTATAATCCATTACTATAACTCATAAAGTAAATTCAAAAATCCAAAAATTCAAATTCGCAAATCCATTATCAAGTGTTAATCTAAAATTTATTAAAGATAAACATAATTTCAAAAATCTTTAATTCTGTTAATGGTAGTAAACCATATCTAGAAAATAATAAGAACACAAAAAGAAAGTGAGAAGATAAGAAGATTTCAAGGAAGAATTCTCATATCCAAATATGAAACCCACTCATTTTCTCTCTCTAAAACAAACCTCAAACCCACTTTACTCTCTCTATTTAAAACACAAATCTCAAACCTACTTCAGTTTTTCCCCATAAAAAAAATGAGTGGAGGAAGAAGAAACTAATCCATAAAAATGATCACCCACACCAATATTACCAAACAAAACTCAGCAACAACAGCTATGGTGGATGCTCCCATAGAGACTAGTATACATATAGAGGGAGCTAGTGATCACAAATTAATGGGGGAGTTACAGTTCTGGTTTGTGTATGCATTACAAGGAAGCCCTGAATAACAGAGGCGGAGCATCGTCGTCGGTTCTTGGTGGATGTGCAGGCCGACACTGGAGCCACCATATTCCACGTCAGAGCTACCTTTTCTCTGCTTATCTCAACCCCCTTACTGGATCTGAAATGAAAAGGAAGATGAGGGATAGAGAAAGTCTGGAGAGAGAAAATGCAATTGGGTTTAATTAAGTAGTATTTTTGTTTTATTATTTGGGTTTAGTTTATTATTTTGAGATAATTAGTTAGTTTATTTGTTTTGATTTGTTTGATGATTTTATTTTATCTGGGTTGAAAAACTAGTTTTAGTTAATTAGTCAATTAAATTAATTATTTTATTTAATTACGTTAGTGTATTTAATTGTGTCGATGATGATTATTATTTACTAACTCCCTTTTGTATGGATTTAAAACACTCTAATGTGATTCTCGCATGCATGCATGCCCTTCGCTATATCATGATATGCATATCATCCCTTCTTGTTAGTGGCCTCCTCTTATTAAGGAAAATTAAGATTAACTGTATATTGAAAAAAGTTTATTAATTCTCGTGAATTTTATTTACAAGTAATGATAGGTTAGATATGTAGGTACGTAGTTGCATTAAGTTATCCACATTCAAAAGTTTATTCTCCTGTAGTTTTATTTATTAATTATTCTCACTACATCTGTAAATTGTAGGTGGGAACTTAATTTAAGTTACCTTATTTTTTACAATAAAGGTTCATTAAGAATCTATAATTAGTCACTAAGACTTGGTACAATTTTGATCACAAAGATCAATGAAATCATGACTAAGAGGAGCTGCTAATTAATTAAGTTGTCTATGTAAAGCAACAGAATGTTTTTTTTCGCAATATAAACGCTTTCTTATTTATTTACCTGAGAAAATAGAATGGTGCCGCTTTGGCTAGAACTTTAAAGAAAATTTTTGGTCCATGGTTCTTGAAATCATGCTTCGTTTGAGAACCTAGAGAAAAAACTAGATCTAATGTTCTCATTATCATTCAACTTATTGGATATAATATACATTGCTGGTGGCGCTTTCTAAAAATTTAAATTTTTAGATGAGTTTGTTACTTAACATAGTATTAGAACTTTAGAGAGCTGATTAATTAATATGGTATTAGAGCTCTGAGTGTGCAAAGTCTTGAGTTCAAATATTTTCCCACTGCACATTGTCATTATAATTAATTTAATAGTGTGAATGCATTTTGGTTTGTGGTTAATTTGTCCCCTCTATAAAGTTGCATTTGAGGGGGAGTATTAGATATGATATACATTGTTATTGTCTCATTGTTATTTGATTTTGGTAAAATGTCACTTTAAAAATATATTGATCCGAAAGTCTAATCTAATTCCGAATTGGACTCTTTAACTAATTCACATTTAGGACTTCTATCCGAATCTATTTAGTACTCCCTCCCTCCATTCCTATATGTAGGTCGTTTTAGACTTTTTTTGTTATTCCTAATTATTTGTCGTTTGTGGTTATCTAGGAGAATTGATCACTATTTTTTCCAAATTGCCCCTTATTACTCCACCTAATTTTTTGATCCATATTTATTATTATCCTATACTACTCCTCTACTCTTAAGTATTTCTCTCATTCTCCCAATAAAACTCTTTCATTATGAGATAAATGAGATGAAGGGTATTATAGACAATTGATAGAAACAGTTACAGGAACCAAAGCATGAGAGACGACTCTGAGATACTTTGAAAAATCTCCTCAGCCACATGACTTTCTATACAACTAGCATACATGCTACAACCTCTAACTCCATCGTTGAAAGAGAAACGCAAATCTGTTTCTTGCTACAAACTCTAACTCCATTGTTGAAAGAGAAACGCAAATCTGTTTCTTGCTACACCATGTGATGAGACTACCATGTAGCAAGAATGCATATCTTGAGGTCGACTTACGCATCCCCTGGTTACCTCCACAACTGACATCGGAGTAACTAATCAATCGCAGACCCAATCTTCCATAGCCCAACATGTAGTCCAAAGTTCCCTTCAAATATAGCAAGAATTTCTCTCCAACGAGCAATCTTAGGGTTTGAGAGCAATCTTAGGGTTTGACTGATAACGACCGAGATAACAGACTGCATATGTTATATCAGGCCGAGTACACACAACTGTATACATTAGCTTTTCTATAGCACTGACACACGGGTAATGAGACATTTTCTTAATTTACTCTGGAGAATTAGGGAATTACTCGAGTCCAATAGCGTCCCCTTTAGCGATAAGAGTGTCTATGGATTTGTAGTTGTTCATTTGGAATTGTTTTAGAACCTTTTTAAGGGATATAATTGATGGATATTTATGGATATTACAATTTTTGATATATATCTCATAAATAAGATAATACATATACAAAATAAAAACAAACAAATAGAATAAAAAAATCAACCAGTCAAATCTATGAGTCAAGTTTAGGACCAACCAAAATTTTTTAGTTAATTCATACAATTTGTGTTGTTATAATAAGTATATATATAGATAGATTGATGATATAGATTTCTCTGTACATACCAATAGTAATAGTGGGGAGAGTTTTAAGTACGTAGAAACTGCTAAATTATAAAAATAAAAATAAAAATAAAATATGTTAATCGTATATCCTAAATACAAAAGCATGGAATCCATACTAAACTTTTAAGAGTTAAATTTCACCAACATAATTTTATAAAAAATAATTAAATTAACTTCCTTATACATGACAATTAGATGGGGAGTATGACTTTTTTAAGGCAACTAAGCTAGAGTAGAGCTATAAACAAATTAGCCTATCCACGGATCTAACCTATTCAACTAAACTCAATTTAAGCTCGTTAAACAGATTTAATTCCAATAAATTTTTTTATTCATTTAATTAAATGAATCAAACTCAAACACTGAGGTACACCGAACTTGTTTAATAATTAATGAAGACACCCAAAATATGCACTTAATTCCTAAAATTAATATAAAAAAAATTGAACTTGTTGGCTAAATTCCAAAATCTCACAATTTAGGGACCTGAGTTTGAATTTGAAGAACTTAAGATGATCAAAACATGAAAAACTGAACCAAACCAATCATTTAACTTTAAGGTGTAGTTTAAGATCTAAATAAAGTAATATACACTTGGGCTTTACAAATTAATTATTGACTTTAATTACTATCCAAGGAGGATCCAAAGAACTTCTTTGTTCTTTCAATCTTGGTGGTGAAGGCAAGTGAAAATCAAAATCATCAAAGATAAATGCATACATTTCTGTAGTATTAATTCTCATAACTTGTCAAAGTCATGGTTTATGCTATTGGGTCATGTGTAAAGATGATTGACTCGTCAAAAAAAAAAGATTTTACCTAAAAGTAACCTTTTAGGCATGCACATTGAGAGATCGCGGTCACGCATTTGATATGGCTAAGCCGCTTAGCTCCCAAGTGATATCATGCCCTAGATTTTACCTACTACGGTTAGTTTTTGATTTTATAATGTTTTGAATGATGACTAATTTAAATATATTAAATGTGTGCATGGTTCATGATTTGTTATAATATTATTAAATATGCATGAATTATGGTTTATAAATGTTTTATAATATTATAATTAATATGCATGGATTATGATTTATAATATTATATCTAATATGCATGGGTTATGGTTATTACATGGTTTGTAGTTCATTAAGGAAAATTTGAATTGGAGTTTATTAAGGAAGATTTTAGTTGGAGTTTATTAAGGAAGATTTGAGTTGGAGTTTATTAAGGAATGTTGGTATTTATAATTTTTAATGCTGTTATATATTATTAGATGGAATTATGTTATTAAATGTTTTTCCAGCTGGTCCAAATTTGCTTCATCTATTCTACAGAGTATTTCATGGGTACTAATTTTATTTAAGGATATTCTCTTGCTTAGTGGAGCCCACAATAGGTAGTGATATCATTGTATTCTATTTTAATAAGGAGTCTTATAGAAGCTGGGTCTTTATCTTTATCTCCTTTGTTCCTGTTTAAATCAGTTGATTGGGTATAAAGTCTCTCTCCTTTATTTCAACTCTTCAAAATCAATTAACTGGCACAGTTTATTTCTTATCTTTATGGTTATACAAATCTGCTGGAATCATGGATTTACTTTAACGGGACTGAGATTTCTTAGCTAACATCTTTTATAGTCGTTGCTTGTCTTGTTATATATACTCCTTCTCTTCGGCTGAACAAGACACATCTCTGAAATCAGCAATCAAGTTGACATACTATATCAGAGCTGTGACGCCCCCAAAATAGCTATACATCACCTATTCTGAGTCGTCAAATACATGGTACAAAATACAAATAAAACTTAATTATACAACTGTCGTGTAAAATACGACAAAACATAAGCTGTGAGTTTTAATACAACACTTTCTTCTAAACAGTATTCAAACTCAAAATAAGTCTTCAATACATTTATTTTCACACTATTTCATAGAATAATGAGGACTACTAATGCTATCATCTGAATCGTTACTCCGTTCCCCGACTAGTCCCCGCTACGTTCTCATTTCCAAAAGAGAACATTGAAAACAAAAGGGTGAGCTCAACTAGCCCAGTAAGAAATATTATGACTAAGATAATGCATAATAAATTATCGTTAGCCTTCAACAGTGTTAAACTGATAAAATTTAACACACATCAAGTTTAACTGCAGCGGAACAAGCTATCCATTAAAAGAGTAAAGTAGAGAATAAAATCTACTATCTTTTATGATTTAAAAAGTTTTTCATTACTTTTATCGCTGAGACTCAGCTTAATAAATAATCCACATCATCCCTGCACTATGGCCAAGGATATTCATTAGTGTCACTGTAACACCCCAGTCCCACATCGAAAGATAGGGGAAAAATTTGTCTGTATATAAGGAAATAAGTTACTACCAATAGTACCTTCAAGTCATGACCTTTTGAGAGCCTGTGGTGGGCTAGGATGACCCAAGAAGATACTATTGGGCCAGTAGTTTGAGGCCTTATTTTGATGGATTTGATTCGATTTGGACTTGGGATTTGACCTAAGATTTATTCCGGACTCGGGATTTGACCCGGGTTGTTTCATATGGTATCAGAGCCGACTCTCGAAAGCTCGGGTCGGGTCATCCGATCGGGTTGCCGGAGGTGAGGACACGAAGGCTGGTGGTATTATCCCACAATGGAGAGATGGAGGTCCAGAGGTGGGGACACGAAACCAGCCGGTATTATCCCACAATGGCTAGATAGGCAAAGATCTTTGGGCCGTGTGTGCGATCGATTCTGACGGGGACGTCAGAAATTTAAGTGGGGGAGTTTGTAACACCCCAGTCCCACATCGAAAGATAGGAGAAAAATTTGTCTGTATATAAGGAAATAAGTTACTACCAATAGTACCTTCAAGTCATGACCTTTTGGGAGCCTGTGGTGGGCTAGGATGACCCAAGAAGATACTATTGGGCCAGTAGTTTGAGGCCTTATTTTGATGAATTTGATTCGATTTGGACTTGGGATTTGACCTAAGATTTGTTCCGGACTCGAGATTTGACCCGGGTTATTTCAGTCACGACCACAAATTATCCATGCACTACGGGCCAATGATATTTGTGTATTCAGCAATGGTCATGATCATGCCAACAACTGTCCATCAATGCACTACGGGCCAATGAGGACTTTTATCACATCATTTGTAACATTACGGTCATGATTACACTGAATAATCCCTGGTTATAAAAGTCCATCAATGCACTACATGTCACAGATGACTTTCAACAAAATATAAACATGAGGATGATGACAATGATATAAGAATTCAATAAAACAAGTTTAAGAATTAATTTAACCAGGAACCAACAACGTCTAAATTGTCAATATGATACTGCTTTGTAGAGTACAATTTAAGAATGCTCAGAAGAATATTTCTATGAAAAGATACTGGATGAAGCGCAAATATCAAAGATATTCCACTAATTTTATGGAGTATAAAAGCTAAAACTTTAACCAACTGAGTATAATAAAGAATGGAATAACAAAAGAATTCACCAAGCATGCGATAGACCGCACAAACAGGTTATTCCAACAGAAAAATAAATAATGGAACCAGGTCATGCGTAAACGCACCGACAGGATATTCCGACATAATAATAACTAATGGAACCATGTCCGGCGTAAACGCACAGACAGGATATTCCGGCAGAATAATAAATAATCGAACTAGGTCCGGCGTAAACGCACAGATAGGATATTTCGACAGAAAAATAAATAATGGAACCAGGTCCAGCGTAAACGCACAGACAGGATATTCCTACAGAACAATAAAAAACGGAATATTAGAAGAATTTCAGCATGTATGCGGTAATTCGCATGAACAAGTTATTTCAACAGAATAATAAGGAATGGAATAACAGAAGTTCTCTTCATGAATACGAAAGAAATAATACCCCTTACCGTAAAAGAAGAGTATTTCGACTGGTAGGGCGAGGATATTCTTGAAGAAAACTTGCACCACGCTCAAAGTTTCTTAAAACTCTAAAGAAATACGCTCAAGATTATAGAAGAATTCTCTGAACTTCTAGTGTGATTTTCAATTCTAACTAAGCATCCTATTTATAGAAAAATAGAAAGGATACTATGCTGCACTATGCAATAAAATATAATATATTCTATTTATAATCAAATAAAACAAAACTTTATAAAAAGTATTCTGTTTTATATAAAAAGTTTTTACTATACAAACACTATGCAGACACTATGCAAATACTATGCATAATAAAATACAATATATTCTATTTAAAATCTAATAAAACAAATAACTTTATAAAAGTATTCTGTTTTATATAAAAAGATTTTACTATGCAAAATACTATGCATAATAGAATATAATATATTCTATTTATAGTCTAATAAAATAGATAACTTTATAAAAGTATTCTGTTTTATATAAAAAGCTTTTCTATTTTATTACATTAATAATGCTAATAAAACAAAATTTATATAATATATATATATATATATATATATATATATATATATATATAACCTCCGTGATTTCATAAAAAGACACCTCAACATAATTAACAACATTTATCATCATTATTATAATTCACAATATTAATCGACCAGGTCGCTCCCAGGAAAGAGGGGGCATTCCAATAAAGATTTCTCTCTATTGACGCGCAATTAGGTGACCAAACCTCTCCTTGACAGAACTTCTAGATATCGTTAATATTGTAAATAATAATATTAATAACTTTGTCGTCTCAATTATTGATTATAAAATATTGACAATAATTGAATCAAATAACGTGAGATACTATGTAGCAATTACTGTAACAATAATTGAACAAAATTGAGTGACTTCTTATGTAAGCATCAATAATCAATACCGTGTGCTACTATGCCACCACGCGTATTACTGTACTTTTAACACCGGGTGTTTCAACAGTTAACGGTAAAACTTCCGCCGTTATTTTTATAAAGTATTTTTGTCGTTTTCTTAATCTGACAATAATTCCGTTGTGGGGTCCACCAATGATTGTGCCGTCGTATGAATATTCCATGACCAATCGAATATTATACAACAACTTGCGTACTTTGCAAAATTTATAAATATTACCCACAAGAGTTTGAATAGTCCTCTCCAACTGCCCGTCCGTTTGAGGATGATATGCCGAACTAAACCGTAAATCCGTGCCCATAGCTTTCTGCAAACTAACCCAAAATCGTGAAGTGAATCTTGGGTCTCGATCAGAAACTATGGATACTGGCATACCATGCAATTTTATAATCTCGTTTATGTACATACGAACAAGACGTTCAAGTGTATAAGTTTCTCGTATAGGTAAGAAATGAGCCGACTTGGTCAATCTATCAACAATGACCCAAATCGTATTTATGCCTTGAGAAGCCTTAGGAAGACCGATAACGAAATCCATGGTAATGTGCTCCCACTTCCATTCTGAAATTTCAAGTGGTTGTAATGGACCTTTTGGTACTTGATGCTCTGCCTTGACTCGTTGACACGTTAGACACCTTGAGATAAACATCGCTATCTCTCTCTTCATATTGCCCCACCAAAATGTATGTCGAAGATCATGATATATTTTGGTACTCCCAGAATAGATTGCAAACGGTGTGTTGTGCGCCTCCATCATGATGTTATACTTTAAATCAAGGTCGTTAGGAATACAAAGTCTGGAGTTGACTCGAAGTATTCCTTCCTCATCGATTTTTTGCTTCCGGCATAGCACCTTCTTGTACTTTCTTCCTCATAAGCATCAGCTCCAGGTCTGTAGCTTGAGCAGCTTTAACTTTATCAATTAAAGTCTGTTCTACTTGTATATTCGCCAACATCACATGGGCCCCAGAGTCTTTAACTTTATCTCTATCCTTTGCAAGTCACACAAAATGGGCCTTTGCGTTGACAATATCGCACTCGTACCCGCATATGATCTTCTACTCAATGCGTCAGCTACCACGTTCGCTTTTCCAGGATGGTATTGGAGGGTATGATCATAATCTTTCAACAGTTCAAGCCAACGTCGTTGCCGCGTGTTAAGTTCCTTTTGGGTGAAGAAATATTTGAGGCTTTTATGATCCGTAAAGATCTCCACTTTCTCCCCATACAAGTCATGCCTCAAAATCTTTAATGCAAAAACGACTGCTGCCAACTCTAGATCATGAGTAGGATAATTTCTCTCATATTCTTTGAGTTGTCGAGAGGCATAGGCTATAACTTTTCCATGTTGCATGAGAACACATCTTAACCCTTTGCCCGAAGCATCACTGTAGATGACAAATCCCTCCGAGCCTGATGGTATGGTCAGAACAGGTGCTGAAATGAGTCTTCTCTTGAGTTCTTGAAAACTATTCTCACATTCCTTGCTCCAACCGAATTTTGTATCTTTCCGAGTTAGCTGAGTTAGTGGAGTAACGATTCGAGAAAATCCTTCCACGAATCTCCGGTAATAACCAGCTAAGCCGAGAAAGCTACGTACTTCGGTCACTGATTTGGGTTGCTCCAAGCTTTGAATAGCTTCAATCTTTGCCGGGTCAACAGATATTCCATGACTTGATACCACGTGCCCAAGGAATGCTACTTCTTCAAGCCAGAACTTGCATTTCTTCAACTTGGCATAAAGCTTGTTTTCACGAAGCTTTTGGAGTATCAGCCTCAAGTGTTGCTCATGATGTTCACGACTTTTGGAATATATGAGGATGTCATCAATAAAGACGACCAAAAAGTGATCCAAATATTCCTTGAATACTCGGTTTATCATATCCATGAAGGCAGCAGGAGCATTAGTCAATCCAAAAGACATAATTAAGAATTCATAATCCCCGTACCGAGTTCTGAAGGCAGTCTTTGGAATATCCTCAGTTCTAACCTTCAGCTGATGATATCCAGAACGAAGATCGATCTTTGAAAAAAATTGTGCTCCTTGCAACTGGTCAAACAAGTCATCAATGCGAGGCAACGGGTACTTATTTTTGATGGTGACATGATTCAACTCCCGATAATCAATACAAAGTCGCATACTTCCATCTTTCTTCTTCATAAATAGAACAGGAGCACCCCAAGGAGAAGTACTAGGTCGAATGAAACCGATGTCTAACAATTCCTACAATTGGGTCTTTAACTCCTAAAGTTCAATAGGAGCCATCCGATATGGGACTTTGGAAATGGGTTTTGTACCGGGTTCAAGGTCGATACAAAATTCAATTTCACCCTCTGGGGGCAGGCCAGGAAGTTCTTCAGGGAATACGTCAGAAAATTTATTAACAATAGAAATATCATTCAAAACTGACGTATTTTTGTTTAGATCTGTGACATGAGCTAAGAAAGCTTGACATCCATTTTTCAATAAACGAATAGCTTTATGGCTTGAGATGACCGTGATTGATTTTAATGGTTTGGTCGCTTGAATTCGCATAATAGGTTGATTAGGAATATGAAAGCTAACAACCTTACGAAAACAATCAATTTTAGCATGATGAGTAGTTAACCAATCAATCCCTAGAATCACATCAAATGCAGGTATTTTCAATGAAATAAGATCGACAGGTAATGTGAGGGTACCGATGTGAACCAAACAAGACTTATAAACAGTGGATGTAATGAAGGTTTCTCCCAATGGAGTTTCCACAGATAAGTCAAAGTCTAATTTCTCCGGAGTCAAATTTAATCGTTGAGCACAAGTAGGAGAAATAAAAGAATGGGTAAAACTGGTAACAAATAAGGTATAGACTTCGCTAGAGTTTATGATAATTGATAAGCTTACCCGTGATGATCTCGCTCGGGTTCCTTGCTTTCTAGGAGGTCACAACAAACGCTCTCCCTTGAACTACTGGTTTTGACTTGTCTAGGACGGTATTTTGTGTCACCGTTCCAACTGGACTTGTCTTCGGTGTACGACAAAATCTGGCTAGGTCACCTTCTCTTCCACAATTATAACACGCTTTGGATGGCATCGTGCAGTTTGGACTGATATGTCCCTCCCCTCTGCATTTGAAGCATATGATAGGTGGTCGTTCTCTTTCTTTAACAACGGGTGTTGGTGCTGACGTCTTTCCATCATTGTTGAATCTCCTTTTCTTGAATTGTCCACTTTTATTGCCTTGGCCATGATTACCACAAAAGTGGTTACCATTTCTGGCATGTTGATTCCCTCCACGTTTGTTGTCACCGCTTCGATGACTGTTACCACTAGTATTTTCATTCTGTCGGCTGCTTTCTCTTGGTTATGTTGACTCGTTATCGCGCTCTAATAACTGAGTCCTATTTACAACATCTGAATACAAACACAGTTTATGAGAAATAAGATATTGACGTATCTCCGGTTTCAAACCTCTTAAAAATATTCGCGTCATTCTCTCCTCATTATCAACCAAGTGGGACGCAAACCGGGACAACTCGGCAAACTTAGCTTCGTACTGCGACACGGTCATATTATTCTGCTCCAACTTGATGAACTCTACCTCCTTCATGTGACGAATACTTTCGGAAAAGTACTTGTCATTGAACAGTTCTTAAAACTTCTCCCAAGACATCTTCAATGCGGCAGGTTAAGTACGCTTTACCGAATCCCACCAGTAATATGCCTCTCCTCGCAACATAAAGGTGGCAAAGGGAACCTTTTACTCCTCGGCGCATCCCAAGACATCAAATATCTTGGTGATCTGCTTGATCCACATTTTCGCCTTAAGTGGTTTTGGCTCTCCAATAAACTCCGGTGGTCCCAGCTCCTTGAACTGCTTAGCGGTGACCGTCCGAGAGTTTCCAATGTTTCCACCTATATTTTGGATAGGAGCCGCTCTCACCTGATGTTGCATGAATTGCATAAACTCTCTTAACATTCCATCATTTGGTCAGTGTTGTTGTTTGTATGAGGATTGTCGTCTTCCTGATGCACATTATCCTGATTATTGATATGTGGAACCTCAACGGTCTCATGTGCTCTATTGTTATTCTCAACATTCTCGGATGTTATTTTCAGATACTACCACAAAACAAAGGTTAATTGACATGTAACATAATATCCCTATACTCTGACCGACCAATTAAATAGCAAATAAACTTAGGTAGGTCATACTAGCGAAGGAATTTCACGTCTCTCCCCTCCTAGTTCTAGTCTCACATCTTAGCCAGGGATCATATCCCTAAGCTTTGATACCAACTGTGACGCCCCCAAAATAGCTATACATCACCTATTCTGAGTCGTCAAATACATGGTACAAAATACAAATAAAACTTAATTATACAACTGTCGTGTAAAATACGACAAAACATAAGTTGTGAGTTTTAATACAACACTTCCTTCTAAACAATATTCAAACTCAAAATAAGTCCTCAATACATTTATTTTTACACTATTTCATAGATTAGTGAGGACTACTAATGCTATCATCTGAACCGTCACTCTGTTTCCCGACTAGTCCCCGCTACGTTCTCATTTCCTAAAGAGAACAATGAAAGCAAAAGGGTCAGCTCAACTAGCCCAGTAAGAAATAATATGACTAAGATAATGCAGAATAAATTATCGTTAGCCTTCAACAGTGTTAAACTGATAAAATATAACAAACATCAAGTTTAACTACAGCGAAACAAGCTATCCATTAAAAGAGTCAAGTAGAGAATAAAATCTACTATCTTTTATGATTTAAAAAGTTTTTCATTACTTTTATCGCTGAGACTCAGCTTAATAAATAATCCACATCATCCCTGCACTACGGCCAAGGATATTCATTAGTATCACGACCACAAATTATTCATGCACTACGGGCCAAGGATATTTGTGTATTCATCAATGGTCATGATCATGCCAACAACTGTCCATCAATGCACTACGGGCCAATGAGGACTTTTACCACATCATTTGTAACATTACGGTCATGATTACACCGAATAATCCCTGGGTATAATCATACCAAGTCCATCTATGCACTACATGCCATAGATGACTTTCAACAAAATATAAACATGAGGATGATGACAATGATATAAGAATTCAATAAAACAAGTTTAAGAATTAATTTAACCAAGAACCAACAACGTCCAAATTGTCAACATGATACTGCTTTGTAGAGTATAATTTAAGAATGCTCAAAAGATTATTTTCATGAAAAGATACCGGATGAAGCGAAAATATATAAGATATTCCACTAATTTCATGGAGTATAAAAGCCAAAACTTTAACCAAGTGAGTATAATAAAGAATGGAATAACAAAAGAATTCACCAAGCATGCGATAGACCGCACAGACATGTTATTCCAACAGAAAAATAAATAATGGAACCAGATCATGCGTAAACGCACCAACAGGATATTCCGACAGAATAATAACTAATGGAACCATGTCCGGCGTAAACGCACAGACAGGATATTCCGACAGAATAATAAATAATAGAACCAGGTCCAGCGTAAAATAAATAATGGAACCAGGTCTGGCGTAAACGTACAGACAGGATATTTCGACAGAATAATAAAGAACGGAATATTAGAAGAATTTCACCATGTATGCGGTACTTCGCATGAACAGGTTATTTCAACAGAATAATAAGGAATGGAATAACAAAAGTTCTCTTTATGAATACGAAAGAAATAATACCCCTTACCGTAAAAGAAGAGTATTCCGACTGGTAGGGCGAGGATATTCTTGAAGAAAACTTGCACTACGCTCAAAGTTTCTTAAAACTATAAAGAAATACGCTCAAGATTATAGAAGAATTCTCTGAACTTCTGGTGTGGTTTTCAATTCTAACTAAGCATCCTATTTATAGGAAAATAGAAAGGATACTATGCTGCACTATGCAATAAAATATAATATATTCTATTTATAATCAAATAAAACAAAACTTTATAAAAAATATTATGTTTTATATAAAAAGTTTTTACTATGCAAACACTATGCATAATAAAATACAATATATTCTATTTAAAATCTAATAAAATAAATAACTTTATAAAAATATTCTGTTTTATATAAAAAGATTTTACTATGCAAAATATTATGCATAATAGAATATAATATATTCTATTTATAATTTAATAAAACAGATAACTTTATAAAAGTATTCTGTTTTATATAAAAAGTTTTTCTGTTTTATTACATTAATAATACTAATAAAACAAAATTTATATATATATATATATATATATATATATATATAAACCTCCGTGACTTCATAAAAAGACACCTCAACATAATTAACAATATTTATCATCATTATTATAATTCACAATATTAATCGACCAGGTCGTTCCCAAGAAAGAGGGGACTTTCCAATAAGGATTTCTCCCTATTGGTGCGCAATTAGGTGACCAAACCTTTCCTTGACAGAACTTCTAGACATCGTTAATATTACAAATAATAATATTAATAACTTTGTCGTCTCAATTATTGATTATAAAATATTGACAATAATTGAATCAAATAACGTGATATACTATGCAGCAATTACTGTAACAATAATTGAACAAAACTAAGTGACTTCTTGCGTAAGCATCAAAAATTAATACTGTGTGCTACTATGTCACCACGCGTATTACTGTACTTTTAACACCAGGTGTTTCAACTGTTAACGGTAAAACTTTCGCCGTTATTTTTTTAAAATATTTTTGTCGTTTTCTTAATCCGACAATAATTCCGTTGTGAAATCCACCAATGATTGTGCCGTCGTACGAATATTCCCTGACCAATCGAATATTATACAACAACTTGCGTACTTTACAAAATTTATAAATATTACCCACAACTATAACATTATATCAAATTCATTCCATAATATTTAAAAATGATATTTATAGAAAACTCATCTTTATTAAAAAAAAATTGGGGTCTTACAAGAGCACTTCATTTACTTTATTCCAGCCAATTATTGTAATCTGTTATATTCTTTTGTGCTGGAAATTTGTTTTTACTTTCCAAACTCATTCATTGTAAACCAAAGTATTCAAGCATAGTGTTGGCTTGAGGTTTTCTGTTTGTCTGTTCAAAGAAGGCTTTAAAGGTCTCAGAGGTGAGAAGAGGTATAGAGGTGTACAAGTTACAGAGGTGCAAAACGGGGGCATAGGTGTCCAACATCAGATTTGAGGCTTCTTTGTAACAGGGAGTAATTTTTGTATTAAGGTTTAAATAGTAATAAAAAGAGTCTCCAAACCTAGTTGGGATTGGACGTGGATTACGCCACTAGGTAGAGGATAGGGGTTGAACCACGTAAAAAATCTTGGTGTGATTTTTACTTCTGTTTATCTCTTTAACTGCTATTCACGTTCTGCACATTTTTGTTCATTACGCTCATCCAGACACTAAAGCAGACAGGTCTAGCTGTCTGATAATAATAAACGAAGAACAGACACTAAAGCAGACAGGTGTAGCTGTTTGAATTAAACCTGTAGCAGAAAATTTCAAAAAGTTTTCACCGTTTATCGCTTTTAGCTTAAACACCTATTAACCCCCCCCCCCGCTCTAGGTGTGCATATTTACTGAATTACATTTGATATCAGAGCAAAGCTCTACTAATATAGATCGTTGCAGGTCGTAGGGAAAGATCCTATGGCACACCTAAACTTTCAAGAAGGTCAGTCCACAAGTAGGCCACCGCTGTTGCTCGGAAGTGAGAACTTCAACTTTTGAAAGTTCAGGATGAAGATCTATCTGAACCGAGACCCATGAGAATGGTGGGTAGTCGAAAATGGACCAGTCATTCCGCGACATGATGATGGAAAGACAAAGAATTTCATGGAAATGGACTCAAATGAATTGTATATGGTATCTTATGATTCCAAGGCCATGAATACACTGTTAAGTGGCATGGTTCAGTCGGAGATAGATAAGGTCTCTTCTTATACTACGGCTAAGAAAATTTGGGACACAGTCATCATGAGCCACGAAGGTACTACTAAAGTGAAGGAGGTCAAGCTAAGCATGCTAATGCACGAGTACGAACTATTCAAATTGGAGAAAAATGAATCAATTAGAGATGCCCAAGCAAGATTCCTCACTCTATTGAATTCTCTAAGCATGCTCAGACGAAAGATTGATCAAAAGGAAATCAACCGAAAGCTTCTTAGAGTCATGCCAAAGCGATTCGCACCAAACGTCACTACACTTCAAGATTCAGTCACAATCAGCACAATGGAAACTCTTACCTTATTTGGAGAACTTGAAGAGTTTGAAAACCAACTAAAATTGTATGATGAAGAAGATGAGGCACCTAAGAAGACGACCTTGGTTATACAAGCTGAAAGCTACATAGAAGGCAATGAAGAAGATTCTGATAAAAAAATAGCTTTAATGACCAGAAAATTGAGGGAGCTGATCCGAAAGAAGAATAGATCAAAAGTTCCAACAAAAGCTTTCAACAACAATAAAGATTTCAAGCAAAAGTCACAAGAGGAAACATGTTTAGAATGTGGAAGGCCTGGACACTTCAAAAGAGATTGCTTCCAACTAAAAAGAAAGAACAAAGCAAATGGTTCAAAAGGGAAGGCTCTAATGACATGGAGTGATGATGAACCTGATCATGAAGATCAAGAAGAAGAAACTGCTCAGTTGTGCTTCACTGGAATACACAATGAGGAAACATCTGAGGTAAGTCCTGAACTTGGAGAAATTACTATTTCTGACTAGTTTTAAAAAATGAAAACCTTCGTATGAAAGAGAAAAATGCTCACTTAAAAAGTTGGATAAATGACTTAATGAAGGAAGTAGAAACTTTAATTGAGGAAAAACAAGAAATAGTTAAAGATTGCACATCATGTGAAGTATCTCAGTTGAATGCTAAAATTGGATATTTAGATAATTATAATAAAATTTTATATAATCGTGCAAACAAATTAAATGAAGAAAATAATAGCCTTAAAAAGGAAAATGATGATTTAAAAGAAAGTTTGAAAATGAGAGATACTTGTATAGATGCTTTTAATGATGGAAAAATAATAAACATGCAAAATAACAATGAGAAAGAAATAATATCTTTGAAAAAGGATCTTGCAAAATTTGTTCAAGGAGAAGAGAATTTAAATATAATGTTGGGTGCTCAAAGGTCAAGCTTAAATAAACAAAGAATTGGATATAATCCTGTTAAAAACATAAAAAGCGCTACTAATAAAATTAGAGTAAGAAATAATAAACCAAGGAACAAGCCTCTTTATTGCTCACCTTATGTTACTTGCAGAAAATGTGGTTTAAAAGGACATTTTGATACTAATTGTAATAAAATAAAAATAAAACAAGTTTAGGTAAAGAAAGGAGATTTAATTGCTACTAACAATATTGGACCCAAACAGATTTGGGTACCTAAACGATGAGCTACTTCTTTGTTTTGTAGATATGCTTAAAAGCTAAAGTACCATCACATAAATGGGTACTTGACAGTGGATGTTCTAGACACATGACGGGTGATAGAACTAAATTTACCTCACTTGTTGCAAAGAAAGGATGCACGATTACTTTTGGAGATGACACCACATGCCAAATCATCGGTAAAGGTAAAATTGGTAATGGTAAGGTTTACATCGATAATGTCCATCATGTTGAAGGGTTAAAATATAATTTAATTAGTGTAAGTCAACTAATGGATAGTGGTCATAAAGTAATTTTTTAAAAAGATAAATGTGCTCTTATTCATGCCTCTCATAATTTTCCTTTAGTAGTTAACAGAGAAGGTAATATATACACTATAAATTTTGAAAAACAAAATGAGGATATTTGTTTAGCTGCTGTTCAAGATCAAATTATTCTATGGCATAGAAGGTTAGGGCATGTGCATATGGAATTGATTAACAAGTTAGTTACAAAGAACCTTGTTAAAGGTTTACCAAAGTTAAAATATGAGAAGACACGTATTTGTAATGCATGTCAGTTGGGTAAACAAGCAAGAAATTCTTTTACAAGCAAAAATCAGGTATCAACTTCTTTACCTCTTCAATTATTGCATCTTGATTTATTTGGACCCGAGAGATATGCTAGCCTAGGAAATAATCATTATGCTTTTGTTATTGTTGATGATTTTTCAAGATTTATATGTGTTTTATTTTTGAAAACTAAAGATCAAGCTTTTGCAGAATTTGAAAAGCTTATAAAGAATGTTGAAACAAAACATAACCTCAAGCTAATTGGTATAAGGAGTGATCACGGTGGAGAATTTGAAAAAGACTTTATACCATATTGCAGTGAGAAAGGTGTTACACATGAGTTTTCTGCACTAAGGACACCTCAACAAAATGGTGTGGTGGAACGCAAAAATCGTACTCTCCAAGAAACTGCAAGAACTTTACTTCATGAAACTAAGCTGCCTAAAAGATTTTGGGCAGAGGCTGTAAGTACTGCTTGTTACATTTTAAATAGAGTACTAATTAGACCCATCCTATTGAAAACACCATATGAGTTACTAAATAAAAGGATTCCAAATATTAACTATTTTAAAGTATTTGGTGCTAAATGTTTCATTCTAAATACTAATGGTAATCTTAGAAAATTTGATGCTAAATCAACCGAATCTATTTTTCTTGGCTATTCAATGCGTAGTAAAGCTTATAGGGTTTATAATCTTGATAAATTTAAAGTTGAAGAATCTGTGCATGTAGTATTTGATGAATTTAACCATGACCTATCAAAAGAAGAAAATGAAGTTTATGCAGGTAAAGACAATCTGTTTAGTGGAAAACAGACAGCTCAATCCGGACAGCCTGAGCCGTCTGCATTAGAAGGAAAATCAGATGAACGTGGAAAGCAAACAAATAAAATTAGACAACCTGAGTCATCTGTTTTAGTTGAAAATGCAGACATGCAGACGCCTAATGTCAGACAGCTCAACCCGTCTGTATTAGAAGAAAAGTCTGATGATCAGTTTGATGTAGAGATTGACATTTTCGAACCTGAACCTGAAGAGCAAATGACTGCAGCAAGGCTTCCTATATCATCTAGAGCAGTGAGAAATCATCCACCAAATCTAATCATTGGAGATCCCAACACATGGATGAATACAATAAGAAAAGCAAGGAATTATTGTGCATTTTCAGCTTTTCTTTCTCAAATAGAACCAAAGAATGCCAAGGAAGCAATTCAAGATGAAAATTGATTTATTGCCATGCAGGAAGAATTAAACCAATTCGAAAGGTGTCAGGTATGGGATCTTGTTAAACCTCCTAAAGATGTTTCTATAATTGGTACAAAATAGATTTTCAAAAATAAACTTGATGAAAATGGCATAATCACTAGAAATAAGCCTAGATTGGTAGCTCAAGGCTATAATCAACAAGAAGGTACAGATTATGAAGAAACTTTTGCCCCTGTTGCAAGGTTGGAAGCCATACGAATTTTGTTAGCCTATGCATGTTTTAGACAATTTAAATTATATCAAATGGATGTGAAAAGTGCTTTTTTAAATGGCTATTTAAATGAGGAAGTGTATGTCAAGCAACCACCGGGATTTGAACATGAAAAATATCCACATCATGTGTTTAAATTGAAAAAGGCTTTGTATGGATTACAGGCTCCAAGAGCCTGGTATGAAAGATTAAGCAAGTTTTTATTAGACAATGGTTTTAATCGTGGTAAAATTGATTATACTCTTTTTGTTAAAACAAAAAATAAAGATTTATTAATTGTTCAAATTTATGTGGATGATATAATTTTTGGAGCTATTACTAACTCTTTGTGTGAGTGATTTTCCCAATGTATGCATAATGAGTTTGATATGAGCCTTATGGGGGAATTAAATTATTTCTTGGGGCTTCAAATCAAACAATCCAATGAAAGAATTCATATTCACCAATCAAAGTATGTAAAGGAGCTATTGAAGAGATTTGGCTTTGAAAATACCAAACCAAAGTCAACACCAATGAGCACTACTGTCAAGCTTACTGCAGATGCGACAGGTAAAGATGTTGAAGTAACAACGTATCAAGGTATGATTGGTTGTTTACTTTATTTAACTGCATTAAGGCCAAGTATTATGTATAGTGTATGCTTATGTGCTAGATTTCAAGCTCAACCAAAATAATCTCACCTTAAAGCAGTAAAAAGAATTTTTAAATATTTATCTGGCACAATTAATTTAGGCTTATACTATCTTGTATCTCCAAGTTTTGAACTAATTGGATACTCAGATGCAGATTATGCAGGGTGCCAAGTTGATAGAAAAAGCACAAGTGGTGCTTGTGAATTTTTAGGCCAAAGCCTTGTAGCTTGGCACAGCAAGAAACAAACATTTGTTGCCTTGTCTACTACGGAAGGTGAATATTTGGCGGCAAGTAGTTGTTGTTCACAAATTCTGTGGATGATGCAAACGTTACATGATTTTAATGTTATTTGTGAAAATGTGCCTATTATGTGTGACAATACTAGTGCTATTGATATTTCTAAAAAACCTGTGCTTCATTCTCGTACTAAGCATATTGAAGTGAGACATCATTTTTTAAAAGATAATGTTGCTAAAGGATTAATTAAGTTAGTATTTGTCCCTACTGAACATCAATTGGCTGACATTTTTACAAAACCTTTAAGTGAGGAACGTTTTTGTACTTTGCGAAGAGAACTTGGAATGTCTGTCTGTGCTTAATTACAACACATAACTACTTCATTCCTTTTTGATAATGCCAAAGGGGGAGAAGTTTGGGATAAGGATAAGAAGAATATATGTGACAAATGTGTGTTGATATGTGTTTATGATGCTATGTGTTGATATGTGTTTATGATGCTATGATTTGTTGGTTATTGATTATTGATCCTATTCGCATAAATTTTAGGGGGAGCATGTTGATTAAAGTGGTACATAAATTGTCATCATCAAAAAGTGAGAGAATGTTAGTTTTTGATTTTATAATGTTTTGAATGATGACTAATTTAAGTATATTAAACGTGCGCATGGTTCATGGTTTGTTATAATAGTATTAAATATGCATGAATTATGGTTTATAAATATTTTATAATATTATAATTAATATGCATAGATTATGGTTTATAATATTATATCTAATATACATGGGTTATGGTTATTATATGGTTTGTAGTTTATTAAGAAAGATTTGAATTGGAGTTTATTAAGGAAGATTTGATTTGGAGTTTATTAAGGAAGATTTGATTTGGAGTTTATTAAAGAATATTGGTATTTATAATTTTTAATGCTGTTATATATTATTAGATGGGTTTGTGTTATTAAATGTTTTTTCAGCTGGCCCAAATTTGCTTCATCTATTCTACAGAGTATTTCACGAGTACTAATTTTATTTAAGGATATTCTCTTGCTTAGTGGAGCCCACAATAGTTAGTGATATCTTTGTATTCTATTTTAATAAGGAGTCTTATAGAAGCTGGGTCTTTATCTTTATCTCCTTTGTTCCTGTTTAAATCAGTTGATTGGGTTTAAAGTCTCTCTCCTTTATTTCAGCTCTTCAAAATCAATTAACTGGCACAGCTTATTTCTTATCTTTATGGTTATACAAATCTGCTAGAATCATAGATTTACTTTAACGGGACTGAGATTTCTTAGCTAACATCTTTTATAACTGTTGCTTGTCTTGTTATATATACTCCATCTCTTCAGCTGAACAAGACACATCTCTGAAATCGACAATCAAGTTGACATACTATATCAGAGCACTTCATTTACTTTATTCCAGTCAATTATTGTAATCTGTTATATTCTTTTGTGCTAAAAATTTATTTTTTACTTTCCAAACTCATTCATTGTAAACCAAAGTGCTCAAGCATAGTGTTGGCTTGAGGTTTTCTGTTAGTCTGTTCAAAGAAAACTTTAAAGGTCTCAGAGGTGAGAAGAGGTGCAGAGGTGTACAAGTTGCAGAGGTGCAAAACGAAAACATAGGTGTCCAACATCAGATTTGAGACTTCTTTGTAACAGGGAGTAATTTTTGTATTAAAATTTAAATAGTAATAAAAAGAGTCCAATCCTAATTGGAATTGAACGTGGATTACACCACTAGATAGAGGATAGGGGCTGAACCACGTAAAAAATCTTGGTGTGATTTTTACTTCTGTTTATCTCTTTAACTGCTATTCACGTTCTGCACATTTTTGTTCATTACGCTCATCCAGACACTAAAGCAGACAGGTCTAGCTATCCGATAATAATAAACGAAGAACAGACACTAAAGCAGACAGGTGTAGCTGTCTGAATTAAACTTGTAGCAAAAAATTTCAAAAAAAATTCACCGTTTATCGCTTTTAACTTAAACCCCTATTCATCCCCCCCCCCCTCTCTAGGTGTGCATATTTACTGAATTACAACTACGTACAAACATACATCGAGACTAAAATCCAAAATTCTCCGCTGCTGTCCCTCAAACTACCTTACTCATTACCCTCATCATTTTTCTGCTACAATGCATAAGCTAGCTTGCCAAGCAATTTTTAAGTTTTGAAACTCTATTTATGAAAAATGACCTCCATAATACAAACAAGGATTGATGAGGCAGCACCAATTAAGACCTTCGCCTTCGGAAAGAACACCATTAAACGAGGGGAAATTGGGAACATGATTACACATATACATTTTTTGTAACCTATGGAGCATATGCCTGTATACAATCTGATACGGAATCGAAATGGACAGATTTCCTAACACCTATGAATACAATGTAACGTATATAGCTGCACTCCCTGGATCCTGAAGCAAGCAGTAACGAGCTCTACTGAAAGCCACAAACAACTATATGATGGAGCATATTTTAGTTGAAGTTTGTGTCATGGTGCAGGTAATGAAGGAATTTCATGTAATGTTAGAATTTGAAGTAAGTAGTCAAACGGGATCAGCTTTACACTTGTGTTGTCAGGCTTGAGGGTACTCCTCGTAGTTGTACTAGATTCGTTCTAAGGCTGCAATGGTTCACCTGTTCCATTAACTTGTGTCAGTTCTTCGCACGAGTGGCGTGCGTTATAAGACAGAATATAGAACTTCAATAATAATGAACCTGTTTGTATTAGCTTTTTAAAATCTGGTTATTGTTTTATAGAATCGAATGGCAAACTTCATATGTTGGGTCGCCTTATATGGTCTAAAATCTAAATAATTAGATTATAAGTAGCCTTGAGAGAGTGGGAGGGGGGGAGGGTTCCAGATTTTCAGAATCCAAATCATTATTCAGCATTTTAGAATTCAAAGTGCTTTTCAGCTTATTTGTCTTCCTTGAGCAATTTAAAATATAATATAATATAAATCCAAACATTTCTCTGGCAAACAGAAATCTAAGCAACTCCAAATAAGAAAAATTAAAGCAAGTCCAAAAGGCCAATGTGTTACTGGTTAGAACACAGTTTGTAAGAAAATGTTTAGATTTTCACAAGCTCGAAAAAGGAAGCCATCATTTCAACTTAAAGCTTCATGTTTCCCTGAAAACGTGCAGGATCTGTTTCGAATTCATAAAGTATATGAAAACAAAACCTAATAAGGAAGAGGATGAGGAAACCAAATAAGAAATTTTATGACAAAACTAATCAAATACTAAACTAATTATTATTTTGAAATTGGATCATTCCATTAAAAAAAAATAAAAGGACGTTAATTTTTTATCGACAAAACTAATAAATTACCCACTGTAGTTGGCACGTTTTACTGATTACACCATTGAACTTTTAATTTTTTAAATTGCCTCATTAAACTAATTAATATTTTGAAATTAAGTCATTCTGTTACAGACCTCACGAGTGTTAAATCGTTTCAATTTTTATCCTACGTGAACGTGAAAAAGAAAAAAAAAATAAACAAATTTGATTTATTCTCTCTCTCTTCCTTCCTCTCATCTCTCTTCTCCCCTTCTTCCAAATCAAATAAATCTGCGTATTTTTTCTCTAAAATCTATGAAAATTCCTAGCTAAATCTGAATACCCAAAACTAGGGCTATAAATGGTAACCGAAAAATTCATATTCGTCTGCATCTGTATTCGAAAAAAATGGATATTATTCGTATTCGAAAAAAAACGGATATATCTGTATTCAGTTTAAAGGCATCCGCAAATAAACGGATACGAATAACGAATACGAATATAGGCGTATTCGTATTCGTTTAACATCCGACCGTAAATATATCCGATAGATAACGGATATCCGGATTCGAATCCGTAACCAGAATTCGTATACAAATAACTTATATACATTAATTATTATATAATAAGTAAAATAATTTTTTTAAAGTGGCATTCCTTATATAATAATTCGTTTTCACTATCATACGAAAATTATTTTAAAAATATATCATTTCACTTCTAAAAAATAAGAAATAACACTTTTATTCTAATATTAATAAACTAAAATAAATTGATTCAAGTATAGTTAATAGATTTTTACTATTATAAAATTAAAATATCTAAAATGTATCATTTACCAAGAAAATTATATACTAGAAGAAAACTAAAGTTATTAGCTTGTTATAAGTTTTGTACTTTCAAAACTTGCTTGTAATGTTGGGAGGCCGGAACAATGAATAATATAATTTTAATGTTAAAATGTGTTAAGTTCGAATTAATTTAGAATTAATCTAGGAGGTTGAATAATTAATTCACGTTTATAAATTTTCGAGTGAAGGGAGTATTTATCACTTTCAATTGTCCAATTATTTAAAAATTAGAAGTCCAAATATTTAAAGTAAGTCCAAAATAAATTTTGGATCAAGTTTGATTAACTAGTTGTCAGTTGTCACATATACATTATAACTCGCACTCTTCATAAATATAATAAAATAAAATAAACTTTTTATAACTATGTAAATTGTAATCTATGTATTGAGGATAAATATAAATAAAAGTTCCCCATAAACATATTATTAAAGTTTTAATCAAGTATTTGAGAAAAAATAATTAAATATTCAATGTAAACTTTTAAATCTAATTACAAATTATAAATATTCATACACACTACAGTATTACTCCACACACATAAAATGGACATCTAAACATTAATAAGTAGAGCATTCATTTTAAAATTTAAGATTTCAAAAATAATGAAAACTTATTTGAATTGTAGTTTAGAACATTGATTATTGTATTTAAATATTTATTAAAAATAAATAAATTAACATTCATTCATTATTAAACTATATTTTAAAACTCTCTTTTTTTTCTAGTTATAGTTAGGACTATAAATGGTAACCGAAAAATTCGTATTCGTCCGCATCCGTATTCGAAAAAAAACGGATATTATTCGTATTCGAAAAAAAAGAGGATATTATTCGTATTCGATTTAAAGTTATCCGCAAATAAACGGATACGGATACTACTGTATCCGAATTCGTATATTAAATATAACAATGTAGTATGAATCCCCAACAACAACAGATGAAGTAAATGGAATTGCAGTAGGTTTCCTTCCTCACCTTCGACTATTAGTAGCCTTAGTTATGTCTCCAAACTCCTTTCATTCACTATCGATCGCCTCCACAAGGTCCACTCCTTCCTCAATCTCTCTATATATCTGTGTTTGTGGTAGTAATATTTGGTTAAATTGATTTTATTTGTTGGGATTGAATTTATGATTTGATAGGAATCTGAGTTTTTACGGATGAATGCGGAGATAATTCAAAGACAGATACAAAATGTTGTTGTCAATTACCGCGTTTTCATTTCTACTGCTGATGCATTGCTTTTCATTCGCGAAAAAGTTTTCTATTGATAAACATCTGAGATTAGAATACCCTAAATATTTTAATTTTTTTGCTTTCACCTTCAAGTTTTTAATTATTTTTTGCCACATAAGTAATATTTTTTTTTGAATTTCTTTTCAGAGCCACAGAGATAGAAAATTAATGTCTGCTTATTTTTTTTAGCAGAATGACCCAATTTCAAAATATTAATTAGTTTAATAGGGTAATTTGAAAAATTAAAAGTTCAATGGTGTAATCAGTAAAACGTGCCAATTACAATGGGTAATTCATTAGTTTTGTCGATAAAAAATGACTAAATGACAATTTGCACCCTAAACTTTACAACCATGTTAACTTTTGCACCCCAAACCAAAAAAGGTGTAAGTACACCTCAAATTTCAATTATACGTAACAAAAAACATACTTTCTTCACTTAACCGGTCAAAAGTGACCGGTTAAAGCTGTAATATTTATTACAGAGGGGTAAACTTGAAAATTTACATTTATTCCACACAATTCTCATCCTTCTCTCTGTTAAACTCACATTCTCCATCTCCAAAGCTCGCTCTCGAATTCATTTCCTCTCCTATCTCCTCGCCGACCCTTCTCTCTCTATCTCATCCCTCGCCGACTTTGACCGCCTCGCCCGCTCCCTCCTCTCCTCCTTCCCCGCCTACTCCGCCATCTCCCTTTCTCTCTCCTCCCCCAATTCTGGCGCTGAAAACCCAAATCGAATCTTAACCCTGGCTCTACTCTAAAAATTAGAATTCTCAGTCCACCGTTAGAGCCCCAAATCACAGTGAAATCACTAATGTTAATTGCATGTCCATTCGGAGTCTCAAAGAATGATTTTTTTAGTAACGTGGGTTATTTTGATTGAATTTTAGAAGTGATGATAATATTGTGATTGTTTCAACAGGATGGATCCAGATGTGGAATGGAAAATAGAACATTCTAATTCAAAACAGAGTAATGGTAAGGTCAGTTGGATATTAAACAAGGGACTATGGCTAGGAAAAAAGGTTGTGATCACTGCTGTTATAATCTCATCTGCACCACTAGTTCTTCCTCCACCAGTGATTTTTACTACGCTTGGGTTTGCGTGTTCAGTTCCATTTGGCTTGTTTTCGCAAGCTATGCTTGCACTGAAAAGCTCATGAGCAAGTTACTTTTTGGCCCAACATCTTTTATGTTGGAGTATCGAACAATCTTGTCTGATGAAAATCAAGAAGAAGAAGTCTTCAGATTTTAATTGTGGATATGAAGGAACAATGACGACTGGGCTTTAGAAGAGAAGTTATGATGGATGAGGAGAAAGAGGAACAAATTGAGGACACAGTGAAAGGGGTTGTGATGAGGATTGAATTGGATGAGAAGGATGGCAATGAATTTCAAGGAGGTGATAATTTGCATCCCGAAGCAATTTATGGGCAGAATGGTGCTGAGAAGTATGACCCAAAACAAGTGGAGGACACAATTTGTTCCTCTTTCACAGTGAAATACCATTGTTGGCGTTGCCTTTGATTGTTACTATAAGCAAATATCCCAAATGCCCAGTTGGTCAAAATTGGATTTTTGTAAATTTGCATCCGGTTGGGTAGGCCAAGACTGCCCTTGTAAGTCTTGAATTCGACGAAATTAACAATTTTTCTAATGAAATTAGGGTAGAAGAAGTGGATGATGTTGTTGAAGAAATGGGTAATTTTGCTATTAATTAATGAGAATGAAAGTTCTGTTAGGGTTTCAAAAGGGGTCAGAATTCCACTTCCTTGGGAGCTTTTACAGCCGGCGTTGAAAATATTGGGGCATTGTTTGTTAGGTCCTTTGAAGCCAGTAAATACTGCTTCATCGAATTCTAATACACCCAGTAAAGCTAAGAAGTCGAAAATCCTATTAGTTTCAAAGTGAAAGCAACAAAGTATGTATGGCCTTGACATGTGTTTGTCTTTTCATATTGTGAGATTGTATGTGTTATGGCTTAGTGTAGAGTTATACAAGTAATTCAATGCTTGTAATAATAGGATTTTGTTTTGTTTTCAAAGCACTTGAGAGCTCATGAAATTGGTTTGGTTATTTAGTGAAGAAACAGGGGAGAGAATTAGTTGATGAAGAAGATGTGAAAGACTTTAATACCCTTTCAAATGCACCTGTTTGCCTTAGCCGGTCACTTTTGACCGGTTAAGTGAAGAAAGTATGCTTTTTGTTACGTTTAATTGAAGTTTGGGGTGTACTTAGACACCTTTTTTAGTTTGGGGTGCAAAAGTCAACATGGGTGTAAAATTTAGGGTGCAAATTGTCTTTTAGTCATAAAAAATTAATGTTTGTTTATTTTTTTTAACGGAATGATTCAATTTCAAAATAATAATTAGTATAGTGGGGTAATTTGAAAAATTAAAAGTTCAATGGTGTAAATCAGTAAAACTTGTCAACTACAGTGGGTGTTTTAGTAGTTTTGACGAGATTTTATCAACGGCTATACTTTATATTGAATTTCTTAAAAGTATATAAAAGGCTTTTCTTATTTTCACTTTATTTATAGTATTTACTTTCCCAAGTTCCTAAGGAAGCATTAGGAGAAATCTGAAACTGCATTGTTACCTGCATGGTTGTCAATGTCGACAACAAATCTCTGCATTGATCAAGCGAATCACGCTCTTTTGTGGTTATGCTTGCAAGTTCTGACGCCAAAGAGTTCACATGCTCGACCTGTTAATGGTGATAAGCAATGGAAACAATCAAATAATAGAACAAATGCCACTAAAAAATAACTAAATTATGTCAAACATGGCTTAGCTAACCTTCATTATTGGATATGGCTTGATAATTTATCTAGTCGTTTATGAGATTAAGGAACATATCAAAATAAACATAAAGATGGCAAGAGAATTTAAAGGGTGAAAAAAGAAAAGACATTTTCACAGATTAAAGCATTATAGATACGCAAACACCATAATTCCCCTTGTTAAGTTGACCTTAATAAAGAACTTCACATATTAGATAAGATGCAACAGTCATCAATAGTTGGGATAAGCACAACACCATAAGTTGATAAACGACTTTTGAAGCATACATCAGTTACATATAGATACGACACAAAAGACGATCAATACATAATAATTCAGCATTTTCATATAAAGTAGGATACAGCTCTTTTTGTGAAACTGTTGTACAACCATAATGCTACGTTTCGATTGAAAGAATAGAATGAAGAGTTGAATGATTTATTCCATTTTAGTTGGAATGATTCATTCTATTTTAGTT
Organism: Panax notoginseng; assembly: GCA_016801055.1. Taxonomy (NCBI): domain Eukaryota; kingdom Viridiplantae; phylum Streptophyta; class Magnoliopsida; order Apiales; family Araliaceae; genus Panax; species Panax notoginseng. The sequence goes on along the minus strand of CM029021.1, from coordinate 11,245,573 downwards.
GGAATGAATTATTCTATTCTCTCCTTCCCCCAAGGAACCAAACACAGTTTTTTTCATTCCAATCGCAACTAAACGCAATTTTTTTCATTCAATAGGAATGATTCATTCCATTCCCACCTTCATTACTCCAATTAGTGGTGAGCAATTCAGTTATAACCGAAAACCGAAATCTTCTTAATTTTACTATCCGAACAACTAACCAAATTTAGAAATAACCGAATAACCAAAAACCGAATTACCAGTTCGGTTATTTCGGTTAATAACCGAAATTAATATCTATTTTATCGAACAAAAGACAGCAACATGCAGCACTTGCCACTAAACAACAATATGCAACAGTAATACACAAAATGACTAAATGGATTAGCCCCTTTGTAGTGATGGCGTTTAGCCCCTTTGTAGTGATGGCGTTGTGATTGAATTTGAAGCGGAGGGGAGAAAGAAGGGGTTATTTATAATTCCATACTACTCTACCACAAATACATATAAAGTTACACAATGAAGGTCCTGGCAATAAGCAACTGAGAAACTTGATACAGAGGAGTGAGGACTATCCAATATATAGGATAAAAAAAGAGTCATGAGCCATCGTACCTGCGTTTGCCGTCTGAGGTAATGGAATGATGCCGCCGTGAAATTTTCGTACATCGGAGTGAGGCGAAGAACTCTGACGATTGGAATGCTAATACGGATAAATATATATATACCTCTCATAGACTTGAAAATTCACTTTAATCTACAACACTTCTAAGAATATGAACAACGAGACTTGTAATAATTTCAGCTGTTCACGAAACGGAACAATTAACAAACTCATATCCTTAACAAACCCATCAATCAAATCAACAATCTTCGTAAACCGCAGATGCAGAGGGGCGGGGGGGCGGAGGCAGAATCGTAGGGAGGCTGGAGGCTAGAGTGGGGGAGAGGCAGAATTTGGGATTTGGGTTAGGGCTGGGCGGCAGTCGGCAAAGGCTAAAGAGAGGGCGAAAATAGAGTCTTTAGCCTTAAAAGTCTCTTAAAGATAAGTCTTTATTTTATTTTTAATTAAAATGCCTATTCGGTTATTCGGGTAACCAAATATTACAATTTTAGTATTCGTATTAAAACTTGAAAATCGAATAGTAATCGCAGAAAATAACCGAATAACCGAAATAATTCGGTTTAAAAAATTCGGTTATGTTCGGTTATTCGGTTTTGTCCGTTTTTTACTCAGTCTTAACTACAATCCAAACGTAGGATAAGTTCAAAACGTAAGTTCATTTAAAATACTAGTGTGGTATTAAAAAAATACCAAAATGTAGGAACTCAACATTTGCATCAAATATAGATTAAAAGTGATAGCTTAGTGGTAAGGCCTCTAGAGATCCTGCAGAAATTTCAACACGAGCAATATAGCAAAGGTTCCCCTAGTTCCCCTCATAGCCCCTCCCCCAAGATCTCCCAGGCCATAAATGTAACAAAATAGGATGCTCAAAAAAATATACATTTGCATCAAATATCATCATTTTCTCCTAGTATTAAGACTTATTTATTAGCAACTTACCAGTACATTGCTAAGAAATAGGAGTCAAACATTATATCAAAAAGACCGTAGTCATCTCCGAGTCACAAAAAGGAACCTATAAACTTCGAAGAGAAAAACGCCTATCACTAGATATGAGTGCCCTTGTGTATCCCTAGAGTATACGGAAGTATCTAAAATTAAAAAGACAATAATAAAACTGAAGTGCCCAACAGTATCTGTTACGCATCCAGAAGTATCTGTGAAATATCGGTACCAGATACGTCAACCTCCTAAAAAAATTCATCCTTCATAGTAAATGAACATGTGAGTTTAACCGAAAAAGTACTCTCCGTCCCAGGATAAAAGTCCTGGTTGACTTTTTGCGCATATTAAGAACGAGGATAAAATGACAAAATTGTCCATATTTAAATTCTCATTTAATTGCATAGTTTTTTGCATATTACTAGTGATGCTCCATAAATATGCATAGAGAATAGAACTATACCAATTAATAATAAGGGTATTATAGACAAATTACTGCAAAAAATAGATCATTAAAGATAAATAGACATTTAACTTGAGACTACCTAAAATAGTAATAAAGACTTTTATCCTAGGACGGAGGGAGTATATATGATTAAAACCAGAAATACTACTAGCTGTGAAAAATCCAACTCTGACGTGAAAGGTAGACCAAACCCCTGGGGGTGGCCAACCTGAGCTAGAACAATGCCTTTTTCAGCCTAAGCCTGTGTTTCTAGCCCATATAGTTAACTAAAAAAATCAGTCTTGGAGGTGCATCAATTTTCCCTACCACTTTGGACAGGCTACCCAAGAAGAAAGAAACGACATGGCAGTCTGAGAATCTAATACAATTTAGAATTAGAGCTCCATACTGTGGTAATAGCTTTTGGATACTCAAAAGATATTGGATTGGTAGCTAGTGCTGGGGTTGGTGTTCTAAATGTCCCTCGACTAGTCCGCGATACACAAAAATTGTGTTTCTTAGCTAAATAGGGAAAATCTGTAGTTTATGTATACTGCTTATTCCTTGGGTCATAAACTGGGATACCTAATTTATTTGATCTAGGCTTTCAATGAAATAAGTACTCTGCTACTGTGTTACATGAGCTTCACTACTAGGGAAAAATACCCAATTTGGGCAACATCACCTCCCGCAAAGTATATAATTGATTCAGCTAAAATACAACTCGAGACAACAATTATCATGATTCTCACCACCACTACCACCACAATGAGAAGGAATACCTTTGAACCCTGAAGAATGGAAATTAGAGAGGACAATCAGTGTTCTAAAAAGCGGCCTAAGAGGCCGCCTAGGAGGAAATTAGGTGGGGCCTAGGAGGAGAGGTTTTTTTTTATTTTAATAACTACCCAAACCAGATCTTGATATATTTATTTTTCTAATGAATTACCATATTCATAATGCAAGTTATAGCATATCAAATCACATCAAGAAGTGAACAAGATCAAGTCAAAATAGAAAATTTTATTATAGTTGTTATTTTTTGAACTTGTACCAACTTCCAATTATATAAATGATTATATATTTGTAATATTTATTTTAATTCAATATAATTCTTAAATTTATATTTAGTTTCTTAAGTTTTAATATTGAATTGAATTCTTGAAATTTAAAATTTTATTATTTAATAGCAATCTTGTTTATGAATAAAACTAATACGTTAAAGATATGAGTTTGAACTTTAAGCAAAGGCCTTTATTATCTTTATTATAAATTATTTTGATTTATATTATTGTTTTGTTTGGATAAATGTAAAATAAAATATTAAAATTGGTTTAAAATAAAAATCTCGCCTAGCGCATTTTAGAACATTGAGGACAACACCTTGTAAGTAACCTAATACAGTTTATTGGATAGTAACTTAACACAAGACGATGTGTATTGCCACTTATTCATTTGAGCCAGTTAAAACAGATAAACCTTGAAGACCAAATGCATCTCCATTACAGAGCAATAAGTTGATCCAAATGTTAAAATTACCAAACAACCGTTGCGTCAGTTAACAGCAAGTAGGCATGATTTTAAAAATTGGAAAGAAGAAAAAGGTTGAGGATATATTCAAGCTACATATGACCACAAAGTGGAAACTAGAGAGGAGAAAAATAAAGGCATATTAACAACCACAAGGTGAAGATTCCTTTGAAATCCTTTTAAAATGGAATAGCTCCATTCCATTTTCTATGGCAACTGAAATGTTAAATGAGGACACTGATGAAAAGGAAACTTCAAGTTTTCTAGTATTTGGTCTAGATTATTAGTAATTTTAGAAATGATAGTAAAGGAAACAAGGGACCTGAAACCTCAGTAAAACGATCTCCATTGTAATCGAGAAGAGATTATCGCATATTCCTGTTATGAGGATGATAATGTCACTATTATCAGCTGAAAACCTAAGCAACTAATGCTCACTAGTCTATATAATCCTAACTTCCTAAGCAACTAACTAATTCTCACTAGTCTATCATCTGATGCTCACTACTTCAGATATCTGTCTCTATATAATGATTAGGAGCATAAAGATATTCTTTAAATGACAATACTTATCTATAATAACAATACTTTAGCTATCTGCACATTTGCAAGTCAAAATAACATGGTTCAAAGAAGAGGGTTACCGGTATATAGGCGACTCAATTTGGTTTCTTCAGTCACCACTCAGATAACAAGACACAAAATGTAATCTCAAACATAATCGATGTAAAGGTTGTGCATAGGTGAAATTTCGCCCTAAAGGGAAGAAACAACACAGAAATAAAGGTGAAATAACAATGTAACAAAGGGAATAATAATAATAATAATACCAAAAAATGGGACTTTTTTTGTGGGACACAGAGAGTAATAATAATAACTAAATAAAATATGTATACTTTATACCAAATTATCAAATAATAATATTAATAAATAGATGTGTATAGGGTCATAATAACTTATCAAAACATAATAATTTACTGCGGAACAAGAAGAATATTATTATGTAGAGTAGGATGAGGATTGATTTATACCTATTTAGCTTCTTTTGTTGTGTTTATGTACTTTTTAGAGTTTCTTAATAACGCATTTTTAATTATTATGCAATATAGCATTAAACAAGTCTTTCTGTATTATCATTTGGAAAATGATATGTATAATAGAGGGTGTTTTAGTGTTTATCTAATTCTTGTTGTTGGTCTTCTAATTTTTTTATATAAAAATCATAATTTATTTAAAATTTTTGAAGCTCCTAACTAGCATAATGGGTGTGTATCACCTCATACCAAAACCGAGTCAAAAGAAAAAATAAAACCTAGTTCCCTACCGCAATATTGAACCATGCAAAATTAACAATACGAGATGTTCTAGCAAAAGCTATCAATTTACGTTGCTCAACATGTAAAGTGAAAGAAATGAAAGAAAATGCATAAACAAAAGTTAATGTTCATGTCCTAACAAACTTTATTCCTAATCCACCATCTTTGATCATTCAATCCTAAAAGTAGTAATAAACAAAAGTATTATTCCAAAATAAGAAATTATGGCTAAACCAAATTTTCCAATAACCATAACAAACTAAACAGAGAATTAAAAAAATAATGAAATTAACCTTTATCAGTGAAGTGAAAATCGAAGATGCCATTGGTTGCATTACATCATCTGCTGACTTGATAGCATCTTTCAAATTTTGAATATCAGCCTGTGGATAAGAAGCGAGTTTCAATCTCCATATGGACATTAAATGCATTGGGGATGTTATCATAATATTTACTTAGTACATACCCTTGCGCCACTAACAACGGGAAGACGGAGAGTGCTGGCCTCCAAAGCTTCAATAGCCCCACAAAGGGAACTGGAGTGATCCGTATCAAGAAGATCCCAATTCTCCAAATAAAGCATCTACATTCATTAGTTAATGTAGTCTTATAAAAAAGCAATGGTTCGACTGAAAATTAAAATAAAACCTACTGAACAACAGAACAAGCATGCATCTCAATGACTTGTTAAGATTAAGAAGGAAGAAACGAGACCAACAGCTTTGAGGATGGTGACAACTTCTAGTCACCTGGATCCCCACTCAAGCTGCCAACTAAAAACATGTAGAGAGTATAAAATGCATTTTGATCACAGAACTCCTTGTCCTAAGATAGTCTCAAATACAATAGTATTAAATAGGTAAGATATTGCCGCAAGTAAAATTTGATATTTCTACAAGATTTCTCTCACATGAGTGTGGAACTAATTTACTATTATGTGAGGACCTTCTAGAACTCTGCTTGTGGAAATATCAATTCCATATTATATATACTTCAGAATGAAGGCTCAATTGAAGAATAAAAAAAAAGTATCCAAAAATAAAATATAGACTCAAAAGTATCGTAAACAAAATTGGACTTTTAACCACAACTAGTATTATGAGAGAATATTTTTCAAGGGGAAAGAGCGCAAGGAGAAACATAATTACAATGATTTTAGAATCTTACTTGTCCCTTGAGGATAGAGTACGTCTTCAAATTTTGCCTTAGCAATTGTAACTCAATTCTTTTGGATTTGACAGAATGTCGCAGCCTAGCTATAGTCAACCACGCATTATACAGGCTTTTCTGATACAAAGAAGGAACATTTAGATGAAGAAGGTCCCAAATCCATTCATCTAGGTTGACAAGACAAAATAGGTTAATGAAAATACGAACATAGAGAATTCACCTTTATTTTGTTATGAATTGAAGCTTCAGAAACACAAATATTGAATAATTTATATTTTCTAGTCTTCTAGATAATCATTTATATTTCTGAATACAAGATCTCTGTTTAGTAATCCCAGTGTAACTATGTATCAAACCGTTTACACATATTATCTAATGTAAATATCTAATTATAGCAAATCTGGCAGTATCTATTGTGACATGCGACACACAATCATCTACGCTATATAAGTTGCTTACGCATCTGTAAATAAGAACACAATGTCAAGATCCATATAGACCACATAAATTATACGTAAATATTAGCAAAGCTTCATTGAAAAGAAATTCAAGCCATGTCATTCCAGAGTTTGGAACTTTGGATGTGGACTGGATTGTAAAGCTGGATTTCCTGGCATAAATGCATAACAGAATATGGTTGGCGTAGAGAAAAAACAATTTGAATTTGATGATGCTTCCTAAAAGTAACACACGCTTATTTGTTCATGGTTCTTTCCCTCACCCCTGAACTCTACTTCCTCTCAGTTATCCCTGCTTCCACTTCTATTCTTTTCTTTATGCTTACTATTCCATTTTAAATCTTGCATTCTTTTCTATAAACACTACCACCGTGAAGTTATTTATAATGGTGGGGTGAGAGAGAGAGAGAGAGAGAATGTTTGGAGAGGGAAATTCTTTTTTCTACCATTACTGGAGAGATCAAAAGCAACCTAATAATCCTCGACGGCATCCATGTGATACACCCCTTTCCTTTTTCTCACATATTTATGTCCACATTCCACATATCATTCAATCAATAGATTAGAACTACAAACTCTTTCTTTTTCTGGATAGGTTAATACAATTACCGGCTTCTTAAAAGAGACGACTGATATCCTCATAATACAAATTGAGGTCATACATCTTCTAAGTAATAAGAATCAAAATACATAAGGAGAAGGTAATACATTACAGAATGCATACCAAAGCATATTTTGCATCTAACACAAAAGAATATCAAAATCATAAGTGAATGAAATAAAGTAAACGAATACAATCCAAAGCATATCAAGCATCATATGACAATAAAATTTTAAGTGAATGAAATAAAGTAATCAATGTATCTAACAGAATTTTTATACAAGAAAACACACATGAATATAATCAGTTGACTATAAGGGAAAGCTACGACATATGCCTATAAGAGAATACAATCCAAAGCCTATTATGCATCAAAAACAATATAATACTAAGAAGATAAGAATATACATAAAGAATATACCTCAGCGATGCCTTTCTGGACCAACATGGCATCATCTGCTCTTGCATTTGCAAACCTCCATTGCAAGTGCTGGTTATATAGAAGCCTCAACTGGTGTGCATCAACAATTCGATTCTCCCCCACCTTCCCTCTTCGTGCATCAGCAGCAAAGCTAAGAATTGAAGATGTGTTGTTCAAACTACTAGTCATTGTGCTTCCCACCCCATTCCTCACTCGAGACGGACTCATTCCCCTCGGTGAAAATGAGGTGGAAGACACCACATTCTTACTTGGGGAAGCAGGCCTAATAGCACCACCTCGAAGAGGAGATGATTGTCCCCTGCTAGCAGAGACTCCCCGGGGTGATGATGTTGGGCTATCACTTAGCAGTTTCTTTGTTCCAATAATTTTTGGAGGTACCATACTTTTTAATCCGTTATTCTTTGACACTGGGGAACCTGGCAGCTCAGGCAATCGCCTGAGGCGGTTGATAGTCTCTTGCCAAAACCTTGCTGGCACCACTATGTCACGTGGCCCTCCTCTCACGTGTACACCCGAATTGCTTCCTGAGGAAACACTATCAGTATCTGACGGAACATGATCAGAACTTTCTTCGGATCTATTAGTAGCAACTAAATCAGCGCCATCAGGTTCCAGTTTAGCTTCAACTGTAGCTCTATTTCTCTCAACAATCATTGAATTTTGCAAAGCCCTAGCAACACTCCCAGATCCACTAAATTTAGCCCTCTCACTAGTAAAATCCACACTCCTCGTCAATGAATTTACTTGCATTGACCTCGCTGGCCACGGCTGTTTATCAATAGGCTTCCGATTCTCCCTCTGACCCCGCACCGGGGTCACCGCCCTCCTCTCAGGAGTACCTTTTCTCACATTACTCAAATTCGCCACCGGCGCCGACTTTGCCTTATTAATTGAAAGCGAAAACGACTCACCTTGAAACGAAACCGACAAGCTCCGCTTAGAATTCACCAATAGCTTCGCCGCCACTGAAATCACACCGGCATTACCAGGCGTACTCGGCCGCGGAGTTGCCTGCCTCCGCCTCTCCACCGATTGAGACCTCTTAATCACCGCCGGAGCCGGAGTCGACTCAACCGTCCGCTGCACAAGCGGCGACAGAAAACGCCTGGAAGAAGAAGGCGTTGAATTGGAAGACGAAGAATACGAAGAATTGGTACCTGAAGACGACGATGTCGAGGTAGAAGAAGCAGTAGAGGATAAGTACCGAGAAGCAACCTCTCGCAATTTAGGTCTTCGAGGTCCATTATTATCGGCCTCCGAAGGTAACAATGGCGGTCTCTTAGGGTTCTCAACACTCGCAATTCGTGACGGGACCTTACGGTTCGGTGTAGTTGTATTCACCGCAGCCATAGTTCACAATTTTCACATCTCATTCTCATTTTTTCTCTCCTGAAACCCTAACTTCTCCCAAATCCAAAACATAAAAAAAAACTGCAAGTCAAACAAAGCGAAAAATTGATAGACAATTAGATATAGAGAGATAATCAGCCGTAGTTTGAATAAGATTACAGCATAAATGAATGTAGAGAGAAAGTCGCCGGAAATATGACCGTTACAAAATTCCGGTGAGAAAAAACGCGGAGCAGAGAGAGCGGAGAAAGTGGTTTTAGGCGAGATTAAAACTGTCGTGGTACTGAGAGTGTTTTAAGCTTATATAGTACTTTTCTTTAAGTGAAGTATATTTATATGGGATTATTATCATATTAAATATTTGAACTCGCGAGTTAATGAATAAGAGACTCGCTTTCTACTGATGGTGACGTATGCCGTGCGGGGTATTTTGGGAAGATAAACGTCAGGGTGCGTGGGGTAGATTACGGAGTAGACGCGTGAGAGCGAGTGTGAAAGATGGTGATTAAAGAGTCAAGTCAAGACAAGTGAAGGGGAATGTTCAAATTTTGTGAATCTTCGGGTAAACGCTACGATGATGATAATTATTCTTTATTTATAATTAGTCACAACTCACACACTGTGTTTTAATTTTTTTTTATTGTAATATAAATTTATTTTTTTAAAAAAAATAAATTTTAAACAAATCATATTTAAAATAAAATAAAGAGATATTTAAAATAAAATCATCAAAATAGCTGTTATAAAAGTTGATCGCTTTATTAATAGAGATATTTATAATGCTGATTAACAATATATTAGAATTCTGTTATTTATGAGAAGAAAAATTTATGTTGATATTAAATGTATATTTATGTAGATAAAAAGAATTAAAAAAGCTCATAAATTATTGTTTTTTTATAATAAAATAAATTAAGTTTAAAGTTTCACGTTAGTTGTAATTCAATTTCGTCATAAAATTTATTGACATATGTATTATTATTTTTTTTATAAATTTATTAAAAAGGTATATTTTTAGAAAATTATGAAAGAATAAATATATATTTTTGAACATTGGATTAGAAAATATTTTTTCTTATAATATCAAAATAAATGCTAATTTAAGGCATTTTAGGGTCTAGAAATCCTAAAATTTTGTTAGATGAATAAGCACTTTAAATGTAAAATAATTTAACAAAAAAAAATTGACAAGGAAAGTCTTTTTGTAGGACTGATTTTTTTTTCCCCTTTTAAAACTGACTTTGAAAAACGTAGAGAAATTTTTCTTCTATGCTTTTATTTGTAGGAAAAAAAAAATTAGTTATCTCAAATATTTTACTATTATGCTTATTTGAATTACAGATTAATTCCTAGTTTAATTTAAGAAATTTATTTATAAGTTAAAGTTAATATTTTTTACAAATAATTTATACCTAAATAGTTAGATGAAAGTATTTCTATATAATAATAATAATAATAATAATAATAATAATAAAGGTATTTCTATTTATTGTGCAAAGTCACAATACAAGAAATATAGGTGCCATCTGCACCAAAATAAATAGAGTTTTTGAAAAAATCTGTCAGTGAAGATAGTTTTTGGCAAATAAGTTAGTAATAGTTTTTTTTTTCCAAAGAAAATCTCACTCGTTCAGTTGTTTCTTCTTTCAGCTGCTCCTTGACATTTAAATTCTCAGATTTCAGCTTTAATATCGTATACTCTGCCAAGGAGCGCTCCTGTACAACTATCGCACAGCGGGTAATACAATTTTGAATTGTTACATTCCTTTGCTCCACGACCGCCTTCCGTTCTTCAGCTTGCTCTTCTAACTCATGAATACGATTTTGCAATTCTACATTTTGATCAATAAGTTCTTCTAATAAATCCTCATCAGGTTCCTCTTCTTCCTCACTCTCAGTTACTACCTTTGCGACTAGCTTGAGTGCAATTTTTAATTCCTCAATCACCACATAGATATCTCTAATCACATTATCTTGGTTGGAGATTAGAGGTGTCTCCACGGTCTCATGTGCTCCATTGCTATTCTCAATATTCTCGGATGTCATTTTCAAATACTGCCACAAAACAAGGGTTAATTAACCTATCACATATTATCCCTATTGTAAGACCCCAACTTATTAATGAATAAAATCAAATTTTCTCTAAATATTATTGTGAATAATAAGGGGTTAATTTGATATAATACTTTGGTTATGGGTGAAATGTGCAAATTTTACAAAATAAGCAAGTGGTTATAAAATATTTATTTTTGGTCGGTGAATATTCGGTTGGTCGTGGAATATTCTTGCTGTCGGGGAATATTCGTACGACGACGCAGCCTTGTGTGGGCCCCATAACGGAAAGCGATTGGATGAAGAAAACGACAAGTATAAGTTGTTTATAAATAACGGCGTAGTTGTTACCGTTAATACTGTTGGAATACCCGGTGGTTAAAATACAGTAGCACACGGTATTGCACCTGTAACGACCCCAAAATAGGTTCATTCCACCCAACCCATTCTGAGTCGTCAAATACATGGTACAGAAAACAACTACAACTTTATTACAACAATTATCGTGCAAAATACAACAACACATATGCTGTGAGTTTGGATACAAATATATACCAAATGTGACTCATGTTCCAATCGTGGACATCACCTCACAATAACACCTTACATAAAGGTATAGTCAAAAATTGTTTTAGAAATTAGAATATTTGGGAAGTGCTCAAGGAAACCTTTGTACATGGGAGGCCATGCGTCTAGGTTATGATAGATATCATATGGCCACAGAATTATCCTTGGTTGACCCAATAGACCCCAAAGAAAAATGAGAAGATTACTATCATATTCTTCCCAATGGTGAGTCTTCTCTTGACTTATCATTATCTCCACTGTCTTTAATCGTGAATTATACTTCAAACAAACACCAAAATTATATAGGTAGTGCTCGTAGATATACTCAGCAAGTGGATGAGCACAACCCTGTCTTATGATGACACGAGGTTGTATGTCATTAGACATCTTGTATGATAGTGACAAAACACCCTTCCAACGTTGGGTTCGCCTCACCCTATTTTCTTCACCAAATATAACTACTAAATGATGACCACCGTTCTATTCCCTTGTTACCCCCGCTCGACCCAGCTACACTCTTATTACCTGAAAGGAATTGTGAAGCAAAAGGGTGAGCACAACTAGCTCAGTAAAGAATATCATGACTAAAGATAATTCAATTATCAATAGCCTTCATCAACAATAAATCAGAGATTTAGAATATATGGTAAATGATAAAAATTTTAACCATAGTTGCAGCGGAACGAGCAATCCATTAGAAGAGTCAAATAGACTATAAAGTCTATTATCTTCTCCATGTTAAAAATCCATCAACAATGTTTTATCCCTGTAACATCAATCAACAATTCTGGTCCACAATCATATGAATAACTCATAATCATAATTGTGACTCTAAATTTTTCTTCGCACCCAGGACGAAGAATATTTTCATCACCTGTCTTTACCTGAAACATCAAAGATCATGGTTATACCAAATCACAGTTCCTGTTCATAATCATACTAATAACTTCATCTTTGCACTACGGCCAAAGATATTCATTTGTATCACCAGTTGGTCATGTTCATCTCAACATCTGTTCATCTTTGCACTACTGGCCAAAGATATTCAACAACATGTCATCTTTGCACTACGGGTCAAAGATATTCATCAATAATTCATCTTTGCACTACAGGCCAAAGATATTCCTCAACAGTTCATATTTGCACTACGGCCAAATATATTCATCAACAGTTCATATTTGCACTACAGGCCAAATATATTAATATCTCAAAGAAATATATAATCATTTCAGAATTTATATAAACAATAATTATAACCATGTTGATCAATTCACCTTTGCACTTAAGCTAAAGATATTCACTTATAAATTCAATGGTCATGATCATACCAGTCAACAATTCAACTTTGCACTACTGGCCAAAGAGAACCCATAGTCATGATCATACCAGAAATCTACCCATGTTTACACTCAAGTCAAAGAGAAATATCATCATTAGGGTTATAAAAATGTTATATATAATAATAAAAATAATATGATCAACATCTAATTTTAATCTCAAGAGTAATATTCGTAAATCAACTATAATTTGGTTAGAAAAAGAAACCAATTTTTATCGTGAATAGTAACTCGTGAATAGTAACTCATAAATAGTAAACTCGACACAAAAAGGTAGAAATTCCATAATAAAATACATACCAATATTTCGGTATAATGATATTGAAAGAATAACATTTCTTAAACTTATAAACAATTTATTTTAATTGTTTACACTTTACTAAATAATGCATTTAATCATTCTAAAATGCCAAACTCATAAGATTTCATCACCAATAACCAAAACCCTCATCAAAAATCTGCATATACCTCATATAGGATTCTCAAGTCATAAAATCCTATTTTCTAATTTTTTTACTTCACAAAACATATTTAATTCATTTACTCATAACTAGACCATTTTCATGAAAAATACCAAATGAGTTCCAAAAATATTTCTTTTTTGGGATTTAGCATAATATAGTCCCATAGTGAACATATATTTTTCTCAGAATTTTTAAAAGTCATTTACTATTTTTCATATGGCCAAAACAGCCGAATATTTAGACATTTATTAAAAATTGTACTTTTGTCCAAAAATTCTGAAATTTACAGAGTATACTTCTATCATATACATGTACTCCCAATAAAAATTTCATCAATTTTGGAGTTAACCACAAGGAATTATAAGCTGTTACTTTTAAAATAGTCTTTTCTCATAAAATTCATAACTCTCAATCTATACATCCAAAAATCACCATTTTTGGACACAATCAAGAAAACTCATCAAAATATCATTTCAAATTTTTCCAGAATTTTTGAAGATCAGAAAAATTACGAAACTGAAAATCATAACAACCCTTAAAATTCCTTAATATCCCTTACTATCCCTTACCTCAAAAGAGCAGTACTTCTGATCGGTATAAGGCTGAAGAAAACTTGCACTGATGAATAACAACTCATCAAGTATCTAAAAACTCACAAAATATGCTTCATAATATAGAGAGAGAAAGAGAGAAAGCTTATGTTTCTGGTGTGATTTTCAATTCTAACTTAGCCCTCTATTTATAGGAAAATTTTGGTAGGTTTGACCTGCAACCTGATGGCTTTACCTGCTACTATTCCCACCCACCATATTTGAAATATAATTCAGCACATTTCTTCACCAACCATAAGTGGGGCCCACCAATTCTAGAATTTTCCACCAAAATGATAAACTCCGAAAGTTTAATAATTTCTGAACCAGTCATCTCGTAAAATTCATAATAAATCATACGTTCATTTTTAACGGTTCAAAATTTGTGGGCATATACTCAACTTATATATGTATAACATATCCAAATATTACCACGATCCAACGGTCGGATTAAAAATTATAACCCTCGCAAAATATCTCAAAAACCCTAATTTTTAATACCTCCATTCCGACAAAAATACTGATAAAAATCTCAGCATTAATTCCTTCATTTTTAACCACAAAAATATATCCCTCATTTATATCCACATAAAATAAATATTTCCTTATCATATGAATCAATAATTAATTATTCACAAATAATATTACAGAATCACATTTATGACAACCAGACCGTTCCCAGGAAAGAGGGGGCTTTCCAATAAGGATTTCTCCTTACTGGCGCGCAATTAGATGACCAAACCTCTCCTTAGACAGAACTTTCTAGACATTGCCAATAATGCTATCTAATAATACTATTCAAATAATATGAATTATTGATCTGATAATGGGAAATACTGTGCAGCAACAATTATTGAACAACAATAATACAAAATTTCAACGTAGTAATTATTGAATCAATAAAATAAAATATTGAACAGTAATTACTGTAACAATTATTGAGTAGTGCCTTTTTACGTAAGAATCAATAATTTCAAAAATACTATGCAATACCGTGTGCTACTGTGCAATAACGCGTATTACTGTATTTTAACCACCGGGTATTCTAACAGTGTTAACAGTAACAACTACGCCGTTATTTCTAAAAACTCAAATTTGTCGTTTTCTTCACCCGACAGTTATTCTGTTATGGGGCCCACAAATGGCTGCGCCGTCGTACGAATATTCCCCGACAGAAAGAATATTCCACGACCAAACGAATATTCCCCGACAACAATGATTATTTTATAACCACTTGCTTATTTTGAAAAAAAAATCATATTTCACTCATAACTTTAAACTTTTATCAATTTAACCATTTACTGAATAGTAATTATAAGAAAAATTGAATACTTTTATTTCATAAAATTCGGGGTCTTACAATCTCCCCTCCTTATGAAATTTCGTCCTCGAAATTTACGTACCTGGTATTTCAAAGAGTTGAGAATACCTTCCTTTCATTTCAGATTCCATCTTCCCTGTCATCATAATTTCTCCATTGCTCATCTCCTGTATTTCAAATATCATTCTAGAATACAGCTTCAAAACAAGGGTTAATTTAACAAATTAACATATCACATAATATCCCAATATTATGACTGACCAACAAATAAGCTTAGGTAGGACACACTAGCGAAGGATTTACTCATCTCTCCCCTCCTAGTTGTATTCCCCGATCTCTGCCAGAGATCATATCCCTAAGCTCTGATACCACCTGTGACGCCCCCAAAATAGGTTCATTCCACCCAACCCATTCTGAGTCGTCAAATACATGGTACAGAAAACAACTACAACTTTATTACAACAATTGTCGTGCAAAATACAACAACACATATGCTGTGAGTTTGGATACAAATATATACCAAATGTGACTCATGTTCCAATCGTGGACATCACCTCACAATAACACCTTACATAAAGGTATAGTCAAAAATTGTTTTAGAAATTAGAATCTTTGGGAAGTGCTCAAGGAAACCTTCGTACATGGGAGGCCATGCGTCTAGGTTATGATAGATATCATATGGCCACAGAATTATCCTTGGTTGACCCAATAGACCCCAAAGAAAAACGAGAAGATTACTATCATATTCTTCTCAATGGTGAGTCTTCTCTTGACTTATCATTATCTCCACTGTCTCTAATTGAGAATTATACTTCAAACAAACACCAAAATTATATAGGTAGTGCTCGTAGATATACTCAACAAGTGGATGAGCACAACCCTGTCTTATGATGACATGAGGTTGTATGTCATTAGACATCTTGTATGATAGTGACAAAACACCCTTCCAACGTTGGGTTCGCCTCACCCTATTTTCTTCACCAAATATAACTACTAAATGATGACCACCGTTCTATTCCCTTGTTACCCCCGCTCGACCCAGCTACACTCTTATTACCTGAAAGGAATTGTGAAGCAAAAGGGTGAGCACAACTAGCTCAGTAAAGAATATCATGACTAAAGATAATTCAATTATCAATAGCCTTCATCAACAATAAATCAGAGATTTAGAACATATGGTAAATGATAAAAATTTTAACCATAGTTGCAGCGGAACGAGCAATCCATTAGAAGAGTCAAATAGACTATAAAGTCTATTATCTTCTCCATGTTAAAAATCCATCAACAATGTTTTATCCCTGTAACATCAATCAACAATTCTGGTCCACAATCATATGAATAACTCATAATCATAATTGTGACTCTAAATTTTTCTTCGCACCCAGGACGAAGAATATTTTCATCACCTGTCTTTACCTGAAACATCAAAGATCATGGTTATACCAAATCACAGTTCCTGTTCATAATCATACTAATAACTTCATCTTTGCACTACGGCCAAAGATATTCATTTGTATCACCAGTTGGTCATGTTCATCTCAACATCTGTTCATCTTTGCACTACTGGCCAAAGATATTCAACAACATGTCATCTTTGCACTACGGGCCAAAGATATTCATCAATAATTCATCTTTGCACTACAGGCCAAAGATATTCCTCAACAGTTCATATTTGCACTACGGCCAAATATATTCATCAACAGTTCATATTTGCACTACAGGCCAAATATATTAATATCTCAAAGAAATATATAATCATTTCAGAATTTATATAAACAATAATTATAACCATGTTGATCAATTCACCTTTGCACTTAAGCTAAAGATATTCACTTATAAATTCAATGGTCATGATCATACCAGTCAACAATTCAACTTTGCACTACTGGCCAAAGAGAACCCATAGTCATGATCATACCAGAAATCTACCCATCTTTACACTCAAGTCAAAGAGAAATATCATCATTAGGGTTATAAAAATGTTATATATAATAATAAAAATAATATGATCAACATATAGTTTTAATCTCAAGAGTAATATTCGTAAATCAACTATAATTTGGTTAGAAAAAGAAACCAATTTTTATCGTGAATAGTAACTCGTGAATAGTAACTCATAAATAGTAAACTCGACACAAAAAGGTAGAAATTCCATAATAAAATACATACCAATATTTCGGTATAATGATATTGAAAGAATAACATTTCTTAAACTTATAAACAATTTATTTTAATTGTTTACACTTTACTAAATAATGCATTTAATCATTCTAAAATGCCAAACTCATAAGATTTCATCACCAATAACCAAAACCCTCATCAAAAATCTGCATATACCTCATATAGGATTCTCAAGTCATAAAATCCTATTTTCTAATTTTTTTACTTCACAAAACATATTTAATTCATTTACTCATAACTAGACCATTTTCATGAAAAATACCAAATCAGTTCCAAAAATATTTCTTTTTGGGATTTAGCATAATATAGTCCCATAGTGAACATATATTTTTCTCAGAATTTTTAAAAGTCATTTACTATTTTTCATATGGCCAAAACAGCCGAATATTTAGACATTTATCAAAAATTGTACTTTTGTCCAAAAATTCTGAAATTTACAGAGTATACTTCTATCATATACATGTACTCCCAATAAAAATTTCATCAATTTTGGAGTTAACCACAAGGAATTATAAGCTGTTACTTTTAAAATAGTCTTTTCTCATAAAATTCATAACTCTCAATCTATACATCCAAAAATCACCATTTTTGGACACAATCAAGAAAACTCATCAAAATATCATTTCAAATTTTTCCAGAATTTTTGAAGATCAGAAAAATTACGAAACTGAAAATCATAACAACCCTTAAAATTCCTTAATATCCCTTACTATCCCTTACCTCAAAAGAGCAGTACTTCTGATCGGTATAAGGCTGAAGAAAACTTGCACTGATGAATAACAACTCATCAAGTATCTAAAAACTCACAAAATATGCTTCATAATATAGAGAGAGAAAGAGAGAAAGCTTATGTTTCTGGTGTGATTTTCAATTCTAACTTAGCCCTCTATTTATAGGAAAATTTTGGTAGGTTTGACCTGCAACCTGATGGCTTTACCTGCTACTATTCCCACCCACCATATTTGAAATATAATTCAGCACATTTCTTCACCAACCACAAGTGGGGCCCACCAATTCTAGAATTTTCCACCAAAATGATAAACTCCGAAAATTTAACAATTTCTGAACCAGTCATCTCGTAAAATTCATAATAAATCATACGTTCATTTTTAACGGTTCAAAATTTGTGGGCATATACTCAACTTATATATGTATAACATATCCAAAAATTACCACGATCCAACGGTCGGATTAAAAATTATAACCCTCGCAAAATATCTCAAAAACCCTAATTTTTAATACCTCCATTCCGACAAAAATACTGATAAAAATCTCAACATTAACTCCTTCATTTTTAACCACAAAAATATATCCCTCATTTATATCCACATAAAATAAATATTTCCTTATCATATGAATCAATAATTAATTATTCACAAATAATATTACAGAATCACATTTATGACAACCAGGCCGTTCCCAGGAAAGAGGGGGCTTTCCAATAAGGATTTCTCCTTACTGGCGCGCAATTAGATGACCAAACCTCTCCTTAGACAGAACTTTCTAGACATTGCCAATAATGCTATCTAATAATACTATTCAAATAATATGAATTATTGATCTGATAATGGGAAATACTGTGCAGCAACAATTATTGAACAACAATAATACAAAATTTCAACGTAGTAATTATTGAATCAATAAAATAAAATATTGAACAGTAATTACTGTAACAATTATTGAGTAGTGCCTTTTTACGTAAGAATCAATAATTTCAAAAATACTATGCAATACCGTGTGCTACTGTGCAATAACGCGTATTACTGTATTTTAACCACCGGGTATTCTAACAGTGTTAACGGTAACAACTACGCCGTTATTTGTAAAAACTCAAATTTGTCGTTTTCTTCACCCGACAGTTATTCTGTTATGGGGCCCACAAATGGCTGCGCCGTCGTACGAATATTCCCCGACAGAAAGAATATTCCACGACCAAACGAATATTCTCCGACAACAATGATTATTTTATAACCACTTGCTTATTTTGAAAAAAAAATCATATTTCACTCATAACTTTAAACTTTTATCAATTTAACCATTTACTGAATAGTAATTATAAGAAAAATTGAATACTTTTATTTCATAAAATTCGGGGTCTTACAATCTCCCCTCCTTATGAAATTTCGTCCTCGAAATTTACGTACCTGGTATTTCAAAGAGTTGAGAATACCTTCCTTTCATTTCAGATTCCATCTTCCCTGTCATCATAATTTCTCCATTGCTCATCTCCTGTATTTCAAATATCATTCTAGAATACAGCTTCAAAACAAGGGTTAATTTAACAAATTAACATATCACATAATATCCCAATATTATGACTGACCAACAAATAAGCTTAGGTAGGACACACTAGCGAAGGATTTACTCATCTCTCCCCTCCTAGTTGTATTCCCCGATCTCTGCCAGAGATCATATCCCTAAGCTCTGATACCACCTGTGACGCCCCCAAAATAGGTTCATTCCACCCAACCCATTCTGAGTCGTCAAATACATGGTACAGAAAACAACTACAACTTTATTACAACAATTGTCGTGCAAAATACAACAACACATATGCTGTGAGTTTGGATACAAATATATACCAAATGTGACTCATGTTCCAATCGTGGACATCACCTCACAATAACACCTTACATAAAGGTATAGTCAAAAATTGTTTTAGAAATTAGAATATTTGGGAAGTGCTCAAGGAAACCTTTGTACATGGGAGGCCATGCGTCTAGGTTATGATAGATATCATATGGCCACAGAATTATCCTTGGTTGACCCAATAGACCCCAAAGAAAAACGAGAAGATTACTATCATATTCTTCCCAATGGTGAGTCTTCTCTTGACTTATCATTATCTCCACTGTCTTTAATCGTGAATTATACTTCAAACAAACACCAAAATTATATAGGTAGTGCTCGTAGATATACTCAGCAAGTGGATGAGCACAACCCTGTCTTATGATGACACGAGGTTGTATGTCATTAGACATCTTGTATGATAGTGACAAAACACCCTTCCAACGTTGGGTTCGCCTCACCCTATTTTCTTCACCAAATATAACTACTAAATGATGACCACCGTTCTATTCCCTTGTTACCCCCGCTCGACCCAGCTACACTCTTATTACCTGAAAGGAATTATGAAGCAAAAGGGTGAGCACAACTAGCTCAGTAAAGAATATCATGACTAAAGATAATTCAATTATCAATAGCCTTCATCAACAATAAATCAGAGATTTAGAATATATGGTAAATGATAAAAATTTTAACCATAGTTGCAGCGGAACGAGCAATCCATTAGAAGAGTCAAATAGACTATAAAGTCTATTATCTTCTCCATGTTAAAAATCCATCAACAATGTTTTATCCCTGTAACATCAATCAACAATTCTGGTCCACAATCATATGAATAACTCATAATCATAATTGTGACTCTAAATTTTTCTTCGCACCCAGGACGAAGAATATTTTCATCACCTGTCTTTACCTGAAACATCAAAGATCATGGTTATACCAAATCACAGTTCCTGTTCATAATCATACTAATAACTTCATCTTTGCACTACGGCCAAAGATATTCATTTGTATCACCAGTTGGTCATGTTCATCTCAACATCTGTTCATCTTTGCACTACTGGCCAAAGATATTCAACAACATGTCATCTTTGCACTACGGGCCAAAGATATTCATCAATAATTCATCTTTGCACTACAGGCCAAAGATATTCCTCAACAGTTCATATTTGCACTACGGCCAAATATATTCATCAACAGTTCATATTTGCACTACAGGCCAAATATATTAATATCTCAAAGAAATATATAATCATTTCAGAATTTATATAAACAATAATTATAACCATGTTGATCAATTCACCTTTGCACTTAAGCTAAAGATATTCACTTATAAATTCAATGGTCATGATCATACCAGTCAACAATTCAACTTTGCACTACTGGCCAAAGAGAACCCATAGTCATGATCATACCAGAAATCTACCCATGTTTACACTCAAGTCAAAGAGAAATATCATCATTAGGGTTATAAAAATGTTATATATAATAATAAAAATAATATGATCAACATCTAATTTTAATCTCAAGAGTAATATTCGTAAATCAACTATAATTTGGTTAGAAAAAGAAACCAATTTTTATCGTGAATAGTAACTCGTGAATAGTAACTCATAAATAGTAAACTCGACACAAAAAGGTAGAAATTCCATAATAAAATACATACCAATATTTCGGTATAATGATATTGAAAGAATAACATTTCTTAAACTTATAAACAATTTATTTTAATTGTTTACACTTTACTAAATAATGCATTTAATCATTCTAAAATGCCAAACTCATAAGATTTCATCACCAATAACCAAAACCCTCATCAAAAATCTGCATATACCTCATATAGGATTCTCAAGTCATAAAATCCTATTTTCTAATTTTTTTACTTCACAAAACATATTTAATTCATTTACTCATAACTAGACCATTTTCATGAAAAATACCAAATGAGTTCCAAAAATATTTCTTTTTTGGGATTTAGCATAATATAGTCCCATAGTGAACATATATTTTTCTCAGAATTTTTAAAAGTCATTTACTATTTTTCATATGGCCAAAACAGCCGAATATTTAGACATTTATTAAAAATTGTACTTTTGTCCAAAAATTCTGAAATTTACAGAGTATACTTCTATCATATACATGTACTCCCAATAAAAATTTCATCAATTTTGGAGTTAACCACAAGGAATTATAAGCTGTTACTTTTAAAATAGTCTTTTCTCATAAAATTCATAACTCTCAATCTATACATCCAAAAATCACCATTTTTGGACACAATCAAGAAAACTCATCAAAATATCATTTCAAATTTTTCCAGAATTTTTGAAGATCAGAAAAATTACAAAACTGAAAATCATAACAACCCTTAAAATTCCTTAATATCCCTTACTATCCCTTACCTCAAAAGAGCAGTACTTCTGATCGGTATAAGGCTGAAGAAAACTTGCACTGATGAATAACAACTCATCAAGTATCTAAAAACTCACAAAATATGCTTCATAATATAGAGAGAGAAAGAGAGAAAACTTATGTTTCTGGTGTGATTTTCAATTCTAACTTAGCCCTCTATTTATAGGAAAATTTTGGTAGGTTTGACCTGCAACCTGATGGCTTTACCTGCTACTATTCCCACCCACCATATTTGAAATATAATTCAGCACATTTCTTCACCAACCATAAGTGGGGCCCACCAATTCTAGAATTTTCCACCAAAATGATAAACTCCGAAAGTTTAATAATTTCTGAACCAGTCATCTCGTAAAATTCATAATAAATCATACGTTCATTTTTAACGGTTCAAAATTTGTGGGCATATACTCAACTTATATATGTATAACATATCCAAATATTACCACGATCCAACGGTCGGATTAAAAATTATAACCCTCGCAAAATATCTCAAAAACCCTAATTTTTAATACCTCCATTCCGACAAAAATACTGATAAAAATCTCAGCATTAATTCCTTCATTTTTAACCACAAAAATATATCCCTCATTTATATCCACATAAAATAAATATTTCCTTATCATATGAATCAATAATTAATTATTCACAAATAATATTACAGAATCACATTTATGACAACCAGACCGTTCCCAGGAAAGAGGGGGCTTTCCAATAAGGATTTCTCCTTACTGGCGCGCAATTAGATGACCAAACCTCTCCTTAGACAGAACTTTCTAGACATTGCCAATAATGCTATGTAATAATACTATTCAAATAATATGAATTATTGATCTGATAATGGGAAATACTGTGCAGCAACAATTATTGAACAACAATAATACAAAATTTCAACGTAGTAATTATTGAATCAATAAAATAAAATATTGAACAGTAATTACTGTAACAATTATTGAGTAGTGCCTTTTTACGTAAGAATCAATAATTTCAAAAATACTATGCAATACCGTGTGCTACTGTGCAATAACGCGTATTACTGTATTTTAACCACCGGGTATTCTAACAGTGTTAACAGTAACAACTACGCCGTTATTTCTAAAAACTCAAATTTGTCGTTTTCTTCACCCGACAGTTATTCTGTTATGGGGCCCACAAATGGCTGCGCCGTCGTACGAATATTCCCCGACAGAAAGAATATTCCACGACCAAACGAATATTCTCCGACAACAATGATTATTTTATAACCACTTGCTTATTTTGAAAAAAAAATCATATTTCACTCATAACTTTAAACTTTTATCAATTTAACCATTTACTGAATAGTAATTATAAGAAAAATTGAATACTTTTATTTCATAAAATTCGGGGTCTTACAGCACCAATTATTGATTCTTACGTAAGAAGGTACTACTCAATAATTGTTACAGTAGTTATTATTCAATATTTTATTTTATTGATTCAATAATTGCTGCGTTGATATTTTATATTATTGTTGTTTCAATAATTGTTGCTGCACAGTATTTTTATTTATCAGATCAATAATTCATATTATTTGAATAATATTATTTGATAACATTATTGGCAATGTCTAGAAAGTTCTGTCTAAGGAGAGGTTTGGTCATCTAATTGCGCGCCAGTAAGGAGAAATCCTTATTGGAAAGCCCCCTCTTTCCTAGGAACGGCCTGGTTGTCATAAATGTGATTCTGTAATATTATTTGTGAATAATTAATTATTGATTCATATGATAAGGAAATATTTATTTTATGTGGATATAAATGAGGGATATATTTTTGTGGTTAAAAATGAAGGAGTTAATGTTGAGGTTTTTGTCAGTATTTTTGTCGGAATGGAGGTATTAAAAATCAGAATTTTTGAGATAGTTTGCGGGGGTTATAATTTTTAATCCGACCGTTGGATCGTGGTAATTTTTGGATATGTTATACATATATAAGTTGAGTATATGTCCACAAATTTTGAACCGTTAAAAATGAACGTATGATTTATTACGAATTTTACAAGATGACTGGTTCAGAAATTGTTGAATTTTCGGAGTTTATCATTTTGGTGGAAAATTCTAGAATTGGTGGGCCCCACTTGTGGTTGGTGAAGAAATGTGCTGAATTATATTTCAAATGTGGTGGGTGGGAATAGTAGCAGGTAAAGCCATCAGGTTGCAGGTCAAACCTACCAAAATTTTCCTATAAATAGAGGGCTAAGTTAGAATTGAAAATCACACCAGAAACATAAGCTTTCTCTCTTTCTCTCTCTATATTATGAAGCATATTTTGTGAGTTTTTAGATACTTGATGAGTTGTTATTCATCAGTGCAAGTTTTCTTCAGCCTTATACCGATCAGAAGTACTGCTCTTTTGAGGTAAGAGATAGTAAGGGATATTAAGGAATTTTAAGGGTTGTTATGATTTTCAGTTTCGTAATTTTTCTGATCTTCAAAAATTCTGGAAAAATTTGAAATGATATTTTGATGAGTTTTCTTGATTGTGTCCAAAAATGGTGATTTTTGGATGTATAGATTGAGAGTTATGAATTTTATGAGAAAAGACTATTTTAAAAGTAACAGCTTATAATTCCTTGTGGTTAACTCCAAAATTGATGAAATTTTTATTGGGAGTACATGTATATGATAGAAGTATACTCTGTAAATTTTTATTGAGTTTATTTTGTGAGTATTTAGATACTTTGAGAGTTTCTATTCATCAGAGCAAGTTTCTTTCAGCCTTATACCGGTATTCCGACCAGAAGTACTGATATTTTGAGGTAAGGGATATTATTTTCTTCTTAATGATATTATTTTCTTCAATATCATTATGCTGAAATATTTATATGAGTTTTTATCAAATTTGGAACTTTATGTGTCGGGAGTTACTATTCACGTATACGGCACTATTCACGTATACGGCACTATTCACGAATACGGCACTATTCACCGAAAAATAAAATTTTCCCTTTTTGTCCAAGATGTCTATTATGGTTACTATCTTTGATTGTATCCATGTTTTGATCTTTATTTTTGAATTCTGCTTCACAATTGATTATTATGAAGTATTATTGATCTTGGATAAACTGTTATACGAATCCCTACTATTTGTCCTTCTGTCTCATTGGATTCGTTCTCTTTAAGATATTTTTCATCATCCTCAGTCCTAAATGATGATATTACTGAATATCTTTGGCCTGTAGTGCAAAGATGTATAATTACTTGATGAATATCTTTGGCCTGTAGTGCAAAGATGAACAGGTGTTGAGATGAACATGACCGACTGATGATACAAATGAATATCTTTGGCCTGTAGTGCAAAGATGAATATTTGGTTAAAGATGATTATTAATTGATGTTACAGGGATAAAATATTGATGATGGACTTTTAAATCTTAGAAGATAGTAGAATTCTTTCTCTACTTGACTCTTCTAATGGTTTGCTGTTTCCGCTGCAGTTGTTGATCTAAAACTTGTTGTCGATTATATTTTATCAGATTTTTCCCTGTTGAAGACTAACGATAATTTGTTGTATATTATCTTAGTCATAATATTCTTTACTGGGCTAGTTGAGCTCACCCTTTTCCTTTTTGTTCCATTTTTCTTCTCAGGAGGTGAGAACATAGCAGGATCTAGTCGGGGTATGGAGTGATGGTTCTAGAAAGATGTATTAGCAGTCTTCACTATTTCTGTAAAATAGTGTTTGAATAATTGTAATGAGGATTTATTTGAGTGTGGATATTGTCTAGAAGACAATATTTGTATTTAAACTCACAGTATGTGTTGTCGTATTTTGCACGACAATTGTATTATTGAAGTTGTAGTTTGCTTTCTGTACCATGTATTTGGCGACTCAGAATGGGTGTTGTATACCTATTCTGGGGGCGTCACAGTTGGTATCAGAGCTTAGGGATATGATCCCTGGCTGAGATGTGAGACAAGAACTAGGAGGGGAGAGACGGGGAATTCCTTCGCTAGTATGACCTGACTAAGTTTATTTGGTGTTTATTTGGTCGGTCAGAGTATAGGGATAATATATGACATGACTATTAATCCTTGTTTTATGGCAGTATTTAAGAATGGCAGCTGAGAACGTTAATAATGGAGTAAATCAGACTGTGGAGACACCTTTGATCACTACCCAGGGGAACGTGCAACAGGAAGGCAATATTCCTCCTGTAAACAACGTTACCGAGCAAACGATGAATGATGGAATGTTTAGGAGCTTTTTGCAGTTCATGCAAAATCAGACGAGGGAGACTCGTGTGCAGAATACGGGTGGAAATGATAACAACGCGCGGTTTGTCACAGCTAAGCAGTTCAAAGAATTGGGACCACCAGAATTTAAGGGAAAGCCGGATCCGATCATGGCGGAAACGTGGGTCAAGCAAATTACCAAGATATTTGATGTCTTGGGATGCACGGAGGAACAGAAGGTTCCATTCGCCACATTTATGTTCCGCGGTGAGGCAGACTACTGGTGGGAGTCTGTGAAGCGTACCCAGCCTGACGCACTCAACATGTCCTGGGAAACATTTCAAAAACTGTTCAATGACAAGTACTTTCCTGAAAGTATTCGTCATATGAAGGAGGTTGAGTTTATTAGACTGGAACAAAACAACATGACGGTGTCCCAGTACGAGGCGAAGTTTGTAGAGTTATCCAGGTTTGCACCTCATTTGGTCGAAAATGAGGAACGAATGACAAGGATGTTTCTGAGAGGTCTAAAACCCGAGATTCGGCAATATCTTATCTCTCATAAATTTTCTTTATATTCAGATGTTGTAAACAGGGCTCAATTATTAGAGCGAGATAATGAGTATGTGCAACCGAGGGACCACAACCAGGGTCATACCGGTGGCGGCAGTCATCGAAGCAATGAAAACCAGCAGGGAGGAAAACATTCGGACAAAAGCGGTAACCACTCTGGTGGTAATCGTGGTCGTGATAATAGAAGGAGCGAGTCGGGAGGAGATTTCAAGAAGAGAAGGTACAACAATGATAACGTGAAGACGTCAGCACAAACATCAACTGTTTCTAGGGGAGGAGAACGACCACCGGTCGTATGTTACAAATGTGGGAAAGAGGGACATATCAGCCCAAACTGCCCACAACAATCCAAGGTATGTTATAACTGTGGAAAGGAAGGTCATATAGCTCGAGAGTGTTCTGTGGCAAAACCAAGTTCAGCGGGGATGGTGACTCCAAAAGTTATCCCGGATAAGTCAAAATCAGCAGTTCCTGGAAGGGCGTTTGTCGTTACTGGCCAAAACGCGAGAAACCCGAACGAGGTGATCACGGGTAAGCTAATCTTGAATTCTTGCGAAGTTTATACTTTACTAGATACCGGTTCTACCCATTCTTTTATCTCTCCTGCTTGTGCTCAACGTTTAAACTTGACTCCGGAGAAATTGGACTTTAACTTATCTGTTGAAACTCCGTTGGGTGAAACCTTCGTTACATCTACAGTTTATAAATCTTGCATGATCCAAGTTGGCACTATCACATTACCTGTGACGCCCCCAGAATAGGTATACAACACCCATTCTGAGTCGCCAAATACATGGTACAGAAAGCAAACTACAACTTCAATAATACAATTGTCGTGCAAAATACGACAACACATACTGTGAGTTTAAATACAAATATTGTCTTCTAGACAATATCCACACTCAAATAAATCCTCATTACAATTATTCAAACACTATTTTACAAAAATAGTGAGGACTACTAATACATCTTTCTAG
The DNA here is from genome assembly GCA_016801055.1 of Panax notoginseng. Lineage (NCBI taxonomy): Eukaryota > Viridiplantae > Streptophyta > Magnoliopsida > Apiales > Araliaceae > Panax > Panax notoginseng. Next base: position 11,217,486 of record CM029021.1, on the reverse strand, counting down.
AACCATCACTCCATACCCCGACTAGATCCTGCTATGTTCTCACCTCCTGAGAAGAAAAATGGAACAAAAAGGAAAAGGGTGAGCTCAACTAGCCCAGTAAAGAATATTATGACTAAGATAATATACAACAAATTATCGTTAGTCTTCAACAGGGAAAAATCTGATAAAATATAATCGACAACAAGTTTTAGATCAACAACTGCAGCGGAAACAGCAAACCATTAGAAGAGTCAAGTAGAGAAAGAATTCTACTATCTTCTAAGATTTAAAAGTCCATCATCAATATTTTATCCCTGTAACATCAATTAATAATCATCTTTAACCAAATATTCATCTTTGCACTACAGGCCAAAGATATTCATTTGTATCATCAGTCGGTCATGTTCATCTCAACACCTGTTCATCTTTGCACTACAGGCCAAAGATATTCATCAAGTAATTATACATCTTTGCACTACAGGCCAAAGATATTCAGTAATATCATCATTTAGGACTGAGGATGATGAAAAATATCTTAAAGAGAACGAATCCAATGAGACAGAAGGACAAATAGTAGGGATTCGTATAACAGTTTATCCAAGATCAATAATACTTCATAATAATCAATTGTGAAGCAGAATTCAAAAATAAAGATCAAAACATGGATACAATCAAAGATAGTAACCATAATAGACATCTTGGACAAAAAGGGAAAATTTTATTTTTCGGTGAATAGTGCCGTATTCGTGAATAGTGCCGTATACGTGAATAGTGCCGTATACGTGAATAGTAACCCCCGACACAAAAAGTTCCAAATTTGATAAAAACTCATATCAATATTTCAGCATAATGATATTGAAGAAAATAATATCATTAAGAAGAAAATAATATCCCTTACCTCAAAATATCAGTACTTCTGGTCGGAATACCGGTATAAGGCTGAAAGAAACTTGCTCTGATGAATAGAAACTCTCAAAGTATCTAAATACTCACAAAATACACTCAATAATCTAGAGAGAGAAAGAGAGAAAACTTGTTTCTGGTGTGATTTTCAATTCTAACTTAGCCCTCTATTTATAGGAAAATTTTGGTAGGTTTGACCTGCAACCTGATGGCTTTACCTGCTACTATTCCCACCCACCACATTTGAAATATAATTCAGCACATTTCTTCACCAACCACAAGTGGGGCCCACCAATTTTCCATCAAAATGATAAACTCCGAAAATTCAACAATTTCTGAACCAGTCATCTTGTAAAATTCGTAATAAATCATACGTTCATTATTAACGGTTCAAAATTTGTGGACATATACTCAACTTATATATGTATAACATATCCAAAAATTACCACGATCCAACGGTCGGATTAAAAATTATAACCCCCGCAAACTATCTCAAAAACCCTGATTTTTAATACCTCCATTCCGACAAAAATACTGACAAAAACCTCAACATTAACTCCTTCATTTTTAACCACAAAAATATATCCCTCATTTATATCCACATAAAATAAATATTTCCTTATCATATGAATCAATAATTAATTATTCACAAATAATATTACAGAATCACATTTATGACAACCAGGCCGTTCCCAGGAAAGAGGGGGCTTTCCAATAAGGATTTCTCCTTACTGGCGCGCAATTAGATGACCAAACCTCTCCTTAGACAGAACTTTCTAGACATTGCCAATAATGTTATCTAATAATATTATTCAAATAATATGAATTATTGATCTGATAAATGAAAATACTGTGCAGCAACAATTATTGAAACAACAATAATATAAAATATCAACGCAGCAATTATTGAATCAATAAAATAAAATATTGAATAATAACTACTGTAACAATTATTGAGTAGTGCCTTCTTACGTAAGAATCAATAATTGGTGCAATACCGTGTGCTACTGTATTTTAACCACCGGGTATTCCAACAGTATTAACGGTAACAACTACGCCGTTATTTATAAACAACTTATACTTGTCGTTTTCTTCATCCAATCGCTTTCCGTTATGGGGCCCACACAAGGCTGCGTCGTCGTACGAATATTCCCCGACAGCAAGAATATTCCACGACCAACCGAATATTCACCGACCAAAAATAAATATTTTATAACCACTTGCTTATTTTGCAAAATTTGCACATTTCACCCATAACCAAAGTATTATATCAAATTAACCCCTTATTATTCACAATAATATTTAGAGAAAATTTGATTTTATTCATTAATAAGTTGGGGTCTTACAACCTCCCCTCCTTATGAAATTTCGTCCTCGAAATTGACGTACGTACCTGATGTTTCAAAAAGGTGAGGATACCTCGCTTTCATTTCTGATTCCAACTCCCAGGTCATTTCTTCAATAGCATGGTTTCTCCACAAAACCTTAACTTGTGGTATAACCTTCGTGCGTAGGACATGCTCTTTCCTATCCAAGATCTTAACAGGTACCTCCTCGTACGTTAAATCTTCAGCTATCTCGTCTGGTTCTAACTCAATAATGTGGTTCGGGTCTTTAACATATTTACGAAGCATAGATATGTGAAAAACATTATGAACACGAGACATGCTTGGAGGTAATGCGAGTCTATATGCCACATTTCCTATTCGCTCAAGAATCTCAAATGGACCAACAAATCTTGGATTGAGCTTTCCTCTCTTCCCAAATCTTGTAACTCCCTTCCATGGTGCAACACGTAACAATACATGATCCCCAATATTAAATTCCACGTCCTTCCGATGAAGATCCGCATAACTCTTTTGTCGATCCTGTGCCGTTTGTATACGTTGTCGAATCGTTTGGATCTTCTCTGTAGTAATGCGTACCAATTCTGGTCCCAACAATGTTGCTTCACCCACCTCGTCCCAGCATACTGGAGAACGACATTTTCTTCCATACAACGCCTCAAATGGAGCCATACCTATGCTCGCCTGATAACTGTTGTTGTAGGAGAATTCCACCAATGGTAGGTACTTATCCCAACTCCCTTTGAGATCTAAGACACAAAGTCTTAATAGATCTTCAAGAGTTTGAATAGTCCTCTCTGATTGTCCGTCCGTTTGAGGATGGTATGCTGAACTGAATCGTAAATCCGTGCCCATAGCTTTCTGCAAGCTAACCCAAAATCGTGAAGTGAATCTTGGGTCACGATCCGAAACTATGGATACTGGCATGCCATGCAATCTCACAATCTCGTTCACGTACATACTAGCAAGACGTTCAAGGGAATAAGTCTCACGTATCGGCAAGAAATGAGCGGACTTGGTTAATCTATCAACAATAACCCAAATCGCATCTATGCCTTGAGAAACCTTGGGAAGACCCGTAACAAAATCCATAGTAATGTGTTCCCACTTCCATTTCGGAATCTCAAGTGGTTGCAATGGACCCTTTGGTACTTGATGCTCCGCTTTTACACGTTGACAAGTTAAACATCTCGAGATAAACTCCGCGATCTCTCTTTTCATATTGCTCCACCAAAATGTATGTCGAAGATCGTGATACATTTTGGTACTCCCAGGATGGATTGCAAACGGTGTGTTGTGTGCCTCCATCATTATTCTATGCTTCAAGTCAAAATCGTTAGGAACACAAAGTCTGGAGTTGACTCGAAGTATTCCTTCTTCATCGATTCTTGCTTCTGGAATAGCACCTTCTTGCACTTTCTTCTTCATACGCATCAGCTCTATGTCCGTAGCTTGAGCAGCTTTAACTTTATCGATTAAAGTCGGTTCTACTCGTATATTTGATATCATCATGTGGGTACTTGGAGCCTTCATCTCTATCTCCATCCTTTGCAAGTCATACAAAATGGGCCTTTGTGTTAAAAACATTGCACTCGTACCCGCATATGATCTTCTACTCAATGCGTCAGCTACTACGTTTGCTTTTCCAGGATGGTATTGGATGGTATGATCGTAATCTTTCAACAGCTCAAGCCAACGTCGTTGCCGCATGTTGAGTTCCTTTTGGGTGAAGAAATATTTGAGGCTTTTATGATCTGTATAGATCTCCACTTTCTCCCCATACAGGTAGTGTCTCCAGATCTTCAACGCAAAAACGACTGCTGCCAACTCCAAATCATGAGTAGGATAATTCCTCTCATATTCTTTGAGTTGTCGTGAGGCATAGGCTATGACTTTCCCATGTTGCATGAGAACACATCCTAACCCTTTGCCTGAAGCATCGCTGTAGATAACAAATCCATCCGAACCAGATGGTATTGTCAAAACAGGTGCCGAAATGAGTCTCCTCTTGAGTTCTTGGAAACTCTTCTCGCATTCCTCACTCCATACGAATTTTGTATCTTTCCGAGTCAGCTGAGTTAACGGAGTAGCGATTCGAGAAAATCCTTCCACAAATCTCCGATAATAACCAGCTAAGCCCAGAAAGCTACGTACTTCGGTTACCGACTTCGGTTGCTCCCAACTTTGTATGGCTTCAATCTTCGCCGGGTCGACAGATACTCCATGTTTTGACACCACGTGCCCAAGGAATGCTACTTCCTCAAGCCAGAACTCGCATTTCTTCAGTTTGGCATATAGCTTGTTTTCACGAAGCCTTTGCAGTACCAGCTTCAAATGGCGCTCATGATCTTCACGGCTTTTGGAATAGATGAGGATGTCATCAATAAAGACAACAACGAACTGATCCAAATATTCTTTGAATACACGGTTCATCATATCCATGAAGGCAGCAGGAGCATTAGTCAATCCAAAAGACATTACTAAGAATTCATAATGCCCGTACCGAGTTCTGAAGGCAGTCTTTGGAATATCCTCAGTTTTAATCTTCAGCTGATGATATCCAGAACGAAGATCGATCTTTGAAAAGAATTGTGCTCCTTGCAACTGGTCAAACAGGTCATCAATGCGAGGTAGCGGATACCTATTCTTGATGGTGACATGGTTCAATTCTCGATAGTCAATACAAAGTCGCATACTCCCGTCTTTCTTCTTTACGAATAAAACAGGAGCACCCCAAGGAGACGTACTAGGACGAATAAAACCGATGTCCAACAACTCCTGTAGTTGGACTTTTAACTCCTGAAGTTCAATAGGAGCCATTCGATATGGGGTTTTAGAAATGGGCTTTGTACCGGGTTCAAGGTCAATAAAGAATTCAATTTCTCGTTCCGGGGGTAGACCGGGAAGTTCTTCAGGAAATACATCGGGAAATTCTCTAACAATAGAAATATTATTCAAATCTGACTTGTCTTTGTTCAAATCCATAACATGGGCTAAGAAAGCTTGACATCCGTTTTTCAATAAACGAATAGCTTTGTGGCTTGATATGACAGTGACTGATTTTAGTGGTTTAGTAGTTTGAATTCGTATGACAGGTTGGTTAGGAATATGAAAACTAACAACCTTACGAAAACAATCAATTTTAGCATGATGAGTGGTTAACCAATCAATTCCTAAAATCACATCAAAAGCAAGTATCTTTAAAGAGATAAGATCAACAGGTAATGTGATAGTGCCAACTTGGATCATGCAAGATTTATAAACTGTAGATGTAACGAAGGTTTCACCCAACGGAGTTTCAACAGATAAGTTAAAGTCCAATTTCTCCGGAGTCAAGTTTAAACGTTGAGCACAAGCAGGAGAGATAAAAGAATGGGTAGAACCGGTATCTAGTAAAGTATAAACTTCGCAAGAATTCAAGATTAGCTTACCCGTGATCACCTCGTTCGGGTTTCTCGCGTTTTGGCCAGTAACGACAAACGCCCTTCCAGGAACCGCTGATTTCGACTTATCCGGGATAACTTTTGGAGTCACCATCCCCGCTGAACTTGGTTTTGCTACAGAACACTCTCGAGCTATATGACCTTCCTTTCCACAGTTATAACATACCTTGGATTGTTGTGGGCAGTTTGGGCTGATATGTCCCTCTTTCCCACATTTGTAACATACGACCGGTGGTCGTTCTCCTCCCCTAGAAACAGTTGATGTTTGTGCTGACGTCTTCACGTTATCATTGTTGTACCTTCTCTTCTTGAAATCTCCTCCCGACTCGCTCCTTCTATTATCACGACCACGATTACCACCAGAGTGGTTACCGCTTTTGTCCGAATGTTTTCCTCCCTGCTGGTTTTCATTGCTTCGATGACTGCCGCCACCGGTATGACCCTGGTTGTGGTCCCTCGGTTGCACATACTCATTATCTCGCTCTAATAATTGAGCCCTGTTTACAACATCTGAATATAAAGAAAATTTATGAGAGATAAGATATTGCCGAATCTCGGGTTTTAGACCTCTCAGAAACATCCTTGTCATTCGTTCCTCATTTTCGACCAAATGAGGTGCAAACCTGGATAACTCTGCAAACTTCGCCTCGTACTGGGACACCGTCATGTTGTTTTGTTCCAGTCTAATAAACTCAACCTCCTTCATATGACGAATACTTTCAGGAAAGTACTTGTCATTGAACAGTTTTTGAAATGTTTCCCAGGACATGTTGAGTGCGTCAGGCTGGGTACGCTTCACAGACTCCCACCAGTAGTCTGCCTCACCGCGGAACATAAATGTGGCGAATGGAACCTTCTGTTCCTCCGTGCATCCCAAGACATCAAATATCTTGGTAATTTGCTTGACCCACGTTTCCGCCATGATCGGATCCGGCTTTCCCTTAAATTCTGGTGGTCCCAATTCTTTGAACTGCTTAGCTGTGACAAACCGCGCGTTGTTATCATTTCCACCCGTATTCTGCACACGAGTCTCCCTCGTCTGATTTTGCATGAACTGCAAAAAGCTCCTAAACATTCCATCATTCATCGTTTGCTCGGTAACGTTGTTTACAGGAGGAATATTGCCTTCCTGTTGCACGTTCCCCTGGGTAGTGATCAAAGGTGTCTCCACGGTCTGATTTACTCCATTATTAACGTTCTCAGCTGCCATTCTTAAATACTGCCATAAAACAAGGGTTAATAGTCATGTCATATATTATCCCTATACTCTGACCGACCAAATAAACACCAAATAAACTTAGTCAGGTCATACTAGCGAAGGAATTCCCCGTCTCTCCCCTCCTAGTTCTTGTCTCACATCTCAGCCAGGGATCATATCCCTAAGCTCTGATACCAACTGTGACGCCCCCAGAATAGGTATACAACACCCATTCTGAGTCGCCAAATACATGGTACAGAAAGCAAACTACAACTTCAATAATACAATTGTCGTGCAAAATACGACAACACATACTGTGAGTTTAAATACAAATATTGTCTTCTAGACAATATCCACACTCAAATAAATCCTCATTACAATTATTCAAACACTATTTTACAGAAATAGTGAGGACTGCTAATACATCTTTCTAGAACCATCACTCCATACCCCGACTAGATCCTGCTATGTTCTCACCTCCTGAGAAGAAAAATGGAACAAAAAGGAAAAGGGTGAGCTCAACTAGCCCAGTAAAGAATATTATGACTAAGATAATATACAACAAATTATCGTTAGTCTTCAACAGGGAAAAATCTGATAAAATATAATCGACAACAAGTTTTAGATCAACAACTGCAGCGGAAACAGCAAACCATTAGAAGAGTCAAGTAGAGAAAGAATTCTACTATCTTCTAAGATTTAAAAGTCCATCATCAATATTTTATCCCTGTAACATCAATTAATAATCATCTTTAACCAAATATTCATCTTTGCACTACAGGCCAAAGATATTCATTTGTATCATCAGTCGGTCATGTTCATCTCAACACCTGTTCATCTTTGCACTACAGGCCAAAGATATTCATCAAGTAATTATACATCTTTGCACTACAGGCCAAAGATATTCAGTAATATCATCATTTAGGACTGAGGATGATGAAAAATATCTTAAAGAGAACGAATCCAATGAGACAGAAGGACAAATAGTAGGGATTCGTATAACAGTTTATCCAAGATCAATAATACTTCATAATAATCAATTGTGAAGCAGAATTCAAAAATAAAGATCAAAACATGGATACAATCAAAGATAGTAACCATAATAGACATCTTGGACAAAAAGGGAAAATTTTATTTTTCGGTGAATAGTGCCGTATTCGTGAATAGTGCCGTATACGTGAATAGTGCCGTATACGTGAATAGTAACCCCGACACAAAAAGTTCCAAATTTGATAAAAACTCATATCAATATTTCAGCATAATGATATTGAAGAAAATAATATCATTAAGAAGAAAATAATATCCCTTACCTCAAAATATCAGTACTTCTGGTCGGAATACCGGTATAAGGCTGAAAGAAACTTGCTCTGATGAATAGAAACTCTCAAAGTATCTAAATACTCACAAAATACACTCAATAATCTAGAGAGAGAAAGAGAGAAAACTTGTTTCTGGTGTGATTTTCAATTCTAACTTAGCCCTCTATTTATAGGAAAATTTTGGTAGGTTTGACCTGCAACCTGATGGCTTTACCTGCTACTATTCCCACCCACCACATTTGAAATATAATTCAGCACATTTCTTCACCAACCACAAGTGGGGCCCACCAATTTTCCATCAAAATGATAAACTCCGAAAATTCAACAATTTCTGAACCAGTCATCTTGTAAAATTCGTAATAAATCATACGTTCATTTTTAACGGTTCAAAATTTGTGGACATATACTCAACTTATATATGTATAACATATCCAAAAATTACCACGATCCAACGGTCGGATTAAAAATTATAACCCCCGCAAACTATCTCAAAAACCCTGATTTTTAATACCTCCATTCCGACAAAAATACTGACAAAAACCTCAACATTAACTCCTTCATTTTTAACCACAAAAATATATCCCTCATTTATATCCACATAAAATAAATATTTCCTTATCATATGAATCAATAATTAATTATTCACAAATAATATTACAGAATCACATTTATGACAACCAGGCCGTTCCCAGGAAAGAGGGGGCTTTCCAATAAGGATTTCTCCTTACTGGCGCGCAATTAGATGACCAAACCTCTCCTTAGACAGAACTTTCTAGACATTGCCAATAATGTTATCTAATAATATTATTCAAATAATATGAATTATTGATCTGATAAATGAAAATACTGTGCAGCAACAATTATTGAAACAACAATAATATAAAATATCAACGCAGCAATTATTGAATCAATAAAATAAAATATTGAATAATAACTACTGTAACAATTATTGAGTAGTGCCTTCTTACGTAAGAATCAATAATTGGTGCAATACCGTGTGCTACTGTATTTTAACCACCGGGTATTCCAACAGTATTAACGGTAACAACTACGCCGTTATTTATAAATAACTTATACTTGTCGTTTTCTTCATCCAATCGCTTTCCGTTATGGGGCCCACACAAGGCTGCGTCGTCGTACGAATATTCCCCGAGCAAGAATATTCCACGACCAACCGAATATTCACCGACCAAAAATAAATAATTTATAACCACTTGCTTATTTTGTAAAATTTGCACATTTCACCCATAACCAAAGTATTATATCAAATTAACCCCTTATTATTCACAATAATATTTAGAGAAAATTTGATTTTATTCATTAATAAGTTGGGGTCTTACAACCTCCCCTCCTTATGAAATTTCGTCCTCGAAATTGACGTACGTACCTGATGTTTCAAAAAGGTGAGGATACCTCGCTTTCATTTCTGATTCCAACTCCCAGGTCATTTCTTCAATAGCATGGTTTCTCCACAAAACCTTAACTTGTGGTATAACCTTCGTGCGTAGGACATGCTCTTTCCTATCCAAGATCTTAACAGGTACCTCCTCGTACGTTAAATCTTCAGCTATCTCGTCTGGTTCTAACTCAATAATGTGGTTCGGGTCTTTAACATATTTACGAAGCATAGATATGTGAAAAACATTATGAACACGAGACATGCTTGGAGGTAATGCGAGTCTATATGCCACATTTCCTATTCGCTCAAGAATCTCAAATGGACCAATAAATGTGATTCTGTAATATTATTTGTGAATAATTAATTATTGATTCATATGATAAGGAAATATTTATTTTATGTGGATATAAATGAGGGATATATTTTTGTGGTTAAAAATGAAGGAGTTAATGTTGAGGTTTTTGTCAGTATTTTTGTCGGAATGGAGGTATTAAAAATCAGGATTTTTGAGATAGTTTGCGGGGGTTATAATTTTTAATCCGACCGTTGGATCGTGGTAATTTTTGGATATGTTATAAATATATAAGTTGAGTATATGTCCACAAATTTTGAACCGTTAAAAATGAACGTATGATTTATTACGAATTTTACAAGATGACTGGTTCAGAAATTGTTGAATTTTCGGAGTTTATCATTTTGGTGGAAAATTCTAGAATTGGTGGGCCCCACTTGTGGTTGGTGAAGAAATGTGCTGAATTATATTTCAAATGTGGTGGGTGGGAATAGTAGCAGGTAAAGCCATCAGGTTGCAGGTCAAACCTACCAAAATTTTCCAATAAATAGAGGGCTAAGTTAGAATTGAAAATCACACCAGAAACAAGTTTTTTCTCTTTCTCTCTCTAGATTATTGAGTGTATTTTGTGAGTATTTAGATACTTTGAGAGTTTCTATTCATCAGAGCAAGTTTCTTTCAGCCTTATACCGGTATTCCGACCAGAAGTACTGATATTTTGAGGTAAGGGATATTATTTTCTTCTTAATGATATTATTTTCTTCAATATCATTATGCTGAAATATTGATATGAGTTTTTATCAAATTTGGAACTTTATGTGTCGGGAGTTACTATTCACGTATACGGCACTATTCACGTATACGGCACTATTCACGAATACGACACTATTCACCGAAAAATAAAATTTTCCCTTTTTGTCCAAGATGTCTATTATGGTTACTATCTTTGATTGTATCCATGTTTTAATCTTTATTTTTGAATTCTGCTTCACAATTGATTATTATGAAGTATTATTGATCTTGGATAAACTGTTATACGAATCCCTACTATTTGTCCTTCTGTCTCATTGGATTCGTTCTCTTTAAGATATTTTTCATCATCATCAGTCCTAAATGATGATATTACTGAATATCTTTGGCCTGTAGTGCAAAGATGTATAATTACTTGATGAATATCTTTGGCCTGTAGTGCAAAGATGAACAGGTGTTGAGATGAACATGACCGACTGATGATACAAATGAATATCTTTGGCCTGTAGTGCAAAGATGAATATTTGGTTAAAGATGATTATTAATTGATGTTACAGGGATAAAATATTGATGATGGACTTTTAAATCTTAGAAGATAGTAGAATTCTTTCTCTACTTGACTCTTCTAATGGTTTGCTGTTTCCGCTGCAGTTGTTGATCTAAAACTTGTTGTCGATTATATTTTATCAGATTTTTCCCTGTTGAAGACTAACGATAATTTGTTGTATATTATCTTAGTCATAATATTCTTTACTGGGCTAGTTGAGCTCACCCTTTTCCTTTTTGTTCCATTTTTCTTCTCAGGAGGTGAGAACATAGCAGGATCTAGTCGGGGTATGGAGTGATGGTTCTAGAAAGATGTATTAGCAGTCTTCACTATTTTTGTAAAATAGTGTTTGAATAATTGTAATGAGGATTTATTTGAGTGTGGATATTGTCTAGAAGACAATATTTGTATTTAAACTCACAGTATGTGTTGTCGTATTTTGCACGACAATTGTATTATTGAAGTTGTAGTTTGCTTTCTGTACCATGTATTTGGCGACTCAGAATGGGTGTTGTATACCTATTCTGGGGGCGTCACACCTATACTCTGACCGACCAATTAAATACCAAATAAACTTAGGTAGGTCATACTAGCGAAGGAATTACCCGTCTCTCCGCTCCTAGTTCTATTCTCACATCCTAGCCAGGGATCATATCCCTAAGCTCTGATACCAACTGTGACGCCCCCAAAATTAGGTATACATCACCCATCTTGAGTCGCCAGATACATGGTATACAATTCAAATACAACTTAATAATACAACTGTCGTGTACAATACGACAAAACATAAACTGTGAGTTTGAATACAAATATTATCTACTGGAGAGTATACAAACTCAAAAGGAGTCCTCATTACAATTATTATCACACTATTACATAGAATAGTGAGGACTACTAATGCTATCATCTGGTCCATCACTCCGTTTCCCGACTCGTCCCAACTATATTCTCATTTCCTGAAGAAAACAGTGAAAGAAAGGGTGAGCTCAACTAGCCCAGTAAGAAATATTATGACTAAGATAATGCAGAATAAATTATCATTAGTCTTCAACAATGTTAAACTGATAAAATACAATAGACATTAAGTTTAACTGCAGCGGAACCAACAATCCATTAAAAGAGTCAAGTAGAGAATAAAATATACTATCTTTTATGATTTAAAAGGTTTTTCATGACTTTTATCGCTGGGACTCAGCTTAATAAATAATCCATATCATCGAATCACCCCTGCACTACGGCCAAGGATATTCTTTAGTATCACGACCACGAATTATCCATGCACTACGGCTAAAGATAATCATGTTTTCATCAACGGTCCTGATCATGCCATAAAAAAATTCATCTTTGCACTATGGCCAAGAGAATCCATAGCTATAATCATACCAAAAACTGTCCATCAATACACTACGGGCTAATGAGGACTTTTTCCATATCATTTGTAATATTACGGTCATGATTACGCCGAATAATCCCTGGTCATAATCATACCAAGTCCATCTATGCACTACAGACCATAGATGACTTTCAACAAAATATAAACATGAGAATGATGACAATGATATAAGAATTCAATAAAACAAGTTCAAGAATTAATTTATCTAGGAACTGATAACATCCAAATTGTCAACATGATTCTGTTTTGTAGAGTGAAATTCAAGAATGCTCAGAATAATATTTCCATGAAAAGATACTAGATGAAGCGCAAATATCAAGAATATTCCACTAATTTCATGGAGTATAGAAGTCAAAACTTTAACCAACTGAGTATAATAAACAATGGAATAACAAAAGAAATCACCATGTATACGGTACTTCGCATAGACAGGTTATTCCAACAGAATAATAAGTAACGGAACCAGGTCAGGCGAAATTCGCACCGGCAGGATATTCCAACAGAATAATAAAGAATGGAATAATAACAGAAATCACCATGTATGCGGTACTTTGCATAGATAGGTTATTTCAACATAATACTAAATAACGGAACCAGGTCCGGCGTAAAACGCACAGACAGTATATTCCAACAGAATAATTAAGACGGAACCAGGTCCGGCGTAAAACGCACAGACATGATATTTCAACATAATAATAAAAACGGAACCAGATCAGGCGTAAAACGCACAGATAGGATATTCCAACAAAATAATAGTAAAGACAGAACCAGGTCCAGCGTAAAACGCACAGACAGGATATTCCAACAGAATAATAATAAAGACGGAATAATAGAAGAATGTCACCAAGTATAGGGTAGTTCGCGTATACTGGTTATTCCAGCAGAATAATAAAAAATGGAATAACAGAAGTTCTCTTCATGAATACAAAAGAAATAATACCCCTTACACGTACAACAAATAATATCCCTTACCTTGAAAGGAAGAGTACTGAATATAGGAGTAGTGAAGTAACATAACACTTTTCTTCTCTCTCTATAATTTTCTCTCTCTAGAGTTTCAGTGAATTCGTAAGAAATAATGAAGGAATGAGCTTCTATTTATAGAAAAATGGACTGCATAGTAACTAACTCATGAACGGTCTAGATTGATTTACTTTAATCTGACGGTCCATATTTAAAATAAAATCTTTTAAATAAAATATAATATATTCTATTTATAATATAATAAAACAAATAACTTTATAAAAGATTTTACTATGCAAATACTATGCAGGCACTATGCAAATACTATGCATAATAAAATATAATATATTCTAATTATTGTCTAATAAAACAGATAACTTTATAAAAGTATTTTGTTTTATATAAAAAGATTTTACTATTAGCCTAATAAAATGAATAATTTTATAAAAGTATTCTGTTTTATATAAAAAGTTTTTCTGTTTTATTACATTAATAATACCAATAAAATAAAAATGAGTGACTTATCACGTAAGCCTCAATAATCAATACCGTATGCTACTATGCAACCACACGTATTACTGTACTTTTACTACCGAGTAGTTCAACAGTATTAACGGTAAAACTTCCGCCGTTATTTTCATAAAATATTTTTGTCGTTTTCTCAATCCGATAATAATTTCGTTGTGGGGTCCACCAATAATTGTGCCGTCGTACGAATATTTTTCGACAAAAATAATATTCCCCGACCAATTGAATATAATATAACAACTTGCATACTTTGCAAAATTTATAAATACTACCCACAACTATAACATTATCTCAAATTCACACCATAATATTTAAAAAAATATTTTGAAAAAAATTAAATCTTTATTCATAAAATCTGGGGTCTCACAATCTCCCCTCCTTATGGAATTTCGCCCTCGAAATTTACGTATGTACCTGGTATGCCGAACAGATGAGGACACTTCGTCAGATTCTAACTCTTGAGGTATAACCTTTAAGCGTAGAATATATTTCAGGATTTTAACAGGTACATCTTCATACGTTTAATCATCCGCTATCTCATTCGATTTTAAATCAATAATGTGGTTCGGGTCGTCCACATATTTACGTAACATCGATACGTTAAAAACGTTATGAACACGCGACATACTTGGCCGTAAAACGAGTTTATAAGCCACAGTTTCTACTTGATCGAGGATTTCAAATGGGCCAATTAAATCGAGGGTTGAGATTTTCTCTCTTCGTCGATTCTTGCTTCTAGAATAACGCCCTCTTGAACCTTCTTCTTCACGTTCATCAGCTCTGAGTATGTAGCTTAAACGACTTTAACTTTATCGATTAAAGTCGATTCTAACCGTATATTCGTTATCTTCACGTGGGTTCGTATATTCGCACTTGTAACCGCATACGATCTTCTACCCAACGCGTCAGCTACCACGTTCGTACTTCCACGATGATATTGAATGGTACGATCGTAATCTTTAACAGCTCGAGCCAACGTCTTTGGCGCATGTTACGTTCGTTTTAAGTAAAGAAATATTTGAGGGTTTAAGAAATGGGTTTTGTACTGGGGTCAATACAAAATTCGATTTCACGCTCTGGGATAGGCCAACAAGTCTTCAAGAATACGTCAGAAAATTTATTAACAATAAAAATATCATTCAAAACTGTGACTCTCATCCAAGACTTGGATAACATGTCACATTGATACCTATCAACTTGCCATCGTCATTCACAACATCTCCTACGGAAAGTCTGGCTTCGGTGCATCCCACACAAGGACAACGAAAGAATCGGGGCTCTTTACTTATGGCTTGATATGACAATGATTGACTTTAGTGGTTTGGTTGCTTGAATTCGCATAACAGGTTGGTTAGGAGTATGAAAGCTAACAACCTTACAAAAAAAAATATGATGAGTAGTTAACCAATCAATTCCTAAAATCACATCAAAGGCAAGTATTTTCAAAGAGATAAGATCGACAGGTAACGTGAAAGTGTTGATTTGAACAAGATTTATAAATAGTGGAGGTAACGAAGGTTTCTACTAACGAAGTTTTAACCAATAAGTCAAAGTCTAACTTCTCCGGAGTTAAATTTAAACGTTGAGCGCAAGCAAGAGAGATAAAAGAATAGGTAGAACTGGTATCGAATAAGGCATAGACTTCGAAAGAATTTATAATTAACTAACCCGTGATAACTTCGTTCGATTCCTCATCACGAAAAATGCTCTCCCTTAAACTACCGAATTTAACTTGTTCGGGACAGTCATTGGTGTCGTCATTACCACTGGAATTGACTTTCGCTATAGGGCATATTCCACCTTCAACAGCTTCGTCGTACTCCTGCTCCATGATCTGAATCATTAGCCTTCGATCCATATCGAATTAGGGTTGACCGCAATGTATAGGGTAATTCAAAACTCGATGCTGGGTTCTCCCAATTGCTGTCAAAAAAGAGAAATACATATCATCTATTTTTGCTTTCTTGGATCAGACTTCTCTTTCCACAATATCAACGCGTCGTGTGACTTTTACCCATGCATCTTTCATTCTCACTCGTTCAGTTGTTTCTTCTTTCAGCTTCTCCTTGACATTTGAATTCTCAGATTCTAGCTTTAATATCGTATACTCTGCCAAAGAGCGCTCCTGTTCAGCTATCGCACATCGGGTAATACAATTTTGAATTGTTACATTCCTTTGCTCCACGATCGTCTTCCATTCTTCAGCCTGCTCTTCTAACTCATGAATACGATTTTGCAATTCTACATTTTGATCAATAAGTTCTTCTAATAAATCCTCCCCAGGTTCCCCTTCTTCCTCACTCTTAGTTACTACCTTTGCGACTAGCTTGAGTGCAACTTTTAATTCCTCAATCACCACATGGATATCTCTAATCACATTATCTTGGTTGGAGATTAGAGGTGTCTCCACGGTCTCATGTGCTCCATTGCTATTCTCAACATTCTCGGATGTCATTTTCAAATACTGCCACAAAACAAGGGTTAATTAATCTATCACATATTATCCCTATACTCTAACCGACCAATTAAATACCAAATAAACTTAGGTAGGTCATACTAGCGAAGTAATTACCCGTCTCTCCCCTCCTAGTTCTATTCTCACATCTTAGCCAGGGATCATATCCCTAAGCTCTGATACCAATTGTGACGCCAAAACATAAACTGTCGTGTACAATACGACAAAACATAAACTGTGAGTTTGAATACAAATATTGTCTACTAGAGAGTATACAAACTCAAAAGTAGTCCTCATTACAATTATTATCACACTATTACATAGAATAGTGAGGACTACTAATGCTATCATCTGGTCCATCACTCCGTTTCCCGACTCGTCCCAACTATATTTTCATTTCCTGAAGAGAACAGTGAAAGAAAGGGTGAGCTCAACTAGCCCAGTAAGAAATATTATGACTAAGATAATGCAGAATAAATTATCATTAACGTTAAACAGTGTTAAACTGATACAATATAACAAACATCAAGTTTAACTGCAGCGGAACAAGCAACCCATTAGAAGAGTCAAGTAGAGAATGCACTACGGGCCAATGAGGACTTTTCTCACATCATTTGTAACATTACGGTCATGATTACACCGAATAATTCATGGTCATAATCATACCAAGTCCATCTATGAACTACAGGCCATAGATGTCTTTCAACAAAATATAAACATGAGGATGATGACAATGATATAAGAATTCAATAAAACAAGTTCAAGAATTAATTTATCTAGGAACTGATAACGACCAAATTGTCAACATGATACTGTTTTATAGAGTAAAATTCAAGAATGCTCAGAAAAATATTTCCATGAAAAGATACTGGATGAAGCGCAAATATCAAGGATATTCCACTAATTTTATGGAGTATAGAAGTCAAAACTTTAACCAACTGAGTATAATAAACAATGGAATAACAAAAGAAATCACCATGTATGCAGTACTTCGCACAGATAGGTTATTCCAACAGAATAATAAGTAATGGAACCAGGTCAGGCGAAATTCGCACCGACAGGATGTTCTAACAGAATAATAAAGAATGGAATAACAACAGAAATCACCATGCATGCGGTACTTCGCATAGACAGGTTATTCCAACAGAATACTAAATAAAGGAACCAGGTCCGGCGTAAAATGCACAGACAGGATATTCCAACAGAATAATTAAGATGGAACCAGGTCCGGCGTAAAACGCACAGACATGATATTCCAATAGAATAATAAAAACGGAACCAGGTCCGGCGTAAAACGCACAGACATGATATTCCAACAAAATAATAGTAAAGACGGAACCAGGTACAGCGTAAAACGCACAGACATGATATTCCAACAGAATAATAATAAAGACGGAATAATAGAAGAATGTCACCAAGTATAGGGTAGTTCGCGTATACTGGTTATTCCAGCAGAATAATAAAGAATGGAATAGCAGAAGTTCTCTTCATAAATACAAAAGAAATAATACCCCTTACAGGTACAACAAATAATATCCCTTACCTTGAAAGAAAAAGTACTGGATATAGGAGTAGTGAAGTAGCATAACACTTTTCTTCTCTCTCTATAATTTTCTCTCTCTAGAGTTTCAGTGAATTCGTAAGAAATAATGAAGGAATGAGCTTCTATTTATAGAAAAATAGACTGCATAGTAACAAACTCATTAACGATCTAGATTGATTTACTTTAATCTAACGGTCCATATTTAAAGCAAAATCTTTTAAATAAAATATAATATATTCTATTTATAATCTAATAAAACAAATAATTTTATAAAAAATTTTACTATACAAACACTATGCAGGCACTATGTAAATACTATGCATAATAAAATATAATATATTCTAATTATTATCTAATAAAACAGATAACTTTATAAAAGTACTTTGTTTTATATAAAAAGATTTTACTATTAGCCTAATAAAACGAATAACTTTATAAAAGTATTCTGTTTTATATAAAAAGCTTTTCTGTTTTATTACATTAATAATACCAATAAAACAAAACTGAGTGACTTATCACGTAAGCCTCAATAATCAATACCGTATGCAACCACACGTATTACTGTACTTTTACTACCGAGTAGTTCAACAGTATTAACGGTAAAACTTCCGCCGTTATTTTCATAAAATATTTTTGTCGTTTTCTCAATCCGACAATAATTCCGTTGTGTGGTCCACCAATAATTGTGTCGTCGTACGAATATTCCCCGACAAAAATAATATTTTTCGACCAATCGAATATAATACAACAACTTGCATATTTTGTAAAATTTATAAATACTACAACAACTATAACATTATCTCAAATTCACACCATAATATTTCAAAAATAAATAAATCTTTATTCATAAAATCTGGGGTCTCACATTATCCAAGTTCAATAATAATCCATAATAACCAATTTTGAAGTAGAATTCAAAAATAAAGATCAAATATGGATACAATCAAAGAAAGTAACCATAATAGACAACTTGGATAAAAAAAAGAAAATTTTATTTTTCGGTGAATAGTGCCGTATTCGTGAATAGTGTTGTATACGTGAATAGTGCCGTATACATGAATAGTAACCCCGACACCAAAAAGTTTCAAATTTGATAAAAAGATCAAATCAATATTTCGGCATAATGATATTGAAAGAAGTAATATCATTTACGAAAAAAATAACATCCCTTACCTTAAACGAACAGTACTTCTGATCGGAATATCAGATACGAGGCTGAATGAAACTTGTGCTGAATAGCAACTCTCAAAGTATCAAAATACTCACAAAATACACTCAATAATATAGAGAGAGAAAGAGAGAAAGAGAGAAAACTTATGAATTCTGGTGTGATTTTCAATTCTAACTTAGCCATCTATTTATAGGAAAATGTTAGCACGCCGAAGCAGACTTAACCTGCAACCTGATGGCTTTACCTGCTACTATTCAAGCCTACCATATTTGAATAAAAATCTCATCACATTTTCTCACCAACCAAAAGTGGGGCCCACCAATTCTAGATTTTTCTACCAAAATGATAAACTCCAAAAAATTAACAATTTCTAAACCAGTCATCTCGTAAAATTCATAACAAATCATACGTTCATTTTTAACGGTTCAAACTTTGTGGACATATACTCAACTTATATATGTATAACATATCCAAAAATCACAATGATCCAACGGTCGGATTAAAAATTATAACCCCCGCAAAATATCTCAAAAACCCTAATTTGATTTTTAATACCTCCATTCCGATAAAAATACTGATAAAATACCTCAACATTAAATCCTTCATTTATAACCACAAAAATATATCCCTCATTTATATCCACATAAAATAAATATTTCCTTATTATATGAATCAATAATTAATTATTCACAAATAATATTGCATAATCACATTTATGATAACCAGGCCGTTCCCAGGAAAGAGGGGGCTTTCCAATAAGAATTTCTCCTTACTGACGCGTAATTCGGTGACCAAACATCTCCTTAGACAGAACTTTCTAGACATTGCCAATAATGCTATCTAATAATATTATTCAAATAATGTAAGACCCCAACTTTTATAAATAAAGATGAATTTTTTATAAATATCATTTTTGAATATTATGGAGTTAATTTGATATAATGTTATAGTTGTGGGTAATATTTATAAATTTTGCAAAGTAAGCAAGTTGTTATAAAATATTCGTTTGGTCGGAGAATATTCTTTTTGTCGAGAAATATTCGTACGACGGCACAATCATTGGTGGACCCCACAACGGAATTTATTGTCGGATTGAGAAAACGACAAAAATATTTTATTAAAAATAACGGCTGAAGTGTTACCGTTAAAACCGTTAAAACTGTTGAACTACTCGGTAGTAAAAGTACAGTAATACGCGTGGTTGCATAGTAGCACACGGTATTGATTATTGATGCTTACGTGAGAAGTCACTCAGCTATACTCAATTATTACTATAGTAATTGCTGCATCATATCTCTTAAATTATTGTCATAGTATCGTCTGTATAATATGTTATATTATTAAATCAATAATTGAGACGTTGTGGTAAGTTTGGTTATTTTATGGGGGGCCATATGTCATCATCTAAGAGTCTTTTCGTCAATAGTAATTACCGTCGTCAATAGTAATTACCGTCGTCAATAGTATTTACCTTGGTCAATAGTAATTACCTTCGTCAATAGTATTTACCTTGGTCAATAGTAATTACCTTCGTCAATAGTATTTACCTTGGTCAATAGTAATTACTTTCGTCAATAGTAGTTGTCCCTCCAATATTACCAAGAGTCATTTGACCCTTCGTTAATACCAAGAGTCATTTGACCCTTCGTTAAGACCAAGAGCCACCCTCAGTTTTTCTATAAATAGAGGCCTAGGGCTTCATTATTTTTCACGAATTCATTCAAGCTATAGAGAGAGAAAGTATAGAGAGAATAGGAGAGAGAGAATAAAAGTATTCTGCTACATCACTTTTCCAATATCCAGTTCTTTTAAGGTAGGGAATATTATTTTTTTTATATTCATGAAGAGAACTTCTGTTATTCCATTCGTTATTATTCTGTTGGAATAACCAGTATACGCGGTCTACCCTATACTTGGTGACATTCTTCTATTATTCTGTTGGAACATCCTGTCTGTGTGTTTTACACCGGACCTGGTTTCGTTTATTATTCTGTTGGAACATCCTGTCTGTGTGTTTTACACCGGACCTGGTTCCATTATTTATTATTCTGTCGGAATATCCTGTCTGTGCGTTTACGCCGGACCTGGTTCTATTATTTATTATTCTGTTGGAATAACCTGTCTGTGCGGTCTATCGCATGCATGGTGATTTCTTTTGTTACTCCATTCTTTATTATACTCAGTTGGTTAAGTTTTGACTTCTATACTCCATGAAATTTGTGGAATATCCTTGATAATTGCGTTTCATCCAGTATCTTTTCATGAAAATATTCTTCTAAGTATTCTTGAATTTTACTCCACAATGCAGTATCATGTTGACAATTTGGACGTTGTTAATTCTTGGATAAATTAATTCTTGAACTTGTTTTATTGAATTCTTATATCGTTGTCATCATCCTCATGTTTATATTCTGTTGAAAGTCATCTGTGGCCTGTAGTGCATAGATGGACTTGGTATGATTATGACCAGGGATTATTCGGTGTAATCATGACCGTAATGTTACAAATGATGTGGTAAAAGTCATCATTGGCCCGTAGTGCATTGATGGACAGTTGTTGGCATGATCATGACCATTAATGAATACACGAATATCCTTGGCCGTAGTGCAGGGGTGATTCGATGATGTGGATTATTTTATTAAGCTGAGTCTCAGCGATCGCAGTGTTGAAAAACCTTTTAAATCATAAAAGATAGTAGAGTTTATTTTCTACTTGACTCTCTTAATGGATTGCTTGTTCCGCTACAGTTAAACTTGATGTCTATTATATTTTATCAGTTTAACATTATTGAAGGCTAATGATAATTTATTCTGCATTATCTTAGTCATAATATTTCTTACTGGGCTAGTTGAGCTCACCCTTTCTTTCACTGTTCTCTTCAGGAAATGAGAACGTAGCTGGGGCAAGTCGGGGAACGGAGTGATGGTCCGAATGATAGTATTAGTTAGTAGTCCTCACTATTCTATGTAATGGTGTGTTAATAAATGTAATGAGGACTCCTTTTGAGTATGAATACTCTCTAGAAGATAATATTTGTATTCAAACTCACAGTTTATGTTTTGTCGTATTGTACACGACAGTTGTATTAATCAGTTGTATTTGTATTCTGTACTATGTATCTGACGACCTAAGATGGGTGATGTATACCTAATTTTGGGGGTGTCAC
Source organism: Panax notoginseng (assembly GCA_016801055.1). Classification (NCBI taxonomy): domain Eukaryota; kingdom Viridiplantae; phylum Streptophyta; class Magnoliopsida; order Apiales; family Araliaceae; genus Panax; species Panax notoginseng. The sequence continues at coordinate 11,195,091 of CM029021.1, read as the reverse complement.
AAATAATATGAATTATTGATCTGATAATGGGAAATACTGTGCAGTAACAATTATTGAAACACAATAATATAAAATATCAACGCAGCAATTATTGAATCAATAAAATAAAATATTGAACAGTAACTACTGTAACAATTCTTGAGTAGTGCATTCCTTCGTAAGAATCAATAATTTAAAAATACTGTGCAATCCGTGTGCTACTGTGCAACCACGCGTATTACTGTATTTTTAACCACCGGGTATTTCAACAGTGTTAACGGTAACAACTACGCCGTTATTTATAAAAACTCAATTTTGTCGTTATCTTCATCCAGCCGTTTTTTGTTATGAGGTCCCACAAATAGCTGCACCGTCGTACGAATATTCCCCGACAGAAAGAATATTCCATGACCAAACGAATATTCCCCGACAAAATGAATATTTCATAACCACTTGTTTATTTTAAAAATTTTGCACATTTCACCCATAACAAAATATTATATCAAATTAACACCTTATTATTCACAATAATAATTAGAGAAAATTTGATTTTATTCATTAATAAGATGGGGTCTTACAACCTCCCCTCTTTATGAAATTTCGTCCTCGAAATTGACGTACGTACCTGGTGTTTCGAAAAGGTAAGGATACCTCACTTTCATTTCTGATTCTAACTCCCAGGTCATTTCTTCAATAGCATGGTTTCTCCACAAAACCTTAACTTGTGGTATAACCTTCGTGCGTAGGACATGCTCTTTCCTATCTAATATCTTAAAAAGTACCTTCTCGTATGTTAAATCTTTGGCTATCTCGTCCGGTTCTAACTCAATAATGTGGTTCGGGTCTTTCACATATTTACAAAGCACAGATATGTGAAAAATATTATGAACACGAGACATACTTAGAGGTAATGCAAGTCTATAGGCCACATTTCCTATTCGGTCAAGAATTTTAAATGGACCAATAAATCATAGATTGAGCTTTCCTCTCTTCTCAAATCTTGTAACTCCCTTCCATGGTGCAACACGTAACAATACATGATCCCCAATATTAAATTCCACGTCTTTCTGATGAAGATCCGCATAACTCTTTTATCGATCCTGTGCCGTTTGTATACGTTGTCGAATCGTTTGGATCTTCTCTGTAGTCATTCGTACCAACTCTGGTCCCAATAATATTGCTTCACCCACCTCGTCCCAGCATACTGGAGAACGACATTTTCTTTCATACAACGCCTCGAATGGAGCCATGCCTATACTTGCCTGATAACTGTTGTTGTAGGAGAATTCCACCAATGGTAGGTACTTATCCCAATTCCCTTTAAAATCTAAGACACAGAGTCTTAATAGATCTTCAAGAGTTTGAATAGTTCTGTCTGATTGTCCGTCTGTTTGAGGATGGTATGCCGAACTGAATCGTAAGTCCGTGCCCATAGCTTTCTGCAAGTTAACCCAAAATCGTGAAGTGAATCGGGTCACGATCCAAAACTATGGATACTGGCATGCCATACAATCTCATAATCTCATCTACGTACATACTAGCAAGACGTTCAAGGGAAAAAGTCTCACGTATAGGCAAGAAGTGGGCAGACTTGGTTAATCTATCAACAATAACTCAAATCGCATCTGTGCCTTGAGAAACCTTGGGAAGACCCGTAACGAAATCCGTAGTAATGTGTTCCCACTTTCATTTCGGAATCTCAAGTGATTGTAATGGACCTTTGGTATTTGATGCTCCGCCTTTACACGTTGACAAGTTAAACACCTCGAGATAAACTCTGCGATCTCTCTTTTCATATTGCTCCACCAAAATGTATGTCGAAGATCGTGATACATTTTGGTACTCCCAGGATGGATTGAAAACGGTGTGTTGTGTGCCTCCATCATGATTCTATGCTTCAAGTCAAAATCGTTAGGAACACAAAGTCTGGAGTTGACTCGAAGTATTCCTTCTTCGTCAATTCTTGCTTCTAGAATAGCACCTTCTTGCACTTTTTTCTTCATACGCATCAGCTCCATGTCCGTAGCTTGAGCAGCTTTAACTTTATCGATTAAAGTCGGTTCTACTCGTATATTTGATATCATCACGTGGGTACTTGGAGCCTTCATCTCTATCTCCATCCTTTGTAAGTCATACAAAATGGGCCTTTGTGTTAACAACATTGCACTCGTACCCGCGTATGATCTTCTACTCAATGCGTCAGCTACTACGTTCGCTTTTCCAGGATGATATTGGATGGTATGATCGTAATCTTTCAGCAGCTCGAGCCAATGTCGTTGCCGCATGTTGAGTTCCTTTTGGGTGAAGAAATATTTGAGGCTTTTATGATCTGTATAGATCTCCACTTTCTCCCCATACAGGTAGTGTCTCCAGATCTTCAACGCGAAAATGACTGCTGCCAACTCCAAATCATGAGTAGGATAATTCCTCTCATATTCTTTGAGTTGTCGCGAGGCATAGGCTATGACTTTTCCATGTTGTATGAGAACACATCCTAACCCTTTGCCTGAAGCATCGCTGTAGATAACAAATCCATCCGAACCAGATGGTATTGTCAGAACAGGTCCCGAAATGAGTCTCATCTTGAGTTCTTGAAAACTCTTCTCACAATCCTCGCTCCAACCGAATTTTATATCTTTACGAGTCAGCTGAGTTAACGGAGTAGCGATTCGAGAAAATCCTTCCACGAATCTCCGATAGTAACCAGCTAAGCCCAGAAAGCTACGTACTTCGGTCACCGACTTTGGTTTCTCCCAACTTTGTATGACTTCAATCTTCGCCGGGTCGACAGATATTTCATGTTTTGACACCACATGCCCAAGGAATGCTACTTCCTCAAGTCAGAACTCGCATTTCTTCAACTTGGCATATAGCTTGTTATCACGAAGCCTTTGCAGTACCAGCTTCAAATGGTGCTCATGATCTTCACGGCTTTTGGAATAAATGAGGATGTCATCAATAAAGACAACAACGAACTGATCCAAATATTCCTTGAATACACGGTTCATCATATCCATGAAAGCAGCAGGAGCATTAGTCAATCCGAAAGACATGACTAAGAATTCATAATGTCTGTACCGAGTTCTGAAGGCAGTCTTTGGAATATTCTCAGTTTTAATCTTCAGCTGATAATATCCGAAACGAAGATCGATCTTTGAAAAGAATTGTGCTCCTTGCAATTGGTAAAACAGGTCATCAATGCGAGGTAGCGGATACCTATTCTTGATAGTGACATGATTCAATTATCGGTAGTCGATACAAAGTCGCATACTCCCGTCTTTTTTTTTACGAATAACACATGAGCACTCCAAGGAGATGTACTAGGACGAATAAAATCGATGTTCAACAACTACTGTAGTTGAACCTTTAACTCCTGAAGTTCAAAAATATCTCAAAAACCCTAATTTGATTTTTAATACCTCCATTCCGACAAAAATACTGATAAAATACCTCAACATTAACTCATTCATTTTTAACCACAAAAATATATCCCTCATTTATATCCACATAAAATAAATATTTCCTTATAATATGAATCAATAATTAATTATTCACAAATAATATTACATAATCACATTTACGACAACCAGGCCGTTCCTTACTGGCGCGCAATTAGGTGACCAAACCTCTCCTTAGACAGAACTTTCTAGACATTCCCAATAATGCTATCTAATAATATTATTCAAATAATATGAATTATTGATCTGATAATGAAAAATACTGTGCAGTAACAATTATTGAAACACAATAATATAAAATATCAGCGCAGCAATTATTGAATCAATAAAATAAAATATTAAACAGTAACTATTGTAACAATTATTGAGTAGTGTTTTCCTTCGTAAGAATCAATAATTCAAAAATACTGTGCAATTCGTGTGCTACTGTGCAACCACGCGTATTACTGTATTTTTAACCACCGGGTATTCCAACAGTGTTAATGGTAACAACTACGCCGTTATTTGTAAAAACTCAAATTTGTCGTTACCTTCATCCAACCGTTTTTTGTTATTGGGTCCCACAAATAGCTGCGCCGTCGTACGAATATTTCCCGACAGAAAAAATATTCCACGACCAAATGAATTTTTCCCGACAAAATGAATATTTCATAACCACTTGTTTATTTTGAAAAATTTGCACATTTCACTCATAACAAAATATTATATCAAATTAACACCTTATTATTCACAATAATAATTAGAGAAAAATTTTATTCATTAATAAGTTGGGGTCTTACAATATATATATATATATATATATATATATATATATATATATATATATATATATATATATATATATATATAGTCCGACTCTCTCTAGCGAACTGGATAAGAGCGAACCGACTATAGTGCTGGTTTTTTCTGACACTATAGTATAAAAAATTGGTTTTTTATGCTATAACGACGGAAAAAACTGTTGCTATAACTGGTTCGTTCTTATTTCGCTCATTGCAGTTCGTTGGAGAAGCGGACTGTATATATATGTAAGACCCAACTTTTATAAATAAAGATGAATTTTCTATAAATATCATTTTTGAATATTATGGAGTTAATTTGATATAATGTTATAGTTGTGGGTAATATTTATAAATTTTACAAAGTACGCAAGTTGTTATATAATATTCGACTGGTCGGGGAATATTCGTTTTAACAGGGAATATTCGTACAACGGCACAATCATTGGTGGACCCCACAACGAATTATTGTCGGATTTAGAAAACGACAAAAATATTTTATTAAAAATAATGACGGAAATTTTATCACTGATACTGTTGAACTACTCGGTAGTAAAAGTACAGTAATACGTATGGTTGCATAGTAGCACACGGTATTGATTATTAATGCTTATATGAGAAGTCACTCAGTTTGATTCAATTATTGTCAGTTAATAATATGAATTATTTAGCGATAATGAAGTTTTGTTTTATTCGTATTATTAACGTAATAAAACAGAAACATCTTTTTATATAAAACAAAATACTTTATTAAAGTTATTCTATAAATAGAATATATTATATTTTATTTAAAAGATTTTTTTTTAAATATGGACCGTCAGATTAAAGTAATCAATCTGGACCGTTCATGGATTAGTTACTATGCATTTAATTTTTTTATAAATAGCACCTCATTCCTTCATTATTTCTTACGAATTCACTGAACTCTAGAGAGAGAAACTATAGAGAGAGAGAGAAGAAAAGTATTCTGCCACTTAACTACTTCCTTATTTCAGTTCTTCTTTAAAACGGTAAGGGGTGTTATTCTTTCTTATTCATGATGAGAACTGTTGTTGTTCCATTTTTTATTATTCTGTTGAAATAATATGTATACGCGGTCTACCCTATATTTGGTGACATTCTTCTATTATTCTGTTGGAACATCCTGTCTGTGTGTTTTACACCGGACCTGGTTCCGTTTTTATTATTATTCTGTTGGAACATCCTGTCTGTGTATTTTACACCAGACCTGGTTCCGTCTTGTTATTATTCTGTTGGAACATCCTGTCTGTGTATTTTACACCGGACATGGTTCCATTATTTATTATTTTGTCGGAATATCCTGTCTGTGCGTTTACGCCGGACCTGGTTCCATTAGTTATTATTCTGTCGGAATATCCTGTCTGTGCGTTTACGCCGGACCTAGTTCCATTATTTATTATTCTGTTAGAATAACCTGTCTGTGCAGTCTATCGCATACCGGGTGATTTTATTTTGTTATTCCATTCTTTATTATACTCAGTTGGTTAAAGTTTTGACTTCTATACTCCATGAAATTAGTGGAATATCTTTGATATTTGCGCTTCATCTAGTATCTTTTCATGAAAATATTCTTCTAAGCATTCTTGAATTTTACTCCACAAAGCAGTATCGTGTTGACAATTTGGACGTTGTTAATTCTTGGATAAATTAATTCTTGAACTTGTTTTATTGAATTCTTATATCGTTGTCATCATCCTCATGTTTATATTCTGTTGAAAGTCATCTGTGGCCTGTAGTGCATAGATGGACTTGGTATGATTATGACCAGGGATTATTCGGTGTAATCATGACCGTAATGTTACAAATGATGTGGTAAAAGTCCTCATTGGCCCGTAGTGCATTGATGGGCAGTTGTTGGCATGATCATGACCATTAATGAATACACGAATATCCTTGGCCGTAGTGCAGGGGTGATTCGATGATGTGGATTATTTTATTAAGCTGAGTCCCAGCGATAACAGTGTTGAAAAACCTTTTAAATCATAGAAGATAGTAGATTTTATTTTCTAATTGACTCTTTTAATGGATTGCTTGTTCCGCTGCAGTTAAACTTGTTGTTCATTATATTTTATCAGTTTAACACTGTTGAAGGCTAATAATAATTTATTCTGCATTATCTTAGTCATAATATTTCTTACTGGGCTAGTTGAGCTCACCCTTTCTTTCACTGTTCTCTTCAGGAAATGAGAATATAGCTGGGACGAGTCGGGGAACGGAGTGATGGACCAGATGATAGTATTAGTAGTCCTCACTATTCTATTAAATAGTGTGACAATAATTATAATGAGGACTCCTTTTGAGTTTGTATAGTCTCTAGTAGACAATAATTGTATTCAAACTCACAGTTATGTTTTATCGTATTGTACACGACAGTTGTATTAGTAAGTTGTATTTGTATTCTGTACCATGTACCTGACAACCCAAGATGGGTGATGTATACCTAATTTTGGGGGCGTCACAGTTGGTATCAGAGTTTAGGGATATGATCCCTGGCTAAGATGTGAGAATAGAACTAAGAGGGGAGAGACGGGGAATTCCTTCGCTAATATGACCTACCTAAGTTTATTTGCACGGTATTTAATTGGTCGGTCATAATATAAGGATAATATATGACATGTCAATTAACTTTTACTTTGTGGCAGTATCTGAAAATGGCATCTGAGAATGTTGAGAATAACAATGGAGCACAGACGACTGTTGATTCACCACATATCAATATTCAGGATAATGCGCATCAGGAAGGTGACAATCCTCATGCAAATAACAACACTGACCAGATGATGAATGATGAAATGTTCAGAAGCTTTATGCAGTTCATGCAACAGCAGGCGAGAGCGACTCCTGTCCAAAATATAGGTGAAAACACAGAAAACTCTAGGACGGTCACCGCAAAATAGTTCAAGGAGCTGGGACCACCGGAGTATAAGGGAGAGCCAAAACCACTTATAGCGGAAACATGGATAAAGCATATCACCAAGATATTTGATATCTTGGGATGCTCCGAGGAGCAAAAGGTTCCATTTGCCGCCTTTATGTTGCGAGGAGAGGCAGATTACTGGTGGGAATCGATTAAGCGTACTCAACCTGCCGCACTGAAGATGTCTTGGGAGAAGTTCCAAGAGCTGTTCAATGACAAATACTTTTTCGAAAGTGTTCGTCACATGAAGGAGGTGGAGTTCATCAAATTGGAGCAGAATAATATGACCGTGTCGTAGTATGAGGCTAAATTCGCTGAGTTGTCCCGGTTTGCGTCCCACTTGGTGGATAATGAAGAGCGAATGACGCGAATATTTTTGCGAGGTTTGAAACTTGAGATACGTCAACATCTTATTTCTCATAAACTGTGTTTGTATTCAAATGTTGTGAATATGGCTCAGTTAGTGGAGCGCGATAACGAGTCAACGTAACTAAAAGAGAGCAGTCGGCAAAATGATAATACCAGTGAGAGCAGTCATCGAAGCGGTGACAACAAGCGTGGAGGGAATCAACAGGCCAGAAATGGTAACCACTTCGGTGGTAATCAGGGCCAAAACAATAAGAATGGTCATTTCAAGAAGAGGAGATTCAACAATGATGGAAAGACGTCAGCACCAGCACCCGTTGTTAAGGAAGGAGAACGACCACCTATCATATGTTTCAAATGCGGAGGGGAAGGGCACATCAGTCCAAACTGCGCGATGCCGTCTAAAGCATGTTATAATTATGGAAGAGAAGGTCATTTAGCTCGATTTTGTCGTTTACCAAAAACAAGTTCAACCAGGATGGAGACACCAAAGGCCGTCCCAGAAAAGTTAAAATCGATAGTGCAAGGGAGAGCGTTTGTTGTGACCTCCTAGAAAGTAAGGAACCCGAATGAGGTCATCACGGGTAAGGTTATCATAAACTCTAACGAAGTCTATACTTTATTTGATACCGGTTCTACCCATTCTTTTATTTCTCCTACTTGCGTTCATCGATTAAATTTGACTCCGGAGAAATTAGACTTTGACTTATCTGTTGAAACTCCATTGGGAGAAACCTTCATTACATCCACGGTTTATAAGTCTTGTTTGGTTCAAGTTAGTACCCACACATTACCTGTCGATCTGATTTTATTAAAAATACTTGCATTTGACGTGATTCTAGGGATTGATTGGTTAACTACTCATCATGCAAAAATTGATTATTTTCGTAAGGTTGTTAGCTTTCATATTCCTAATCGACCTATTATGCGAATTCATGCAACCAAACCATTAAAATCAATCGTTGTCATCTCAAGTTATAAAGCTATTCGTTTATTGAAAAACGGATGTCAAACTTTCTTAGCTCATGTCACGGATCTAAACAAAAATACGTTAGTTTTGAATGATATTTCTATTGTTAATAAATTCCCTGATGTATTCCTTGAAGAACTTCCTGGCCTACCCCCAGAGCGTGAAATTGAATTTTGTATCGACCTTGAACCCGGTACAAAACCCATTTCCAAAGCCCCATATCGAATGGCTCCTATTGAACTTCAAGAGTTAAAAATCCAACTGCAGGAATTGTTAGACATTGGCTTTATTCGTCCTAGTACTTCTCCTTGGGGTGCTCCTGTTCTATTCGTGAAGAAGAAAGATGGAAGTGTGCGACTTTGTATTGATTATCGGGAGTTGAATCATGTCACCATCAAAAATAGGTACCCATTGCCACGTATTGATGAACTGTTTGACCAGTTGCAAGGAGCACAATTCTTTTCAAAGATCGATCTTCGTTCTGGATATCATCAACTGAAGGTTAGAACTGAGGATATTCCAAAGACGGCTTTCAAAACTCGGTACGGGTATTTTGAATTCCTAGTTATGTCCTTTGGATTGACTAATGCTCCTGCTGCCTTCATGGATATGATGAACCGGGTATTCAAGGAATATTTGGATCACTTTGTGGTCATCTTTATTGATGACATCCTTATTTATTCCAAAAGCCGTGAAGATCATGAGCAACACTTGAGGCTGGTACTCCAAAAGCTTCGTGAATACAAGCTTTATACCAAGTTGAAGAAGTGCGAGTTCTGGCTGGAGGAGGTAGCATTCTTTGGGCACGTAGTATCAAGTCGTGGAATATTTGTTGACCCGGCAAAGATTGAAGCTATTCAAAGCTGGGAGCAACCTAAATCAGTGACCGAAGTACGTAGCTTTCTTGGTTTAGCTGGTTATTATCGGAGATTCGTGGAAGGATTTTCTCGAATCGCTACTCCATTAACTCAGCTGACTCGGAAAGATACAAAGTTCGGTTGGAGCGAAGAATGTGAGAAGATTTTTCAAGGACTCAAGAGGACACTCATTTCAGCACCTGTTCTAACAATACCATCTGGTTCGGAGGGATTTGTCATCTACAGTGATGCTTCGAGCAAAGGGTTGGGATGCGCTCTCATGCAATATAGAAAAGTCATAGCCTATGCATCAAGACAACTCAAGAAATATGAGAGGAATTATCCTACTCATGATCTAGAGTTGGCAGCTGTTGTCTTTGCACTTAAAATTTGGAGGCATTACTTGTATGGGGAGAAGGTGTAGATCTTTACGGATCATAAAAGCCTCAAATATTTCTTCACTCAAAAGGAACTCAACATGCGACAACGACGTTGGCTTGAACTGTTGAAAGATTATGATCATACCATTTAATACCATCCTGGAAAAGTGAACGTGGTAGCTGACGCATTGAATAGAAGATCATCTGTAAGTACGAGTGCGATATTGTCAATACAAAGGCCCATTTTGTGTGACTTGCAAAGGATGGAGATAGAGTTGAAGACTCCAAGGACCCATGTAATGATGGCGAATATACGAGTAGAACCAACTTTAATCGATAAAGTTAAAGCTGCTCAAGCTATAGACCTGGAGCTGATGCGTATGAGGAAGAAACTGCAAGAAGGTGCTATGCCGGAAATAAGAATTGATAAAGAAGGAATACTTCGAGTCAACTCCAGACTTTGTGTTCCTAACAACCCTGATTTAAAGTATGAAATCATGATGGAGGCGCACAACACACCGTTTACAATCCATCCTGGAAGTACCAAATTGTATCATGATCTTCGTCATACATTTTGGTGAAGCAATATGAAGAGAGAGATAGTATTGTTTATCTCAAGGTGTCTAACTTGTCAACGAGTCAAAGCGGAGCATCAAGTACCAAAAGGTCCATTGCAACCACTTGAAATTCTAGAATGGAAGTGGGAGCACATTACCATAGATTTCGTTACCGGTCTTCCTAAGGTTTCTCAAGGTATAGATGCGATTTGGGTCATTGTTGATAGATTGACCAAGTCTGCTCATTTCTTACCGATACGAGAAACTTATACACTTGAACGTCTTGCTCGTATGTACATAAACGAGATTGTAAGACTGCATGGTATGCCAGTATCCATAGTTTCTGATCGAGGCCCAAAATTTACTTTACGATTTTGGGTTAGTTTACAAAAAGCTATGGGCACGGATTTACGATATAGTTTGGTATATCATCCTCAGACGGACGGACAATCAGAGAGGACTATTCAAACTATAGAAGATTTATTAAGACTCTGTGTCCTTGACTTTAAGGGAAGTTGGGACAAGTTCTTACCATTGGTGGAGTTTTCCTACAACAACAGTTATCAAGCAAGTATTGGCATGGCTCCATTCGAAGCATTGTATGGAAGAAAATGTCGTTCTCTAGTATGCTGGGATGAGGTGGGTGAAGCAACGTTGTTGGGACCGGAGTTGGTACGTATGACTACAGAAAAGATTCAAACGATCCGACAACGTATAAAAACCTCACAAGATCGACAAAAGAGTTATGCTGATCTTCATTGAAAAGACGTGGAATTTGATATAGGAGATCATGTGTTCTTACGTGTTGCTCCATGGAAAGGAGTTACGAGATTTGGAAAGAAAGGAAGTCTCAATCCTCGATTCATCGGTCCATTTTTAATCCTCGATCGAGTAGGAACTGTGGCTTATAGACTCGCTTTACCGCCAAGTGTAAGACCCCGAATTTTATGAAATAAAAGTATTCGATTTTTCTAATAATTACTATTCAGTAAATGGTTAAATTGATAAAAGTTTAAAGTTATGGGTGAAATGTGAATTTTTTTTAAAAAATAAGCAAGTGATTATAAAATAATCATTGTTGTCGGGGAATATTCGTTTGGTCGTAGAATATTCTTTCTGTCGGGGAAAATTCGTACGACGGCGCAGCTATTTGTGAGCCCCATAACAAATAACTGTCGGATGAAGATAACGACAAAAATTGAGTTTTTATAATTAACGGCATAGTTATTACCGTTAACACTGTTGGAATACCCGGTGGTTAAAATACAGTAATACGCGTTGTTACACAGTAGCACACGGATTGCACAGTATTTTTGAATTATTGATTCTTACGGAGGAAGGCACTACTCAATAATTGTTACAGTAGTTACTGTTCAATATTTTATTTTATTGATTCAATAATTGTTGCATTGATATTTTATATTATTGTTGTTTCAATAATTGTCACTGCACAGTATTGCCCATTATCAGATCAATAATTCATATTATTTGAATAATATTATTAGATAACATTATTGGCAATGTCTAGAAAGTTCTATCTAAGGAGAGGTTTGGTCATCGAATTGCGCGCCAGTAAGGAGAAATTCTTATTGAAAATCCCCCTCTTTCCTGGGAACGGCCTGGTTGTCATAAATGTGATTCTGTAATATTATTTGTGAATAATTAATTATTGATTCATATGATAAGGAAATATTTATTTTATGTGAATATAAATGAGGGATATATTTTTGTGGTTAAAAATGAAGGAGTTAATGTTGAGGTGTTTTATCAGTATTTTTGTCAGAATGGAGGTATTAAAAATCAAATTAGAGTTTTTGAGTTATTTTGCGGGGGTTATAATTTTTAATCCGACCGTTGGATCGTGGTAATTTTTGTATATGTTATACATATATAAGTTGAGTATATGTCCACAAATTTTGAACCGTTAAAAATGAACGAATGATTTGTTACGAATTTTACGAGATGACTGGTTCAGAAATTGTTGAATTTTCGGAGTTTATCATTTTGGTGAAAAATTCTAGAATTGGTGGGCCCCACTCTTGGTTGGTGAAGAAATGTGCTGAGATTTTTATTCAAATATGGTGGGTAGAAATAGTAGCAGGTAAAGCCATCAGGTTGCAGGTTAAGTCTGCTTCGGCGTGCTAACATTTTCCTATAAATAGAGGACTAAGTTAGAATTAAAAATCACACCAGAATTCATAAGTTTTCTCTCTTTCTCTCTCTAGATTATTGAGTGTATTTTGTGAGTATTTAGATACTTTGTGAGTTTCTATTCATCATTGCAAATTTTCTTCAGCCTTATACAGATCAGAAGTACTACTCTTTTGAGGTAAGGGATAGTAAGGGATTTTAAGGGTTGTTATGTTTTTCAATTTCGTAATTTTTCTGACCTTCAAAAATTTTGAAAAAAATTAAAATGATATTTTGATGAGTTTTCTTGATTGTGTCCAAAATGGTGATTTTTGGATGTATAGATTAAGAGTTATGAATTTTATGAGAAAAGACTATTTTAAAAGTAACCGCTTATAACTTCTTGTGGTTAACTCCAAAATTGATGAAATTTTTATTGGGAGTACATGTATATGATAGGAGTATACTCTGTGAATTTCAGAATTTTTAGATAAAAGTACAATTTTTGATAAATGTCTAAATATTCGGCTGTTTTGGCCATATAAAAAATAGTAAATGACTTTTAAAAATTTTGAGAAAAATATATGTTCATTATGGGACTATATTATACTAAATTTCAAAAAAAGAAATATTTTTAGAATTGATTTGGTATTTTTCATGAAAATAGTCTAGTTATGAGTAAATGAATTAAATATGTTTTGTGAAGTAAGAAAATTAGAAAATAGGATTTTATGGCTTGAGAATCCTATATGAGGTATATGCAGATTTTTGATGAGGGTTTTTGGTTATTGGTGATGAAATTTTATGAGTTTGACATTTTAGGATGATTAAATGCATTATTTAGTAAAGTGTAAACAATTAAAATAAATTGTTTATAAGTTTAAGAAATATTATTCTTTCAATATCATTATACCGAAATATTGGTATGTATTTTATTGTGGAATTTCTATCTTTTTGTGTCGAGTTACTATTCACGAGTTACTATTCACAAAAAATTTAGTTCCTTTTTCTAACCAAATTATAGTTGATTTACGAATATTACTCTTGAGATTAAAACTATATGTTGATCATATTATTTTTATTATTATATATAACATTTTTATAACCCTAATGATGATATTTCTCGTTGACTTGAGTGTAAAGATGGGTAGATTTTTGGTATGATCATGACTATGGATTCTCTTTGGCCAGTAGTGCAAAGTTGAATTGTTGACTGGTATGATCATGACCATTGAATTTATAAGTGAATATCTTTAGCTTAAGTGCAAAGGTGAACTGATCAACATGGTTATAATTATTGTTTATATAAATTCTGAAATGATTATATATTTCTTTGAGATATTAATATATTTGGCCTGTAGTGCAAATATGAACTATTGATGAATATATTTGGCCGTAGTGCAAATATGAATTGTTGATGAATATCTTTGGCCTGTAGTGCAAAGATGAATTGTTGATGAATATCGTTGGCCCGTAGTGCAAAGATGACATGTTGTTGAATATCTTTGGCCAGTAGTGCAAAGATGAACAGGTGTTGAGATGAACATGACCAACTGGTGATACAAATGAATATCTTTGGTCGTGGTGCAAAGATGAAGTTATTAGTATGATTATGAACAGGAAATGTGATTTGGTGTAACTATGATCTTTGATGTTTCAGGTAAAGATAGTGATGAAAATTATCTTCGTCCTGGATGAGAAGAGGAATTTAGAACTACAGTTATGATTATGAGTTATTCATATGATTGTGGACCAGAATTGTTGATTGATGTTACAGGGATAAAACATTGTTGGTGAATTTTTAACATGGAGAAGATAATAGACTTTATAGTCTATTTGACTCTTCTAATGGATTGCTCGTTCCGCTGCAACTATGGTTGAAATTTTTATCATCTACCATATGTTCTAAATCTCTGATTTATTATTGATGAAGGCTATTGATAATTTAATTATCTTTAGTCATGATATTCTTTACTGAGCTAGTTGTGCTCACCCTTTTGCTTCATAATTCCTTTCAGGTAATAAGAGGGTAGCTGGGTCGAGCGAGGGTAACGGAGAAATAGAACGGTGGTCTCTAGCTGTGGAGATTCTCCCGAAGCAGTATAGAAAAGTTCATTTAGTAGTTCTATTTGGTGAATCCAATAGGGTAAGGTGTACCCAACGTTGGAAGGGTGTTTTGCCACTATCATACAAGATGTCTAACGACATACAACCTCGTGTCATCATAAGACAGGGTTGTGCACATCCACTTGATGAGTATATATACGAGCACTACCTATATAATCTTGGTGTTTGTTTGAAGTATAATTCTTAATTAGAGACAGTGGAGATAATGATAAGTCAAGAGAAGACTCAACATTGGGAAGAATATGATAGTAATCTTCTCATTTTTCTTTGGGGTCTATTGGGTCAACCAAGGATAATTCTGTGGCCATATGATATCTATCATAACCTAGAAGCATGGCCTCCCATGTACGAAGGTTTTCTTGAGCACTTTCTAAAGATTCTAGTTTATAAAACAGTTTTTGACTGTACCTTTATGTAAGGTACCTTTGTGAGGTGCTGACACATGATGGTGTCCAATGTCACATTTGAAATCTAGGACACAAAGTCTTAATAGATCTTCAAGAGTTTGAATAGTCCTCTCTGATTGTCCGTCCGTTTGAGGATGGTATGCCGAACTAAATCGTAAATCTGTGCCCATAGCTTTTTGCAAGCTAACCCAAAATCTTGAAGTGAATCTTGGGTCACGATCCGAAACTATGGATACTGGCATGCCATGCAGTCTCACAATCTCATCTACGTATATACGAGCAAGACGTTCAAGGGAATAAGTCTCCCGTATCGGCAAGAAATGAGCAGACTTGGTTAATCTATCAACAATAACCCAAATAGCATTTATGCCTTGAGAAACCGTGGGAAGACCCGTAACGAAATCCATGGTAATGTGTTCCCACTTCCATTTCGGAATCTCAAGTGGTTGCAATGGACCCTTTGGTACTTGATGTTCCGCCTTTACACGTTGACAAGTTAAACACCTCGAGATAAACTTTGCAATCTCTCTCTTCATATTATTCCACCAAAATGTATGTCGTAGATCACGATACATTTTGGTACTTCCAGGATGGATTGCAAATGGTGTATTGTGTGCTTCCATCATGATCTTGTACTTCAAATCAGAATTGTTAGGAACACAGAGTCTAGAGTGAACTCGAAGTATTCCTTCTTCATCGATTCTTGCTTCTGGAATAGAACCTTCTTGCACTTTCTTCTTCATACGCATCAGCTCTATGTCCGTAGCTTGAGCAGCTTTAACTTTATCGATTAAGGTCGGTTCTACTCGTATATTTGATATCATCATGTGGGTACTTGGAGCCTTCATCTCTATCTCCATCCTTTGCAAGTCATACAAAATGGGCCTTTGTGTTAACAACATTGCACTCGTACCCGCATATGATCTTCTACTCAATGCGTCAGCTACTACGTTTGCTTTTCTAGGATGATATTGGATGGTATGATCGTAATCTTTCAACAGCTCGAGCCAACGTCGCTGCCGCATGTTGAGTTCCTTTTGGGTGAAGAAATATTTAAGGCTTTTATGATCTGTATAGATCTCCACTTTCTCCCCATACAGGTAGTGTCTCCAGATCTTCAACGCGAAAACTACTGCTGCCAACTCCAAATCATGAGTAGGATAATTCCTCTCATATTCTTTGAGTTGTCGCGAGGCATAGGCTATGACTTTCCCATGTTGCATGAGAACACATCCTAACCCTTTGCCTGAAGCATCACTGTAAATAACAAATCCATCCGAACCAGATGGTATTGTCAGAACAGGTGCCGAAATGAGTCTCCTCTTAAGCTCTTGAAAACTCTTCTCGCATTCCTCGCTCCATACGAATTTGATATCTTTCTGAGTCAGCTGAGTTAACGGGGTAGCGATTCGAGAAAACCCTTCCACGAATCTTCGATAATAACCAGCTAAGCCTAGAAAGCTACGTACTTCGGTCACCGTCTTTGGTTGCTCCCAACTTTGTATTGCTTCAATCTTCGCCGGGTCAACAGATACTCCATGTTTTGACACCACGTGCCCTAGGAAAGCTACTTCCTCAAGCCAGAACTCGCATTTCTTCAACTTGGCATATAACTTATTTTCACGCAGCCTTTGGAGTACCAGCTTCAAATGATGCTCATGATCTTCACGGCTTTTGGAATATATGAGGATGTCATCAATAAAGACAACAACGAACTGATCCAAATAATCCTTAAATACTCGGTTCATCATATCCATGAAAGCCGCAGGAGCATTAGTCAATCCAAAAGACATAACTAGGAACTCATAATGCCCGTACCGAGTTCTGAAGGCAGTCTTTGGAATATCCTCAGTTTTAACCTTCAGCTGATGATATCCAGAACGAAGATCGATCTTTGAAAAGAACTGTGCTCCTTGTAACTGGTCAAACAGGTCATCAATACGAGGTAGCGGATACCTATTCTTAATAGTGACATGGTTTAATTCCCGGTAATCAATACAAAGTCGCATACTCCCGTCTTTTTTCTTTACAAATAAAATAGGAGCACCCCAAGGAGATGTACTAGGACGAATGAAACCGATGTCCAACAACTCTTGTAGTTGGACCTTTAACTCCTGAAGTTCAATAGGAGCCATTCGATATGGGGTTTTAGAAATGGGCTTTGTACCAGGTTCAAGATCAATAAAGAATTCAATTTCTCGTTCCGGGGGTAGACCGGGAAGTTCTTCAGGAAATACGTCAGGAAAGTCAATAACAACAGGAATATTATTCAAATTTGACGTG
Organism: Panax notoginseng; assembly: GCA_016801055.1. Lineage (NCBI taxonomy): Eukaryota > Viridiplantae > Streptophyta > Magnoliopsida > Apiales > Araliaceae > Panax > Panax notoginseng. The sequence continues at coordinate 11,177,860 of CM029021.1, read as the reverse complement.
TCTTTATTCAAATCCATAACATGGGCTAAGAAAGCTTGACATCCGTTTTTTAATAAACGAATGGCTTTATGGCTTGATATAACAGTGATTGATTTTAATGGCTTAGTTGTTTGAATTCGTACAACAGGTTGGTTAGGAATATGAAAACTAACAACCTTACGAAAACAATCAATTTTGGCATGATGAGTAGTTAGCCAATCAATCCCTAAAATCACATCAAAAGCAAGTATCTTTAAAGAGATAAGGTCAACAGGTAAGGTGATGGTACCAACTTGGATCACACAAGATTTATAAACAGTGGATGTGATGAAAGTTTCTCCTAACGGAGTCTCCACAGATAAATCAAAGTCTAACTTCTCCGGAGTCAAGTTTAAACGTTGAGCACAAGCAGGAGAGATAAAAGAATGGGTAGAACCGGTATCTAATAAGGTATAAACTTCGCATGAATTTATGATTAGCTTACCCGTGATCACCTCGTTTGGGTTCCTCGCATGTTGACCAGTCACGACAAACGCTCTTCCAGGAACCGTTGACTTTATCTTTTCTGGGACAGCTTTTTGAGTCACCATCCCCGCTGGACTTGGTTTTGCTACAGTGCAATCTCGAGCGATATGTCCTTCCTTTCCACAATTATAACATACCTTAAACTGTTGTGGGCAGTTTGGGCTGATATGTCCTTCTTTTCCGCACTTATAGCATATAACCGGTGGTCGTTCTCCTCCCTTGGAACCAATTGTTGTTGGTGCTGACGTCTTCGTATTGTCATTGTTGAATCTCCTCTTTTTAAAATCTCCTCCCGACTCGCTTTTTCTATTTTCATAGCCACGATTACCACCAGAGTGGTTGCCGTTCTTGTCTGTATTTTTCTTTCTCCGCTGGTTATCATTGTTCTGATGACTGCTGTCGCCGATATGATCCTGGTTGTGATCCCTCAGTTGACCGTACTCGTTATCTCGCTCTAATAATTGAGCCCTGTTGACAACATCTGAATAGAGAGAAAATTTATGAGAAATGAGATATTGACGTATGCCGGGTTTCAAACCTCTCAGAAACATCCTCGTCATACGTTCCTCATTCTCCACCAAATGAGGTGCAAACCTGGACAACTCTGCAAACTTTGCCTCGTACTGAGATACCGTCATATTATTCTGCTCTAGTCTAATAAACTCTACCTCCTTCATATGACGAATACTTTCAGGAAAGTACTTGTCATTGAACAGTTTTTGAAATGTCTCCCAAGACATGCTGAGTGCGGTTGGATGGGTACGCTTCACAGACTCCCACCAGTAATCTGCCTCGCCGCGGAACATAAAGGTGGCGAATGGAACCTTCTGTTCCTCCGTGCATCCCAAGACATCGAATATCTTGGTAATTTGCTTGACCCACGTTTCCGCCATGATCGGATCCGGCTTTCCTTTAAATTCTGGTGGTCCCAATTCTTTGAACTGTTTGGCTGTGACAAACCGTGAATTGCTATCATTTCCTCCTGTATTTTGAACACGAGTCTCCCTTGCCTGGTTTTGCATGAATTGCAAAAAACTTCTAAACATTCCATCGTTCATCATCTGCTCATTGGTGTTGTTCACAGGAGGAACATTGCCAGCCTGTTGCACGTTCTCCTCGTTGGTAAGCACCGGTGTCTCCACGGTCTCATTTACTCCACTATTAACATTCTCAGTCGACATTCTCAAATACTGCCATAAAACAAGGGTTAATTAAATAAATTAACAAATCACATAATACCCCTATATTATGACTGACCAATAAATAAGCTTAGGTAGGACACACTAGCGAAGGATTCGTCTCTCCCCTCCTAGTTCTATTCCCCGATCTCCGCCAGAGATCATATCCCTAAGCTCTGATACCAACTGTGACGCCCCCAAAATAGGTATACAACACCCATTCTGAGTCGCCAAAATACATGGTACAGAAACAACTACATCTTTATTATTACAACACAAGAACTGTGAGTTTAAATACAAATATTGTCATTTAGACAATATCCACACTCAAATAAGCCCTCATTACAATTATTGATACATTATTTCACAAAAATAGTGAGGACTACTAAAGTAACTTCTAGAACCATCATTCCATACCCCGACTAGTACTCGCTACATTCTCGCCTCCTGAGAAAAATGGAACAAAAAGGAAAAGGGTGAGCTCAACTAGCCCAGTAAAGAACATTATGACTAAGATAATACAGAACAAATTATCGTTAGTCTTCAACAGGGAAAAATCTAATAGAATACAATAGACAACAAGTTTTAAATCAATAACTGCAGCGGAAACAGCAAACCATTAGAAGAGTCAAGTAGAGAATGAGTTCTACTATCTTCTAAGATTTAAAAGTCCATCATCAATATTTTATCCCTGTAACAACAATCAATAACCATCTTTAATCAAATATTCATCTTTGCACTACAGGCCAAAGATATTCATTTGTATCACCAGTCGGTCATGTTCATCTCAACACCTGTTCATCTTTGCACTACGGGCCAAAGATATTCATCAGTTAATCATTCATCTTTGCACTACGGCCAAAGATATTCATCAGTTAATCATTCATCTTTGCACTACGGCCAAAGATATTCAATAATATCATCATTTAGGACTGAGGATGATGAAAAATATATTAAAGAAAACGAATCCAGTGAAACAAAATAACAAATATTAAGGATTCGTATTTCGATTTATTCATGTCCAAAAATACCTTATAATTATTCATAGTGAAGTAGAATTCAAGAATGATCAAAACATGGATACAATCAAAGCTAGTACCCAGAATAGATATTTTGGACGAAAAGAAGAAAATTTTATTTTTCGGTGAATAGTAACTCGTGAATAGTAACTCGTGAATAGTAACTCATGAATAGTAACCCCGACGTGAAAAGTTCCAAATTTGATAAAAATTTCCAACCAATATTTCGGCATAATGATATTGAAGAAATAATATCATTTTTGAATAAAATAACATCCCTTACCTCGTACAGACAGTACTTCTGGTCGGAATACCGGTATAAGGCTGAAAGACACTTGCTCTGATGAATAGAAACTCTCAAAGTATCTAAATACTCACAAAATACACTCAATAATCTAGAGAGAGAAAGAGAGAAAACTTGTTTCTGGTGTGATTTTCAATTCTAACTTAGCCCTCTATTTATAGAAAAAATGTTAGCACGCCGAAGCAGACTTAACCTGCAACCTGATGGCTTTACCTGCTACTATTCCCACCCACCACATTTGAATAAAAATCTCAGCACATTTCTTCACCAACCAAGAGTGGGGCCCACCAATTCTAGAATTTTCTACCAAAATGATTAACTCCGAAAATTCAACAATTTCTGAACCAGTCATCTCGTAAAATTCATAATAAATCATACGTTCATTTTTAACGGTTCAAAATTTGTGGACATATACTCAACTTATATATGTATAACATATCCAAAAATTACCACGATCCAACGGTCGGATTAAAAATTATAACTCCCGCAAAATATCTCAAAAACCCTGATTTTTAATACCTCCATTCCGACAAAAATACTGATAAAAACCTCAACATTAACTCCTTCATTTTTAACCACAAAAATATATCCCTCATTTATATCCACAAAAATAAATATTTCCTTATCATATGAATCAATAATTAATTATTTACAAATAATATTACAGAATCACATTTATGACAACCAGGCCGTTCCCAGGAAAGAGGGGGCTTTCCAATAAGGATTTCTCCTTACTGGCGCGCAATTAGATGACCAAACCTCTCCTTAGACAGAACTTTCTAGACATTGCCAATAATGTTATCTCATAATATTATTCAAATAATATGAATTATTGATCTGATAATAGGAAATACTGTGTAGTGACAATTATTGAAACAACAGTAATATAAAATATCAACGCAGCAATTATTGAATCAATAAAATAAAATACTGAACAGTAATTACTGTAACCATTATTGAGTAGTGCCTTCTTACGTAAGAATCAATAATTGGTGCAATACAGTGTGCTACTATGTAACAACGCGTATTACTGTGTTTTAACCACCGGGTATTCCAACAGTATTAACGGTAACAACTACGCCGTTATTAATAAAAAACATATACTTGTCGTTTTCTTCATCCAATCGCTTTCCGTTATGGGGCCCACAAAAGACTGCGCCGTCGTACGAATATTCCCCGACAGGAAGAATATTCCACGACCAAACGAATATTCCCCGACAACAATGAATATTTTATAACCACTTGCTTATTTAAAATATTTACGCATTTTACCCATAACTAACCTCATTAATCAATTTAACACTTACTATTTCAAAATAATAAATAGAGGGAATTTAAATTTCATTTATTAATAATTTGGGGTCTTACAATCAGTTTAACACTGTTGAAGGCTAATGATAATTTATTCTGCATTATCTTAGTCATAATATTTCTTACTGAGCTAGTTGAGCTCACCCTTTCTTTCACTGTTCTTTTCAGGAAATGAGAATATAGCTGGGACGAGTCGGGGAACGGAGTGATGGACCAGATGATAGTATTAGTAGTCCTCACTATTCTATTAAATAGTGTGACAATAACTGTAATGAGGACTCCTTTTGAGTTTGTATAGTCTCTAGTAGACAATAATTGTATTTAAACTCACAGTTATGTTTTGTCGTATTGTACACAACAGTTGTATTAGTAAGTTGTATTTGTATTCTGTACCTTGTATCTGACAACCCAAGATGGGTGATGTATACCCAATTTTGGGGGCGTCACAATATATATATATATATATATACACTGAATACTGAATCGGTCAACCATTCAGCTGCAATCAAACAACACCCAAGACTAGAGTGTCGGAAAGGTGAACATAAGGAAGGAACCTCAATAGAGTTAGTTCTTACATAATAAGGAATGATTTTTTTTTAGATGAGAGTCTAAAAACTTGAAATCTACTATCTTTTGTCAGATAATCAGCGCAAGTGACATTTTAAATATTTTTCTCTAAAAAATAAAAAAATTACTCTAAAATAAATGTCAAAAGTAAACTCAATAAAATGGGAGTTGATTAATGAGTAGTCATGTAGGAGTATGTTAGAAGATAAATAGACATACCATTTATGCACAAAATTGATAAACAAAACAAATTTGATAAACCATTAAGGCATCTTCTAAATCAATTATGATAAAGTAAGAAAATTGTTAGCTGTCATCTATCAATAACCAACCAAAGGGCAAACAAACTTTGATTAACTAACAAACTATCAAAATGTTGTGAAAATGAAAAGTCACATAATAATTACTAGTATATCACTCAACTCCCCCCCCCCCCCCCCTCCTTCCCCTTTTAGTTCTTGTAACTCAAGCAGTGTTTTCTTTAAGTTGATCTTAAGTCACAATAATAATAATAATAATAATAATAATAATAATAATAATAATAATCACAAACAACTCCTCCCACCCCAACCTCTTCTTAATTAATTATTTACCACAAACAATAATAATAATGCCCTTAACCACAAACAACTCCTCCCGAGTCCCACCCTAAAAATCTTCTTAACTAATTATTTACCTAATCTCTCTAATTGTTCTTCTTCTTTTTTTAATCAGAAAAAGCTTGATATGAATGACCCACTACTACTAGTGCATAGATTCACCATGCAGACTCTTTCGTGGGCCAGCATATTTATGGGTTGATTAAATTGGAGTTCAATGTACTTTCTCCCTCCCCCCTTATAATTTTTTTTAATATTATTTCTGTCCCAAATTATAAAATTAATATTAATTTTTAAAAAAATAATTTTAAATATTTTTAAACTTAAAACTGATATGAATTCATTTAATTTATATTTATACAATTATTATATATATATTTTTGACAAAAGACAAAATTATTATTAAGAATTGGCATCCCTTATAATAAGATTTATTATTTTTAAAACTTGAATGAATTATATACTACCTAAAAAATAATATTAGTTTTATAAGATTTATTATTTTCAAAACTCAAATGAATCATATCAATTTTAAATTTAAAAATATCTTAAATTAAATTTTAAAAAATCATTATTAGTCTTATAATTAGGAACGGGGGGGGAGAGTATATTATAAACTAAAAAAACCACAACCCAAAAGATTTGGAGGTTATAATGATTGTCACTTTTGTAATTATTTTGAAATAAAGGGAAAAAAAACAATGAATTTTCACTAATATATAAAAGCTAAAGGATAGTAGTACAAATAATTAAAGAGAACAAGCTTGAATTGAATAATTGAACAGAGGTGCATTCCTTTGATAATAAAACCAACCAAATTCTCTCATGCTTATTGGAGGACCACTTCAAAGGCTTCATTCCCTCTCCAGTCTCCAGCGCGTAATACTTCGTAAAGCTTCTCTCTTTTTCCTTGTAATATGTAGTAGTTAACATCCGTGACACAAACGGGCTGTTTGTTACGCAATGGCTGAATCCATGAGCCATTTAATACGTTTATTTTGAGAAAAAAAATCGTCTGAATTGATTTGGGTTGAATGGTTTAGTGTTATTTTTTTAGCAAAATGAAAGTATTTTTTTTATAATATTAACTATTATATTAAGTAATATTAAATAAATTTACAATAATTTTGAATTTTTTCAGAGGAGTAAAATAATAAAAATCTGTTATTCAGATGTTTCAGACACGTCATTATCAAATAACTTTTTTTATTCAGTTTCATTCAACTCATTCAGATTCAAAACCATTTCATTCATTTTCATTTAATTTTTATCAAACAGTTCCTAAGACTATAATTTGTTTGCAAAGATTATATTTGAGATATGATTATTAATAACAAATATCTTGTTTATTTTTAAATTCAGACTTGAAATTATTATTTTAAGAATTAATAATCTTGAGATTATAATATCTGCAAACAAACAAACATAGCCTACTATTTTCTAAACAAATAGCTTTTCAAAGTGGGATGATGATGATGATAAATAAAATATATAACTATTTTGACATTATTTAGAACTACTTTATCTTGATTACTTCTTTATTTAATATTATGAATTATTTATTATAATTTATAAGGTTTTTTGATATCTCAAAACTAAGATAATATAGAGCCACCTTTCTGCTTGAAATTAGAATTTATCATTAAATCTAAGGATGAAACATAATCCCTGGAATTAAATAAAATATTGATCATGCAATAAAATAGTCTATACTACAAATAGTACTTGCTATCTATCACTCACTATCCTTGCACTACTCTTTATCAACTTTCCGAGGAGTCTTCCTCACAAGGGTCCCCACTTTTCTCTAATTCACAGCTACTCCACATTCATAGATCCATTCACTTTTCACTATATTGGATGCATGTAACTTTATGTTGCACTATCCGAAAGGTAGCTAGTAAGTAGTAAGGCAGTGTTTGGACGGTGATTTTCTTTAACAAGATTCAATGATCTAATTAAGAATACAGAATGTATCATTCATGTAGAAACATAAGAGCATTCAGTAGATATAACAGGCAGGCAATAAGAGTAAAAGTGGGTACTAGCAGGCAGCAACCAGGCAAAAACAGCAGTTCAACCAAAGGTTCTAGTTAATTCATAACACCACCTAGGCTAGGCTCTGTTTGTAAACAATAACACAAAGCAAGAACTATAGAATAACTGGAATTCTTTTAGTTTCTAAATCACTGTACAAAGGCAAACAAATTCCTACTAAACTAACTCCAGGGAAATCTAGCAAAACCAGATAAATTAACAAATACTAGTACTAAAAAAACTAACAATAGCCGCACCCGGGTCCGAGCTGACATCTGCTATGGGTCAATGTGTAATTAACTTAATTACGATGCAAACAGTTAAAACATAGATTATTAACAAATGATGAGAGTTGGGAGTGAGTATATCGGATATTGAAGTAACAAAAGCTTCATTGGAGCCATGAGGTCCAGATAATCGATTATCCTGCCCCCACAGCAAAAGTGATTTAAAGCTTAAAAAGATTTTAGCTTTTGTTGGTCCCTTGTTTTTTAATCACTATGATTCCCCTTTCCCCTTTCCACTTCCAGACCCTGAAAAAGAGATGGGTTTCTTTCTACAATGTTCATCATGTTCATATAAATTTGGGACAAAACAGGCAGGCATCGAGTATATAGGGCCATAGGCTTGGTGGCTAGGCTACCAAAGGCGACCTGAGTAGTAGTTAGTTGAGAACAAACTAAGATGGGCTATGGAATTACTTGATGAAGAAGGAACCTTTTCAATTTTCATGTTTTAAATCAAGACAAGGGGTTGGGGCAATTGATTGTTGCACACCTACTTTATCGTCCTCATGGTCACCGTTAGAGGCTTTTAGAAAGGGAACATACTCTCTTTAGTTTTTTTTATTATTCAGTCATACATTTTAAGAATTTTATTTATCCAATACAAGACATTAGGCTATCTTTTAAAGTCCAAAAACTCTAGGAAGTGTAAGGAAATCCAATTAAATAAAAGGTATAACGAGATAAAGTGATAAACCCCTGTTAGGAAACGTAATTTTAATAACATAGTTATTTTTAAAAATTTTACATATGGAGTATGATGTTAAAAATGTAATACACTAGACTCTTGATATATTTCATAGTCTTTTAGATTTTACTTCCTTTTGGTTTTCCTTTCTTTCCCCTTGCATTTTTTTAATTCAAACCATAGCCTTAAAAGACTCGATAGGGTTGTCTACCTCTTTACTTTCCTACCAGTCTCACTTGATAAGAAAATGTGGAACCTATTATCCACCTAATGGTGCCCTGCTTACACATTGCTTGTTTTCTATCTAATTTCCTAACATCTAAGCTCTAATGCTTAATGCCCATTCAGAAATATTCTAGCTAATTTAACAATAAGGATGACTTACAACATATATTCAAATTATTACACTATGGAAATAAGAAGAGAGGAGAGATACATTTGTGTTACAAATTTGGGGTTAAAAGCTAGAATACGTAGTCTTTATTAAGTTAATGAGCCTGAAATGATTGCCAAATTCCCTATATTTCTGTTCCAGCTAACTGCACTAAGGTTGTGTTTGATAAATCTGAGAATTAAGATCTGAATGATTATGATGTCTTAATAAATTAGATCATCTGAATGGTTATGAGGTCTGAATCTAAAAAATTATTTGATAACAAAAAAGTAAGTTGTCTCTTAATGACACTATTTTACCATTTTAAAGGATAAAATTTTATTTAATAATTTTAAATATTCAATTTAATAAAAATGAGTGCATAATATTGTTGAATATATTTATATATAAAAAAATTTCATTAAGAGGTACCTCTTAATTATTAAGATTTCATTTTCTGTCTTACCGATTAAGAGGCATTCAGAGGTAACAAAAAACAAAACAAACAGCAACATGCCTCTTAGCGAATAAGAGGCAGTCCATTAAGAGGCAATCAGATGTAAACAAACAGCACCTAAGTAAAGATAAAAGTATAATGAAACAGCATACAATTCAAACATGGTTTAAATTGTCAAAAAAATAAAACTGAAACATGGTTTAGCATAGGAGACTCAAGATGATAACTATGACCAGCATAACAAAACATCAAGGCTACACTGAAAAATCTAATTATTTTATACATATAGTGAGCCATGCATCACAAGAAAAGGTATCCATAACAGAGCAAAAACTGACAGTAAATAATAGAAAGTATGCAGCAAATTTGGGTACATAAGTTAACAGTATAAACATGAAGCTATAAACATTACTTTCCAAACATTGCTATTTAAGTGAAAAGTAGGGAGTTATTACGATCTTCATGTTTGTATTATAGCCACCAAGGAATAATTCTACTGTGGATTATGGGAATCCACCCCGCTTTGGATGACCTGGTGCAGGTGGCGTAGGCTTTGGGATATAAGGCATAAGAGGAGTACCATGCTGGATAGGTCCAGGTCGTATGGTTGCCTTTGAACTTGGAACTGGATCAATAGGGCGGTAATCTTCCAGATTGATGTTACCTGCATCACCATTCTCACTCCTTCGACTGTATCCATGATCCTGAAGATTGGAGAAAAAGAACAAATAATAAGCAAATTATTCAAAATAAAGGTACATAACCTTTCCAGATTCTGTTTTTATTAAGGGGAAACAAACATCAGAAAGTTGGTGGTTATCATCCAACTAAGGGAGTTTTCCCCCCAAGTACTCCTTCACAAATCACAATTAAATTGGCTTGTATATACTAAATACCAAAAAGCTCTTCAGATAAGTGAATATACCTTCAACTTTCGGCCTGTTGCAGTCACAATCACGTCTTTCTCATTTTGGGGGAAAGCCATATCTGGGATAATTTTGGCAGTAGGATTCATCAGCAATTCAACATTTAAGAGGACATTATATTATTCTAGAACTTTGAAAATGTTCCTGTACTTTAAGCTATCTATTTTACAAATTTGTCAGCATAAGCAACTCTGTAGAACATTTATGATAATATGACATTAGTTACTACTTGTATTAACATTTCAATTGAACAAGAGAACATGAGTCTCAAGCCACATCATGTTTTAGCTAGCCAAATTAGTTCGCACTCAAGCTATTTATATACAAATCAGCTTGACAAGCATAGTAGTAGAACATGCCAAACATATGATATTAGCATATCTATGACAATGACCACCGGACTGAGCAGTCATGGGAAGAGAGAAAAATTATTAGATAGGAGAATTTAGTAGATGAGGCGTATTCAAGTGGACTCAAAATGCCTGCTCTCAGTTTCACTCTAATTTCAGAAGTAGATTGTTTCTCGTGCAGTTCATTTTTGGCATTAAGTTACTAGGATACTAACATTTGTAAGTCTACCAAGACAACTATTAATATAAAAGAAAGCCTAGTATGTTAACTTCCAAATAACATCATACTACTTCCTTCCAAATAAGATCACTTGCTTTTGTAATTTTTTTACAAGAATTGAGAGATAAGTATGATTCTTGAAATCTAATTCTAAAAAGGTTAGCACAACAATCGTTCTTCTAGCCAGTCCTTTCTATAACAACAATCCCAATTTCATGGTGCTGGTATTTTAAAGGGGACATTAAAAAAATTATTATTATTTTTATTAAAAAAAAACTCATGGCTAACATGTGAAATTCATTAAAAGGGGTATTAATTCTGTCATAATTTGCAACAAGGAAAAAGTTACTCAACTTTATCATGCTAAAAAAGCTAAAGATTTGCAAAACCTTATTAAAATGGCACTAGCCACCAAATATCTAGCTTCAAGTCATCTTAGAAACTACCAATATTAGACTAACATGTCATGAGCATAGCATACTGAATAATACTACTAATACTAAAATTAATGTACAAGAGAGATAAAAAAGAGTTTACCAGGAACAGTGGAGAAAATTGTTTTGCGGGAGAAACTAAGGCACAACAAAGCTGTCCCAACCATAAACAGCAAAACCCAGAACCCAAAACCCTTCATAATGCCGATAAATCAAACCTCAAAACAAACAAACACAAACCTTCTTCAAACCCTAACAACCCCACAAAATATATTTCAACAAGGCTGTGCTTGTACCCTCAAAGTACTGTTCAGAACTGGTGTATTTATAAAATAAATAAACAAAAAAATAAAACTCAACCCATAAAGTAAAAAAATCAGAATCGTCACCCTCCTTATAGTTGGACCAACAAAGTCGACCAGAAAATCCGCGGCGATAAGATGATGAATGCCAAAGAGGCCATGTCTCATATTAATAGACATTATTATAGTATTACTTACTCCAATACACTATAATAAATAAGAAATTAATTGCGCTTTTGTTTGTAATGGGTGTAGTATGTTTTTTTGCAGAGAGGGAGGAGAGAAGTTTAGTTGTAGGGAATGCAGATAATTGAATGCGAAAAAGTTGTGGAAACAGAGCCCTTCAGAAAATGTGCAGAGCCTTTGGCACTCTCTTTAGTCATTTGACTGAAACATGATTTAATTTGGGTTTTTTTATCAATAAATTCGATTATTATTTGATTTAAAAAAAAAAAAAAACTTCTTAGAGGTTGGTCGTGCCAAGAGCATTGATCAATTTGTCACTTTGGTATGTGAATATTTCTAATAGAAATAGTGATAGGGAAGTAATGTCTAATTTATTTAAATATACGATATTTTATATATTATTTCGTAATATATTACGTTTTAGATAATTTTATTTTTTTTTAAAATTATTTAACGTTTTATATAATTTAGGATAATTAGTTATAAATTTATATAATTATTTTCTTAATCAATTCTAAAAAATTATATATTATGGAATGAAGTATTATTTTTATGTTACTAATGGTCAGTCAAAATCATAAATATTAAAAATTAGTAAGTGGCAAAGATTTATTTCCAAGAATCTCTAATCAGTTTTTAAAACTCTTGATTATTAAGAAAAAAATTATTACTCCTATAACATTATTAATGGGCATCGACAAATGATAGCTTGGTCCCGTTCAGGCTAGAGTGTACAAGAATTCTTTTTATTATTACCAAAAGAAAAAATTCGTTTTATTTTATGTACCAAGAACATAATCAAGAAAATCGCCAGTTAAGACCAAAAAGACTAGTGCTTTTTGTTTTTTGTTTTGAAAAAAAAAACAATTTATTTATATAATATTAAAATTTGTTAAGCTAAAAGTTAAATAAGTTCAAATTATGATATTGATGACCACTTGATTTATTAGTATAATTGGCTTCTATAAATATAGAGGTTAAGGGTTCAATTTTTGTTGACTTCAGATTATGAAAACGGGTCCAGAAGAGGGTATAACAGTATTTTCTTTAAATAATTTTAAACAAAATAAACATACGAGATTATTTTAAGTTATCTCATGAATAATCTTAAAAAAAACAAATATGTGATTAGAACTATTTAACATAATTAATAATTTTGATATTTTAATTTATAAAAATATAGTATCCGGATTATAATTATTGTAAACAAACATGACCCAAGTATATAGAGGTCGAGGGTAATTAAGACGATAAATTATCCTATCTTCCACCTAAACCTCAAGTATATAAAGGTCGACGGTTTAATAAGGGTTTAATAAGCAAGTTATGAAGCAAGTACGGAAGATAATAGTGTTAGAAATCGAGAGTTCGATTCTTGTTGACAGCAACCACGAATGATGATAGACACCCATACTAACAACAACCACGAACGATATCATTCTTGTACTCCCTCTGTCTCACAGGATAAAAGTCTTTGTGGACTTTTCACGCATATTAAGAAGATGAATGAAATGACAAAATTGCCTATAATAATATGTCATTAATTATTTTCAATGTAGGTGAGAGAATGACTTTCTAACTATTCAATTCAAAATATTCTCTCTCCATATTTATTAAATATAAAGAAAATTAGAATAAGAAAAGTACGAGATATTTAATGCTACAGGTATAATAGGAAAAAATGTGTAAAAATTTGGTTATTAAAAGAAAGTGGACATTTAATATGAGACTACTCAAAATAATAATAAAGACTTTTATCATGCGACGGAGGGAGTATTAAATATTTTATTATTATACGAAATGAAACGGTGTAGGAAAATCAAATAAAGATGGAGGCGAGATAGGAAACATGGGATTTTCTTATACATTGTCCCATAATACCAACTCAAGTGACACAACCAATTTATAATATGCATCAAGGCTTTAATGCTAGTAATTAATAATATATGAAGATAAAAATCTGAAGCATGTACTCCCTCCCTCCCTCTCTCTCTCTCTCTCTCTCTCTCTCTCCCTTCCTTATTTCTTTAATAGAATGGAATCGTTTTAGAATTGTGTATAATTATTAATAAAATAATTATATAACATTAAATATAATATCAATTATCTATATTATTTTTGTATAAAAAAAAGAGCATTATTTATTGGGTAAAAAATAACGAGAGAACTAAAATTATACTTATTTACTACTAGTACTTAGATAATATTGAAAACTAAGCAATTAATATTTACTTGAAATTCTCAAACGACATATATTAATAGACAAAAATATTTATTTCAAACTACTTATATTAAGTGACCGAATGAATAAAATCTAACTGCCTGCCCTTGTCATGTTTCTTTGTTTATTCCGCAGAATAGGACTTGTAAGAGTCCGGGGCATGGGCTTCTAGTAACAACCATGACAAAAAAAAATCAATTATTTTTTGGTTAAATTTGTCAACTTCAAATTTAGATTATTCACAAACTCTAATATACTTTAGAGTACATGGAATCAGTGTAGCTATCTTCCATTTTTTTCACCAATCCGAACCTACCATAAATCTAAATTACCAACAATTAAAACACTACAAGATTTAATTAGAATATAAATTTAAAATTATATCCAAAATAGTTAAACAAATTGGTATACAACAGGGAGGGTAGGGCATGTTGATAATGAATGAATGCCTCACCATTAGTTTTGAAAAATAGAAAGACAGATCATGCTGAAATTATTGGATTACCTACTCCACAAGAACAAATAGATTTTAAGTGCTTGTTAATACTGGGCAACTGTCCACACAAATATCGTTTAGAGAGCTCATTCTGATGCTCTAACTACTAAGCAAGACGCCTAAAATCTGCATCGTCTTCAATTTGACAGCAACTAGAAACATCCGGCACTAGAAATAAACCACATTGCAGAGCCTAATTCCTTAAAATTATAGGATGACATAACAACAATAAGCTTGTTTCTAATTGCAACGACACCCGTTGATATTCTGTGTTTCTAATCTTTTTTATTAGGTCGGTAATTTTGTTACAACACGTTCATTATTTCATTAAATCTGGTAATAAATACCAGAGGAACACAGAATCAAAAAGGCTAAACGATTAATGTACAAATAAAATAGAAAACTATATGTGATCATGTCACTATTCTACCTACCAGCAAGTCAGCAACTACTGGAGTTTGATTTATCAAAAACAAAATATGCCATCACTATTGGAGGTCTGATGTTGTTGGTTTATATATAATTCATGAAGAACTGAACTTGCAAAGGCTTGATGTGGTTCATATGCTTACATGAAGAAGTCAAAATATCCGAAACTAATCATTTACAGTCTTCAAGCTCCCCATGTATGTCAAATATATGGTCCACAAGTATGAGAATGAACTATTAACCAGCGGCTGCAGACAAACATACCAAAATTAAGTGATTTGAAAACATTAATCTCTAGAAAATGTTAAGCTCATACTTCAGTTGTTTGCTCAACACAATGGATTTTAATGAACATTGGATATACATTAAAGGACAAGATGTGTAAAATATTCCACAAGTGACCTAAATTTTACCTGTAAATGGACGGGGATAATTTTAAAGGTGAAAAAATCACACACGGGCCAGTACATAAGACCAGTTATGATTGTTGGAAGAAGATCCCGCTCCAATTTGGCAGCAATCTCGCTAGTACTTTCACCTGATTTTGGCACCAAATGATCACTCTCTTAGTTAAATGAAAATAAACGCGCGTGTTCACAATAATTTAGGAACATGAAAATAAATTTGATTTAGCTTTTCATATAGCCATTTCAGACAAGTTCATATTCGTGAAAAGCTAGTTATGATAGATTTTAAAAATCATGGGTACAAGTGGATGCATCTCTCTGTTAGATCTATTCTTTAAAGCATCTCTTGTCAGTAGTCGTAGCAAGATTATTTCAGCATTGTAGAGCTTTTATACGGCATAAATAACGACACATAGAACATGTGAATAATAAAATTGACGCAAGTTCAACACACTGCAAGGCCAAGTTATGTCACATTGCCACAGTCTTGATTATGACCACTTAACTTTATCTGAAGATGAAGCTCCTTTCTAATCATTACAGTTTCTTTTATTTTCCTTTTTTTTCTTGCTACAAATGGTATAGAAACCCTGAATAAATTGCATAGCAGCATTGACAAAAGGAGGATATAGCACATCACCTTGCAATCAAACATTATCCACTAAATAATAATAAAGTAGCGATAACAGAGATAAAATAATGCATCTCTTTAGTTTAACTCCTGTTATTTTACGAGAAATCTAAAACAAGAGTTTGTCGCACCTTGGAGAGCAGCATTATATATGAAGAAAACAGCAGTCATAAGAGGACCATAAGAAAGTTGCCCCATCATAAGCTTCTTTAAGGTGGTGACTGTGTCTCGCTTAGGTAAAATCCTTCCTGCAAAATTAAACCACATATGTTGTGCTGGCCCTAAAATTAGCAGCCCGAACCCAGCCATTCGCAATGTCCTTATCAAGTCAAAAGAGCCGAGAGGCATTGTAATTGTCTGTTAGATAGTTGCACTATAATCAGCTGACACAGACTTAATCAAGGCAAGCTTCAACAGATAGTAACAGAGAGATTTACATTTACCATTTTGTGCAGAATAAACACAATGTGAAACATTATAATACACCTAAAATGGATTATACTTATTTGGTGAATAAAAACATTGAAATAAAAATGGAGAGGAGAAATACATCAATTAACCTATCAGCTCATGTGTAACCAATATATTGATACCCAACAAGCTAGCACAGAATACTTGCAGGTTTGCAGCACCATTAACTAAAAGGGAACAAGTAACAAAATAATACTGTTTACAAAGTATTAAAAACTGATTTAGATTGATCAAAGCACGATGATAAATGGGCTATCGGACACTATATAAATACTACTATGTCAGACCCAATTTAAAGTCCTATACTTTTCAGGATAATTCAAAGTAAGAGCCACATTTAAAATGCCAACGTGGGGTACTAAATAATGTAAAGCTAAGTTCAACGCCATTACCAAACATGTCCATGTATGGTTTAAAACACTTTAAATTAAATTTGTTGGAACAAATTTGGAAACCTACATTACTCGTTTCAAAATATAAGATCACTTCATATTTTGTAACGTAGAAATGTATTAAATTTCAAATGGGAATATTCATATGTTATACTGCAGCCCAGGGGAGGAGGGATTTCACCTGAGAGGTCAAATCGGCAGCTGCATAAATTACAGCTGATGAGATGCTTTTGGTAATAACAGGACGAATATCGAGCATTCTCAGATACCACGAAAGCAAACCCATTTTCCGATCGGAAGTGGAGGAAGTAGAAAATGAAGAATGCTGAGAAATTGTGGGAAGGGATTTGGGCCAAACACCGGGATTTGAAGAAGAAGAAGAAGAAGAAGAAGGGAGACGGCGCTGGTGATGGCGGGAGAGTTGAAGAATGGCGCGTTTGGTAAAGTTTGTTAAGAAATCAATTCCCATTTCCTGCGAGTTCTTCCGGGATTGTAGTTGTTTGGGTTTGGAATGGAGAAAGATTTGTTTGAATGTGAGGAAAAATGGGGGTTGAGTAGAGAGGAGAAATTGCAACAAACAATCCCTGGTTTGGGGTTTAATTAGGCACATTTTTGGAGATCCAAGAATGTTTAGCATTATTTGGAAATATTATCAAATTTTGGCCTAATGAAAGTAATGGCCAATGGGAGTGCCACAGAAACAGTATACAACACTCTTTTTCTTTTTTCTTTTTATCTTTTCATTTTTATTTTTATTTTCTCCGCTCTCCAGTAACGTAACAAAATATAACAACACAAGTACTCGATCGTTTTTGTTAATTTTAAGTCGACTTAATAATTCTTAAAAAAAAATAAACAAATTGGTGACTCAACAATCCAAAAAATTTTATAAAGTTTTTATTTTTGTGTGGTATTAATTTATTTATAATAATTTCTAAAATATATAAATTAAATATATTGTATCTTTTTTTAATTTTAATGTACCTTGTTTAGTTCCTATAATACTTGTTAATTTTCATTTAGATGGGACAATTCCATCTTTTTTTTTGTAACTTAAATTCATTTAATTCATAATGTCTAATACTCACACATAATTTATGGTTGCTCATTGCTAATTTACCTTCAGAAAATGCACCGTTTCACTCGCCTAATAGTTGCATTAATTTTCTCTTCAAACAAACTCATTATTTGGAATAAGCGGTGGTTCTTTTTGTCAAAATTATTATATGGTTAATACTTTTTTTTTGTAGTTTCATAAATATCTTCTTAAATATATTAATTAAGTTTTATTTTTAGACTTAATAATTGAATTATATGATTAATTATTGTATTATTGAATTATATGTTTAATTATTGTATTGTATTTACATTTATGACTTAATAATATTAATTAATATATGGTCAATATTGTAAGACCCCAATTTTTATAAATAAAGATGAATTTTCTATAAATATTATTTTTGAATATTATGGATTTAATTTGATATAATGTTATAGTTGTGGGTAATATTTATAAATTTTGTAAAGTACGCAAGTTGTTATATAATATTCGATTGGTCGGTGAATATTCGTTTTAATAGGAAATATTCGTACAACGATACAATCATTGGTGGACCCCATAACGGAATTATTGTCGGATTGAGAAAACGACAAAAATATTTTATTAAAAATAACGGCGGAAGTTTTACCATTGATACTGTTGAACTACTCGGTAGTAAAAGTACAGTAATACGTGTGGTTGCATAATAGCACACGGTATTGATTATTAATGCTTATGTGAGAAGTCACTCAGTTTCATTCAATTATTGTCATTTAATAATATGAATTATTTAGCGATAATGAAGTTTTGTTTTATTCGTATTATTAACGTAATAAAACAGGAACATCTTTGTATATAAAACAGAATGCTTTATTAAAGTTATAAGACCCCAAATTATTAATAAATAAAATTTAAATTCCTCTATTTATTATTTTGAAATAGTAAGGGTTGATTTGATTAATGTGGTTAGTTATGGGTAAAATGCGCAAATATTTCAAATAAGCAAGTGGTCCTAAAATATTCATTGTTGTCGGGGAATATTTGTTTGGTCGTGGAATATTCTTGTTGTCGAAAAATATTCGTACGACGGCGCAGCCTTGTGTGGGCCCCATAACAGAAAGCGATTGGATGAAGAAAATGACAAAAATAAGTTGTTTATAAATAACGGCGTAGTTGTTACCGTTAATACTGTTGGAATACCCGGTGGTTAAACACAGTAATACGTGTTGTTGCACAGTAGCACACTGTATTGCACCAATTATTGATTCTTACGTAAGAAGACACTACTCAATAATGGTTACAGTAATTACTGTTCAGTATTTTATTTTATTGATAATTATTGCGTTGATATTTTATATTACTGTTGTTTTAATAATTGTCACTATACAGTATTTTCTATTATCGGAGCAATAATTCATATTATCTGAATAATATTATTAAATAATATTATTGGCAATGTCTATAAAGTTCTGTCTAAGGAGAGGTTTGATCATCTAATTGCGCGCCAGTAAGGAGAGATCCTTATTAGAAAGCCCCCTCTTTCCTGGGAACGGCCTGGTTGCCAGTACTGTGATTCTGTAATATTATTTGTGTATAATTAATTATTGATTTATATGATGAGAAAAATATTAATTTTATGTGGATATAGATGGAAAAAATTTTTAATGTGACAATTGTTGAAAATTAATATTTTATCTTTTTCTGATAAAATAATTCATTTAAAAATATTATTTTAATAATATATTGATGGTGATATTTTTACAATGAATGTGGGATATATGAGTATATGAGGAGGAAGAGTATTTTTGTGGCATTAAATGATTAACACATGTTTTGTGTGTTGGTGGACACAATTCTTGACCGAAAATTTATTATTGACTGTAAAATCGTCCGTTTATAGATTTCGGTCAATTTCTGTTTGGAATTTGGAAAAACTTTCTTCTGCAAAGTTGTAGAGAATTGAATTTCCTATAAAAAATCGCGAGATTCAAATTTTCTGATAAAAGGGCTATTTATTATGAATTATTGAAGTTCTGAAGTTCTGAAATAATTTATTTTTGGAAGTTTTAATTATTATTTTAAAGAAAAACGTTTTTTGTAAATTAGTGGGCTCAACATGTGATAAGAATGGGCTGAATTTAGATCTTCTAAGGTGGGCTTGACAATTTTGTAAATATAATATTATTATATTCAATTTTCTGCTTTGGTGTTCTAAGCATTTTCCTATAAATAGGGTGCTTAGGTTAGAATTAAAAATCACACCAGAAACTGAGATCTTCTCTCTCTTTCTCTCTCTATATTAGTGAGCGTATTCTTGTGAGTATTCTAATACTTTGAGTATTGCTATACGGTGCAAGTTCAAGTCATAGCCTATATCCGGTGTTTCAACTAGAAGTACTGTTTTTGCTGAGGTAAGGGATGTTATTTCTTCTTAAATGATATTATTTTTTTCAATATCATTATGCTGAAGTATTGATCTGAACTTTTTATCAAATTTGGAACTTTTCATGTCAGGGTTACTATTCATGAGTTACTATTTATGAGTTACTATTCACGAGTTACTATTTACCGAAAAATAAAATTTTTTTCTTTTTGTCCAAAATATCTATTATGGATACTAGCTTTGATTGTATCCATGTTTTGATCATTCTTGAATTTTACTCCACTATGATTATTTATGAGGTATTTTTGGACATGGAATAATTGAAATACGAATCCTTAATATTTATTATTTTGTTTCACTGGATTCATTTTCTTTAAAATATTTTTCATCATCCTCAGTCTTAAATGATGATATAACTGAATATCTTTGACCTGTAGTGCAAATATGAATGATTTCTGATGAATATCTTTGGCCCGAAGTGCAAAGATGAACAGGTGTTGAGGTGAACATGACCAACTGATGAATATCTTTGACCTGTAGTGCAAAGATGACTATTTGATTCAAGATATTTATTGATTGATGTTACAGGGATAAAATGTTGATGACGGGCTTTTAAATTCATAGATAATCGTAGATTTCATTCTATACTTAACCCTTCTATGAATTATTATTTTCCGCTGCGAATATTGATTTAAAACTTGTTGTCTATTGTATTCTATTAATTTTTTTCCCTGTTGAAGACTAACGATAATTTGTTGTATATTATCTTAGTCATAACATTCTTTACTGGGCTAGTTGAGCTCACCATTTTCCTTGTTATTCCATTATTTTCTTCTCAGGAGGCGAGAATGTAGCGAGTACTAGTCGGGGTATAGAATGATGGTTCAAGACAGTTATTTTAGTAGTCCTCACTATTTTATAAAATAGTGTATCAATAAGTATAATGAGGACTTAATTGAGTATGAATATTGTCTAGATGACAATATTTGTATTTAAACTCACAGTATATGTGTTGTCGTATTTTGCACGACAATTGTAATAATAAAGTTATAGTTATTTTCTGTACCATATATTTGGCGACTCAGAATGGGTTGGATGGATTGGACCTATTTTGGGGGCGTCACAGTTGGTATCAGAGCTTAGGGATATGATCTCTGGCGGAGATCGGGAAATAGAACCAGGAGGGGAGAGACGAGTAAATCCTTCGCTAGTGTGTCCTACCTAAGCTTATTTGTTGGTCGGTCATTATATAGGGATATTATGTGATTTGTTAATTTGTTTAATTAACCTTTGTTTTATGGCAGTATTTGAGAATGTCGACTGAGAATGTTAACAGTGGAGTAAATGAAACCGTGGAGACGCCTGTACTCACCAACGAGGAGAACGTGCAACAGGCTGGCAATGTTCCTCCTGTGAACAACACCACTGAGCAGACGATGAACGATGAGATGTTTAGAAGCTTTTTGCGATTATGCAAAACCAGACGAAGGAGATTCCTGTTCAAAATATAGGAAGAAACAATGGCAACGCACAGCTGATCACAGCCAAGCAGTTCAAAGAGTTGGGACCACCAGAATTCTGGGGAAAGCCAGATCCGATTAAGGCGGAGACATGGGTCAAGCAAATTACCAAGATATTTGATGTCTTGGGATGCAGGGAGGAACAGAAGGTTCCATTCGCCACCTTTATGTTCCGTGGCGAGACGGACTACTGGTGAGAACCTGTGAAGCGTACCTGTGACGCCCCCAAAATAGGTATACAACACCCATTCTGAGTCGCCAAAATACATGGTACAGAAACAACTACATCTTTATTATTACAATACAAGAACTGTGAGTTTAAATACAAATATTGTCATTTAGACAATATCCACACTCAAATAAGTCCTCATTACAATTATTGATACATTATTTCACAAATATGGTGAGGACTACTAAAGTAACTTCTAGAACCATCATTCCATACCCCGACTAGTACTCGCTACATTCTCGCCTCCTGAGAAAAATAGAACAAAAAGGAAAAGGGTGAGCTCAACTAGCCCAGTAAAGAACATTATGACTAAGATAATACAGAACAAATTATCGTTAGTCTTCAACAGGGAAAAATCTAATAGAATACAATAGACAACAAGTTTTAAATCAATAACTGCAGCGGAAACAACAAACCATTAGAAGAGTCAAGTAGAGAATGAGTTCTACTATCTTCTAAGATTTAAAAGTCCATCATCAATATTTTATCCCTGTAACAACAATCAATAACCATCTTTATTCAAATATTCATTTTTGCACTACAGGCCAAAGATATTCATTTGTATCACCAGTCGATCATGTTCATCTCAACACCTGTTCATCTTTGCACTACGGGCCAAAGATATTCATCAGTTAATCATTCATCTTTGCACTACGGGCCAAAGATATTCAGTAATATCATCATTTAAGACTGAGGATGATGAAAAATATATTAAAGAAAACGAATCCAGTGAAACAAAATAACAAATATTAAGGATTCGTATTTCGATTTATCCATGCCCAAAAATACCTTATAATTATTCATAGCGAACTAGAATTCAAGAATGATCAAAACATGGATACAATCAAAGCTAGTACCCAGAATAGATATTTTGGACGAAAAGAAGAAAATTTTATTTTTTGGTGAATAGTAACTTGTGAATAGTAACTCATGAATAGTAACCCCGACGTGAAAAGTTCTAAATTTGATAAAAATTTCTAACCAATATTTCGACATAATGATATTGAAGAAATATTATCATTTTCGAATAAAATAACATCCCTTACCTCGTAAAGACAGTACTTCAGGTCGGAATACCGGTATAAGGCTGAAAGAAACTTGCTCTGATGAATAGAAACTCTCAAAGTATCTAAATACTCACAAAATACACTCAATAATCTAGAGAGAGAAAGAGAGAAAACTTGTTTCTGGTGTGATTTTCAATTCTAACTTAGCCCTCTATTTATAGAAAAATACTAGCACGCCGAAGCAGACTTAACCTGCAACCTGATGGCTTTACCTGCTACTATTCCCACCCACCACATTTGAATAAAAATCTCAGCACATTTCTTCACCAACCAAGAGTGGGGCCCACCAATTCTAAAATTTTCTACCAAAATGATTAACTCCGAAAATTCAACAATTTTTGAACCAGTCATCTCGTAAAATTCATAATAAATCATACGTTCATTTTTAATGGTTCAAATTTTGAGGACATATACTCAACTTATATATGTATAACATATCCAAAAATTACCACGATCCAACGATCGGATTAAAAATTATAACTCCCGCAAAATATCTCAAAAATCCTGATTTTTAATACCTCCATTCCGACAAAAATACTGATAAAAATCTCAACATTAACTCCTTCATTTTTAACCACAAAAATATATCCCTCATTTATATCCACAAAAATAAATATTTCCTTATCATATGAATCAATAATTAATTATTCACAAATAATATTACAGAATCACATTTATGACAACCAGGCCGTTCCCAGGAAAGAGGGGGCTTTCCAATAAGGATTTCTCCTTACTGGCGCGCAATTAGATGACCAAACCTCTCCTTAGACAGAACTTTCTAGACATTGCCAATAATGTTATCTAATAATATTATTCAAATAATGTAAGACCCCAACTTATTAATGAATAAAATTAAATTTTCTCTAAATATTATTGTGAATAATAAGGGGTTAATTTGATATAATACTTTGGTTATGGGTGAAATGTACAAATTTTGCAAAATAAGCAAGTGGTTATAAAATATTTATTTTTGGTCGGTGAATATTCGGTTGGTCGTGGAATATTCTTGCTGTCGGGGAATATTCGTACGACGACGCAGCCTTGTGTGGGCCCCATAACGGAAAGCGATTGGATGAAGAAAACGACAAGTATAAGTTGTTTATAAATAACGGCGTAGTTGTTACCGTTAATACTGTTGGAATACCCAGTGGTTAAAATACAGTAGCACACGGTATTGCACCAATTATTGATTCTTACGTAAGAAGGCACTACTCAATAATTGTTACAGTAGTTATTATTCAATATTTTATTTTATTGATTCAATAATTGCTGCGTTGATATTTTATATTATTGTTGTTTCAATAATTGTTGCTGCACAGTATTTTCATTTATCAGATCAATAATTCATATTATTTGAATAATATTATTAGATAACATTATTGGCAATGTCTAGAAAGTTCTGTCTAAGGAGAGGTTTGGTCATCTAATTGCGCGCCAGTAAGGAGAAATCCTTATTGGAAAGCCCCCTCTTTCCTGGGAACGGCCTGGTTGTCATAAATGTGATTCTGTAATATTATTTGTGAATAATTAATTATTGATTCATATGATAAGGAAATATTTATTTTATGTGGATATAAATGAGGGATATATTTTTGTGGTTAAAAATGAAGGAGTTAATGTTGAGGTTTTTGTCAGTATTTTTGTCGGAATGGAGGTATTAAAAATCAGGGTTTTCGAGATAGTTTACGGGGGTTATAATTTTTAATCCGACCGTTGGATCGTGGTAATTTTTGGATATGTTATACATATATAAGTTGAGTATATGTCCATAAATTTTGAACCGTTAAAAATGAACGAATGATTTGTTATGAATTTTAAGAGGTGGCTGATTCGGAAATCAGGTTATAAATCATTTTTGGTGGAAAATTCTAGAATTGGTGGGCCCCACTTGTGGTTGGTGAAGAAATGTGCTGAATTATATTTCAAATGTGATGGGTGGGAATAGTAGCAGGTAAAGCCATCAGGTTGCAGGTCAAACCTACCAAAATTTTCCTATAAATAGAGGGCTAAGTTAGAATTGAAAATCACACCAGAAACAAGTTTTCTCTCTTTCTCTCTCCAGATTATTGAGTGTATTTTGTGAGTATTTAGATACTTTGAGAGTTTCTATTCATCAGAGCAAGTTTCTTTCAGCCTTATACCGGTATTCCGACCAGAAGTACTGATATTTTGAGGTAAGGGATATTATTTTCTTCTTAATGATATTATTTTCTTCAATATCATTATGCTGAAATATTGATATGAGTTTTTATCAAATTTGAAACTTTTTGTGTCGGGGGTTACTATTCACGTATACGGCACTATTCACGTATACGGCACTATTCACGAATACGGCACTATTCACTGAAAAATAAAATTTTCCCTTTTTGTCCAAGATGTCTATTATGGTTACTATCTTTGATTGTATCCATGTTTTGATCTTTATTTTTGAATTCTGCTTCACAATTGATTATTATGAAGTATTATTGATCTTGGATAAACTGTTATACGAATCCCTACTATTTGTCCTTCTGTCTCATTGGATTTGTTCTCTTTAAGATATTTTTCATCATCCTCAGTCCTAAATGATGATATTACTGAATATCTTTGGCCTGTAGTGCAAAGATGTATAATTACTTGATGAATATCTTTGGCCTGTAGTGCAAAGATGAACAGGTGTTGAGATGAACATGACCGACTGATGATACAAATGAATATCTTTGGCCTGTAGTGCAAAGATGAATATTTGGTTAAAGATGATTATTAATTGATGTTACAGGGATAAAATGTTGATGATGGACTTTTAAATTTTAGAAGATAGTAGAATTCTTTCTCTACTTGACTCTTCTAATGGTTTGCTGTTTCCGCTGCAGTTGTTGATCTAAAACTTGTTGTCGATTATATTTTATCAGATTTTTCCCTGTTGAAGACTAACGATAATTTGTTGTATATTATCTTAGTCATAATATTCTTTACTGGGCTAGTTGAGCTCACCCTTTTCCTTTTTGTTCCATTTTTCTTCTCAGGAGGTGAGAACATAGCAGGATCTAGTCGGGGTATGGAGTGATGGTTCTAGAAAGATGTATTAGCAGTCCTCACTATTTCTGTAAAATAGTGTTTGAATAATTGTAATGAGAATTTATTTGGGTGTGGATATTGTCTAGAAGACAATATTTGTATTTAAACTCACAATATGTGTTGTCGTATTTTGCACGACAATTGTATTATTGAAGTTGTAGTTTGCTTTCTGTACCATGTATTTGGCGACTCAGAATGGGTGTTGTATACCTATTCTGGGGGCGTCACAAATAATATGAATTATTGATCTGATAATGGGAAATACTGTGTAGTGACAATTATTGAAACAACAGTAATATAAAATATCAACGCAGCAATTATTGAATCAATAAAATAAAATACTGAACAGTAATTACTGTAACTATTATTGAGTAGTGCCTTCTTACGTAACAATCAATAATTGGTGCAATACAGTGTGCTACTGTGTAACAACGCGTATTACTGTGTTTTAACCACCGGGTATTCTAACAGTATTAACGGTAACAACTACGCCATTATTAATAAACAACATATACTTGTCGTTTTCTTCATTCAATCGCTTTCCGTTATGGGGCCCACAAAAGACTGCGCCGTCGTACGAATATTTCCCGACAGGAAGAATATTCCACGACCAAACGAATATTCCCCGACAACAATGAATATTTTATAACCACCTGCTTATTTGAAATATTTGCGCATTTTACCCATAACTAACCTCATTAATCAATTTAACACTTACTATTTCAAAATAATAAATAGAGGGAATTTAAATTTCATTTATTAATAATTTGGGGTCTTACAGTACCCATCCAGCCGCACTTAGTATGTCTTGGGAGATATTTCAGAAACTATTCAATGACAAGTACTTTCCTGAAAGTATTCGTCATATGAAGGAGGTAGAGTTTATTAGACTGGAGCAGAATAACATGACGGTGTCCCAGTACGAGGCAAAATTTGTAGAGTTGTCCAGGTTTGCACCTCATTTGGTGGAGAATGAGGAACGTATGACGCGGATGTTTCTGAGAGGTTTGAAACCCGGCATACGTCAATATCTCATTTCTCATAAATTTTCTCTCTATTCAGATGTTGTCAACAGGGCTCAATTATTAGAGCGAGATAACGAGTACGGTCAATCGAGGGACCACAACCAGGATCATACCGGTGACAGCAGTCATCAGAACAATGATAACCAGCAGAGAAAGAAGAATACGGACAAGAACGGCAACCATGAATATAGAAGAAGCGAGTCGGGAGGAGATTTTAAAAAGAGGAGATTCAACAATGATAATACGAAGACGTCAGCACCAGCAGCAACTGGTTCCAAGGGAGGAGAACGACCACCGGTCATATGCTATAAGTGCGGAAAAGAAGGACATATCAGCCCAAACTGTCCACAACAGTTTAAGGTATGTTATAACTATGGAAAGGAAGGACATATCGCTCGAGATTGCACTGTAGCGAAACCAAGTCCAACGGGGGTGGTGACTCAAAAAGTTGTCCCAGAAAAGTCAAAGTCAACGGTTCCTGGAAGAGCATTTTTTGTGACTGGTCAGAATGCGAGGAACCCGAACGAAGTTAGCACGGGTTAGTTAATTATAAATTTTTGCGAAGTCTATACCTTATTAGATACCGGTTCTACCCATTCATTTATCTCTCCTGCTTATACTCAACGTTTAAAATTGACTCCGGAGAAAATTAGACTTTGACTTATCTGTTGAAACTCCGTTAGGAGAAACTTTCGTTACATCCACTGTTTATAAATCTTGTTTGATCCAAGTTGGCACCATCACATTACCTGTTGATCTTATCTCTTTAAAGATACTTGCTTTTGATGTGATTTTAGGAATTGATTGGTTAACTACTCATCATACCAAAATTGATTGCTTTCGTAAGGTTGTTAGTTTTCATATTCCTAAGCAACCTGTTATTCAAATTCAAGCAACCAAACCATTGAAGTCAAACTCTTTCATATCAAGCCGTAAAGTCATTCGTTTATTGAAAAATGGATGTCAAACTTTCTTAGCTGTGTTATGGACTTGAACAAAAATACGTCAGATTTGAATGATATTTCTATTGTTAGTAAATCCCTGACGTATTTCCTGAAGAATTTCTTGGCCTACGCGTGATATTGAATTTTGTATCATCTTTGAATCTGGTACAAAACTCACTTCTAAAATCTCATATCGAATGGCTCCTATTGAACTTTAGGAGTTAAAAACCTAACTGTAGAAGTTTGTACCCGAGCCTTTATCTGGTGACTTCCTTTGTGGAATGCACTGAATCCAGACTCTCCGTAGGAGACGCCATATTCGTGCGGTAGTAAACTGATAGGTGTCATTGTGACGTGCTATCCAAGATTGGGATATGAGTCACAGTTGAGAGCAACCTAAGTCAGTAATCGAAATACATAGCTTTCTACGCTTAGCTGGTTATTATCGAAGATTTGTAAAAGAATTTTCTCGAATCGCTACTCTATTAACTCAGCTGACTCGAAAAGATACAAACTTCGAATAGACCGAGGAATGCGAGAAGAGCTTCCAAGAATTCAACATACGACACCGACGTTGGCTCGAGCTGTTGAAAGATTTCGATCATACCATCCAATACCATCCTGAAAAAGCGAACTGACGCATTGAGTAGAAGATCATATGCAGGAACGAGTGCGATGATGTCAAGTATACGCGTAGAATCAACTTTAATCGATAAAGTTAAAGTTGCTTAAGCCACAGACCGGGAGCTGATGCGTATGAAGAAGAAAGTACAAGAAGGTGCTATTCCGGAAGCAAGAATCGATGAAGAAGGAATACTTCGAGTCCACTCCAGACTTTATGTTTCTAACGATTCTGATTTGAAGTACAAGATCATGATGGAGGCACACAATACACCATCTGCAATCCATCCTGAAAGTACTAAAATGTATCGTGATCTTCGACATACATTTTGGTGGAACAATATGAAGAGAGAGATTGCAAAGTTTATCTCGAGGTGTTTAACTTGTCAACGTGTAAAGGAAGAGCATCATGTGCCAAAGGGTCCATTGCAACCACTTGAGATTTCGAAATGGAAGTGGGAACACATTACCATGGATTTCGTTACGGGTCTTCCTACGGTTTCTCAAGGCATAAATGCTATTTGGGTGATTGTTGATAGATTAACCAAGTCTGCTCATTTCTTTCCGATACGGGAGACTTATTCCCTTGAACGTCTTGCTAGTATGTACGTGAATGAGATTGTGAGGTTGCATGGCATGCCAGTATCCATAGTTTCGGATCGTGACCCAAGATTCACTTCAAGATTTTGGGTTAGCTTGCAAAAAGCTATAGGCACGGATTTACGATTTAGTTCAGCTTACCATCCTGAAACGGACGGACAATCAGAGAGGACTATTCAGACTCTTGAAGATCTATTAAGATTTTGTGTTCTAGATTTCAAAGGGAGTTGGGATAAGTACCTACCATTGGTGGAATTCTCCTACAATAACAGTTATCAGGCAAGTATAGGTGTGGCTCCATTTGAAGCATTGTATGGACGAAAGTGTCGCTCTCCAGTATGTTAGGATGAGGTGGGAGAAGCAACGTTGTTGGGACCAGAGTTGGTTTGAATGACTACAGAAAAGATCCAAACGATTCGACAACGTATACAAACGGCACAGGATCGACAAAAGAGTTATGCGGATCTTCATCGAAAGGATGTGGAATTTGATATTGGGGATCATGTATTGTTGCGAGTTACTCCATGGAAGGGAGTTACAAGATTCGGGAAGAGAGGAAAGCTCAATCCACGATTTATTGGTCCATTTCAGATTCTTGACCGAGTAAGAAATATGGCCTATAGACTCGCGTTACCTCCAAGCATGTCTCGTGTTCATAACGTTTTTCACATATCTATGCTTCGTAAATATGTGAAAGACCCAAACCACGTTATTGAGTTAGAACCAGACGAGATAGCCGAAGACTTAACGTACGAAGAGGTACCTGTCAAGATCTTGGATAGGAAGGAGCATGTCCTACGCACGAGGGTCATACCACAAGTTAAAGTTTTGTGGAGAAACCATGCTATTGAGGAAATGACCTGGGAGTTGGAAACGGAAATGAAAGCGAGGTATCCTCATCTTTTCGAAACACCAGGTACGTATGTCAATTTCGAGGACGAAATTTCATAAGGAGGGGAGGTTGTAAGACCCCAAATTATTAATAAATGAAATTTAAATTCCTCTATTTATTATTTTGAAATAGTAAGGGTTGATTTGATTAATGTGGTTAGTTATGGGTAAAATGCGCAAATATTTCAAATAAGCAAGTGGTCCTAAAATATTCATTGTTGTTGGGGAATATTTGTTTGGTCGTGGAATATTCTTGTTGTCGGGGAATATTCGTACGACGGCGCAGCCTTGTGTGGGCCCCATAACAGAAAGCGATTGGATGAAAAAAACGACAAAAACAAGTTGTTTATAAATAATGACGTAGTTGTTACCGTTAATACTGTTGGAATACCCGGTGGTTAAACACAGTAATACGTGTTGTTGCACAGTAGCACACTGTATTGCACCAATTATTGATTCTTACGTAAGAAGGCACTACTCAATAATGGTTACAGTAATTACTGTTCAGTATTTTATTTTATTGATAATTGTTGCGTTGATATTTTATATTACTGTTGTTTTAATAATTGTCACTATACAGTATTTTCTATTATCGGAGCAATAATTCATATTGTCTGAATAATATTATTAGATAACATTATTGGCAATGTCTAGAAAGTTTTGTCTAAGGAGAGGTTTGGTTCTCTAATTGCGCGCCAGTAAGGAGAGATCCTTATTAGAAAGCCCCCTCTTTCCTAGGAACGGCCTGGTTGCCAGTACTGTGATTCTGTAATATTATTTGTGTATAATTAATTATTAATTTATATGATGAGAAAAATATTGATTTTATGTAGATATAGATGGAGAAAATTTTTAATGTGACAATTGTTTAAAATTAATATTTTATCTTTTTCTGATAAAATAATTCATTTAAATATATTATTTTAATAATATATTGATGGTGATATTTTTACAATGAATGTGGGATATATGAGTATATGAGGAGGAAGAGTATTTTTGTGGTATTAAATGATTAACACATATTTTGTGTGTTGGTGGACACAATTCTTGACCGAAAATTTATTATTGACTGTAAAATCGCCCGTTTGTAGATTTCGGTCAATTTTTATTTAGAATTTAGAAAAACTTTCTTCTGCAAAGTTGTAGAGAATTGAATTTCCAATAAAAACTCGCGAGATTCGAATTTTATGATAAAAGGGTTATTTATTATGAATTATTGAAGTTCTGAAGTTCCGAAATAATTGATTTTTGGAAGTTTTAATTATTATTTTAAAGAAAAATGTTTTTTTCAAATTAGTGGGCTCAACATGTGATAAGAATGGGCTGAATTCAGATCTTCTAAGGTGGGCTTGACAATTTTGTTAATATAATATTATTATATTCAATTTTCTGTTTTGGTGTTCTAAGAATTTTCCTATAAATAGGGTGCTTAGGTTAGAATTGAAAATCACACCAGAAACTGAGATCTTCTCTCTCTTTCTCTCTCTATATTAGCGAGCGTATTCTTGTGAGTATTCTAATACTTTGAGTATTGCTATACGGTGCAAGTTCAAGTCATAGCTTATATCCGGTGTTTCAACTAGAAGTATTGTTTTTGCTGAGGTAAGGGATGTTATTTCTTCTTAAATGATATTATTTTCTTCAATATCATTATGCCAAAGTATTAATTTGAATTTTTTATCAAATTTAGAACTTTTCATGTCGGGGTTACTATTCACGAGTTACTATTCACGAGTTACTATTCACCGAAAAATAAAATTTTCTTCTTTTTGTCCAAAATATCTATTATGGATACTAACTTTGATTGTATCCATATTTTGATCATTCTTGAATTTTACTCCACTATGATTATTTATGAGGTATTTTTGGACATGGAATAGTTGAAATACGAATCCTTAATATTTATTATTTTGTTTCACTTGATTCGTTTTCTTTAAAATATTTTTCATCATCCTCAATCTTAAATGATGATATAACTGAATATCTTTAGCCTATAGTGCAAAGATGAATGATTTCTGATGAATATCTTTGGCCCGTAGTGCAAAGATGAACAGGTGTTGAGGTGAACATGACCAACTGATGAATATCTTTGACCTGTAGTGCAAAGATGACTATTTGATTCAAGATATTTATTGATTGATGTTACAGGGATAAAATGTTGATGATGGACTTTTAAATTCATAGATAATCGTAGATTTCATTCTATACGTAACCCTTCTATGAAATATTATTTTCCGCTGCGAATATTGATTTAAAACTTGTTGTCTATTGTATTCTATTAAATTTTTTCCCTGTTGAAGACTAACGATAATTTGTTGTATATTATCTTAGTCATAATATTCTTTACTGGGCTAGTTGAGCTCACCCTTTTCCTTGTTGTTCCATTTTTCTTCTCAGGAGGCGAGAATATAGCGAGTACTAGTCGGGGTATGGAATGATGGTTCAAGACAGTTATTTTAGTAGTCCTCACTATTTTATAAAATAGTGTATCAATAAGTATAATGAGGACTTAATTGAGTATAAATACTGTCTAGATAACAATATTTGTATTTAAACTCACAGTATATGTGTTGTCGTATTTTACACGAAAATTGTAATAATAAAGTTGTAGTTATTTTCTGTACCATGTATTTGGCGACTCAGAATGGGTTGGATGGATTGGACTTATTTCGGGGGCGTCACAAAAGTTATTCTATAAATAGATTATATTATATTTTATTTAAAAGATTTTTTTTAAAATATGGACCGTCATATTAAAGTAATCAATCTGGACCGTTCATGGATTAGTTATTATGCATTCAATTTTTCTATAAATAGCAGCTCATTCTTTCATTATTTCTTACGAATTCACTGAACTCTAGAGAGAGAAAAACTATAGAGAGAAACTATAGAGAGAGAGAAGAAAAATATTCTGCTACTTAACTACTTCCTTATTTCAGTTCTTCTTTAAAACGGTAAGGGGTGTTATTCTTTCTTATTCATGAAGAGAACTGTTGTTGTTCCATTTCTTATTATTTTGTTGGAATAACCTGTATACGCAGTCTACCCTATACTTGGTGACATTCTTATATTATTCTGTTGGAACATCCTGTCTGTGTGTTTTACACCGGACCTGGTTCCGTCTTTATTATTATTCTGTTGGAACATCCTGTCTGTGTGTTTTACACTAGACCTGGTTCCGTCTTTATTATTATTCTGTTGGAAATCCTGTCTGTGTGTTTTACACCGGACCTGGTTCCGTCTTTATTATTATTCTGTTGGAATATCCTGTCTGTGTATTTTACGCCGGACCTGGTTCCATTATTTATTATTCTGTTAGAATAACCTGTCTGTGCGCTCTATCGCATGTATGGTGATTTCTTTTGTTATTCCATTTTTTATTATACTCGGTTGGTTAAGTTTTGACTTCTATACTCCATGAAATTTGTGGAATATCCTTGATAATTGCGTTTCATACAATATATTTTCATAAAAATATTCTTCCTAAGCATTCTTAAATTTTACTCCACAAAGCAGTATCATGTTGACAATTTGGACGCTGTTAATTCTTGGATAAATTAATTCTTGAACTTATTTTATTGAATTCTTATATCATTGTCATTATTCTCATGTTTATAAAATGTTGAAAGTCATCTGTGGCCTGTAGTGCATAGATGGACTTGGTATGATTATGATCAGGGATTATTCGGTATAATCATGACCGTAATGTTACAAATGATGTGGTAAAAGTCCTCATTGGCCCGTAGTGCATTGATGGACAGTTGTTGGCATGATCATGACTATTAATGAATACACGAATATCCTTGGCCGTAGTTCAGGGGTGATTAGATGATGTGGTTTATTTTATTAAGCTGAGTCCCAGCGATAACAGTGTTGAAAAACCTTTTAAATCATAGAAGATAGTAGATTTTATTTTCTACTTGACTCTTTTAATGGATTGCTTGTTCCGCTGCAGTTAAACTTGATGTTCGTTATATTTTATCAGTTTAACGCTGTTGAAGGCTAATGATAATTTATTCTACATTATCTTAGTCATAATATTTCTTACTGGGCTAGTTGATCACCCTTTCTTTCACTGTTCTCTTCAGGAAATGAGAATATAGGGACGAGTCGGGGAACGGAGTGATGAACCAGATGATAGTATTAGTAGTCCTCACTATTCTGTTAAATAGTGTGACAATAATTGTAATGAGGACTCTTTTTGAGTTTGTATAGTCTCTAGTAGACAATAATTGTATTCAAACTCTATGTTTTGTCGTATTGTACACGACAGTTGTATTAGTATGTTGTATTTGTATTCTGTATCATGTATCTGACGACCCAAGATGGGTGATGTATACCTAATTTTGGGGGCGTCACAGTTGGTATCAAAGCTTAGGGATATGATCCCTGACTAAGATGTGAGAATAGAACTAGGAGGGGAGAGACGGGAAATTCTTTCGCTAGTATGACCTACCTAAGTTTATTTACATGGTATTTAATTGGTCGGTCAGAATATAAGGATAATATATGACATACCAATTAACTTTTGTTTTGTGGCAGTATCTGAAAATGGCATCCGAGAATGTTGAGAATAGCAATGGAGCACAGGCGACTGTTGATTCACCACATATCAATAATCGGGATAATGTGCATCAGGAAGGCGATAATCCTCATGCAAACAACAATACTGACCAAATGATGAATGATGGAATGTTCAGAAGCTTTTTGCAGTTCATGCAACAGCAGGCGAGAGCGGCTCCTATTCAAAATATAGGTGAAAACACTGAAAACTCTCGGACGGTCACCACTAAACAGTTCAAGTAGCTGGGACCACCGGAGTTTAAGGGAGAGCCAAAACCACTTATAGCGAAAACATGAATAAAGCAGATCACCAATATATTTGATGTCTTGGGATGCTCCGAGGAGCAAAAGGTTCCCTTTGCCGCCTTTATGTTGCGAGGAGAGGCAGATTACTGGTGGGAATCGATTAAGCGTACTCAACCTGCCGCACTGAAGATGTCTTGGGAGAAGTTCTAAGAGCTGTTCAATGACAAATACTTTCCCAAAAGTGTTCGACACATGAAGGAGGTGGAGTTCATCAAATTGGAGCAGAATAATATGATCGTGTCGCAGTATGAGGCTAAATTTGCTGAGTTGTCCCGATTTGCGTCCCACTTGGTGGATAATGAAGAGCGAATGACGCGAATGTTTTTGCGAGGTTTGAAACCTGAGATACATCAACATCTTATTTCTCATAAACTGTGTTTGTATTCAGATGTTGTGAATAGGGCTCAGTTAGTGGAGCGCGATAACGAGTCAACGCAACCAAAAGAGAGCAGTCAGCAAAATGATAATACCAGTGAGAGCAGTCATCGAAGCTGTGACAACAAGCGTGGAGGGAATCAACGGGCCAGAAATGATAACCACTTCGGTGGTAATCAGGGCCAAAACAATAAGAATGGTCATTTCAAGAAGAGGAGATTCAACAATGATGGAAAGACGTCAGCACCAGCACCCGTTGTTAAGGAAGGAGAACGACCACCTATCATATGTTTCAAATGCGGAGGGGAGGGGCACATCAGTCCAAACTGCGTGATGCCGTCTAAAGCATGTTATAATTGTGGAAGAGAAGGTCATTTAGCTCGATTTTGTCGTTTATCAAAAATAAGTTCAGCCAAGATGGAGACACCAAAGGCCGTCCCAGAAAAGTCAAAACCGGTAGTGCAAGGGAAAGCGTTTGTTGTGACCTCCCAGAAAGTAAGGAACCCAAATGAGGTCATCACGGGTAAGCTTATCATAAACTCTAACGAAGTCTATACTTTATTTGATACCGGTTCTACCTATTCTTTTATTTCTCCTACTTGCGCTCATCGATTAAATTTGACTCCGGAGAAATTAGACTTTGACTTATCTGTTGAAACTCCATTGGGAGAAACCTTTATTACATCCACGGTTTATAAGTCTTGTTTGGTTCAAGTTGGTACCCACACATTACCCATCGATCTGATTTCATTAAAAATACTTGCATTTGACGTGATTCTAGAGATTGATTGGTTAACTACTCATCATGCAAAAATTGATTATTTTCGTAAGGTTGTTAGCTTTCATATTCCTAATCGACCTATTATGCGAAATCAAGCAACCAAACCATTAAAATCAATCGCTGTCATCTCAAGCCATAAAGCTATTCGTTTATTGAAAAACGGATGTCAATCTTTCTTAGCTCATGTCACGGATTTAAACAAAAATACGTCAGTTTTGAATGATATTTCTATTGTTAATAAATTCCCTGACGTATTCCCTGAAGAACTTCCTGGCCTACCCCCAGAGCATGAAATTGAATTTTGTATCGACCTTGAACCCGGTACAAAATTCATTTCCAAAGCCCCATATCGAATGGCTCCTATTGAACTTCAGGAGTTAAAGATCCAACTGCAGGAATTGTTAGACATTGGCTTTATTCGTCCTAGTACTTCTCCTTGGGGTGCTCCTGTTCTATTCGTGAAGAAGAAAGATGGAAGTATGCGACTTTGTATTGATTATCGGGAGTTGAATCATGTCACCATAAAAAACAGGTACTCATTGCCACGTATTGATGACCTGTTTGACCAGTTGTAAGGAGCACAATTCTTTTTAAAGATCGATCTTCATTCTGGATATCATCAGCTGAAGGTTAGAACTGAGGATATTCCAAAGACGGCTTTCAGAACTCGGTACGGGCATTATGAATTCCTAGTCATGTCCTTTGGATTGACTAATGCTCCTGCTGCCTTCATAGATATGATGAACCGGGTATTCAAGGAATATTTGGATCACTTTGTGGTTGTCTTTATTGATGACATCCTTATTTATTCCAAAAATCGTGAAGATCATGAGCAACACTTGAGGTTGGTACTCCAAAAGCTTCGTGAATATAAGCTTTATGCCAAGTTGAAGAAATGCGAATTCTGGCTGGAGGAGGTAGTATTCCTTGGGCACGTAGTATCAAGTCGTGGAATATCTATTGACCCGGCAAAGATTGAAGATATTCAAAGCTGGGAGCAACCTAAATCAGTAACCGAAGTACGTAGCTTTCTCGGTTTAGCTGGTTATTATCGGAGATTCATGGAAGGATTTTCTCGAATCGCTACTCCACTAACTTAGCTGACTTCGAAAGATACAAAGTTCGGATGGAGCGAAGAATGTGATAAGAGTTTTCAAGAACTCAAGAGGAGACTCATTTCAGCACCTGTTCTAACAATACCATCTGGCTCGGAGGAATTTGCCATCTACAGTGATGCTTTGAGCAAAGGGTTGGGATGCGTTCTCATGCAACATAGAAAAGTCATA
This sequence comes from Panax notoginseng, assembly GCA_016801055.1. Lineage (NCBI taxonomy): Eukaryota > Viridiplantae > Streptophyta > Magnoliopsida > Apiales > Araliaceae > Panax > Panax notoginseng. Next base: position 11,140,384 of record CM029021.1, on the reverse strand, counting down.
GCCTATGCATCAAGACAACTCAAGGAATATGAGAGGAATTATCCTACTCATGATCAAGAGTTGGCAGCTGTTGTCTTTGCACTTAAAATTTGGAGGCATTACTTGTATGGGGAGAAGGTGGAGATCTTTACGGATCATAAAAGCCTCAAATATTTTTTCACTCAAAAGGAACTCAACATGCGACAACGACGTTGGCTTGAACTGTTGAAAGATTATGATCATACCATTCAATACCGTCCTAGAAAAGCGAACGTGGTAGCTGACGCATTGAGTAGAAGATCATATGCAAGTACGAGTGCGATATTGTCAACACAAAGGCCCATTTTGTGTGACTTACAAAGGATGGAGATATAGTTAATGACTCCAGGGACCCATGTGATGATGGCGAATATACGAGTAGAACCGACTTTAATCGATAAAGTTAAAGCTGCTCAAGCTACAGACCTGGAGCTGATGCGCATGAGGAAGAATGTGCAAGAAGGTGCTATGCTGGAAGCAAGAATCGATGAAGAAGAAATACTTCGAGTCAACTCCAGACTTTGTGTTCCTAACGACCCTGATTTAAAGTATGAAATCATGATGGAGGCGCACAACACACCGTTTGCAATCTAATCTGGGAGTACCAAAATATATCATGATCTTCGTCATACATTTTGGTGGAGCAATATGAAGCAAGAGATAGCGCTGTTTATCTCAAGGTGTCTAACTTGTCAACGAGTCAAGACGGAGCATCAATGTAAGACTCCAAATTTTATGAAATAAAAGTATTCAATTTTTCTTATAATTACTATTCAGTAAATGGTTAAATTGATAAATGTTAAAATTAAGGGTGATATATGAATTTTTTTCAAAATACACAAGTGGTTATAAAATATTCATTGTTGTCGGGGAATATTCATTTGGTCGTGGAATATTCTTTCTGTCGGAGAATATTCGTACGACAGCGTAGCCATTTGTGGGCCCCATAACAGAATAATTTTTGGGTGAAGAAAACGACAATTTTGAGTTTTTACAATTAACGGCGTAGTTGTTACCGTTAACACTGTTGGAATACCCGGTGGTTAAAATACAGTAATACGCGTTATTGCACAGTAGCACACGGTATTGCATAGTATTTTTAAAATTATTGATTCTTATGTAAGAAGGCACTACTCAATAATTGTTACAGTAATTATTGTTCAATATTTTATTTTATTGATTCAATAATTGCTACGTTGAAATTTTATATTATTGTTGTTCAATAATTGTCACTGCACAGTATTTCTCATTATCAGATCAATAATTCATATTATTTGAATAATATTATTTGATAAAATTATTGGCAATGTCTAGAAAGTTCTGTCTAAGGAGAGGTTTGGTCACCTAATTGCGCGCCAGTAAGGAGAAATTCTTATTGGAAAGCCCCCTCTTTCCTGGGAACGACCTGGTTATCATAAATGTGATTCTATAATATTATTTGTGAATAATTAATTATTGATTCATATGATAAGAAAATATTTATTTGATGTGGATATAAATGATAGATTTATTTATGTGGTTATAAATGAAGGAATTAATATTGAGGTATTTTATCTGTATTTTTGTCGGAACCGAGGTATTGAAAATCAAATTAGGGTTTTTAAGATATTTTGCGAGGGTTATAATTTTTAATCCGACCGTTGGATCGTGGTAATATTTGGATATGTTATACATATATAAGTTGAGTATATGTCCACAAATTTTGAACCGTTAAAATTGAACGTATGATTTGTTATGAATTTTACGAGATGACTGGTTCAGAAATTGTTGAATTTTCGGAGTTAATCATTTTGGTGGAAAATTCTAGAATTGGTGGACCCCACTCCTGGTTGGTGAAAAAATGTGCTGAGATTTTTATTCAAATGTGGTGAGTGAGAATAGTAGCAGGTAAAGGCATCAGGTTACAGATTAAGTCTGTTTCGGCGTGCTAATATTTTCCTATAAATAGAGGGCTAAGTTAGAATTAAAAATCACACCAGAATTCATAAGTTTTCTCTCTTTCTCTCTCTATATTATGAAGCATATTTTGTGAGTATTTAGATACTTTGAGAGTTGCTATTCAGTGCAAGTTTCCTTCGGCTTTGCATTCCAGTCAGAAATACTGCACTTTTGAGGTAAGGGATAGTAAGGGATTTTAAGGGTTGTTATATTTTCCAGTTTCGTAATTTTTCTGACCTTCAAAAATTTTAAAAAAATTTGAAATGATATTTTGATGAGTTTTTTTGATTGTGTCCAAAAATGATAATTTTTGGATGTATAGATTGAGAGTTATGAATTTTATGAGAAAATACTATTTTAAAAGTAATCGCTTATAATTCCTTGTGGTTAACTCCAAAATTGATGAAATTTTTATTGGGAGTACATGTATATGATAGAAGTATACCCTGTAAATTTCAGAATTTTTGGACAAAAGTACAATTTTTGATAAATATCTAAATATTCGGCTGTTTTGGCCATATGAAAAATAGTAAATGACTTTTAAAAATTTTGAGAAAAATATATGTTCAATATGGGACTATATTCTGCTAAATCTCAGAAAAGAAATATATTTTTGGAACTGATTTGGTATTTTTTATAAAAGAAGACTAGTTATGAGTAAATTAATTAAATATGTTATGTGAAGTAAGAAAATTAGAAAATAGGATTTTATGGCTTGAGAATCCTATATGAGGTATATGCAGATTTTTGATGAGGGTTTTGATTATTGGTGATGAAATCTTAAGAGTTTGACATTTTATGATGATTAAATGTATTATTTAATAAAGTGTAAACAATTAAAATAAATTGTTTATAAGTTTAAGAAATGTTATTCTTTCAATATCATTATACCGAAATATTGGTATAGATTTTATTGTAGAATTTCTATCTTTTTGAGTCGGGGTTACTATTCACGAGTTACTATTTATGAGTTACTATTCACGAGTTACTATTCACGGGTACTATTCACTACAAAAATTAGTTTCTTTTTCTGACCAAATTATCATTGATTTATGATTGTTGCTCTTGAAAATAAATGCAGCTGTTGATCATATTATTTTTATTATCATATATAACATTTTTATAACTCTGATGTTGAATTTCTCTTTCACTTGAGTGTAAAGATGGGTAAATTATTGGTATGATCGTGACTGAGGAATATCTTTGGTCTGTAGTGCAAAGATGAATTGTTAACTGGTATGATCATGACCATTGAATTTATAATTGAATATCTTTAGCTTAAGTGTAAAGATGAATTGATCAACTTGGTTATAATTATTGTTTATATAAATGATTATATATTTCTTTGAGATATTAATATATTTGGCCTGTAGTGCAAATATGAACTGTTGATGAATATATTTGGCCGTATTGCAAATATGAACTGTTGAGGAATATCTTTGGCCTGTAGTGCAAAGATGAAATATTGATGAATATATTTGGCCTGTAGTGCAAAGATGAATTGTTGATGAATATCTTTGGGCCGTAGTACAAAGATGACAGGTTGTTGAATATCTTTGGCCAGTAGTGTAAAGATAAACAGATGTTGAGATGAACATGACCAACTAGTACAAATAAATATCTTTGGCCGTAGTGCAAAGATGAAGTTATTAGTATGATTATGAACAGGAACTGTGATTTGGTATAACTATGATCTTTGATATTTCAGGTAAAGACAGGTGATGAAAATATTCTTCGTCCTAGGTGCGAAGAAAAATTTAGAGTCACAATTATGATTATGAGTTATTCATATGATTGTGAAAATGAACTGTTGAGTGATGTTACATGGATAAAATATTGTTGGTGGATTTTTAACATGGAAGAAGATAATAGACTTTATGGTCTATTTGACTCTTCTAATGGATTGTTCGTTCCGCTGCAACTATGGTTGAAATTTTTATCATTTACCATATGTTCTAAATCTCTGATTTATTATTGATGAAGGCTATTGATAATTTAATTATCTTTAGTCATGATATTCTTTACTTAGCTAGTTGTGCTCACCCTTTTACTTCACAATTCCTTTCAGGTAGTAAGAGTGTAGCTGGGTCAAGCGGGGTTAACAAGGGATAGAACGGTGGTCTCTAGCTGTGGAGTTCTCCCTAATCAGTATAGAAAAGTGTGTTGTATACATCCTGTAAGACCCCGAATTTTATGAAATAAAAGTATTCAATTTTTCTTATAATTACTATTCAGTAAATGGTTAAATTGATAAATATTAAAGTTAAGGGTGATATATGATTTTTTTTCAAAATACATAAGTAGTTATAAAATAATCATTGTTGTCGGGGAATATTCTTTTGGTCGTGGAATATTCTTTCTGTCGGGGAATATTCGTACGACGACGCAGCTATTTGTGGGCCCCATAACGAATAACTGTCGGGTGAAGAAAACGACAAATTTGAGTTTTTACAAATAACGACGTAGTTGTTACTGTTAACACTGTTGGAATACCCGGTGGTTAAAATACAGTAATACGCGTTATTGCACAGTAGCACACGGTATTGCATAGTATTTTTGAAATTATTGATTCTTACGTAAGAAGGCACTACTCAATAATTGTTACAGTAATTACTGTTCAATATTTTATTTATTGATTCAATAATTGCTACGTTAAAATTTTATATTATTGTTGTTCAATAATTTTTGCTGCACAGTATTTTCCATTATCAGATCAATAATTCATATTATTTGAATAATATTATTAGATAACATTATTGGCAATGTCTAGAAAGTTCTGTCTAAGGAGAGGTTTGGTCATCTAATTGCGCGCCAGTAAGGAGAAATCCTTATTGGAAAGCCCCCTCTTTCCTGGGAACGGCCTGGTTGTCATAAATGTGATTCTGTAATATTATTTGTTAATAATTAATTATTGATTCATATGATAAGAAAATATTTATTTTATGTGGATATAAATGAGGGATATATTTTTGTGGTTAAAAAATGAAGGAGTTAATGTTGAGATTTTTATCCGTATTTTTGTCGGAATAGAGGTATTAAAAATCAGGGTCTTTGAGATATTTTGCGGGGGTTATAATTTTTAATCCGACCGTTGGATCGTGGTAATTTTTGGATATGTTATACATATATAAGTTGAGTATATGCCCACAAATTTTGAACCGTTAAAAATGAACGTATGATTTATTATGAATTTTACGAGATGACTGGTTCAGAAATTGTTGAATTTTCGGAGTTTATCATTTTAGTAGAAAATTCTAGAATTGGTGGGCCCCACTTGTGGTTGGTGAAGAAATGTGTTGAATTATATTTCAAATGTGGTGGGTGGGAATAGTAGCAGGTAAAGCCATCAGGTTGCAGGTCAAACCTACCAAAATTTTCCTATAAATAGAGGGCTAAGCTAGAATTGAAAATTACACCAGAAACATAAGCTTTCTCTCTTTCTCTCTCTATATTATGAAGCATATTTTGTGAGTTTTTAGATACTTGGTGAGTTGCTATTCATCAGTGCAAGTTTCCTTCAGCATCATATCCGATATCCAGTCAGAAGTACTGCTTTTTTGAGGTAAGAGATTGTAAGGGATAGTAAGGGATAGTAATGGATTTTAAGGGTTGTTATGATTTTCAGTTTCGTAATTTTTCTGATCTTCAAAAATTCTGGAAAAATTTAAAATGATATTTTGATGAGTTTTCTTGATTGTGTCCAAAAATGGTGATTTTTGGATGTATAGATTGAGAGTTATGAATTTTATGAGAAAAGACTATTTTAAAAGTAACAGCTTATAATTCCTTGTGGTTAACTCCAAAATTGATGAAATTTTTATTGGGAGTACATGTATATGATAGGAGTATACTCTGTGAATTTCAAAATTTTTGGACAAAAGTACAATTTTTGATAAATGTCTAAATATTCGGCTGTTTTGGCCATATAAAAAATAGTAAATGACTTTTAAAAATTCTGAGAAAAATATATGTTCACTATGGGACTATATTATGCTAAATCTCAGAAAAGAAATATTTTTGGAACTGATTTGATATTTTTCATGAAAATGGTCTAGTTATGAGTAAATGAATTAAATATGTTTTGTGAGGAAAGAAAATTGGAAAATAGGATTTTATGGCTTGAGAATCCTATATGAGGTATATGCAGATTTTTTATGAGGGTTTTGGTTATTGATGATGAAATTATAAGAGTTGGCATTTTATGATGATTAAATGCATTAATTAGTAAAGTGTAAACAATTAAAATAAATTGTTTATAAATTTAAGTAATGTTATTCTTTCAATATCATTATACCGAAATATTGGTATGAATTTTATTGTAGAATTTCTATCTTTTGTGTCGGGGTTACTATTCATGAGTTACGAATATTACTCTTGAGATTAAAACTATATGTTGATCATATTATTTTTATCATCATATATAACATTTTTATAACCCTGATGTTGAAATTCTCTTTCACTGGAGTGTAAAGATGGGTAGATTAATTATTGGTATGATCATGACTAGGGTTCTCTTTGGCCTGTAGTGCAAAGTTGAATTGTGACTGGTATGATCATGACCATTGAATTTATGATTGAATATCTTAAGCTTAAGTGCAAAGGTGAATTGATCAACATGGTTATAATTATTGTTTATATAAATTCTGAAATGATTATATATTTCTTTGAGATATGAATATATTTGGCCTGTAGTGCAAATATGAATTGTTGATGAATATCTTTGGCATGTAGTGCAAAGATGGCCTGTTGATGAATATCTTTGGCCTGTAGTGCAAAGATGAACTGTTGTTGAATATCTTTGGCCCGTAGTGCAAAGATGGTTTGTTGATGAATATCTTTGGCCCGTAGTGCAAAGATGGTTTGTTGATGAATATCTTTGGCCCGTAGTGCAAAGATGGATTTGTTAGTATGATTATAAACAAGAATTGTGATTTGGTATAACCATGATCTTTGATGTTTCAGGTAAAGACAGGTGATGAAAATATTCTTCGTCCTGGGTGCGAAGAAAAATTTATAGTCACAATTATGATTATGAGTTATTCATATGATTGTGGAAAGGAACTGTTGAGTGATGTTACATGGATAAAATATTATTGATGGATTTTTAACATGGAGAAGATAATAGACTTTATAGTCTATTTGACTCTTCTAATGGATTGCTCATTCCGCTGCAACTATGGTTAAGAAGTTTTATCATCTACCATATATTCTAAATCTCTGATTTATTGTTGATGAAGGCTATTGATAATTTAATTATCTTTAGTCATGATATTCTTTACTGAGCTAGTTGTGCTCACCCTTTTGCTTCACAATTCCTTTCAGGTAATAAGAGTGTAGCTGGGTCGAGCGGGGGTAACAAGGGAATAGAACGGTGGTCATCATTTAGTAGTTATATTTGGTGAAGAAAATAGGGTGAGGCGAACCCAACGTTGGAAGGGTGTTTTGTCACTATCATACAAGATGTCTAATGACATACAACCTCGTGTCATCATAGGACAGGGTTGTGCTCATCCACTTGCTGAGTGTATCTATGGGCACTACCTATATAATCTTGGTATTTGTTTAAAGTATAATTCTCAATTAGAGACAGTAGAGATAATGATATGTCAAGAGAAGACTCACCATTGGGAAGAATATGATAGTAATCTTCTCGTTTTTCTTTGGGGTCTATTGGGTCAACCAAGGATAATTCTGTGGCCATATGATATCTATCATAACCTAGACGCGTGGCCTCCCATGTACGAAGGTTTCCTTGAGCACTTCCCAAAGATTCTAATTTCTAAAATAATTTTTGACTATACCTTTATGTAAGGTGTCATTGTGAGGTGATGTCCACAGTTGGAACATGAGTCATATTTGGTATATATTTGTATCCAAACTCACAGCATATGTGTTGTTGTATTTTGCACGACAATTGTTGTAATAAAGTTATAGTTGTTTTCTGTACCATGTATTTGGCGACTCAGAATAGGTTGGATGGAATGGACCTATTTTGGGGTCGTTACACATCCTTTAGTAGTTATGTTTGGTGAATCATATAGGGTGAGGCGAACCCAACGTTGGAAGAGTGTTTTACCACTATCATACAAGATGTCTAATGACATACAACCTCGTGTCATCATAAGACAGGGTTGTGCTCATTCACTTGCTGAGTATCTTTACGAGCACTACCTATATAATCTTGGTGTTTGTTTGAAGTATAATTCTCAATTAGAGACAGTGGAGATAATGATAAGTCAAGAGAAGACTCACCATTGGGAAGAATATGATAGTAATCTTCTCGTTTTTTTTTTGGGTATATTGGGTCAACCAAGGATAATTCTGTGGCCATATGATATCTATCACAACCTAGAAGCATGGCCTCCCATGTACCAAGGTTTCCTTGAGCACTTCCTAAATATTCTAATTTCTAAAACAGTTTTTGACTATACCTTTATGTAAGGTGTCATTGTGAGGTGCTGTCCACGGTTGGGACATGTGTCACATTTGGTATATATTTGTATTAAAACTCACAGCATATGTGTTGTTGTATTTAACACGACAATTGTTGTAATAAAGTTGTAGTTATTTTCTGTACCATGTATTTGGCGACTGAGAATAGGTTGGATAGAATGGACCTATTTTGGGGTTGTCACAATCAAGTACCAAAAGGTCCATTGCAACCACTTGAAAATCCAAAATAGAAGTGGGAGCACATTACCATGGATTTCGTTACCGGTGTTCCTAAGGTTTCTCAAGGTATTGATGCGATTTGGGTCATTGTTGATAGATTGACCAAGTCTGCTCATTTTTTTACCGATACGAGAAACTTATACACTTGAACGTCTTGCTCGTATGTACATAAACGAGATTATAAGACTATATGGTATGCCAGTATCCATAGTTTCTGACCGAGACCCAAGATTCACTTCACGATTTTGGGTTAGCTTACAAAAAGCTATAGGCACGAATTTACGATTTAGTTCGGCATATCATCCTCAGACGGACGAATAATCAGAGATGACTATTCAAACTCTGGAAGATTTATTAAGATTCTGTGTCCTTGACTTCAAGAGAAGTTGGGACAAGTTCTTATCATTGGTGGAGTTTTCCTACAACAACAGTTATCAAGCAAGTATTGGCATGGCTCCATTCGAAGCGTTGTATAAAAGAAAGTGTCATTCTCCAGTATGCTGGGATGAGGTGGGTGAAATAACGTTGTTGGGACTGGAGTTGGTACGTATGACTACAGAAAAGATTCAAACGATCCGACAACGTATAAACCTTACAAGATCGACAAAAGAGTTATGCTGATCTTCATCGAAAGGACGTGTAATTTGATATAAGAGATCATGTGTTCTTACGTGTTGCTCCATGGAAAGGAGTTACGAGATTTGGAAAGAAAGAAAAGCTCAATCCTCGATTCATCGGTCCATTTTTAATCCTCGATCAAGTAGGAACTGTGGATTATAGATTCGCTTTACCGCCAAGTACGTCTCGTGTTCATAACGTTTTTCACATATCCATGTTACGTAAATATGTGGAAGACCCGAACCACATTATTGAGTTAGAACCGGACGAAATAGCGGAGGATTTGACGTATGAAGAAGTTCCTGTTTAAATCTTGGATAAGAAGGAACATATTCTACGCTCCAAGGTTATACCTCAAGTCAAAGTTTTGTGGAGAAATCACGATGTTGAGGAAATGACTTGGGAGTTAGAATCTGAAATGAAGTCAAGGTATCCCTATCTCTTCGACATACCAGGTACGTAGCCTAATTTTGAGGACAATATTTCATAAGAAGGGGAGGTTGTAAGACCCCAACTTTTATAAATAAAGATGAATTTTCTATAAATATCATTTTTGAATATAATGGAGTTAATTTGATATAATGTTATAGTTGTGGGTAATATTTATAAATTTTGTAAAGTACGCAAGTTGTTATATAATATTCGATTGGTCGGGGAATATTCGTTTTAACAGGGAATATTCGTACAACGGCACAATCATTGGTGGACCCCACAACGGAATTATTGTCGGATTGAGAAAACGATAAAAATATTTTATTAAAAATAACGGCGGAAGTTTTACCATTGATACTGTTGAACTACTCGGTAGTAAAAGTACAGTAATACGTGTGGTTGCATAGTAGCACACGGCATTGATTATTAATGCTTATGTGAGAAGTCACTCAGTTTGATTCAATTATTGTCAGTTAATAATATGAATTATTTAGCGATAATGACGTTTTGTTTTATTCGTATTATTAACGTAATAAAACATAAACATCTTTTTATATAAAACAGAATACTTTATTAAAGTTATTCTATAAATAGAATATATTATATTTTATTTAAAAGATTTTTTTTTAATATGGACCGTCAGATTAAAGTAATCAATCTGAACCGTTCATGGATTAGTTATTATGCATTCAATTTTTCTATAAATAGCAGCTCATTCCTTCATTATTTCTTACGAATTCACTGAACTCTAGAGAGAGAAACTATAGAGAGAAACTTTAGAGAGAGAGAAGAAAAACATTCTGCTACTTAACTACTTCCTTATTTCAGTTATTCTTTAAAACGGTAAGGGGTGCTATTCTTTCTTATTCATGAAGAGAACTGTTGTTGTTCCATTTCTTATTATTCTGTTAGAATAACCTGTATACGCGGTCTACCCTATACTTGGTGACATTCTTCTGTTATTCTGTTGGAACATCCTGCCTGTGTGTTTTACACCGGACCTGGTTCCGTCTTTATTATTATTCTGTTGGAACATCATGTCTGTGTGTTTTATACCAGACCTGATTCCGTCTTTATTATTATTCTGTTGGAAATTCTGTCAGTGTGTTTTACACCGGACCTGGTTCCGTCTTTATTATTATTCTGTTGGAATATCCTGTCTGTGCATTTAACGTCGGACCTGGTTCCATTATTTATTATTCTGTTGGAATAACCTGTTTGTGCGCTCTATCGCATGTATGGTGATTTCTTTTGTTATTCCATTTTTTATTATACTCAGTTGGTTAAGTTTTGACTTCTATACTCCATGAAATTTGTGGAATATCCTTGATAATTGCATTTCATCCAATATCTTTTCATAAAAATATTCTTCCTAAGCATTCTTGAATTTTACTCCACAAAGCAATATCATGTTGACAATTTGGACGTTGTTAATTCTTGGATAAATTAATTCTTGAACTTATTTTATTGAATTCTTATATCATTGTCATCATTCTCATGTTTATAAAATGTTGAAAGTCATCTGTGGCCTGTAGTGCATAGATGGACTTTGTATGATTATGACCAGTAATTATTCGGTATAATCATGACCGTAATATTACAAATGATGTGGTAAAGTCCTCATTGGCCCGTAGTACATTGATGGACAGTTGTTGGCATGATCATGACCATTAATGAATACACGAATATCCTTGGCCGTAGTGCAGGGGTGATTTGATGATGTGGATTATTTTATTAAGCTGACTCCCAGCGATAACAGTGTTAAAAAACCTTTTAAATCATAGAAGATAGTAGATTTTATTTTCTGCTTGACTCTTTTAATGGATTGCTTGTTCCGTTGCAGTTAAACTTGATGTTCGTTATATTTTATCAGTTTAACACTGTTGAAGGCTAATGATAATTTATTCTACATTATCTTAGTCATAATATTTCTTACTGAGCTAGTTGAGCTCACCCTTTCTTTCACTGTTCTCTTCAGGAAATGAGAATATAGCTGGGACGAGTAGGGGAACGGAGTGATGGACCAGATGATAGTATTAGTAGTCCTCACTATTCTGTTAAATAGTGTGACAATAATTGTAATGAGAACTCCTTTTGAGTTTGTATAGTCTCTAGTAGACAATAATTGTATTCAAACTCACAGTTATGTTTTGTCGTATTGTACACGACAATTGTATTAGTAAGTTGTATTTATATTCTGTACCATGTATCTGACGACCCAAGATGGGTGATGTATACCTAATTTTGGGGGCGTCACAAATATAATTTTATATAGATTAATTACTTAAAAAATATATTATTAAATATAATTAAATAAATTATGAGAGTTAACTAAATTGACACCTCCTATACTATTTTAATCCATCTAATTGGTTGGACCGATAAAATCAAATAAGAATAATATCACTTAATTGGTTGTATATTTATTCATGATTTAATGATTATAATTAATAGAATGGTAAATTTATAAAAGTGATGTTTTTTTTTTCTTTTCATTAGAACTTAAAAATATAAGAATTTTTTTTTAAAATTTTCTATTAAAAACTCAAAAATAACATAATTTTTTTTTAAAATTTTCTATTTTTTTTTCAATTCTATTTTTTTTATTCCGTCTAAAACTCAGAAGCAGAGCTTAAGGAAACGCCTTTAAGTAGAAGACTGCTCAATTCGAACGGATCCGGTTAGTATGAAGTTATTTTTTTGGTAAGTTGGTCAATTGGCCAATAGAATACTGACACATATACAATCTCATCTACATATCAATATTCTATTGGTCAATTGACCAACTTACCTCAAAATAAACTTCGTACTAACCATTTCCAATTCGAACTATCTATTCACTTTCGGTCCATACCCGTTTCAATATTATTTGCTTTTGGAACAAGCCAGCGAAAATAAAACTCCTCTGTCCTGGCTTGCTGAAAGTTGGAAAGGTTCTCTCCCTAAAACTCTATTGGTTTTTGCCGTGTGCTCTAGGAGATCAGAAGTTATGGCGTCGCCAATGGTTGAAGATAGTAGTTTCGAAGATGACCAGCTCGCTTCTATGTCCACTGACGACATTGTTAGGGCTTCTCGCCTTCTAGATAACGAGATTCGAATCCTCAAGGTTACCGATGTCTTTCGTTCTATCTATATATAAGTACATGTTAACTTATTTGTATCTAATTTATTTGTATCTTAAATGCGCAATGCGCTGGAACAGGAGGAGTCACAAAGGACCAATCTTGAGTTGGATTCCTTTAAGGAGAAGATTAAGGAGAATCAAGAAAAAATAAAACTAAACAAGCAACTTCCTTACTTGGTTGGCAATATCGTTGAGGTAATTTAGTTAATTAGCTTAACTTGCTTTGTATTTTTGGCTTACCGTGATTAATTTCGCAATTACCCTTTGTTGGACTTTATTTCCGATTTCCTCTTTTTAAATCCTTGTAATCGTAATCTTTTAATGATGGCACAAGTATAAACCAAGGGTATTTAAAAAAGTGTATATGAGCAACTTAATAAAATTGAATTATTTATAATATCCTTGTATTAGTTATTTGGTCAAGAAAAGAGTGGGACTGCTGCTAGATCAAAAAATGGAAGAGGGAGAAAGAGAGAGAAATAGAGAAGGACTTATAACATGGGTTCATGGATTTTTAGTCATTTTTTGCGAATTGAGGTATTCTGGGCTTTATTCCTTTTGCTGATAACCTCAGTAACGATCCCACCTCTCCCTTGGTGTTTTACTTCGACCCTCATTTAGATATAGGCAGTACATTCCATACTATTTAAACCATACATCTTCTTCACGAAACTAGTTACATATTGTAGCTCAGTACAATTAGAGTCTTATCCCATCTATTATTAACAAATCAAAACTGAATGTGCTCCAAGAGGTGATAAGGTTTGGAAACATCAAAACAAGTAAATGTGGACAACTTGTTTGGAATGGAGGAGAATATTTTACAGCATAACTGAATGTAGTAACTAGTATGTTTGATACACTTGTTACATCTTTACATGGTTGGGTAATGGGTACTGTGCCTTGTCCTCTATAAATCTGTTATATGAAACTTGCTTACTAAATTATCTGGGTTTCAAGCTCTCCCACCTAATCGTAAATTCCTCATCTTTATATAAAATCGTAACAAGAATTAGATTCCAATTTCAAGTTAACAACTCTAGATTTCATGGGGAAGCTAAAAGAATAAATGGATCATGACTAGATGATCCTTTTAGTATAAACTAGTAAAGAATCACAAGGGATATATTTTGTTTTACTGATGAGAATGATGTATTTGCGAGTTGTATATATGTGTTAGCCATTGCCCATTTGTGCCCACATATATGTATTTATAAGATACTATTAAAAGGGAGTTTCTAGTGAAATAATTGATTTTACGTTTAAACCAATATGAGCTCTATAAGTTTTATTGTTCTATTATGAGTTTTGCTTGTGTTGTTTGCCTCTCACTTGTCCTTTATCTATGCTTTTAGATTTTGGAAATGAACCCAGAGGACGAGGCTGAAGAAGACGGTGCAAATATTGATCTCGACTCACAAAGGAAGGGGAAATGTGTTGTATTGAAAACATCTACACGCCAGGTAAGTAAGATTTTGTTTCTCTGTAAATTTACTTTTCCTTTTTCCTTTATTTTTTCACAAATTAACATATGCTTAATTTATGTTTGTTTTTTTTTTGGTATAAAACAAGGGTCATAAATTGGTGTAGATTTGTAAATCTCAAGCACCCATCCCTCCGCAACTTCCCATATGGTGTTGTTTCCTGTATGGGATTGTTTCCTTTGGGAAGAGTGTGATGAACAACTTAATATATGCAGCAAGTAAAACAATCATATAACACAGATTTTCAATTGATTTTATAAGCCTTTTGTTCTTCTAATATTCTTAAAATTTAAAATAATACAAGTAATCCTATTATGGATACGGGAGCCAGATTGGGATTGTTAGACTTCCTTTTCACAATGAGTTTATGTCGATAATATTATAATTTTCTTGATTTCAGTTGACATTTATAATATTTTAAGATTAAGCTTGTAGTTGTGCTTCGATTAACCTAAAATTAAGCAAATTGTGTTTATTTCGTCTCTACTGCAGACTATTTTTCTTCCTGTGGTTGGTCTTGTTGACCCTGATAAGTTGAAGCCTGGTGATTTGGTTGGGGTGAATAAAGATAGTTACTTGATTCTCGATACCTTGCCCTCAGAGTATGACTCTCGAGTCAAGGCCATGGAAGTTGATGAAAAACCTACTGAAGACTACAATGACATTGGAGGCCTAGAGAAACAGGCAAGTTTTTCACCTTAAGATGATTTATGCTGGGCTGGTGTTTTTTGGAATATTTGCTGCTTCACTCTATTATGTCACATTTTTATTTGATCTATATTATTGGTTACAGATCCAAGAACTAGTTGAAGCTATTGTTTTGCCAATGACACACAAGGAGCGGTTTCAGAAGTTAGGAGTTCGTCCACCCAAAGGTGTGCTTTTATATGGACCTCCTGGGACTGGGAAAACTTTAATGGCTCGCGCATGTGCGGCCCAAACAAATGCTACTTTTCTGAAGCTAGCAGGCCCTCAACTTGTCCAGGTATACATCCTTTGTTAGCTCTTTCACTATCTTTGTGTAATTTTATCTTTATTCTGTGATATTAGTTGTAGTATCATTGATAAGTTGCTGAGCTTCAATTACAGAAAGTACATGTGAAAATATAATGCTACACAGAGTTTGGAAATGCTGCAAAATGGATACATCAAATTATTAGTTTTGTTGTTTTCTTCTAACGTCAATATAAAAGTTTATACAACGGGAGCTTAATCTATATGAATGAGATGATTATAATGACCCTCATTGGGTACACTGAATTATTTTTAAGAAGAATCTGTACATAATTTCTTCATGCAAAATCAATAATTAATTGTTGATTCAAGCAATCAATTATGCAATTGCCTATTCACAATGGCTTAATGATCTGTCTGTAGTGCAATAATCTTAATTTTTTTAAAAGAAAATGGGAGTTACTGTGTATGTAGATGTTCATTGGAGATGGAGCAAAACTTGTTCGTGATGCTTTTCAGCTTGCTAAAGAAAAATCTCCTTGCATCATTTTTATCGACGAAATTGATGCTATTGGCACAAAGCGATTCGACAGGTACAACATTTCTTTCTCATGTCAATTTTCTCTTTCAACTATTCGAATTTTATTTTATTTTTTGGTTCGTTGAAAACTTATAATTATCTTGATTCAAAATGCAGTGAAGTTAGTGGGGACAGAGAGGTGCAACGGACAATGCTTGAACTACTCAATCAGCTAGATGGTTTTAGTAGTGATGACAGAATAAAGGTATTTCTTATCTCCCCTTTTAGTCGAGTAGTTCTGTTTTCTGGTCATCTGTGAATACCAAAATGGCATTTAGTATTGCCATATTATTATTAGACCTTGAATTCTGTGTAGCAAAGGTATTATGTTTTAGTCATCAAAATGTGGCCGGATGGTCATTACCAGTGTGATGTTATCTTCTATTTATTGGCTACGGAGGACCATGTCAAGGCCTTTATTTCGGTGCTCTTTGTGATCCTGTGCTGATTTGATAGGTAAATTTTTTTACATTTATAAATTGCAGGTAATAGCAGCAACGAATCGAGCTGATATTTTAGATCCTGCTCTAATGCGTTCTGGGCGGTTGGATCGTAAAATTGAGTTTCCACATCCTACTGAAGAAGCAAGAGCACGGATCTTACAGGTTTACTGTTCAATATATTTGTTGACTCTTTACAACTTTTTACATTTCTTTTTCACTTGTACAAAAACCCTTAATTGTTTCGGAATATATGGGTTTGTAGATCCATTCTCGAAAGATGAATGTCCACCCAGATGTCAATTTTGAGGAGCTGGCCCGTTCCACGGATGATTTCAATGGAGCGCAGTTGAAAGCTGTGTGTGTAGAGGCAGGCATGCTTGCTCTACGTCGTGATGCCACTGAGGTTTCTATCTATCCTGTATATTTTTTTTAAAAAAAAAAACCCTCCTTGAAGGGATATTCTTACAAGTACAATAAATTTTATAATCAACATCAATACTCTCATTCACAGTTTAAAAAATAGTGTACCCGACACTAATGGTGTTAAAATTACAAGAACCACTAGCCTTGCTAAGGAAGAAATAAACCCTCACAATAAAGAGGAATAACAAAGTCGCACGACAATCATTGACTTTGGCTGACTTGTGATTGGCCTCAAATTGTAGTGCAATTAAACAGACGTAACTTGTAATTTATTTATGATACAGTTAGATAGTAGTGTGCAACAATGGAGTATTTAAATAAAACTGGGTATGTTCTCGTGTTGTAATACAATATCCATGTTCTTTTTTCCAGGTGAACCATGAAGATTTCAATGAAGGTATCATCCAGGTGCAGGCTAAGAAGAAAGCAAGCTTAAATTACTATGCATAGGGTGGTAGGGAAGTGTTGAACAATGTTTTCTTTTGTTCGGCAAATATGATGTAATTTGAATTGTGATCGGTGAATCATGTTTTCAATTGAAAATTGTCATCTCTGATAGTTATAAGCAAGATATTGAGATTTATTTACATAGCATTAGCATGTCAATTTCATTACATAGATGACCAAATTTCCTCTATATCTTTCGTAACATTATGCATTATCATTATATATAAGAATTTATAAAATCCACGATATTTTTTAATTTAAATTATAATTACATTTAGTCCCATGGTTCTTAATCCACTCTCGAGTAAATTAATGAAATAAAAATAAATTTTTGTAAGTTATAGATATTTATAATTATAATTAGTAATAGACTAATTTTATAATTAGTTCTCCCCCACCATCTCAATCTCAAGTATTAATTAATTAAATATATTTTATTTAATTAAATTAGCTTATTAATCTATTATTGATTATCATAAAAAAAATTAAGAAAAATTGAATACCAAATCCTTACGACTTTCTCGATGTGCGAAGATTTTAGTTCTTTTCTCCTTTTTAATTGTCGAGTTAATTGTTATTGTTAACAATATGTGGAAGATTTTAGTTTTTTTTTCCTTGTCGAGTTAATTGTTAACAAACAAAAACAATGCATTATCATTATCATTATATATTTAAAATCTACAACATTTTTTAATTTAAATTAGGCCTAGTTTTTTCAATTAGGAAATAAATTTATTTTTTTCACTTTGAGGATTGTATTCTCACTTTTTTTAATCAGAAGATTAAACTTTTAATTTTTTCGACTTATTGATAGTGTCCTATTAAAAAATTGATGACATGACTTCGACACGTGACTAAAAAATACTCCCTATGTCCCGTATTAAACGTCCTAATTGGTTTCGACACGCTAATTAAAAATAATATTTTTTTAACCTAAATTATCCTTCTAAATTACTTTTTAATTGAAGTACCATTTTACTTTTCTATGACCCCAATATTAACCTATTAAACTATTATTGATTATCCTAAAAAAGAAATTAAGAAAAATTGAATACCAAACCTTTACATATTTTATCTTATTCAAACGCTCACACTAGATGCATTTCTATATTACCTTATTCATTCATACTATGATCATACTACATGCATTCCGGATTGCAAAATCAGCGGATGAACTTCAACCATTTAAATTATTTTTAATGTACGAAGACAAGTCATCCAAGATTATTAGTACCAACGATATTAATTATTTTTTATTGAAAATAAGACTAATTATTCTTTTTTTTTAGCTTAGAGTGAAGCATATTTTAAGAAAATATTTTTAATTAATCAACATTTGAGATGGTGGAGAAAACTAATTATAAAATTAGTGAATTAATAAAGATTAAACCAGGGAAGAAAAGAAGTACAATAGGTCTGTCCCCGGGAAGACTGCCAATGTGCGAAGATTTTAGTTCTTTTCTCCTTTTTCCTTGATCAGTTAATTGTTAACAAACAAAAACAACCGAAAATTGGACATGAAAATTAGAGGCGAGTGTTTTATAATTTTACCTATTTATATTTTTACCCCTACTTTTTAAGAAATACAATATAATGTCATAATCAAATAAATTAGCACTATTACAATATTAAGAATCATTCAAACCACACGGCTAAATGTCAAACCTGAAAACTAAATGTCATAGTACCTCAATTTAGGCTAAGACATCATCGATAAAAAGACTTCTATTACGGAAGGGATGTATAGTATCTAGTTTTACCAATTTTGAGTTTGAAAATATCTCAAATTCACTTTCAAAAGTTAATAATAATTTTATAATTTATACAACGAATAGATTATATATTTTATACAAATAAATGGGAGATACATTACCATTTTAATTTTTTCTATTGTAAATATTTCTACATAATTGTTGTATATTTAATAGAGTAAATTGTAAATAATCATCTATGGTTTACTCAAAGTTACATATGACCACCTATAGTTAAAAGTGAACTTTTGACCTCAGGTAGTATCAAAAACATAGTATACTCTCACTACACTAGAAATGACTTTAAAAAAGTTAACGGATGATGTGTAAGTACTTTGTTACCCTCTATATATATGTATAGATATTAATATGGTTCTAATTAGACATAAACAACTGATAAATGATCTAGGGCTTTCATGGGCTGCTAGTTCTTTCTTTCGTCTAGGGCTTGAAAAAATATTAGAAAATCACAACTCAATTAGAGGGTAATTTGAATAAGAATATAGGCAAAAACTAAGGGGTAATTTGAATTAGGGTGCTAGTGAAGTGTTGAACAATGTTTTCTTTTGTTCGGCAAAAATGATGTAATTTGAATTGTGATTGGTGAATCATGCTTTTGTTTGGTCAACGTTATTAATGATGAACAATATTTCTTTTGATTAAAATGATGTAATTTTCATTTTCATTTGGTGTACAAATACTTTTTCTTGGTTAACATTATCAAATGATGAGCAATGTTTTCGGTTGAATGTTGTTTAATAAGTTAACAAACTCAAATGGAAAATAATATTACATAGGTTCCAAATTATATAATTATTATTGACTTTTGAAAGTCAATTTAAGACATTTTTAAACTCAAAATTGAGATGATTCATTTAAAATTATTAAAAAATAAATTTTACAATAAATAGTACATGTTAGATAGTTTAGAAATTTCATCGTTGTATCAATTAAAATTAAAAGAAGTCAATTCAATTTTGAATTTGAAAATGTCTTACTTTGACTTTAAAAAATTTAGAGAGAAAAAAGTTTAAAATATTTTGGTACGATTTTTCTGAGTAGTATATTAAGAACCAAAAGAATTCAATCAAATCTTTATATAGGATAATTTGGGGGGAAAATGATATTTTAAAAGAGACTATATATATATATATATTGAAGTTAAACTCACTTACTTTTAGGCAAGTGGAGCTAGGGGTGTTAATTTTTGACACGACAAGGTAACATGACATAAAATAAGAGGGTTATTATTGAGTATAAATAGTATTCGTGTCATAAACAGATCGACATGTTCAACATGAAATTTAAATACGTTAAACATGTATAATTAATGGGTTGACCAGTTTAACACGATTAGACATGTTTATTTAAAATAATTTAAAACTAAATATGTTATAATGTTATAATTTACTTTAAATATTAAGTTTTAGTTTTCTTAGTTACTTTTCTAATTATGTTATTCTATCTATTGTTAAATAGATGTTATGTGATGAATAAATTACATTATTTATTCAATTAAAGAAGGGGAGAAGGTTCAAAAATGCCTCTGATTTTTATCGCGATATCTACCGAACACCCTATACTTTTTTTTGTCCAAAAATACCCTTAACGTTACACTTTTTGGGTCAACCGTGTCCCTGCCGTTAACAGAAGACAAACGGGATTAAAATTTCCCTGCCGTGGCTGACACATGAGGGAGAATGTTCAAAAATGCCCCTGATATATGTAAATATGTTATTTAATCAAAACAAAAAAAATACTAAAATTCAAAATAATAAAAAACATAACATATTTACATTATTTAATCAAAATACTAAAATTCAAATTATTTTGTTAACTAATCAAAACAACTAATTAAATAAAATAAGTTGTATAACATATTTACATCATTTAATCAAAATACTAAAATTCAAAACATAACATATTTACATCAAATACTAATTAAAAAAATAATAAAATACTAATTAAAAAAATACTAAAATACTAAAAAAAATCAAATTAAAAAAAATACTAAAATACTAAAATTCAAATTATTTTGTTAATTAATCAAAATAACAAAAATTCAAATTACATCATTAAAATACTAAAATCATAATACTAAATACTAATTGATATAAAATATTTAAATTATTAAAATCATAATACTAATTAATATTTTTAAATTACTAAAATATTAAAAATATTAAAAATTGATAATACTCCTGTTTAAAAATTGATAATACTAAAATATTTTTAAACTGATATGATTTTAAAAATTAATACGAATAATGCTAAATATGTGCTGATTGTAATTGATTGCAAATATGAATAATGAATACGGCAATAAACTAAAAGTAGCTTCTATTAAAATAAAAAAGTCAGTGAATTTAATTAAAATCATGCAGCAATCAATAAGTTTAATCCGTAAATGAGTATATTTGTTAAAGTATTTCTAAAGCTACTAATTAAATACAACAATTACATAACGTTAGAACAGCATATCCGTATTTTTATTTTTTTTCTTTCTCTAAAACAAATTAATTGTGAAGTTACTAAGAAAACTCTACTAATATTACCTGATTCAAAATAAAATTATGAAGTTATAGAATTAAAGATTAATTAGTATTTAGTATTATGATTTTAGTATTTTAATGATGTAATTTGAATTTTTGTTGTTTTGATTAATTAACAAAATAATTTGAATTTTAGTATTTTAGTATTTTTTAATTTGATTTTTTTTAGTATTTTTTAATGAGTATTTTAGTATTTTTTTAATTAGTATTTGATGTAAATATGTTATGTTTTGAATTTTAATATTTTGATTAAATGATGTAAATATGTTATATAACTTATTTTATTTAATTAGTTGTTTTGATTAGTTAACAAAATAATTTGAATTTTAGTATTTTGATTAAATGATGTAAATATGTTATGTTTTTTTTTTTATTTTAGTATTGTGACGCCCCCAAAATTAGGTATACATCACCCATCTTGGGTCGTCAGATACATAGTACAAAATACAAATACAACTTACTAATACAACTGTCGTGTACAATACGACAAAACATAAACTGTGAGTTTGAATACAAATATTATCTTCTAGAAAGTATTCATACTCAAAAGGAGTCCTCATTACATTTATTAACACACCATTACATAGAATAGTGAGGACTACTAACTAATACTATCATTCGGACCATCACTCCGTTCCCCGACCAATCGAATATTATATAACAACTTGCGTACTTTGCAAAATTTATAAATATTACCCATAACTATAACATTATATCAAATTAACTCCATAATATTCAAAAATGACATTTATAGAAAATTCATCTTTATTTATAAAAGTTGGGGTCTTACAACCTCCCCTTCTTATGAAATTTCGCCCTCGAAATTAGGGTGCGTACCTGGTATGTCGAAGAGGTAAGGATACCTTGATTTCATTTCAGATTCTAACTCCCAAGTCATTTCCTCAACATCGTGGTTTCTCCACAAAACTTTGACTTGAGGTATAACCTTGGAGCGTAGAATATGTTCCTTCTTATCCAAGATTTGAACAGGAACTTCTTCATACGTCAAATCTTCCGCTATTTCGTCCGGTTCTAACTCAATAATGTGGTTCGGGTCTTCCACATATTTGCGTAACATGGATATGTGAAAAACGTTATGAACACGATACATACTTGGCGGTAAAGCGAGTCTATAAGCCACAGTTCCTACTCGATCGAGGATTAAAAATGGACCGATGAATCGAGGATTGAGCTTTCCTCTCTTTCCAAATCTCGTAACTCCTTTCCATGGAGCAACACGTAAGAACACATGATCTCCTACATCAAATTCCACGTCCTTCCGATGAAGATCAGCATAACTCTTTTGTCGATCTTGTGAGGTTTTTATACGTTGTCGGATCGTTTGAATCTTTTCTGTAGTCATACGTACCAACTCCGGTCCCAACAACGTTGCTTCACCCACCTCATCCCAGCATACTGGAGAACGACATTTTCTTCCAAACAATGCTTCGAATGGAGCCATGCCAATACTTGCTTGATAACTGTTGTTATAGGAAAACTCCACCAATGGTAAGAACTTGTCCCAACTTCCCTTGAAGTCAAAGACACAGAGTCTTAATAAATCTTCTAGAGTTTTAATAGTCCTCTCTGATTGTCCGTCCGTCTGAGGATGATATGCCGAACTAAATCGTAAATCCGTGCCCATAGCTTTTTGTAAACTAACCCAAAATCGTGAAGTGAATCTTGGGTCTCGATCAGAAACTATGGATACTGGCATACCATGCCGTCTTACAATCTCGTTTATGTACATACGAGCAAGACGTTCAAGTGTATAAGTTTCTCGTATCGGTAAGAAATGAGCAGACTTGGTCAATCTATCAACAATGACCCAAATCGCATCAATACCTTGAGAAACCCTAGGAAGACCGGTAACGAAATCCATGGTAATGTGCTCCCACTTCCATTCTGGAATTTCAAGTGGTTGCAATGGACCTTTTGGTACTTGATGCTCCGCTTTGACTAGTTGACAAGTTAGACACCTTGAGATAAACAACGCTATCTCTCTCTTCATATTGCTCCACCAAAATGTATGACGAAGATCATGATACATTTTGGTACTTCCAGGATGGATTGCAAACGGTGTGTTGTGCGCCTCCATCATGATTTCATACTTTAAATCAGGGTTGTTAGGAACACAAAGTCTGGAGTTGACTCGAAGTATTCCTTCTTCATCGATTCTTGCTTCCGGTATAGCACCTTCTTGCACTTTCTTCTTCATACGCATCAGCTCCAGGTCTGTATCTTGAGCAGCTTTAACTTTATCGATTAAAGTCGGTTCTACTCGTATATTCGCCATCATCACATGGGTCCCTGGAGTCTTTAACTCTATCTCCATCCTTCGCAAGTCACACAAAATGGGTCTTTGTGTTGACAATATCGCACTCGTACTTGCATATGATCTTCTACTCAATGCGTCAGCTACCACGTTCGTTTTTCCAGGATGATATTGAATGGTATGATCATAATCTTTCAACAGTTCAAGCCAACGTCGTTGTCGCATGTTGAGTTCCTTTTGAGTGAAGAAATATTTGAGACTTTTATGATCCGTAAAGATCTTCACCTTCTCCCCATACAAGTAATGCCTCCAAATTTTAAGTGCAAAGACAACAGCTGCCAACTCTAGATCATGAGTAGGATAGTTCCTCTCATATTTCTTGAGTTGTCTTGATGCATAGGCTATGACTTTTCCATGTTGCATGAGAACGCATCCCAACCCTTTGCTCGAAGCATCACTGTAGATGACAAATCCCTCCGAGCCAGATGGTATTGTTAGAACAGGTGCTGAAATGAGTCTCCTCTTGAGTTCTTGAAAACTCTGCTCACATTCTTCGCTCCAACCGAACTTTGTATCTTTCCGAGTCAGCTGAGTTAATGGAGTAGCGATTCGAGAAAATCCTTCCACGAATCTCCGATAATAACCAGCTAGACCGAGAAAGCTACGTACTTCGGTTACTGATTTAGGTTGCTCCCAGCTTTGAATAGCTTCAATCTTTGCCGGGTCAACAGATATTCCACGACTTGATACTACGTGCCCAAGGAATGCTACCTCTTCCAGCCAGAACTCGCATTTCTTCAACTTGGCATAAAGTTTGTATTCACGAAGCTTTTGGAGTACCAGCCTCAAGTGTTGCTCATGATCTTCACGGCTTTTGGAATAAACAAGGATGTCATCGATAAAGACGACCACAAAGTGATCCAAATATTCCTTAAATACCCTGTTCATCATATCCATGAAGGCAGCAGGAGCATTAGTCAATCCAAAAGACATAACTAAGAATTCATAATGCCCATACCGAGTTCTGAAGGCAGTCTTTGGAATATCCTCAGTTCTAACCTTCAGCTGATGATATCCAGAACGAAGATCGATCTTTGAAAAGAATTGTGCTCCTTGCAACTGGTCAAACAGGTCATCAATACGTGGCAATGAGTACCTATTTTTGATGGTGACATGATTCAACTCCCGATAATCAATACAAAGTCGCATACTCCCATCTTTCTTCTTCACGAACAGAACAGGAGCACCCCAAGGAGAAGTACTAGGACGAATAAAACCAATGTCTAACAATTCCTGCAGTTGGGTCTTTAACTCCTGAAGTTCAATAGGAGCCATTCGATATGGGGCTTTGGAAATGGGTTTTGTACCGGGTTCAAGGTCGATACAAAATTCAATTTCACGCTCTGGGGGTAGGCCAGGAAGTTCTTCGGGAAATACGTCAGGAAATTTATTAACAACAGAAATATCATTCAAAGCTGACGTATTTTTGTTTAGATCTGTGACATGAGCTAAGAAAGCTTGACATCCGTTTTTCAATAAACGAATAGCTTTATGGCTTGAGATGACAGCGATTGATTTTAATGGTTTGGTTGCTTGAATTCGCATAATAGGTCGATTAGGAATATGAAAGCTAATAACCTTACGAAAACAATCAATTTTTGCATGATAAGTAGTTAACCAATCAATCCCTAGAATCACGTCAAATGCAAGTATTTTTAATGAAATAAGATCGACAGGTAATGTGTGGGTACCAACTTGAACCAAACAAGACTTATAAACCGTGGATGTAATGAAGGTTTCTCTCAATGGAGTTTCAACAGCTAAGTCAAAGTCTAATTTCTCCGGAATCAAATTTAATCGATGAGCGCAAGTAGGAGAAATAAAAGAATGGGTAGAACCGGTATCAAATAAAGTATAAACTTCGTTAGAGTTTATGATAAGCTTACCCGTGATGACCTCATTCGGGTTCCTTGCTCTCTGGGAGTTCACAACAAACGCTCTCCCTTGCACAACCGGTTTTAACTTTTCTGGGACGGCCTTTGGTGCCTCCATCCTAGCTGAATTTGTCTTCGGTAAACGACAAAATCGGGCTAAATGACCTTCTCTTCCACAATTATAACATGTTTTGGATGGCATCGCGCAGTTTGGACTGATGTGTCCCTCCCCTCCGCATTTGAAACATATGATGGGTGGTCGTTCTCCTTCCTTAACGACAGGTGCTGGTGCTGACGTCTTTCCATCATTGTTGAATCTCCTCTTCTTGAAATGCCCATTCTTATTATTTTGGCCCTGATTACCACCGAAGTGGTTACCATTTCTAGCCTGTTGATTCCCTCCACGCTTGTTGTCACCGCTTCGATGACTGCTCTCACTGGTATTATCATTTTGTCGACTGCTCTCTTTTGGTTGCGTTGACTCGTTATCGCGCTCCACTAACTGAGCCCTATTCACAACATCTGAATACAAACATAGTTTATGAGAAATAAGATGTTGACGTATCTCCGGCTTCAAACCTCTTAAAAATATCCGCGTCATTCTTTCTTCATTATCCACCAGGTGGGACGCAAACCGGGATAACTCTGCAAATTTTGCCTCGTACTGCGACACGGTCATATTATTCTGCTCCAATTTGATGAACTCCACCTCCTTCATGTGACGAATACTCTCGGAAAAGTATTTGTCGTTAAACAGCTCTTGGAACTTCTCCCAAGACATCTTCAGTGCGGCAGGTTGAGTACGCTTTATCGATTCCCACCAGTAATCTGCCTCTCCTCGCAACATAAAGGCGGCAAAGGGAACCTTTTGCTCCTCGGAGCAACCCAAGACATCAAATATCTTGGTGATCTGCTTTATCCATGTTTCAGCTACAAGTGGTTTGGGTTCTCCCTTAAACTCCGGTGGTCCCAGCTCCTTAAACTGTTTAGCGGTGACCGCCTGAGAGTTTCCAGTATTTTCACCTACGTTGTGGACAGGAGCCGCTTTCACCTGTTGTTGCATGAATTGCATAAAGCCTCTGAACATTTGATCATTCATCATTTGGTCAGTGTTGTTGTTTGCATGAGGATTGACACTTTCCTGATGCACATTATCCTGATTATTGATATGTGGTGAATCAATAATCGTCTGTGCTCCATTGCTATTCTCAACATTCTCAGATGCCATTTTCAGATACTGCCACAAAATAAAAGTTAATTGATATGTCATATATTATCCTTATATTATGACCGACCAATTAAATACCATGCAAATAAACTTAGGTAGGTCATACTAGCGAAGGAATTCTCCGTCTCTCCCCTCCTAGTTCTATTCTCACATCTTAGCCAGGGATCATATCCCTAAGCTCTGATACCAACTGTGACGCCCCCAAAATTAGGTATACATCACCCATCTTGGGTCGTCAGATACATAGTACAGAATACAAATACAACTGATTAATACAACTGTCGTGTACAATACGACAAAACATAAACTGTGAGTTTGAATACAAATATTATCTTCTAGAAAGTATTCATACTCAAAAGGAGTCCTCATTACATTTATTAACACACCATTACATAGAATAGTGAGGACTACTAACTAATACTATCATTCGGACCATCACTCCGTTCCCCGACCAATCGAATATTATATAACAACTTGCATACTTTGCAAAATTTATAAATATTACCCACAACTATAACATTATATCAAATTAACTCCATAATATTCAAAAATGACATTTATAGAAAATTCATCTTTATTTATAAAAGTTGGGGTCTTACAAGTATTTTTTGTTTTGATTAAATAACATATTTACATGTCAGGGGCATTTTTGAATATTCTCCCCCATGTGTCAGTCACGTCAGCGAAATTTTAACCACGTTTGTCTTCTGTTAACGGCAGGGGCACAGTTGACCCAAAAAGTGTAACGTTAAGGGTACACCTGGCAAACGGGCGGGCGGGCCCGGGCCGGGCCGGGCCGAGCGCGGGCAGGTGGGCCAAAAACGGGCCGGGCCAAAAACGGCCCGGGTTTTGGCGGGCCGAAAAAGTGAGGCCCGTGGCCCGGGTTGTGCGGGCCGGGCCGGCCCGCGGGCTTTTTCCTATTTTTTTTTGCAAAATCTTGATACACCAAAAATAATAATAATAATAATTTTAATTACTTAAATTAATTACATATCTCAATCAATTAAAATTTTAATAGTATTATAATTTTAGATATTAAAATAAAGACATGATTTGGGATAATGATTGATTTACTTTTCAAATAAGTAGGGAGAATGCATAATTAAGGGATAATGATTGATTTACTTTTCAAATGTACTACAATAAGTAAGGGGATTGCATAATTAAGGGATAAAATTATTTATATTATTGTGTATAGATTTTGGACTTGCAAAGTTGCAATCTAAAAAATTAGTGGTTGATTCGGATTATATATTGTTAGTAATTCAAAGTATATAATCAAATTTGATTCTTTAAAATTAATATAATTTATTTAACTTTTAAAAATAATAAATATTGTAATTAATACTAATAAATAGATAATTTTAAATTTTTATAATTATATTATCTAACTTAAACTAATAATTGTTAGTTTAATAGTTTTATACTTTGAAATTATTAACTACATATCTCAATCAATTAAAATTTTAATAGTATTATAAATTAGTATTACTAATTAATTACCTACATTAACTACATATCTTAATTATAATTTTCAAATATAGTTAAAATTTATTGAAGATTGTATTAAAAATAAATAGTTGTTGTAGCTTAGTTGGTTTGAATTCTTATTTATTTACTTACAAGTCTTGTGTTCAAGCCTTACAAGTAGCAAAATTTTATTAAAAAAAAAAAAAAAAACTCACGGGCCACGGGCCGGAGCAAAAACGCCCAAGTTTTCATGGGCTAAAAAAGTTAAGCCCAAAGCCCAGTTTTTACGGGCCTGGGCCAATTTTGCCAGGTCTAGTCAAGGATACTTTTGGACAAAAAAAAATATAGAGTGCTCGGTAGATATCACGATTTTGGACAAAAAAAAATATAGAGTGCTCGGTAGATATCACGATAAAAGTCGGAGACATTTTTGAACCTTCTCTTGTAAAAGAAGTGAATGATATTTATTTATTTTTCTTTAAATTTTTTAATTTTTATAGTAAACGGGTGAAACGAGTCGACCAATTAATAAATATGTTAGTGTTGGTGTTGAAGATCTTGACACAAATTTTAATTTACACAATTAAAAAATTGTCACATATGCAATTTTTTAAACGGCAATTAATTGAAATATAAAATTAAAAATATAAAATCACAAATGACTAGTTCACTGCCCGTGTAAAAATTAAGTTTATTTATCTATTAAGCGACTCTGAAAGGTTAACTAACTTAAGGCAATATTTGTTTGACCAAGCGTAATTTTTTGGCTGAATGAACTGGAAGTCCGCAAAAATGAAGTATTTATATTTAATTTTTTTATAATATTAATTATTATATTAAGTCATATTAAATAAATTTATAGTAATTTTTAATTTTTTTTAGGAGGGTAAAATAATTTAGAATATTTTTTAAAAGGGTAAAATAATTTTTTCCATTCAATATTTAGGATTTTATTTAACTCATTCAAATTATTTAAATATTTAAAATTATTTCATTCAGTTTTATTAAACATAGGGACTATTGATTTTCTTTTTTATTTTTACTTTTAATAAAATATTTACCTGGTCAATTAAAAGATACTAGAGAAAGGAAGAGCGGAATGACCCTCCTATAAACGATTGAAAAGCCAAGTAGAACCCGAAACAGTTCACAGTTCTCGTTCATCAGAAATCTGGTTACAAGGCAAAAATAGAACATCGCGCCTCGTGAGACTGTGAAGATTTTGCTGCAATTGGAATGGACCCTTCTATAATGAAGCTCCTCGAAGAAGACGAGGTCATTCTCTCCCCAACATATATACCAGCAATATATACATATTTATTGGTTCTGTATCTGAAAAGGAGAAATTTTTGGGTAGTAAAGATCGAATTTCTAATCGTTTGATGAATTTACAGGACGAAACCATGCATTCTGGAGCGGATGTTGAGGCATTCACAGCTGCCCTGAATCGGGATATTGAAGGCGATACTTCTGCATCTCAGCCTTCTGATTCAGATAGTGGTATAATTATTCTTCTGAGCTTCTTTTTTTATTTTTATTTTTTATTTGTAAGAAATTTCTTTCTAGGATTATATTAAATTGGTTATAATGAATACCCTTTTTCTGTTAATGGCAAATTATGCCCTTTTAGCAATTTATGAGTATTGGGGTTAAGTGACTTAAAGTAGGAGGTTATTTTTTTTTAAAGAAGAATTAGGAGTTTGAAATTTTAGTGTGTTATTCTAAATGAAAATTATCTATTGGGAAAAAGAGAATTGTTTCAAAGAGTACTTATTTGAAGGTAATGCATATTTATAAATTATGTTACCATGAGACTTGATCTTAACATGTGGGGTTACTTTTTTTTTATTTTTATCCCATTTTTTCAAAGGATTGCCTGATTGAGTTCTTTAATCCTGAAAGGCGAGAAGTTTTTTGTTTGTTGATGAATGAATTTAAACATTTAGTACCAAAAAAATGAGTAGTTAACATTCCAAAACAAAAGAAGTCTCATCTGATTGAAGGTTTATTCCCAAGGGCAAATGAAGGTTACATGATGTCTAGGAAGAGAGCTAAGTAACCTCATTTTGAGTTCCATTGGCTATGGTTGCTTACTTGCTTGAGTTTTCAAATTACTCTGTCAATAGGTGATGACATCATCAAGGTTTTTTTGTTGGCAACACCACCAAAGAGTCCCAATCATAACCCTTGTAGTCATACCCTTACCACTCTTAAATACAGACAAAAAAAAGGATAAAACTTGACACTAGAGCTTGAGTTCTTGGCATCAATTAAAATCTGGAAAAGTGTAATTGTCTTGCCTTCATATGTTGTATCTTCTTATTTTGATATGTACTGGTTAGAACACTCTTAGTACTTGATGATATATGCAAATTAATTTTATAGCAGTTTTATCTCAAGGAAGCAATCATACTTCAAGTCAGTTGTATCAACAGTGGCAAACGTCCAGCCACGATGAAAATGCTAGTTACCAAATTCAACAAGACGTGAAGGTCTCGCAACAGGAAGATCAACATTCTTCTCTAATGGATCTAAAGCAACATGAATCTAGTTCTGAAAATCAGCTACAGAAGATTGAAAGCTCACAGGAACTGAATTGCCTTCCTTTGCAACATAAACAGTCTCAAGATAATTTTCCACAACAGCAAACCGAACAGAACAATCCTCATATATCCCAAACAATGAGTATACAAAATTCTGAAAAGGGTCCGACCGTTGGTCAAGAACCAGATAGAACACAAGATCCAAACAGCTTATCTCAGTACCTTAGGTCACAGAAGATGAATAATCAACAAGCAGGGGCAACAGGTCAGGCAAGTAATGCTTTGAAAAATAGCAAACAAGTTCCATTTGCAATGTTGCTACCGGTCATAGAACCCCTACTTGATAAAGACAGAGCCATGCAACTCAGGACACTCTATAATAGACTAAAAGTAAATCCAGGGTACCAATCTCTTTACATCCACTGTGCAATTCTGTTGTTATTTATACTGACAATCTTGAAACTTTGCTATTACAGAAAAATGAAATCTCCAAAGATGGATTTGTAAAGCACATGAGAGTTCTTGTGGGGGACCACATGCTCAAGGTGGCGGTTGTAAGGTTGCAAGAAAAAGTAAGGAGAAAAACGCTCCACAAAATATACTCCATTCTTCCCCAATTCGATGTCCCAGTTTCCTTTGCTTTATTCACCCAAAACTTTGTCACATGTCAACCTAGTTTTTTACGCTTGCGATTCTACCCTTGTTTTGAAAAACAGAGAAATTTGGAGAGGTGTTAGTAGAGGGTAATTTTGGAACCCTAGGTAGCTTCTACACCTTTCTCGGGTTCTTCCCCTTGGGGGCTTTTAGTAAATTAGTTACCTATAAAAAAACTTATACACCTTTCTTATTATTTTCTTCAAAGTTTGTGAATCCCATTGAGGACATCTAAGTTGGGATGGAGGGAGTAGTAAAACTTTGATTACTGTAATGTTATTATGTGTTAATGACAAACTGAATTGCAGGCTCCTCGTAGCTCACAAGTTGGTTCCAACCAAGTTGCGTCACACTCTCAGGTTTCAGCTCAACAACAACATATGAAAATGCCGGCTGTTAGTGCCAAACAGTTTACTGATTCTCAGTCATTCACACAACTTCATCAGAAGGGTCTCAACTCTCCCGTAGACCCATCTCGCATTCCCTCTTCAGCAGCACAAGTGTTGACTGATCCAAATAATACAACAATGGAAAATAATGCCCTTATATTGCGAGACATAAAGCAAGAAAGGGAGCGTCCCTTTCCAATACAGGGACTTAACAAGCAGCAACAACAACATTTGCACTTCCCCCCGACGTCTTTTCCTACTTATGGAAGTACTGGCAGTAATTATAACCCATATGCTGGAGCAAATATTAATAGCTCAGCACAATCTCTCAAACAACAACCTAATGATTCACAAATGAGGCAAGTTGCGGTTCATCCAAGCGTTGGCGCAACTCAGGCCATGAGTGTACCGAAGTTTGAGAAGCAGAACACTTTTAGTGAACCAAAGAGAGGGCAGAGTGGGACTTTTTCTCACTCGACAAATCATTCAACATTGCAACAGAATTCAGTTCACTGGCAATCATCAACCAATAAAGAGCAGAATAATGGTGCTCTATCATCAGTACATTATGTGAAACAAGAGCCAATTGATCAGGCAAATGAGCAACAGCAGAAATCACAGTTGTCTTCTTCACAGGGAGTATCTTCTTTCTCTTCTGTACAGTTGGAGCAAGGAAATACTGTTTCTGGGAGTTTAAGTGATGATTCTTTTGAGATGCAGCCATCTAGGATGGGGTTCTCAGCATCTACAAGTATAGTGCCGTCAACCTCAGTTCTATCATCTATGACGACCCATATGGACACTAGTACCTCGGTATTGTTCCTTGACTCCTTTTCTATATTGATTAATCTATTGTGTGTTCCGGTGCATGTGGTCTTTGATTTATGCCGACTCTGTTGATAAAGATACACAAAATTCTAAGAAAAATCAACTTTTTATCCATCCTAAGTGATCTCGGAACCTCTCTGTTCGTCTTGAGCGTATCTTCCTTGAACTTGATGGAGTAACATCTGTAACCGAAAAATAACCGAAACCGAGAATGTTGGTTTTCTAAAGTACTGCGCTGAAGCTGACCAAACCAGTCAGCTATATAGTGCTCAGTTGAACTGTGTGATTCAGCCGGTTTCAGCCAGTTTTCGTTGGACTTATTATGAATAAACATATAATCATCTCTTGTGATTTACAGTATTTTGGCCTACTGGGCACAAATTAATGATATCGCTTAAGAATTTCTTCAAATTAAACCAATAAACTTGTGATTTAAGAGTCTCCCAATAGCAAGAATATATAACAATTAGCAGACTAAAAAGAAGAAGTAGGAGAAATATCTGGATTTTTAGGTGAGAGATTAGATTTTATGAAAAAGATTGAAGAACTAACCTGATTTTTAGGGTTTCAATTCTTCATATTCTTTACCTAAGGTTTCAATTCTTCATCTTCTATGGATACGGGTGGGAATACGGGTGCGCAACATAGGGATACACGAGTTCTTCGATTTTTTAAAAATTGGAATTTGGGTGCAGTGGGATGCGACACATTTAATTATTAAATATAATTTATAATATAGTATACATATAATATAATAGTATAGCATATATATAATATAATATTACATTATTATTGTGCTAGTTGTATTTATATTTGTATTTAACTAAACTACGGGGATTTATGTGTAAAATTATAGAAATAGGGGACTAAGAGCTGCAATTTTTAAACTATAAGGGAATTGAGTGTAATTTTGTACAATAAATGAAAGAAAAAAAGGCATAAATCTTGTCCGTACTTGCATATATATGGTTTACATCATATGAAGCACAAACCGATCGGAAGATGATGAGATGACTT
Organism: Panax notoginseng; assembly: GCA_016801055.1. Taxonomy (NCBI): domain Eukaryota; kingdom Viridiplantae; phylum Streptophyta; class Magnoliopsida; order Apiales; family Araliaceae; genus Panax; species Panax notoginseng. The sequence goes on along the minus strand of CM029021.1, from coordinate 11,106,610 downwards.
CTCTAATCTTGCTTCCTAATTTTACTCCGATGGATAATAAAAAAAAAAAACTAACAAAAAAGGGATATGACTACCGCCGCAGCACATGCGTATCCCCGCACACCGGCACTCGGCGCACGGGGTGCGCAGTTTGTCGTTGTTCAGTTGCATCCCTGCTTCTTAGTTGTACATACTGGACTCTCTTTCAATCTTCATTTCTAACTCCATTGGGCTGTCTTTAAGAGAGAAAGCCACTCACTTTTTCTTACCTCCGGAAGAATAGGCAGGCCTTTTCTAGTTGGGAAGGAAAGAGCATACTTCAAGCAGCACCCTCGTTTCAAATGCATTAATGGGTACCGCTTTTTGAGGTACATATTAGACATGAGAAAAATCTGAACAAGTGAGCATATAAATGAGAATTAGTAAAAAATATTTAGGGACTAGTGTAATTTTCAGCCGTTGAGTTCTTTTCTTTAACACGTCTCTATTAGACTGAAATGCAAAACTGACACTCCCATTTATACTTTTTTTACAACCCTTCAATTATTTTTTTTGGCATAACACACCCTCCAAGTTGTGTAAGTGCTAAAAAGAGGACCCTATCGACTATTCTGTTCCAAAAAAGTGACGGAATGTTGTTGACTTTAGACAGAAATTGACCATGTGCATACCACATGTGCAACATAAGGGCAATAAAGTAATTAGACAAAGAAATTAAAAATTAATCAAGCACTCTCTTCCCCAATTTCAGTCGGCGGTCTGTATCATCTCCTTTTCAAGATCCATCGACTCACTCTCAAATCTGGGTCAACAAATCTCGCCGGGACTCATTATTTTTTCTGGATTCTACCATCACCATCAAAAAACAAGCACAAGTCCCATCGCCTCAATACAATATCAAACCCCTATAGATAAAAATACCTTAGGGTTTTGAAATTTTAGGGAGAAACTTAGGTTTTAAAACAAAAAACTGAAGAAGGTTTATTTTGATGGGAAACCATTTACCGGAAATAGCGTGGAATGGTACATAATGAATTAAAGGAAGAAGAGGAGGAAGAACAATTAAATTTTAAATTTTGATTGTACCCTTTGTGGTGTAGTGAAGCTCTTGTTGAAGAGGATGAATATTCCGAAGACGACGAATGTTGAAGAGGATGACAAAGGGATGGTGATAATGGATCGTGTCGGAATTTGGATTGTCGACGGCTTTAAGGAGTTACCACTGAGCAGCTAGATGTCTCCCGAGGATCATTCGATCCACCGGTTCCTTTTAATTTTACTTTTGATACTATACTTTTTATTTTTCTATACTTTAATGTTTCAAGTTTTAATTTATATTTGTTTATTTTAGTTTTATTTGTATTAAAAAAAATATTATTTTGCTTTAAATTCTTTTATTTTAATTTCATTTTGTGGTTTTAAAATTTATTTTAAGAAACTATTATGTTGTTTTTAATTCTTTGTTGTAATTTTCCAAGTTTATTTTAATTTCTATTTGTAGTTTTAAAATATTATTTTTATTTTTGTATTTTTAAAAATTATTATGTTTTAAATTCTTTTCTTGTTATTTTTATTTTGTATTTTTAAAAATTATTAATTTTTTAAAATTCTTTTATTGTTATTTTCAAGTTATTTTGATTTTGTTTTGTAGTTTTAAAATTTTACTTTAGTTTTATTTTATTTTTAAAAAAAATTATTACTTGTTTTAAATTCTTTTATTTTAGTTTTTCAAGTTTATTTTAATTTCATTTTGTAGCTCTAAATATTTATTTTATTTTTTTTGTATTTTTAAAAATTATTATTTTGTTTTAAATTCTTTTGTTGTAATTTTTCAAGTTTATTTTAATTTCTATTTGTAGTTTTAAAATTTTATTTTGTATTTTCAAAAATTTAGTATCTTGTTTTAAATTCTTTTCTTGTAATCTTTCAATTTATTTTAATTTTACTTTCTAGTTTTAAAGTTTTATTTTATTTATGTTTAAAAAAAATTAATACTTTGTTTTAAATTATTGTATTGTAAATTTTCAATTTTATTTTAATATAATTTTTTAGTTTTAAAATTTAATTTTAATTCCGTTTTGTATTTTAAAAATATTATTTTGATTTAAATTCTTTTATTGTATTTTTTTTTAAATTAATCTTAATTTTAATTTTTTAAAATTTAATATTGCTATTATACCCCTATCGCTGTTTCTTCTGTCACTCCTTTAACAAAGAAAATCAATGGGGTCTTTTTTTTAGTACTTATGCAACTTGGAGGGTGAGTAATGCCAAAATAAATTTGAAGGAAGGGATTCGTAAAAAAGGTATAAATTAAAAGGTCAGTTTTGCAGTGCATTTCAGTCTCTCTATTATAATCCCTGCTAGCTTATGGGGTCTAGTATCACATCGGTTGTATTGGCAACTTGGTGCGAGTTAATATGGTATTGGACTCTCCCTTCTTCCTCACAACTAGCTTGTAGGGATGGGCTCTTTTAAAATCGTAATAGTATTAGAGCAGTGTGATCCACGTACTACCTTCTAAACGGTAAGGGGTACCTTGGAAATATAGGTTGGTGTATGGCGAGCCAGTGTCACTTGAGTGTCAGAGTGGAGTTGTCGTAAACAAAAAATGCTACTTGAGGCTGGATTAAGATACTAGTGGTATGGATACGGCTGGCCAATGTCGCTAGAGTAGAGCCACTGTGAACGTTGGTATGGAAGTTTGTTGGCCAGTTATGATCCCATCGTTAGCTTGTGGGGGCTAGTCTCATATTGGTTGTTTGGTATCTTGGTGTGGGTTGATATGGTTTCAGGCTCTCCCTCTCTAATAGCTTTTGTGAATGGGCTATTCTAAAATCATAATAGTCTCATCTAATGTTCTTTATTGTTTACTCGATCAGTTGAAGATAACATTGGTTGAGAGGAATTATTATTATTTCTTCTTTGGTAAAATGGAGATAAATGAGTAGGTTATTCAAAGACTTTTTTTGGTTTTGGGGGCGGGGGGGGGGGGGGGGGGGGGGGGGCAAATGTCTGTGGAATGTGATGTGATAATGAAATTGTTGACTTTTAAGTAGTTCAATGGATTGTATGTATACGGCGGGCCAATGTCGCTAGAGTAGAGCCATTGTGAACGTTGGTATGGAAGTTTGGTGGCCAGTTATGATCCCATTATTAGCTTGTGGGGGCTAGTCTCACATTGGTTGTTTGGTATCTTGGTGTGGGTTGATATGGTCTCCCTTCCTAACAACTTTCGGGAATGGGCTATTCTAAAATCGTAATAGTCTCATCTAATGTCCTTTATTGTTTACTTGATCAGTCGAAGATAACATTGGCTGAGAGGAATTATTATTATTTCGTCTTCGGTAAAATGGAGAGAAATGAGTAGATTATTCAGTGACTTTATTTTTTTGGAAATTGCCGACTTTTAAGTAGTTCAATAGATTGTATGTAGACTTAATCGAATGGAGGGCTACTTGACAATCTATAATAATCCTATAAAATATGTAGAATATTAACAAGCATAGTTGACACATAGAACACACTATTAGAAATATACAAGAAATTTTTAGGAAATACTAGTTAACGTAGCAAAATGCGCCTTATGTGCGTTTAGTAAGCAATAACATGGCGGTTTCCTCCTTAAAAATCCACTATTTGTAACACTGCACTTAGAAACAACTCAATCACTTTTAACTAGTTTTAACTATAACATTTAACTAGTTTTAATTAGTTTTAACTATAACATTTAAGAAAGCTATTTCCAACATACCTAGTTCCGAAAACGTATTTCACACCAAGCAATTTGAGAAAACTTACCCCTACCGGCTACCATACTATATGCTACGCAAAGTGACGTTTTTCGTTCAATGTACCCTATCAAACCACGATCCAGGTAACATTGATTTGGAACTGGTATACTATCATATAAGCTAGGTAAATCTAGTTCTCCTTATATCCTTCGACCTTCAGCAATCTTGGATGAAGGACACTTTGATGTTTCCTCAAGTAAAAGGCTGTTTTTGTCATAAAATTGACATAAATGTAGTTTATTCATTCAATCTACTTTTTGCCTTGCGATTACAATCCTACTTTGTTAAGGACATTGTGTTTGTAAGTAATCATTATACACTATTTCTATCTTAATAGTTAAGTTCCCGGTTAGCTTCTGCAACGTCTTCAATGGGACCTGGAAGTAATGCAAAAACACCCCTGAAAAGGCCTGCTATTGGCCAGAAAAAACCGCTGGAGTCACTTGGCTCTTCACCACCAAGGTAATAGACTTTATTGTGCTCTACACAGCTTGAATATAAACTTGTATGGTCAGCACAGCTTTATTTTCTTCCACCTTTATATATACTTGATTAAATTTTGATATCTAACAGTAAGAAGCAAAAACTCTCTCTTTCGGATCAAAGCATTGAACAACTCAATGATGTCACTGCTGTCAGTGGAGTTAATCTCAGGGTATATTTTCTCAATCTCAGTTTTACCCACTTCCAAGATTTTTACTTTAAGCAATGTATGGACTTCAAGGAGTTGACTGTTCGTGTTAATTTTTAAATAGGAAGAAGAAGAACAACTATTTTCTGGGCCTAAGGAAGACAGTCGAGTTTCAGAAGCATCCCGTAGGGTTGTGCAAGAAGAAGAAGAAAGGTTGATTTTGCAGAAAGTTCCACTACAGAAAAAATTGACAGAAATCAGTTAAGACTTATTTTGTGATATGGATCTCAAATCCTGGATGTATTTGTTTTTGGTTTTTGCAAGAGCTCTTGGAGGCTTATAACTTGACATTTTGGGGTTTGTATTGCTATGTGTTGCAGTGACAAAATGCGGGCTGAAGAGTATTAGCAATGACGTGGAACGATGCTTGTCACTGGTGAGGTTTTTGTTACTTTAGCTTCAGTTTAATATGTTTACACTTTTATTATGCTACTGATTTTGATTTTCAGAGTGTGGAGGAACGATTGCGTGCACTGATAAGTAATTTGGTCAGACTGTCAAAACAGGTTATTGTTGTCTCTCTCCTTCATTTTTCTTTAAAGAACTAGAATTGAAAAATAAAAAATCAATTATAGTGGCTCATCTCACAAATGAATTTGTAGCGAGTTGATATTGAAAAGCCAAGACACCGAACTATTATCACCTCAGACGTTCGGCAACAAATCATAACAATGAACCTGAAAGCCAGGGAAGAATGGGATAAGAAACAAGGTGACTCAGAAAAAAACCCTAGTGTAAATGAAGTAAGTTTATTTTTCGTTCACTTTAATGGTATAATGTGTCTTAGTTGGGATGTATGCCGTGGAGATCTATATGTTTGACACTGGTAACTGCAGCCAGAAGGTAATACTGGACTTGAGGGAGATAAGGAGAAGGATGACAATCGTGCAAGAACAGTGAAGGTATCAGTGATGATTGATTGACCAACAATATATTCATCCCTTGTTAAGAGGACAAAATCATTATTGTTTCAATATTTCCTTGTATATTAAGGTAAACAAAGAGGAGGATGACAAGATGAGAACAACAGCTGCAAATGTGGCTGCACGAGCTGCTGTAGGAGGTGATGACATGCTGTCAAAGTGGCAATTAATGGCTGAGCAGGCCAGGCAGAAACGCGAAGGAGGGATTGATGCCACTTCTTCTCAGCCAGGAAAAGATGTGAGCCGCAAGCTTGTATCAACCTCTGTAAGAAATGCCAGGGACAATCAAGAAACTGATAAAAGGAGCCAATCAGCTACTGTTTCTACAGCTGGTAAGTGCGATATTAATGATCATGATTCTAAATTCAAAGTCAGCATCATGTGCCACTACCATGGATACCAGTAAGGCTATAATACATTTTATGGAATGTTTTTGAGAACTAGCATTTAGTCATACCTAAGTGGAATTTGGGTTGAGGGTTATAAATGAGTTGGGTCATTTAATTTTAATTGGTTGGATATGGAGAATTTTAAGTGGATATTTCTTTTGATTTTTTTATAAGACAAAATCACAAAATAACAAAGCTTATGCTGGTTTCGGGTCAGATCAATGCAGGTTCGACTAGGACAATTGGTCAGATCGTGCCAACTAGTTTTCCCTTGCTCTTTTCAAAACATAAACCTTAAGCATCTAAAAAGTTGAAGGCACAGAAATACAAGAACAGATATATAAAGAGAATATATATATATATATATATATATATATATATATATATACACACACACACATACACGCGCACGCACACACAAGTAAATAGTAAATATATATGTATCTTGATTGATGCCTTTGCTTATATTAATCTGGAAACAAAGCCTATTAGTATTTTATTTTTTCTGGTTTGAAGTTTCAATTAATCAGAATTACAAATGTTGAAAGGATTTGCGTTGGAGGTAGGTGAGAGAAACACAACAACCCTTTGCTTAGACTTAAGACTTAGTTGTAACCCACGGGTTTATCGTTGTAATTACTATTTTTATTGTTACCCATTTAACCTAGCCAATTACGACCTGCTAGGATAAGTGAGTTACCTTGTTGATTTTCAATTTGCCACCTCCACTTCCAAGTATACATAACTCTTGTAGCTTCCACAGTATACTCCATTCTAGAACTCTAGTCTTTTGTTATCTAGATCGAGGTTCGATGTGGTATATGAACGAAATCAAGAATGGAAAATGTCATTTTTTGTGGTAAGCATAGGTTCCTTCAAATCACTTAAATTAGTACGAATTATGTTTTTTCTGATAAACTAAGAATAGTTTTTTAAAAAAATATAGTAAAAAAAAATTGAGATATAGTTAAAACCGGTTGAGTTGTTTTTAAGCATAGTGTCACAACAAACACATTTTCAACAAGAGTACGCCATGTCATTGCTTACATGACACCCACAAGGCACTCATTTGGCTACACTAGTTCGCATTTCCTAATAACTTAATTTACATATTAAGGTTTCTAAAAGACTGTTCTAACTTTATTAATGTGATTATTATACTTTTTAAATATCTTACATATTTAAGAGGATGATTCTAGATACTCTTTTTTTACCTTCCATCAGGTTTGATATTAGCCATTGTTTGCATAGTTGTTAAGACGCTAAGTCGAGGCAAGTCGGTGGCCGGCTGCTTATGCGACTAGTCGACTAAACGCCTGACTAGTCGTCTATAAAGCACAACGTGAATTTTATTCATAAAATAAACACATATATGCGGGACTTTTTTTTTTTTGGCCTATTTTTTTTTAAAACAACTAAAAAAAAAGTTTAATATTTTATGGAACTGAAATTTTTCTATAATACAGTGTTTTGGGCGTGATTTGGATACCTATACCAAAAAATGTATGTACAGTTTGCACAGACCTGTTTTGTTATATGTATCCAAATCACACTCAAAACACTGTATTAGGGAAAAATTTCAGTTCCATAAAATATTAAACTTTTTTTTTAGTTGTTTTTTAAAAAAAAGGCCAAAAAATAAAGTCCGCATTTTAGTATCGTAAGGGAGTCCTTACCTGATCCGGACCCTATATGTATATACATATATATATATATATTTCAAATTCACAGATACACATACACTAATGACTAAACATAAAAAATTAGCAAGTATATTATATATACCAAGTATATACAATTAATATTACAGAACAAGTTATAAACTAAAACATATACTAAAACAAAAATACATAGTAGATCAATAGATAAATTTAACTTCAATAGTAAAAAAAATAAATTATATTACTTATTAAAATATTAAAATTATAAGTTAAAATTATTATTGATTATATTAAATAATATTTAATTTCATGAATAATAAATTAAATATATTTTAAAACAAGTAAGATGTTATATTATACTAATATAATAAAACAAAATACATAACAAAAAAATATAATACTAATTTATTATGCTACTTAACTGAATTATTGATATAATATTAATATTAATTCATCATGTATATAATACACTATTAATATAAATTATGTGATGTAATTTACTGTATACATAATTTATTATACTTACTATCATTTAGTAGTAAACAACTATTTTGGTAGTGGGTTACAAAAAGGAAAAATTACCATAGTTGTTGTCGCAGCGATCATCTTCTCGGAAGAGGAGAACCAAACAAAGTCCAGTAATCACTCTGTATATCGTTAAATTAGAGTCAAATCAGACGAGAAGAACTGAAGAAAACGAGAAGACGAGAAGAAGATGATGAGAAGAAGATAAGCATACCTATATATCGTCAAGTCGTCGCCGTCTGAGTCGTCGGAGTCTCGTTGTTGGGCTTGATAGATCGATTAGCAGGTTTCGTTTCTCCCTCTCATTTCTCCCTCTCTGCTATTTCGAGGTTGGGATCGATAGATTAGGTTCAGTAGTCTTTTTTTACCCTGTTTAGCTTTGGGTTGGACCACACCCGCTATGACCAAGTCGACCGCTTCGCCAAATAGTCGACCAAGTCATCTAGAAGTCGTCCAACTCGTTGTTTGGACGCTCGCCTTTGGCCTCTCCCACCAAGTCGCTCAGACGACTTGTTATTTCGTACCGACTTGATGCCTAGTTGTCGTCTAGTCGATGACTTGATAACCCTGATTGTTTGTATGACTCAATGACTATATAAGAGGATGCTCCTTATTTGTAAATTATAAAATAAAGTTGTAAATGTATGTGCAATAGAAGGTTAAGTAGATAGGGTGAAAAATTTTCGGATTGCCACATTTGATGGTTTGGAACAGAAGTGTACCATATTTTGAAACGTTCATACCAAAATGCAATTTGATGCGTTTTCAGGTAACTATTACAATTCACAAACAAGTGCTCTAAAATTGATTCCAAAACACGATTATGAATCATTTTTACATCCTTCGTGAGTGTTTTCATAAAAAATTGAAGACTGCATGACACTGGATCCAATTTTGGATACATGACGTCCTATTTTTCTACTATGAAATCTTCACTTTGACATCTGGTAGAGCTGGGGTATTGGTTCAATCAACACAATTGGAAGTTAGAACAAGGGTAGAGGATCAATCCACAGAATTGTCCCTTGTTCAGAAATGAAGGCGTGAACAATTAGAAGATTATCGATTTGTAACTTAAGGAAAAGTACAAGTGATTTTACCAAATAAGGATCTTGAAAGCGGAAAATATCAAATAAGAAAATAATCTAATTTTTAAGATGAGCTATAGATATTTGGCTTCTTTACTATATGTAAAATGCATGCTGGTGGACATATGTAAACAAATATCACTGGAAATTGTTAATTTGTGCTTCTCCTGGATGATCATCCTTAACCCAACTTGTGCTTGTAGGAGCAATAAGAAAATTTGGGAGGACGCAAGTCAGCATGTCTCAAATGGGGGTGCCCCGCAATGTCTCCATCAAAGACGTCATCGCTGTCCTAGAAAGGGAGCCTCAGACATCAAAGTCTACATTAATATATCGCTTGTATGATAAAGTGCGTAGTGATTCTGTATCTGACTAAACGGAAGGAAGTTAATCAAAGATCCGGATCTTCAGTTCAACTTCAAGCATGAACCTACAGCGTCAACAGGCCTCACCCATCACCATTTATTAGTATCCTTACGCTTCATTCTCTACAATATACAGCAGTTCAGAACGAATGAATTTGAATAGGGAACTTGACATTGTTGTAGCTTGTTATGTCGATGCAAATAGGTTCAGTATTCTGGATGCCTACTGTTCTACTTTCTTGAAAATTGATATTTTCACATCACTTTTTGATATTTCTACACGTACGATCCACATATTAGGTAATAAAAATTTGACGCGTCAACAAATATGTGGGCTCTAGTGTGGAAATATCAAAATATGATGCATAAATATCAGTTTCCTATCAGCTAATGTTGTAGATTATTAATTATTAATTACGTTAATGTGTTCTTCATTTTATTTTTTGTTTATACGTGTTGATGGGGAAACCTTGTAAGTTGTTAGATTGGAAACACATTTATTTTGGTTTTCATCGTATTAGGAGAAATGCTAACGAACTAGTCAAAATAATTAAGGTGTCATTCATTGCAGATATTGAAACTCTCAAAACCATAGGCAAGGACCATATCTAATAGATTTTGGGATGGCTTTTTATAATTTTTTATTTTTATTATTATTTTTATTTTTTTTATTTTGTAAGATTCTTTCTCTTGTGCATGAAATTTGTTTATTGGGTAAAATACAGTAACACCTTCCAAGATAACTATAATAACGTTCACCTCCTTATAAAGTTATATATTATTCTTATATGTTATCAAGTTTTAATTCTTAAATAATATATATATATATATATAGGGAGAGGATCAAGAGTAGAACTCTTAAATAATAGAACTCCCTTAAATAATAGAATTGTATCAAAACGACGTAGTTTTGATAAGACGCGGTGACATTTTTATAAATACCATGTCACCGCGTATTTACAAAAATACCACCGCGTCTTATCAAAACTATGTCGTTTTGATACAATTCTATTTTTTAAGGGAGTTCTACTACTTAAGAGTTCTATTCTTGATCCTTTCTGTGTGTGTGTATATATATATATATATATATATATATATATATATATATATATATATATATATATAAAATTAACTTTTTTAATATAATATATTTTAATGGGTTATATGTATATACACAGCTGTGTATTATACAGTAAGATTATGCGACGGATTTTGGGTTATAGCGACGGTTCACCTGTCACCATAGACCAGAATAGTTATGGCGACGGGTGAAACTGTTGCTTTAGCTCAAAAAAGTGTCACCATAGCCGACTGTGTAATACACAGCTATGTATATATATTTTTTCCTATTTTAATTATGATTTTATTTGTAATTAAGACTATCTCATTCAAATTGTTGGTAACTTGTAAAAAAAATTAATTTAGTTTAATTAGCAGTTTAGCACATATTTTTGGATAAGTGATATAAATATTTAAAATTTTAAATTAAATTATTAATGGAGGTATTCTAATTAGAGTGATTGAGTAGGTTGATAGTTTAGTTTTTGGTGTTTAATGATAAAAATTATTATTTAAATTTTTAGTTTCATATTATGTTTTTTGGAGTTATTCTTGTTTGTTTTATGTTGTTGGTGAGTTTATAAAAATAGAGGAAAACTTAAGTTATACATTAAAATTACTAATTTATCCTTAATTTTTTTGTGTTTATAACATAAAGAGTATGCGGGATTATAAAAGATTTGCTTTTGTTATTTATTTTTTTCATTTATTTTTAGACAGAAAATTAGGCAAAAAAAAGTAGCCAAAATTTTCATCTATTTATATATTTTTTTCATATTAAGAAAATAAATAATATTATAATTAAATAAAAAACTTAAATTTTCGGTCTGTTTTTTGTTTTTTTGGCTTTTTCATCAATTTTAAAACTCAATCAGAGTAAACGCACTAAGCCCTTGTTGCTTAATGACAAACAAGCACACAATAAATCAGGTAGTAACATTGGACAAGAATACATTGTAGCTCCAGAGCCAGGCCCAGATCCAGGTCCAGGCCCAAGTAAATGAAAACAATTCAGACTATGAGCCCAAACTAATAGCGGTAACAGTCGATCGTCGAGCGATACATATAAAAACAGACAATTTTTTTTTTCGATACAAAGTGAACTGAAAATTTGGTGGTTTGGCATCATCATATCATGTCACAAGCTCGAGTATACACAGATATCAATGTTCACCGCCCCAGAGAGTACTGGGATTACGAGTCTCTCGCCGTTCAATGGGGGTAATACAGTCCAAATATGAACCCTAGCTTTTCTTCTTCTTATAATTCCTATGTTGATTGTCATCTCTTGCTATATAGATAATTTCAGTAGATTATTCTTCAGTTTTGTGTTATGAAGTGGTGGTTCCATTTTCTGTGTTTATTATTCTTTTTGGGGTCTGGATTTGAATCAATTGGAGTAGGAATTAGTAGATGAATTTGTACAAAAGATATATGAGCTTGTAGGGTTAAGGTGATTTGTTTGTTTTTTTACGAGCAGCAGCTTAAGGTGAGTGGTAGTATAGTGAGAAAGTGAAACTGGTTAAGGTATCAAGCTTATATGGTTGTCATATATATTGTCCATATATTTTATTTGTTGCAACCTGCGATTAATCTTTTAAGCTGGATTATATGCTCCTTGGAGTTTGGAATGCGGTTGTATGAATTGTTATTATCTGTTCCAATGGCTATATTTACTTCACAAGTAAAAAGGGTGTTGTTTAGTGTCACATGAATTTAGGGACATAGGTAAATTTATGATCAGTAGCATTCAATTTTCTCTTCTGAATATTGAACCAATATTTTTAATTTTCTTTACCTTTTTTGTTTTGTGTAAGGATACACCTTATTAATATGACATGGTCAAATCATTTAGATTGTTCAGGGAAGATCCTTAGAAGCAGATGTGTGAGATGTTAGAAATTAAATTAATGGAGGGAAGCTCATGTTTGTACTTGTAATCTGTTTTTATTTTTATTTTCCACTTGGATGATTAATTTGTCTCTTGCCAGAGTCGCATTAAATTTCAAGATTTGTGATGATGATATATCTTTGTGCAATATTTCTGACTTTCATGTGCTTATCTGTACTCAGTGATCAAGATGACTATGAAGTTGTTCGGAAAGTTGGAAGAGGAAAATACAGTGAAGTCTTTGAAGGAATAAATGTCACCAACAATGAAAAGTGCATCATCAAGATCCTTAAACCTGTCAAAAAGAAAAAGGTAATTTGAACATTCTCTTTGCCATTTAGGATCAGTTTGCAAAGAGTCTACAGACTAATAACTTTGAGTCTCATTTTTTTGACAATTTTTTAGCACCTTATTGATGAGGAAGCCGGTTATAAATTGAGAATTAAAATTTTTGGAAGTTCCTATCGTTAATAGTGCCAGAAGTGTGATTGTGAATGTCTGCAGTGCACTTATGTCTGTATATGGAATGGTTTACATACTGTGATGAGCTTCCTCATCTTTTACTGCTGTTTTCTTGGTACAGATAAAAAGGGAGATTAAAATACTTCAGAATCTTTGTGGAGGACAAAACATTGTGAAACTGCTTGATATTGTCAGAGATCAGCACTCAAAAACTCCTAGCTTGATTTTTGAATATGTCAACAGTACTGATTTCAAAGTATTGTACCCCACTTTGGCAGATTATGATATTCGCTACTACATATATGAGCTTCTCAAGGTTTATTCTTAATCAGATCTTTAAGAGATTATTTGCAATTTGGCTGCATTAATTTTTCCCTTTTTGTGTTGTTGGAGGCTTCCATTTGGTGATGGTGGGGTACTTATGTGTGAAGGTTGTCTTAAAGGAAATTTGACTATTATCTATTAGTTCGTTTCGTTAGGGTATATGCTATAACTTACGTGGTGGGCTATAGGGAAAAAGAAGAAATAACTTCAAGGATTTTTTAGCGATGATCCATAATGTCTGCATGTCATTGTATATGTTACTTCTTATAGAAGAAATGTTTATTTATTGGAAAAACTATGAGAAGCTCAATTTAAGGTTGTATGATTTTGTTGAAATCACAAATTTGAAATTGTTCATTTTTTAGCATGCTTACTTTCATGTTAAAGTGAGATTTGAAGCATGCCATACAGAACTAGTAAACTAGGAGTTGTATAATTGATTTGTTTTTTGGGGTTTCATTGCTCATTTGAACAATTGTATATTATAGGGTCAGGGTTGTTGGACCATTACCATCACACTTGTGTACTACACTGGTATGGTTATCTTTAAATGATTGCATAGGATGTCCCATTGTATTTATTCGTTTGCTATGTTAGGGGTTTGGATGGGATGGAATTTGATCCAATCTGTATTTCCATGAACGATGGTGGAACATAAATACTAGATGACGCGAATATGTAGACCCAACAATTTTCTTAAAATGTCGTACATTGATGTCTGGACATTTTTAATGAAAATACATTTTTAATGAAAATTAAGTCCCTACATATATTTATTTAATTAATGATTTTTTTACTTACAAAAAAGGGAATAGTGTACAATTGTAAAATCAGAATTCTAATTTATCAACTATGGTAATTAATTAGTAAACTACAAGTTACATGAGAGTACAAATGTACTATGATGAACTGTATTTGAAATTTGATTATGCTCACTAAGGTGTTCTCACAGGAGAAATCGCCAAATGGTAAACTTATTAATATGAAGTTTGAATCACAATTTTTTGTTTGATCTCAACCATGCTAGGGAAATCCTTTTTAGTTCTTCTCTATCTTGACTGGGAAGAGGGGTGAGCCTCTTGTGGAAGCAGAGAAGCATTGGGAACCCCAATTTCTTTCTTTGGAGGAATATATTACTTTATACTTTTGAGTTTGACGAATTTTATGTTCTCTTATCTTCTTAAAAATGGGTTCTGTTGACCTTGAAAATCATTCATAATTATGTGGGAGTTTCTCCAGATGTGGATGAATGCATTTCAGTTGTCTCTGCATCTTTGTGCCAATATCTTCATTACCTATAGAATGTTGACTTTCTTGTCAAACGGAACTGAAAAGGGATGTTCATATGTAAACTAATGCATGCTGATTGAACCCTTTCTAAACCTGCAGGCACTAGATTACTGTCATTCGCAGGGTATAATGCACAGGGATGTCAAGCCTCACAATGTAATGATTGACCATGAGCTGCGTAAACTTCGGTTAATTGATTGGGGCCTTGCTGAGTTTTACCATCCTGGCAAAGAATACAATGTCCGCGTAGCCTCAAGGTATGTTACTAAAGACAAATAATAACTAATTCAGTTGGTTGTTTATCTTTTGTCTACCCCTTTTGTGAGAGTGACAGTAAATAAATGTGCTTTATACACACACAAACACACATATAATTTGTTTGAATATTTATGCTTTCCTTTAGGAATGTTACTTGCAAAAACTAGATTATTAGTGGTCTGGGGACAAAAGGAGTTTGAGACATTGGTTAAGATTGTAGCTTTGAGGAAATGTTGCCTTTGTACAGCTGTCATTTTCTTTTACATTTTGATGTAGAATAGATCTAGGATGAAGAATTAACAAAAAATAAACTAAGATCTAAACTCCACGTTTAGACCGCTAGGATCTCTCAAGTGTATTCACTCCACGTATAACACCAAGATAGATAAAATACCTCTACGGTAGGATACCTCTACAATATGAATGAAATAATCAATTTCAATATCAATAATCTATAATCTAAAAGACTTGTGGGGATTACATCACTATTTAAAGAGACTTAAAACTCTAATGTTACTTGGAGAATAATAAAAGTACTAAAAGACTAAGGTACCCTTATTAAACATTAAAAATTCCTAATTACTAATTAATATCCCTAAATCCCCACTAATAAATAAAATATATAAATCACATCAACGACTTTTATATTAGACATAATAAACTCCAAATAATAAATATAAAAAATCTCTTCTTTGTCCTTGACTTAGAGTCCCCATCACAGTTTATCATACCAAAAATCATTAAATGTTTGTAAATTCTTATCAGATACTTCAAGGGTCCTGAACTCCTTGTGGACTTGCAAGATTACGATTATTCTTTGGACATGTGGAGCTTGGGCTGTATGTTTGCAGGAATGGTGAGAGTTATGCTGGACTTCCCGGCTTTTTTATCATGATGATGTTAGTAATTGGAGTTGTATTTTATTATGATCTACAGATTTTTCGAAAGGAACCATTCTTTTATGGTCATGACAACCATGATCAGCTTGTCAAAATTGCCAAGGTAATTATCAGTAGATTTGGTCCTTTTATTATAATTATTGTTATTATGACAAGTCAGTAAATGGTACGTTATTTGGTTGACTTTCACAAACAGTTGTACTGCTATTGTCCCATTCTACATCTCACTTTCAAAACAATGTAAGCAGCATGCGTGTTGCTGTATGTATAAATTTCAACATATGTATATATATATATATATATATATATATATATGTATGTATATATGTGTAAATTTCAAAATTACATTTAAGATGCTAAGTAATTTTTCTTAAATAAAATCTATATTAGATATAAAATCTAAATGTGACGCATGTCATCCATGTGTCATAATTTCTGTGCCAAAAACACTTATCACCATACACGTGGAATGGGACCGAGGAAGCACAATTTCTCTCAACTCACGGGGTTCATTTTTGGCCTAACCCAACTATTTGGGATAAAAGGCGTTGAGTTGACTGAAGTTGTTAAAATAAAAGGAATAAAGGCGAACGGGCATTAATTGTTTCCTCTTTGATGGTTCACCGGCTCTCTCTCACTCACTCTATTTTCATAATAACCTTTGTAATTACCTCATTTCAGTATTTCACCTGGGGCTCTGAATAAAGGAATTTAGTTTGACCATACTTAATTGCATATAGGATGTTTTGGTTTCAGAAACTTGCCATTAAATTGGAGTCCTGTGGGGCCATTCTTTAAAGCTGTTTTTGCTTCTGATCTTTGCTATAATCATTAATTATAGGTCACTCTGCCCATATGTTGAGGCTGCATGGGTTGATTGGTCATTTTTCCCTAAAACCGCTGTCCCTACAGTAGTATTTGATGCGACTCTAGAGTGAGTTTGACATCACAGACCTGATTTTGACTCCCTTAAAAGAAATTTTCACTTGACATAGAATCCTTGGTAACACTATTCATGTTCCCCATCATTTTCACTTTTGCTTCCTTTCATTTCATTCTCATTAGATGAAGGGAAGATTCATGCAAAATCCTTGGTTCCTATAATATTTTAACCAAGACAATTTTTATGCTAATTTTTTTCTTTGCTAAATAGTTTTTATACTAATTTTTGTACTCATATACTCCCTTCGTTCCATAATAAATGTTCTAATTTGACGTTCATGGTCAAATTGACCATTTTTAAAATTATTAATTAAAAATATTTATATAGAATTTTCAAATTCCGAAACTTGACACTAGTAGTAAATTCTCCGTAGTTTATTATGATTATAATCACTTGGCATATATTTTGATTTTTTTAAGATTTATTAATTTAAAAAATGGTCGATTTGACCATGAAAGTCAAAAGTATGACGTTTATTATGGGGCGGAGGGGAGGGAGTATATGGGATATGACTGTTGTTTATTATATTTTGTTTCTTCCTTGTTCTTCCGTTTTGACAACCATATAGATTATTTTTTTCTTTCTTGTTCTGTATAATTTGTATAGAATTTCTTTTTCAAGTTTGAACATTTGGGTATTAGGGGATTCACCGTGTTGAGCATCTCTTGTTGAACTTAAGATTTACATGTGCGTACTTTGTCTTATAATATTGTATTTTTCCTTGAAAACCGGAATATTTCGTAGTGTGTCGAATTGATTTAGGGGTGTGATTCCCAAATATTTGTCTGAGTGGTACCCTGTCTTCATGCCTGATTGGGCAGTGGGTAGAAGTCTTGTATTGGCCATATTGTTTTTGGTTGTGGATGATTAAAAAGAGAGTAATAAGTTTCAGGGCAATTGCTTATAGATTTGCCTCAGAAAGCAAAGAATTCTTTTGAAAATGTCTTTCAACGCTTTTATGCTTTGAAGTTAACAACTTATAATCGAGAATTTTCCCGTACACACTTCATCCAAAACCTAGAGATATTAAATGTAAGGTTAGAGTTGCAAAGTGATTTCAGACTATTGACCTGAGGTTAGCTTCAATGTTTTCAGACCCGGACTGTCATCGAATCAGAAAAATTATCAAGTGGATGGGTCAAGTTCAACCTTGAACCGGTGGCGTCATAGATATATAAAAATATACTCCCTCCATTCTTAAATAATTGACGTTTTAGGGAGTTTAAAATTTTCCAATATATTTGACGTTACCAAATTTTTAGGAAGCATTAATTACAGTTTTTCCTCTATTGCCCTCAAGTATCTTTTTATCTCATTTATATAGGCAACTATATAGAGTATATTTTTTCTTAATTAATGTAAGGATAATTGTGGTAATATATATCAATCTGAATGACAGAATTAGAGCAATAAATGACTTCCTTAATAAGGATGAAACCCTTCAAAACGTCATTTATTTAGGAATGGAGGGAGTATATTATTAGTAATTAAGAAAAATTTTAAAAATCTCATTTTCATGAACTAAAACATAATAAAGTTGAGTTACAATATTCAATGTTCTAAAAGGCACTAGGCGGGAGGCCGAGGGGGGCCTAGGCGAGATTTTTTATTTTAAGTCAATTTTAATATTTTATCTTACATTTATCCAAACAAAACAATAATATAAAACAAAACAATCTATATTAAAGACTTTTGCTTAAAATTCAAACAAATATCCATACTGCTAATGTCAAAGTTCAAATACAAACATGCAATTGTTCTAAATTCAAACATATTTTTAACGTATTAGGTGTATTCATAAACAACATTGCTATTAAATAATGAAATTTAAAATTTCAAGAATTTAATTTAATATTAAAACTTAAGAAACTAAACATAAATTTAAGAATTATATTGAATTAAACTAAATATTACAAATGTATCATCATTTATATAATTTGAAGTTGGTACAAGTTCAAAAAATTACAACTATAATACAATTCTCCATTTTGACTTGATATTGTTCACTTTTTATTGTGATTTGATATGCTACAACATGTATTATGAATATATTAAAATCAAGGAGTGTTAAAATCATTAAAAAAATAAATATATTAAAATCTGGTTTGGGTAGTTATTAAAATAAAAAAAACCTCTTCACCTAGACATCGCCTAATTTTCTGGATAGATTTTTTTGCCGTCTGAGGCTTAGGTGAGGCGTCAAGGGGGCCTAGTGCCATGGCGAGGCGCCAAGGAGGGGCCTAGGCGGACCTAGGCGGGGATTTTTAGAACACTGACAATATTACTAAAAGTGGTTAATTTAATACTTAAAAAAATTTGGTACAAAAAATACTAAAAAATAAAAAAAGGGGTTTACCGGGTCAACTTAACCGGTTCTACCGGTGGTCAATCTATTCAATCTGGGTTTTGACCAACTGATTCAACCAGTCAAATCGAACTGGTGGTTGAACTGGCCAGTCCAGTCCGGGTTTTAAAACAGTGGTTAGGTTAATCAGAAATCCTATATCCATGTCCGGACCGTTGAGATTTCAAACTGACTTCAACGGCAGAATGCCCAAAACTTCAATTGGTTTCTAGTTCTTCATTCAAACTTCCACTTGGACCGATCTTGTATTAAGTGTCAACATTATGTTGGTCTAGCATTGTGAGGGTGAGGGTGAGGGTGAGGGTGAGGGTGAGGGTGGAAGAATGACCATTGCTTATCTATCAGCTTGTATTATGCAAAGATCTATAGCTTAACGAAGGCTGCACTGGAAACTGCTTCAATATGAATAACAGGAGCGCAGAATTTTTTATTTGCTTAGAAGTAGATCTCTTCCTTGTTGTCTCCATCTTTCTTTGTTTGAAATGAAGCTGGAATGCGTTTATTGGCAAATAAGTAATTAAAATTCATCATTATTATATAACTTTATACTTATGTGACTTGTAATTTTCAAGGTTCTTGGGACTGATGAGTTGAATGCATATCTGAACAAATATCATCTAGAGCTAGATCCTCAACTTGATGCTCTCGTTGGAAGGTAAGTAATAGAAAGCATCATTTGTATGCAATATGTGGTACATATTCTTGTAAAATATTTCTTGTTTCAATCTTTCTAAACGAAAGGCTGCAGATATACCCAATAGTGACTTTGATACCATACCAGCTACAAATTTCTTCTTGTTTTCTTTACGGAGCATTTATTGTCCGCCTGTATTTGACTCCTTTTCTCATCTTCAATTAAATCTTCTTCTTTTATCTAAAGAATATGTCATCTACAAGTTTATTTGTGTGCATTACCAATATAAAAATGTTTTTTTTGATAATATTTATGTTAGTTTTTTAATTTAAAAATGAATAGGAGAACAATGGATCCTCTACTAGATGCTCTTTCATAATTTTTTAGTATCTGTTTTTCTGAAACTTTTTTATTCAATGAAAATGAAAAGAAAATTGGCCTCTTTCACTGCATATAGTATCCACTCTTTTAAATGTTCTACAGGCACAGCAGGAAGCCCTGGTCCAGATTTATTAATGCAGACAATCAGCATCTAGTTTCCCCTGAGGTTAGTTACTGTCTTTTAAACTGTTTCTTCAAATCCCTTTGTTTGAGTAAACTATCTGTCACACACACACACACACACACACACACACACATATGTCGGTTGAAAATCTTTGTGACTGGCAGGCTATTGAATTTCTCGATAAGCTTCTTCGTTATGATCATCAAGATAGACTTACAGCAAAAGAAGCAATGGTAACCCTTTATGCCTGTGCTTCCATTATCTATTTTCCTTATTAAAGTTATATTCACCTGTAGATGGCCTTCGTTATTTTATTTGATGATTGCTCTAGTTTTACATATTTGTATAAGATCCTTCCTCATGTGTTAAAGTATGTTAATTAATGTAGTGGCCATGTTTTAATTTGAACTGAAAATTAAATCTACACAATCAAGTAACTGAAAAATGTTTGGGCACTTCCAATTACTTTTGTACAGTGTCGGGTCAGTTTCGATCTTTCTCCATAAGAAGTTGGTTGGAGGATGTTCTTGGTTTTGAAAACCGTAATCTTTATCCTCAAATTGTATTCTCCTAAGTTTGGGGGTAACAGTAACCCTCTGAAATTAGCACTTCATTAGTTTCTCAGAAGATTACACAGATTGAGCCAACAAGCTCTTTAATGATTGTCATTGAGCAGTTCCACAGACTAAAATCTTGATATTTGCTAGAAATATAGTAGTGATGGTATGATAGTTGTACTCAATCTACCTAAAATATAAGTTATGTCACATTATAGACAGAATATAAATGTACTTTTAATTTTGAAACAAACTTAAAAAAAGTAATGTTTCTCTAATTTTGAAATGGAGTGTGTTAAAGTTTGGTAACTTAGTCTAGGGGTTGTAAACAGATTTTTTCGGATGCTGATACAGTTATATCCATATCTGAAAATAAATTCTAATATCCGTATTTGTATCCGACGGATAATATTTGAATACAGATATTATCTGTATCCGTTTGTTATAATATAATATGGATTATATGTCAAATATCCGCAAATCTGTATCCATATCTGTATTTGCATATGTTCAAGATTAAAATTTAAAAGTTTCAATTTTTTTTATTTGTTGCACAATGTTAAGTTAATAACCAAAAAAATATTCACTTAATCAACTAATAATTAGATATGATACATAGATTAACCAAATAAAATAATAAAGCTAGAAATAATATCCATATGAAACTATTTTTTATATCATATATCATAAAATAGCCATAAAAGATGTCTAAAAAATTGATGTTAATATTTTCTTATATTATATATCAATATTAAATGACAGATTTATGCATGTATATGTATGCATATGTATATATGTGCATATAGTTAGTTATATATATATATACGGTCCGGATCTTAAGATCGTCGCCCAGTTCGTCGCTAAAGGGGGTGAGTAAGTTATGTTAGATAAGGGGTGAGTTTAAGATCCGGACCGTATATATATATATATATATATATATATATATATATATATATATATTACGGATACAAATATGCATATATCCATATCCGCTTTTAACGGATACGAATACGGATAATATTCACTTTGATACGGATAATATCATCTTTGACGTTAATATGGATACGAATTTTCGGAGTGAATGTCGGATATTTCAGACTCCATTTACGGCCCTAACTTAGTATGTTTATTTTCATTTTTATTTATTCAAAGTTACTTAAAGATGAATTATTTGATTTGTTTATATCATTGGCTGAAAACTTTTGGTTAATTTTTTATAGTTGTTAATTTTGTGGGATATTTATATTATTTAAGTTGATTAAATGTATTGTCATTTAGTTTTTAATATTTTTATAATAGTTAAAAGTTTGTCCACCCATAATTGAATTCCTGAGTCCGTCACTGGGCTCTTGCTATGGCAACATTAGCCACTAAACTAAATGCTTGCAGCCAACTTTATCTGCTTATAAAGCATCATCCTTTATTCTCAATCTTCCCCCTCCCTTTTCTTCTTCTCTATTTATTTTCAGTTTTTATAAAGCTGTTGTAAAACTACTCGTTTCAGGCTCAAAATAAAATATAAAATAGACACCATTTTATGTTTGTAATGCCTGGTCTATATTGCGACTTTTCTGAATTATCTACTGTTTAGCTCAAGGTTATAGAGGCTAGTTTCTAAAGAAAATGTTTTCCCCTTTCCCTTGACAGAACATCTTGCGCATTTGTATTTGAATGATAAATTGTTCTTGTTCATTTCAATTGTTTCTTCTTCAGGCGCATCCATACTTCATGCAAGTTAGAGCTGCCGAAAATAGCAGAATGCGAACACAATAACCTTGAGCTCTCTTGGTGTCCATATATGTAGCTGTGAACTGCATCTTGACTTATCCTGCACGATTACCATTTGTTAAAGCCAGTTTGGGGAATTAGATTCTATGAATTGATGGCATACTTTACTGCCTCTTCTTTCCTTGAGATTGTATATTCATACACTTATGGTACGAGTTCTTTGAATGCAGACTGTCAAAAGTGTTCCTTTCACTCTGTTACTGAAAGTGGAAATCTGCTACGCATCTACTATGTATTTATGCATAACAGGCTTTTCCTCGACCAAGAACAAACGGTGAGACACCTTCTAAAACAGCAATACACTATAATGAATTTGCGCGCAGTTTGTTTGCAAGAATAATAGATGGAATTTACTCTTTTATTTAATTTCACGGATTCCGAAGTGGATATGTGGTATTATGTAGGAGTAGATGATAACAAAAAGCATTTGCATTTGCATTTGCTATTTTCTGTTCCGTAGATCCCAAATATCCTGGATGAAATGCTGTTCCTTAAGAAACCTTTTAGCCTTGAAACCCTTGCATTTTAAGAAGGGAACCGGGCAAGGTATAAATTTACCATGTTTCTTTAGTTGAAAGAGCTTGATTTAACTTTCAGGAGTCTCTAATAGTTAGTAGATCTGACCTGACAATTTAGGTTGAAAATTATATTGTTAACAAATCATTTCGATCTATTGGGTTGATTAACTAATTTTTAAGTTATAAATTGGTTTAGTTTTGGATCCATATTATTAATTACAAACATGGGTTTGAATTAGTTTAACTAGTTTTAATCCAAATTTTATAATACTGGTTTTGAAATATGAAAACCTTGATCTATTTGTGTAGATACAGCACACTTGTAAATTCAGTATATATAATTTCACTATAGACATCACTTCATCAACATTTTATTTAGGGTAATTAAATCACCTCCCACCCACCCCCACCCCCCACTCTCCATCCCAAAAAAATAATAATTAGTGATTATGTATACACCTTCACCGCACCCCACCTCTCACCTCCTTAAAAAAAAATATTTACTGATTATGTACAACCTCTAAAAAAATTAATATTTAGTAAATCTAATATAATATTTAGCATATTATTATCGATGTTTTATTAATCTATTTTAGATATAATTAATTAAAGGAAGATGAGAATTGGGAAAAGAGAGTACATAAATCTCAAATAAAATAAAATATGAGTTGACCTATATTAAAACTATAATTATTTGGGTTCAATCCATACAAATTATATTAAAAGTAGATAATATGGTTTTAGTTCTTGTTTGACCCGTAACCATTTTATGTAAACCAAATCTATATTGTCATGTCTAATAGCTAGAAAGCCATTTTTATTAGGCTTACAAATTTTTCTCTCCGTCTTATCATTTTCACGATCCCTCCAAAAATCTTTTAACAATTCCATATTATCATCAAGCAAAAGTTCAAATGATTTAATAATTTGACAGAAATGGAAATTGAAAATTTGAGAAGATTTCTTCAGGAAGAACCCTCAATTCCTCTTCAACAAATTCAAATGACACCTCGATAACTATTAAAAAAAGGAGAAAAGGACAATTGAGTAGAAATAAGAGAAGACTTGCACTTAATTAGCTTCTTTATTTGGGAAGATGGAAAGACCTGGTTTCTTGAAATAATGAGCCTGATTTCTTGAAAATGATCAGCCAATCCCAGTTATCTACCTCTTTATTTATTCTTAATGCTCCATATAGGTCATTCTAGCGTCATGCACAAGTATTAAAAAAATAATTATAAAATATTAAATATATTATCAATTGTCTATATTATCCTTGTATTAAAAAAAAATGTTATTTATTAAACAAAAAATAGTAAAAAAATCAAAATTATATTTATTACTTAGAGTAATATTAGAAACTAAACAAATAATACTTACTTGAAATTTTCAAACGACTTATATTTAAGAACAAAAATATTTCTCTTAAACGACTTATTACTTATATAAGGAACGAAGGGAGTATATAGAATTAGCCATGATTTTAGAACAGCACACAAAACTAAACACAGTAAAAACAGTATTAGAGTTGATGAAAGAGAAGATATTATAGACATATTCCACAAACACATTTAAGGCAAGTAGCAACAGTTGGAACATCACTCCAGTAACACTGGAAAAGCTTCAAACTTGATCACATACACAAATTTAAGACAAAGTTGAAACCCATCCTCAAAGTTGATCCCCAGCTTCCCATCATTTCTTAAGATGAGGAAAACATGTTTCAACGTCCGATTTGGGGTGCTTTGCTTCGGCATGCTCCCTGCACTTCACTTCGGAAGTGGTGCATATGAATGTCTGCATGCACACCTTGCACTGCAATAAACACCGAACACGGATGAGAAAGCAGCAACCAGAGGAAAATATCATTATTGCTTATTATATCAGATAAAATTGTTTTATGGTAGCAAAAGTTGCCATTTATTAACAGCAAACTGAACAGGAAGTTTCACTATTTCACATTCTATAATTCAATGACATGCATCCAAGTAGCTACATATTTAGTAGAATGAGGTAACTTATTTTGTAATTCCTCACTGGAAAATGATCTTGCCATCATCAGCTAAAATTTTTCTTTTTAATTTTTGAAATCTAATTAGGTAAATAAGACGCCTGAATGTAGCATCTTTTGTATTTGATTTATTTCCCGCTTCAAATTGAACAAGTGAAAAATATAAAAACAATAACAACATATCCGACTAAACAAAGAAATGTGGTTGAATAACCAAAACACCATCAGGCATCGTATAACTCTATCAAAATTGGAATGGCATGAAGAATTCCAAAACACATCATTTAAATTACGATGGCCAGTTTATCATTTTGTACTCCAACTTAGGATTATAGATCAGAAAGAGTCCAAAATATTAAAAAAAAAATTTGTTCCACGAAAAGAGTATCTTTTTATTAATATGGATGATAGTATAAAATGGAATAATGTTATAACAACACCATTTCATTACCATGTCTCCACAAATAAGCTAAATAATCAATGTATTTAGGGATAAACATGGAAAAAAATATCCTCTCTGCAAATTTTGAAATGGGACTCTTTGGCGGAAGAGACGGAGTATAAAGTAGGAATAAAAACACAAACTGCTACATGTGTAAGCCTCATGAACGCTAGAATAACAGTGGCAAAACAATATGTTAAGAGAATTGATCAGATTTTTCAACTTTGTTAAATACTCTTTCTAAATGTTCAGAATTACTATAAATACTGTTAGAAAACATTATATTAGGTAATTCAAGTCACTCCAAGCCTTTGTTATCTTACATTATACCACAAGCTGACAAGTAACTAGTTGCAATGGAGAATATAAATTGTGAATTTCATAGTTATAAAATCTAACAAGTTGAAATCAGATGATAATCTAAAAAAATATGCTAATACTTCACAGATCATAATTATTTTTAAAAAAATAAATCAAATTAATTATATATAGAAAAAATACTTAAAAATCCAACCTGAATTGACATGGCTTTCTTGTTGGTTTCAAGCTGACTTCCTGCATATAGATCGGATCAAATCAGATTAAAAATCATCATAATCCAGCTAAATAGATCGATTGACTACAAGAAGAAATGAGGATAAAATTGTGCCTTAAGGGAGAGAGAAAAATAGAATAAAATTATACCTTTGGAGGCCCTATTTTTCTCCAGGTTCTTCTCTCGAGCCATCTTCGCCTTCTGGCCGTTGCCTCCCCCCATGGCTGCTGTTGCTGCTTCGAGGATTCAGAAACCCTAGCTTTTCTTTGATTTTCTGCCTTGTGGGGCTTTCTCTTTTGTATATATATCGTTATATAGCGATGAAGGAACGAATATACGGGAAATGAATTAAAATAAGAGTCATGATAAATTTATGATCGACTCGTAATTGTGAAATTTATTAATATATAAAATTAATAAAAATAATTATTATATATATATATATATATTTTATTTTAAAAATTATTGTTACTCCCTCTGTTCTAAATTAATTACTCAGTTTTGATTTCTTAAAGTCAAATTGACCATTTTTAAAACTAATCTTTTTATTATTTTTGATAAAATATAGGTGTAGAGATTATAACCAAAAGAAAGTATATACAATTTATTACTAATCCCAATTTTTATAATTTTAGAAATATATTTATATATGCTTAATTATTAATTCTAAAAAAAAGTCAATTTGACTTAAAAAAATCAAAACTGAACAATTAATTTGGGACGGAGGGAGTAATATTTATTCACGTTAAGATTATAAAATAATCGAGTCTAACTGACTATTGTGTTATTTAAATTTGATTTATAAAATTTATCAAATTTGAAATAAAATTTGATTGATATTCGTTTGGTTATCTAGTCGAGCACGATTTCGAATCAACTCCGAATGATTTAAACTTTTTGAACGAATATAATCCGAATATTAACAAAAAAAATTATAATTTAAAAAGAAGAAGTAATATATAGAATTTTAAAATTTGTACATATTTAAATAGTTTATATTTGGAGCCTAGTTTGAATTCAAAATTTTTTTTTTGATTCATTTTACAATTTTGCACGTAATTGACAATCAAATAATTAACGTAAGCTTTCACGATATATATCATAATTCATATCTCATATTTTTAAAAAATAATTAAATATTAATAACGAGTTTCATTAGACTGGTGGGGAGAGAGAATATAAGATAGACCTATACAAGGAAGCCCACAGGAAACAACGTTTTGGGACATTGTTTGGCCGGGTCACCAATGATACTATTTACCTTGGCGTTATCACTTTTCTAGCAATTATAATTGGATAATTATTAAATCCATAACACTTTTTATTATTTTCACAATATAAGTATCGTTGTAGATATATAGCGTCGGTAAAAACTGTCGCTATAGATCTATAGCAATATTTTTGTTGTGAAAATAATAATTTTTATTTTGGATTTAACAATTCCCTTATAATTGCTAGCAAGAAATTAACGATATTCACAATTTTATTTTATTTTTTTAACAAAAGTATCTGTTTATAATATTCAGTTGCGGATCTAGTAAGGGGCAATATAGGCAATTGTCCTGTTGGAATTTTTTTATATAGATATAAGAGTAAGACAAATATATAAATTAATAATTTTAAGGGGATAAATTAATAAATTTAAGGAGACAAATTAATGGAAGAATTAAATTTGGAGGGACAAAAAAATCATAAACTAATTCTAAATACAAGTAAAACTTATTTGAAACCTATAAAAAGATACCAAAACTAGTTTATACTTTGAAATTAATTCATGGTTTTGTTTGAATATAGAATAAAATTTGGTATGAGACTTTGTGCATTGGGAGAATCATTCAAATTGAACTATGACAAGTAACCGAAATAAGTTTCTAAATTGTATCTAAATATTTTTTTATTTAAAATTCTTTTTTTAAGTTTGAATTATAAATATTTATTATAATTACTTAATATTATGATTAGTTCAATTTTTTTATTTAATTTCAAAAAAAATAATTAATTAAAACCGCTCTTGTTGGGCAAAATTTCTAGATCCACCCCGATAACATTTAGTCAATTTTTTTGCAAGTTTTTTTAACTGTAAATCAAATAATATCATAATTTTAAGGAAAAATTTATTCATATGAACTAAACATTTATTTCTCATGAAGTTTTAAATATCTATTTTACTTGAATCAGTTAAAAAACACAAAATAAACATGCACCTGAAAACTTGAAAGTCTTAACTTAAAAACTCATATTAACCAACAGGAAACTCAATTATAGTTCTCAATAAATAGGAATGTTTTTTTTTTTGAAAATTTATTGATGAAACATTATTTGGAATAGCTCTTACAAAAACACCAAAATTAATTACAAGATATATTTTTGAAATTTACTGCACTAAAAAAAATACAACAATAATATAGAAAATGCAATGATATTATTAAAAAATACAACTTCACAACAGGGTAGAGATGCACAAAAGTTTCGAGGCCTGCGACCTGACCTTGATCCGACCTAGTCAAAGTACCTGATCAAGGCTTGGTTTGAAAGGCTTGAAAAGGTCGCTATTTTTAAATAAAAATTTGGTCTGGTCTGGCCTGCAAAAAAGCCTGGCCTGGCCTTACATGTTTTTTTTTATCTAGTTATTTGTAATTTTTGAACTTTAAAGTTATATTTATTCATTAATAAAGTATAGATTTTTACTTATTCATTATTGTAATTTATAAATTATAATACATTAGTTTTAATTAATACACCAATAAAGTTTAAAGTTTTTATCATTCATTCTTGATTTCTTGTGGATACATTTAATTAATATATATCTTCAATAAATAGAACTAGTTAGTATATTTAATACTATTAATAATAAGTTGCTTACTTGGTTGATTAAATATTAATAATAAGTTAGTTTTTTGTAAACACTAAATTACTAATATTTAACAATAAATTTTTATTAATACTCCTTGCTATTTTTAATGTTAAATATTAACATTAATTAATACATCAATAAACTAATTATTAATATTAAATATTAATAATAAATTAATTTCTTATAAATACTCAAGTTTTTTTATTAATTTATAATTTTAATATTTAACATTAAAAAAATCAGATCAGCCAAGGCATTGGACTCCGTTAGGTCTGAGTGTAGATAATAAAATACATAGAGCTGGAGGTCACTCGGAGACTTGTGGTGGATATTCAAGTCTTTCACATACATCATAAATAAACATAAATGGTGGGCCATGTTAACCGTCAAAATACTACTCCCATAAATATGGCCAATTAAATGCCACTGAGAACTAAAGGTCCTACACTAATGGGTTGGGAGTTGGTAGCTCTGGTATTAAATTCTTTATTAAAATTATGAACAATAATTAAAAAAATAATTATATAACATTAAATATAATATTAATTATCTATAATAATTTAATACTTATCTCATATTCTTTCTCTTATCTGTAATATTTCCCATGAGTGATAAAATAACAAATAATTTAAAATAAATAAAAGAAAATTGATATTTTTACAAGATTTTTTGATATTTTTATATGAAAGTGTCGCTATATATGTATAGTGACGGTAAAATCCGTAACTCATGTGAAAATATTAAAAAAATATATAAAAATATTAATTTTCTAAATAAAATAATTTAAAATGTCATATATTATGAAATAGAGAGAGGAATTATTAATTACATTTATTACTAATATATTAACGAGTTGAATTTTTAAAGTCTCGTAGATAGTTGGCAGTTGGATGTCGTACTCGCAATAAATAATAGTCCACCATGAGTTTTTCTTTTTATTAAAAAGATGACTACAATTAAGTTTTAAATTTAGAGTTTTATTATGAATTACCATAAATTTATGTCAATTTATAATTATAAAATTTATTAAATTGATAAGATTTATAAAATGACCTCACTCGGGGACAAAGCTTTGCATATGAAAATTTTGTAAGGTCTATTTATTCATTTATCAAGTTGTTTATGAAATCGTTTTTTATTATAGTTGCAGGTTTGTATAATTAGAGCATAATATTATATATGTATTATTTCAATTGAATGATACATTTGTATCCAGGTAACTAAATAAAATCTTTATTTAATTTTTTAATTCTTTGTTTATTTTATGAAACTTGATATTTTAATTTTTAAAAATTTAATGAGTTATCATAATATTGTATATGTTAATTCCAATTGCACATTCAATTTATTTTTCGGTAACCTACTAAAACCCTTACTTATTTGGACCAGGATACTCTCCATTTCAAATAAAATAGAGAGTCTCCATTCTTTATATATTTCTCATCATCATCTCTCTTTTGTCATCACTATGTTACATTCCAACGCATTTAAAATCTCGACCATGAAATGAAGACTCTCCAATTTATTTGAAATAGAGAGGATCCTAATTCTACTTATTTGATTGTCAATTTATGAAAATTTTATTACTAAAAAGTTTAATAAGTGGTCTAATAATATTGATTAACTTATTCTTGTAATGTAGTTAATTGAAATTTTTATTTTTTGTTTTAGAATAATAGGAAAATCACATGCTATTGATTCATTTTCAAAAGAAGGCAATCAAATTATGTTGACACATCTCGCTTACCCCCGAGCCTAATATTCAAACATCTCTGCATGCTCCTGAACAAGAACAACGTTCTCTAAAATCACCAAAAAATTGAAGTTAAAGAATAAGATATTAATTATTTGGAACGTGATCCTGAAAAACGTATCGAAATATAGAAATGTCGTGGTGATCTACTTGATCAAGTTCGATGCACTTACATCAATTACGGTCCATATTAATGCATTCTTCACAAGTACTCTTTTTCTGAATATGTATTATGTTATTAAGAAAATTCTTGCCCCCCCTCCCCCGCGATCAAATCCTGGTTTCGTCACTGACCTCACTTATTACACATTTCTCTAAAAAAGTTATAAATAACATTTATTCACGTAACTGATAATTAAAAAAAGCGCCTTAAATATTCGCAATATATAACATAACTGTGCATAAGTATTAAGAAAATAATTATATAACATTAAATATAAAATCAATATACTATATTCTGTTTGTATTGAAAAAAGATAATGTTATTTATTTGACAAAAAATAATAAGAAAACTAAAATTATATTTAATAATTAAAATAATATTAAAAACTAAACAATTAATAATTACTTAAAATTCTCAAATGATAAATATTACTAAGAGAGAAATATTTTTCTAAAACGATATTTAAAAAGTCCCGGAATGAGGATTAAAGTTGGGACTATTCACTTGGGTGAAATTGATTATTATAGAGATAAAATGAAATTCCCGTTGTGAATCTCTAATAAATTATGTCATGGATACATGAATGGCCTTTCTGTAAATATATATATATTTTTCCCTTGGGTGACCATTTTAAATCGACAGGCAAAAAGCAAACAAACATTTATATGAAATTAAATTAGTGTATAATCCTTCATTCGTCTTTATAAAAAGATATATAATTAGGTTAGTTATATATATATTTAAAAAATATTTTGATATGAAATTTTACTATCACGCACTACCTAACAATAGAGATTGCATATGAAGTTGGGTAACCAAACTGGACTGAATTTTCTTTTCTTTTTTTTTTTTCAAAATTAGAAATACATTTTTTAAAATAACAACTTTTAAATAAAATTTTGTTTTTAAGAACATATTCTTAGCATTAGCTAAAAATACAATGATGACATAATAATATTTAATATATTCACAATATAAGGCTGACATGTTAAAGAATATATCATTTTATATATATAGTCTAAAATTAGAAATGTATCTTTAAATCTGGAACAAATTAAAGAGAAAAATATACCTCCAATTTTAAAATAAAAAGAGTACTTACATGATGGAGAACTATATAATTTTTATTGTTTTAAATTAGAGATTTATTTCTAAAATAATAATATTAAAGATGATTTTATATTTCAAAATATACTTTTATTATTAACTACAAATTTGGTGGTGGTAATGTGATATTATAAATAATAATAAACATTGATGATAAATTAAACTTTTTATGTTATTTTATAGCCTTAAAATAAAAATACAACTAAAAAAGAAAATGGGCTTCTAATTTAGAAACCGTAGAGTCGTGAATAAAGTGTAAACGAGTCGAGTTGAAGCGAACATAGAGCTACTCAAATTCGACTCGAAACGTTATATTCATACTCGAAGTCGACTCGAATTCGAATTGTAATTGAAAAATTCTACTCAGATTCGACTAGACTCGGATCGGATTATATTCAAATTACTTGCGAGCTTTAAATTCAAACTTGAATTCGAGTCTCCACATAATAACTAACTTCATAATAAAATATAATTATAAATTGAATTTGTTATGTTACTTATAAACGAGAAAATATATTTACTATTACACTTTGCAAATATAAAATTACAATTAAAATTAAAAACAAAACAAAACAATAATAATTAATTAACTTGATTTGATTTAATTTTATATATATTATAAGATAATGTATCGAGTATCTAATCGAGTCTTTATCAATCGAATATATATTGAATCACAATTGAGAATTCAAGTAATTTAAATCTTAAACAAGTCGAGTATAAACTTGTTCAGATTCTATTCATATTTTTATTCGAACTATTTTTTATGCTTAAATTTGGACAATATTATTAACGAATCTGAGTTTCTCTTGTATTTTTTCGAGCCGAGCCCGAATGACCCTGAACTATTTGGCTCATTTACAGCCTTAGTCATGATATCTATCTATCTTTAACTTTTTAATTATCAACAGGCCTTTTGATAAGAGTACTTCCCATTAGGGCTGAGCAAGTAGCTTAATTGGAACCGAAATCGCACCAAAAATCGCACGAACCGCACCAATTAAAACTGCAGCAACGGTCGGTTCCGGCGTATGTTATAAGACCCTAAATTTTATGAAATAAAAGTATTCAATTTTTCTATTTAGTAAATAGTTAAATTGATAAAAGTTTAAATTTAAGGGTGATATATGTAATTTTTTCAAAATAATCAAGTGGTTATAGAATATTCTTGTTGTCGGAGAATATTCGTACGACGGCGCAACCATTTGTGGGCCCCATAATGAAAAATTATCGGATGAAGAAAACGACAAGAATAAGTTTTTTAAAAATAACAGCTTAGTTGTTACCGTTAACACTGTTGAAATACTCGGTGGTTAAAGTAAAGTAATACGCGCCGTTGTACAGTAGCACACGATATTGCACATTATTTTATATTATTGTTGTTTCAATAATTGTCACTGCATAGTATTTTACATTATCAAATCAATAATTCATATTATTTGAATAATATTATTAGATAACATTATTGACAATATCTAAAAAATTCTATCGAGTAAAGGGGTTATGTTATTTAATTACGCGCCAGTAAGGAGAAATTTTTATCGAAAAGCCCCATCTTTCTTGGAAAATGATCTGGTTGTTAATATTGTAATTCTGTAATATTATTTATGAATAATTGATTGTTGATTTATATGATAAAGAAATATTTATTTAATGTGGATATAAATGAAGAAATTTTTAGAAAAGTGACAATTGTTAAAAATTGATATTTTATTTTTTTTGATAAAATAATTCATTCAAATATATTATTATATTACATTATAAATGTATAATGTGATAATATAATAATATAATAATGGTGATATTTTTACACTAAATTCACGGTATATGAATAAAATGAGGAGGAAGAGTACAAATTGGGTCTGAATGGTATTTTTGAGGATTAAAACGTGTAAAATATTTGGTGAAGGATTTTTTTAATTGAGTGGGCCCCACTTGTGTGTGAAATATGCTGATTTTTGTTGGCCAAAGTGGGTGTGCGGTGGATTTGATCCGTAAGTAAATTTTTAAGGATGGAATGCTATGAGATTTCATCCGTATGTAAATTCGGGTCATTTTTCGTTCGAAATTTAGAAAAATTTTCTTCTAAAAAGTTATAGAGAATTAAATTTCATATGTAATAGACATAAGATTCAAATTTTTTTGATAAAAGGGCTATTTATTATGAATTATTGAAGTTCCAAAATAGTTAATTTTAGGGGTTATAAATATTTTTTTCACATTTTTAATGTGGGTGGGACCTACTTGTGTGTGCTGATGAGAGTGATGTGGTGTGCGTAGGAAATGTTTTCAAAAATATGAATATTTTATTAAATTTTCTGTTTTGACATTCTAAGCATTTTCCTGTAAATAGGATGCTTAAGTTAGAATTGAAAATCATACCAGAATCAGAAGTATCTCTCTCTATAATATCGAGGGTATTTTTGTGAGTATTTAGATATCTTGAGTGTTGCTATACAGTGCAAGTTTTCTTCAGTATTATATCCAATATTCCAGTCAGAAGTGCTATTCTTTTGAGGGAAGGGATGCTATTTTTTTTAAGTAAATGATGTTATTTTTATTAATATCATTATATCGAAATATTGATATGAATTTTATTGTAAAACTTTATCTTTTTTATGTCGGGGTTACTATTCACGTATACGGTACTATTCATGTATACGATACTATTCATGTATACGACACTATTTACGTATACAATACTATTCATGTATACGGCACTATTTACATATACGACACTATTTACGTATACGATACTATTTACGAATACGGGATACTATGCATGGATTACTATTCACGATAAAATTAATTTCTTTTTTTGACCAAATTATCGTTGATTTATGAATCTTACTCTTGAAAATAAATCCATGTTTTGATCATATTTTTATTATTATCATATGACGCCCCCAAAATAGGTATACATCACCTATTCTGAGTCGCCAGATACATGGTACAGAATACAAATACAATCTTAAATATATAACATGAGCTGTGAGTTTTAATACAAATATTGTCTTCTAGACAGTATTCAAACTCAAAATAAGTCCTCAATACATTTATTATCACACTATTTCATAAAATAGTGAGGACTACTAATGCTATCAACTGGACCGTTACTCCGTTCCCTGACTAGTTCCTGCTACGTTCTCATTTCCTGAAGAGAACAATGAAAGTAAAAGGGTGGGCTCAACTAGCCCAGTAAGAAATATTATGACTAAGATAATGCAGAATAAATTATCGTTAGCCTTCAACAGTGTTAAACTGATACAATATAACAAACATCAAGTTTAACTGCAGCGGAACAAGCAATCCATTAGAAAAGTCAAGTAGGGAATAAAATCTACTATCTTTTATGATTTAAAAGGTTTTTCATCACTTTTATCGCTGGGACTCTGCTTAATAAATAATCCACATCATTCCTGCACTACGACCAAGGATATTCATTAGTATCACAACCACAAATTATCCATGCACTACGGGCTAAGGATATTCGTGTATTCATCAATGGTCATGATCATGCCAACAACTGTCCATCAATGCACTACGGGCCAATGAGAACTTTTACCACATCATTTGTAATATTACGGTTATGATTATACCGATTAATCCCTGGTCATAATCATACCACGTCCATCTATGCACTACAGGCCACAGATGACTTTCAACATAATATAAACATGAGGATGATGACAATGATATAAGAATTCAATAAAACAAATTCAAGAATTAATTTATCCAGGAACCAATAACGTCCAAATTGTCAACATGACACTTCTTTGTGGAGTAAAATTTAAGAATGCTCAGAAGAATATTTTCATGAAAAGATACTGGATGAAGCGCAAATATCAAGTGTATTCCACTAATTTCATGGAGTATAGAAGTCAAACCTTTGACCAACTGAGTATAAGAGAATATATGAAACTGCAAATGAATTTTCGTCCGCTATGCGGTAATCCACTTAGACAAATCATTTCTACAATTTAATAAGGAATGAATACAAATGATCATTCACCATGCATGTGATAATTCACATAGACAGGTTATTCTAACAAAATAATAAAGAATGAAATAATAGAAGAAATCACCATGAATGCGATAGACCGCTCAGATAGGTTATTCTAACAGAATAATAAAGAATGGAACCAGGTCATGCGTAAACTGCACAGACAGGATGTTCTAGCATAATAATAAAGAACGTAACCACAGACAGGATATTCCAACAGAATAATAAAGAATGAAATAACAGAAGAATTTTACCGTGTATGCGGTACTTCGCATAGACAGGTTATTCCAACATAATAATAAAGAATGGAATAACAGAAGTTCTCTTCATGAAGACGAAAGAAATAATACCCTTACGAGTACAACAAATAATATCCCTTACCTTAGAAGAAACTGGATATAGGAGTAGTGAAGTAGCAGAATACTTTTTTTCTTTCTCTCTATAGTTTCTTTCTCTAGAGTTTCAGTGAATTCGTAAGAAATAATAAAGAAATGAGCTTCTATTTATAGGAGAATGGACTGAATAGTAACTAATTCATGAACGGTCCAGATTGATTTACTTTTAAACGGACGGTCCATATTGATTTACTATGCAGTATTAATAAAATATTCTAATAAAATAATTTTTTTTAAATAAAATATAATATATTCTATTTATAATCTAATAAAATGAATAACTTTATAAAAGTATTCTATTTTATATAAAAAGATTTTACTATGCAGGTACTATGCAAATATTATGCATAATAGAATATTATATATTCTATTTATAGTCTAATAAAATAAATAACTTTAAAAAAGTATTCTGTTTTATATAAAAAGATTTTACTATGCAAATATTATGCAGACACTATTCAAACACTATACATAATAGAATATCATATATTCTATTTATAGTCTAATAAAACAAATAACTTTATAAAAGTATTCTATTTTATATAAAAAGTTTTCTGTCTTATTATATTTATAATAATAATAAAACAAAACTTATCACCTTTATTATAATTCACAATATTAATCGACCAGGTCGTTCCCATGAAAGAGGGGGCTTTCCAATAAGAATTTCTCCATATTGCGCAATTAGGTGACCAAACCTCTCCTTGGCAGAACTTCTAGACATCGTTAATATTACAAATAATAATATGAATAACTTTGTCGTCTCAATTATTGATTTAATAACATAACATATTATACAGATGCTATTGTGACAATAATTGAATCAATAATATGAGAGATATGATGCAACAATTACTGTATCAATAATTGAGTATAATTGAGTGACTTCTTACGTAAGCATCAATAATCAATACCGTGTGTTACTATGCAACCACGTTTATTACTGTACTTTTACTACCAAGTAGTTCAACAGTTTTAACGGTAAAACTTCCGTCGTTATTTTTATAAAAATATTTTTGTCGTTTTCTCAATTCGATAATAATTCTGTCGTGGGGCCCATCAATGATTGTACCGTCGTACGAATATTCTCCGACAAAAAGAATATTCCCCGACCAATCGAATATTATACAACAACTTGCATACTTTTCAAAATTTATAAATATTACCCACAACTATAACATTATATCAAATCCACACCATAATATTAAAAAAATATTTCGAGAAATTTAAATCTTTATTCATAAAATTTGGGGTCTCACATATCATATATAACATTTTTATAATCTTGATGATGAAATTTCTCTTTGACTTGAGTGTCAAAATGAATTGTTGACTAGTATGATCATGACCATTGAATTTATAATTGAATATCTTTAGCTTAAGTACAAATGTGAATTGATCAACATGGTTATAATTATTGTTTATATAAATTCTGAAATGATTATATATTTATTTGAGATATTAATATGTTTGGCCTGTAGTACAAAGATGACCTATTGTTGAATATCTTTGGCCTGTAATATAAAGATGACCTGCACAAAGATGACCTGTTATTGAATATCTTTGGTCTGTAGTGCAAAGATGATATGTTGTTGAATATCTTTGGCCCGTAGTGCAAAGATGACCTGTTGTTGAATATCTTTGGCATGTAGTGCAAAGATGAACTGTTGATGAATATCTTTGGCCTGTAGTGTAAAGATGAATTTATTAGTATAATAATGAACAAGAACTGTGATTTGGTATAACCATAATCTTTGATGTTTCAGGTAAAGACAGGTGATGAAAATTATCTTCATCCTGGGTGCGAAGAGAAATTTAGAACCACAATTATGATTATGAGTTATTCACATGATTGTGGACATGAACTGTTGATTGATGTTACATGGATAAAATATTATTGGTGGACTTTTAACACGGAGAAGATAATAGACTTTATAGTCTATTTGACTCTTCTAATAGATTGTTCGTTCCGCTGCAACTATGGTTGAAAAGTTTTATCATCTACCATATGTTCTAAATCTCTGATTTATTACTGATGAAGGCTATTGATATTTTAATTATCTTTAGTCATGATATTCTTTACTGGGCTAGTTGTGCTCACCCTTTTGCTTCACAATTCCTTTCAGGTAATAAGAGTGTAGCTGGGTCGAGCGGGAATAACAGGAGAATAGAACGGTGGTCTATAGTTGTTGAAGTTTCTCCTAAAATAGTATGAAAATAATTTTATTGAGAAGTTTAGATAAGTGTGTCGTATTTTATACGCCATTTAACCGTTAATTTTGGTGAACCAAATAGGGTGAGGTGAACCCAATTTTGGAAGGGTATTTTGCCACTATCATACAAGATGTCTAATGACATACGACTTCGTGTTATCATAAAATAGGATTGTGCACATCCACTTGCTGATTATATCTATGAGCACTACCTATATAATCTTGGAGTTTAGTTAAAATATAATTCTCAATTGGAGACAATGGAGATAATTATATGGCAAGAGAAGACTCACCATTAGAAAGAACATGATAGTAATCTTCTCATTTTTCTTTGGGATCTATTGGGTCAACCAAGGATAATTCTCAAGTCATATGATATCTATTATAACTTAGATGCATAGCCTCCCATGTACGAAGCTTTTCTTGAGCATTTTCCAAAGATTTTAATTTCTAAAATAGTTGTTGACTGTACCTTTATGTAAGGTACCATTGTAAGGTGTTGTGGTCAAGGCACCATGAGAGTTACATATATTTGTAATAAAACTCATAGTTTAACCGTGGTTATATTTTGCACGACAGTTGGATTAATGAAGTTTGTATTTAGTTTCTGTACCATGTATTTGGCGACTCAGAATAGGTTGTGTGGACCTATTTTGGGGCATCACATTTGGTATCAGAGCTATAAGTAAAGAGCCCCGAGCCTCTCGCTGGTGACTTCCTTATGTGGGATGCGCTGAAGCCAGACTCTCCATAGGGGACATCGTGAATAACAGTAGCAAGCTGATAGGTTTCTATGTGAGGTGCTATCCAGGTAAAGGGATGAGAGTTACATTTGGTATTAGAGCTTAGGGATATGGTCGCTGGCGGAGATCAGAGTCTCGAACTAGGAGGGGAGAGACGAGTAATATACTTCGTTAGTGTGTGACTTACTTAAGCTGAAATTTCTTACTTGATAAGTTGACAAATTGTGATGTGTCAGTTAACCTTTGTTTTGAAGATGTATTCTAGAATGAGCAATGGAGAAATCATGATGACAGGGAAGATGAAATCTGTGACGCCCCCAAATTTAGGTAACCTGACCCCCGAGTTTGGTGTTCACGATCCACAATATAATACTAACTAACTACCCATTCATATAGAAATAAGAATATATATCACATTAACATATACTGTTAATACATTAATTCCAGGTCCGCTAACCTTAACAATACTGTGAGACCCCAAATTTAATGAATAAAGATTTAAATTTTTCGAAATATTTTTTTAATATTATGGTGTGAATTTGATATAATGTTATAGTTGTGGGTAATATTTATAAATTTTGAAAAGTATGCAAGTTGTTGTATAATATTCGATTGGTAAGAAATATTCTTTTTATCGGGGAATATCCGTACGACGGTACAATCATTGGTGGACCCCATAACGAAATTATTGTAGAATTGAAAAAACGACAAAAATATTTTAATGAAAATAACGGCAGAAGTTTTATCGTTAAAACTGTTGAGCTACTCGGTAGTAAAAGTACAATAATACGTGTGGTTGCATAGTCGCACACAGTATTGGTTATTGATGCTTACGTGAGAATTCATTCAATTTTATTCAATTATTGTTACAGTAATTGTTGCATAGTATCTCACGTTATTTGATTCAATTATGTTGATATTTCATATATTATTAAATCAATAATTGAGATGATAGAGTTATTAATATTATTATTTATAATATTAACGATGTCTAGAAGTTCTGCCAAGGAGAGGTTTGGTCACCTAATTGCGCGCCAATAGGGAAAAATCCTTATTAGAAAGCCCTCTCTTTCCTGGGAACGACCTGGTCGATTAATATTGTGAATTATAATAATGATGATAAATGTTGTTAAATATATTGAGGTGTCTTTTTATGAAGTCACGGAAGTTTATATATATATTATATATATAAATTTTATTTTATTAGTATTATTAATGTAATAAAACAGAAAATATTTTTATATAAAACAGAATACTTTTATAAAGTTTTTTGTTTTATTAGACTATAAATAGAATATATGATATTATATTATGCATAGTATTTGTATAATGTCTGCATAATATTTGCATAGTAAAATCTTTTTATATAAAACAGAATACTTTTATAAAGTTATTTATTTTATTAGACTATAAATAGAATATATAATATTCTATTATGCATAGTATTTGTATAGTGCCTGTATAGTATTTGCATAGTAAATTTTTTTTTATATAAAACAGAATACTTTTAAAAAGTTATTCGTTTTATTAGATTATAAATAGAATATATTATATTTTATTTAAAAGATTTTGTTTTATTAGAATATTTTATTAATACTGCATAGTAAATCAACATGGACCGTCCGTTTAAAAGTAAATCAATCTAGACCGTTCATGAATTAGTTACTATTCAGTCCATTCTCCTATAAATAGAAGCTTATTCCTTCATTATTTCTTACGAATTCATTGAAACTCTAGAGAGTGAAACTATAGAGAGAAAGAAGAAAAGTATTCTGCTACTTCACTACTCCTATATCCAGTTTCTTCTAAGGTAAGGAATATTATTTGTTGTACTCGTAAGAGTATTATTTCTTTCGTCTTCATGAAGAGAACTTCTGTTATTTCATTCTTTATCATTATGTTGGAATAACCTGTCTATGCGAAATACCGCATACATGGTGAAATTCTTCTGTTATTCCATTCTTTATTATTCTGTTGGAACATCCTGTCTGTGCGTTTACGCATGACCTGGTTCCGTTCTTTATTATTCTGTTAGAACATCCTGTCTATGCGGTTTACGCATGACCTGGTTCCGTTCTTTATTATTCTGTTGGAACATCCTGTCTGTGCGTATTAAGCATGACATGGTTCCATTATTTATTATTTTGTTAGAATAACCTGTCTGTGCGGTCTATCTCATGCATGGTGAATTCTGTTGTTATTCTATTCTTTATTATTCTGTTGGAATATCCTGTCTGTGCGTTTACGCATGACCTGGTTCCGTTATTTATTATTCGATTGGAATAACCTGTCTGTGCGGTCTATCGCATGCTTGATGATTTTTTTTGTTATTCCATTCTTTATTGTACTCAGTTGGTTAAAGTTTTAGCTTTTATACTCCATTAAATTAGTGGAATATCTTTGATATATGCTCTTCATCCAGTATCTTTTCATGAAAATATTCTTCCGAGCATTCTTGAATTTTACTCCACAAAGTAGTATCATGTTGACAATTTGGACGTTATTGATTTCTGAATAAATTAATTCTTGAACTTGTTTTATTGAATTCTTATATCATTATCATCATCCTCATGTTTATATTATGTTGAAAGTCATCTGTGGCCTGTATTGCATAGATGGACTTGATATGATTATGACCAGGAATTATTCAGTATAATCATGACCGTAATGTTACAAATGATGTGGAAAAAGTCCTCATTGGTCCGTAGTGCATTGATGGACAGTTTTTGGTATGATTATGGCTATGGATTCTCTTCGGCCAAGGGTTCAAAGATGAATTATTTTATGGCATGATGAGGACCGTTGATGAAAATACGATTATCTTTGGCCCGTAGTGCATGGATAATTCGTGGTCGTGATACTAAAGAATATCCTTGGCCTGTAGTGCAGGGATGATTTGATGATGTAGATTATTTATTAAGCTGAGTCTCAGCGATAAAAGTGATGAAAAACCTTTTAAATCATAGAAGATAGTAGATTTTATTTTCTACTTGACTCTTCTAATGAATTTCTTGTTCCGCTGCAGTTAAACTTGATGTCTATTGTATTTTATCAGTTTAACAGTGTTGAAGACTAATGATAATTTATTTTGCATTATCTTAGTTATAATATTTCTTACTAGGCTAGTTGAGCTCACCCTTTTGCTTTCATTGTTCTCTTCAGGAAATGATAACGTAGCATGGACTAGTCGGGGAGCGGAGTGACGGTCCAGATGATAGCATTAGTAGTCCTCACTATTCTATGAAATAGTGTGATAATAAATGTATTGATGACTTATTTTGAGTTTGAATACTGTCTAGAAGACAATATTTGTATTAAAACTCACTGCTCATGTTGTATATTTAAGATTGTATTTGTATTCTGTACCATGTATTTGGCGACTCAGAATAGGTGATGTATACCTATTTTGGGGGCGTCACAGTTGGTATCAAAGTTTAGGGATATGATCCCTGGCTGAGATGTGAGATAAGAACTAGGAAGGGAGAGACGGAGAATTCCTTCGGTAGTATGACCTACTTAAGTTTATTTGGTATTTAATTGGTCGATTAGAGTATAGGGATAATATGGGATATTTCAATTAACCCTTGTTTTGTTGCAGTATTTGAAAATGGCATCCAAAAATGATGAGATAAGCAATGAAGCACATGAGACCGTTGAGTCACCAACGATCAATACCCAGAATAATGTGCAACAGGAAGACAATAATCCTCAGGTAAATATCAACACCGATCAAATGATGAATGATGGAATGTTCAGAGGCTTTATGCAATTCATGCAACATCAGGTAAGAGAGACTCCTGTTCAAACTATAGGTGGAAATAATGGCAACCCACGGTTGGTCAACGCTAAGCACTTCAAGGAGCTGGGACCACCGGAGTTTTTGGAAAAGCCAGAACCATTTAAGACAGAGACGTGGTTAAAGCAGATCACCAAGATATTTGATGTCTTGGGATGCTCCGAGGAGCAAAAAGTTCCTATTGCCACCTTTATGTTGCGTGAAGAGGCAGATTACTGGTGGAAATCTGTAAAACGTACCCAGCCTGACGCACTCAAGATGTCTTGGGAGAAGTTCCAAGAGTTGTTCAACGACAAGTACTTTCTCGAAAGTATTCGTCACATGAAGGAGGTGGAGTTTATCAAGTTGGAGCAAAACAATATGACCATGTCACAATACGAGGCTAAATTTGCGGAGTTATCCCGGTTTTCATCCCATTTGGTCGATAATAAGGAGCGAATGACGCGAATGTTTCTAAGAGGTTTGAAACCCGATATACGTCAATACCTCGTTTCTCACAAACTTTGTTTATATTCAGATGTTGTGAATAGGGCACA
This sequence comes from Panax notoginseng, assembly GCA_016801055.1. Classification (NCBI taxonomy): domain Eukaryota; kingdom Viridiplantae; phylum Streptophyta; class Magnoliopsida; order Apiales; family Araliaceae; genus Panax; species Panax notoginseng. The sequence continues at coordinate 11,063,151 of CM029021.1, read as the reverse complement.
GTTATTGGAGCGCGATAACGAGTCAACACAACCAAAAGGTAACGAGCAACAACACGATAATAATCGTATCGGTGGCAACGGGCATCGGAACAATGATAACCATTGCGGGGAAAATTATCATGCCAAGAATGGTAACCACTTCGGTGGTAATCATGGCCAAGATAATAGGAGTTGAAATTTCAAGAAGAGAAAGCTCAACAACGATGGAAAGACAGCAGCACCAACACCCGTTGTTAAGGAAGGAGAACAACCACCTATCATATGCTTCAAATGCGGAGGGGAGGGACATATCAGTCCAAACTGCACGATGTAGTCCAAAGCATGTTATAATTATGGAAAAGAAGGTCACCTAGCCCAATTTTATCGTGCACCAAAGTTAAGTCCAGCTGGAACGGTGGCACCAAGGGCGGATACGGACAAAACAAAGTCGGTGGTTTCAGAAAGAGTGTTTTTCATGACTTCTCAAAAAGCGAGTAACCAGAACGAAGTTAGCACGGGTTAGTTAATTATAAATTCTTACGAAGTCTATACCTTATTCGATATCAGTTCTACCCATTCTTTTATCTCTCTTGCTTGCGCTCAACGTTTAAATTTAACTCAGGAGAAGTTAGACTTTGACTTATTGGTTGAAACTTCGTTAGCAGAAGCCTTCATTACCTCCATTGTTTATAAATCTTGTTGATTCAAATCGACACTTTCACGTTACCTATCGATCTTATCTCTTTGAAAATACTTACCTTTGATGTGATTTTAGGAATCGATTGGTTAACTACTTATCAAGCTTTTCGTAAGGTGGTTAGCTTTCATATTCATAACCAACCTGTTATGCGAATTCAAGCAACCAAACAACTAAAGTCAATCATTGTCATATCAAGCCATAAGTAAAGAGTCCCGATCCTTTATCTGGTGACTTCCTTGTGTGGAATGTACCAAAGCCAGACTTTCTGTAGGTGACGCAGTGAATGACGATGGTAAGTTGATAGGTATCAATGTGATGTACTATCCAAGTATTGGATGAGAGTCACAATTTTGAATGATATTTCTATTGTTAATAAATTTCCTGACGTATTCTTGAAGACTTCTTAGCCTACCCCTAGAGCGTGAAATCGAATTTTGTATTGACCCCAGTACAAAACCCATTTCTTCAACCCTTAAATATTTCTTCAACCAAAACGAACGTATAATGCGCCAAAGACGTTGGCTCGAGCTATTGAAGATTACGATCATACCATTCAATATCATTGCGAAAGAGAGAACGTGGTAGCTGACGCGTTGAGTAGAAGATCGTATGCGTTTACGAGTGCGATGTTGTTAACACAAAAACCCATTTTGTATGACTTACAAAGGATGAAGATAGAGTTAACGACTCCAGGGACCCATGTGATGATGACGAATATACGAGTAGAATCGACTTTAATCGATAAAGTTAAAGCCGTTCAAGCTACACACCCGAATCTGATGAATGTGAAGAAGAAGGTTCAAGAGGGCGTTATTCTAGAAGCAAGAATCGATGAAGAGAGAAAATCTCAACCTTCGATTTTATTGGCCCATTTGAAATCCTTGATCGAGTAGGAACTGTGGCCTATAGATTCGTTTTACCGCCAAGTATGTCGCGTGTTCTTAACATTTTTCACGTATCGATGTTACGTAAATATGTGAATGACCCGAACCACGTTATTGAATTAGAACTAGACGAGATAGCAGAAGATTTAACGTATGAGGAGATACGTGTTAAAATCTTGGATAAAAAGGATTGTATTCAACACTCAAAGGTTATACCTCAAGAGTTAGAATCTGAAATGAAGTCAAGGTATCCTCATCTCTTCGGCATATCAGGTACATACGTAAATTTCAAGGGCAAAATTTCATAAAGAGGGGAGATTGTGAGACCCCAAATTTTATGAATAAATATTTAAATTTCTTGAAATATTTTTTTAATATTATAGTGTGGATTTGATATAATATTATAGTTGTGGGTAATATTTATAAATTTTAAAAAGTATGCAAGTTGTTGTATAATATTCGATTGGTCGGAGAATATTCTTTTTGTTGGGGAATATCCGTACTACGGTACAATCATTGGTGGACCCCACAATAGAATTATTGTCGAATTGAGAAAACGACAAAAATATTTTTATGAAAATAACGACGGAAGTTTTACCGTTAAAACTGTTGAACTACTCGGTAGTAAAAGTACAGTAATACGCGTGGTTGCATAGTAGCACACGGTATTGGTTATTAATGCTTGCGTGAGAATTCACTCAATTTTGTTCAATTATTGCTACAGTAATTGTTGCATAGTATCTCACGTTATTTGATTCAATTATGTCGATATTTTATATATTATTAAATCAATAATTGAGGTGACAGAGTTATTAATATTATTATTTGCAATATTAACGATGTCTAGAAGTTCTGCTAAGGAGAAGTTTGATCACCTAATTGCGTGCCAATAGGGAGAAATCCTTATTGGAAAGCCCCCTCTTTCCTGGGAACGACCTGGTCGATTAATATTGTGAATTATAATAATGATGATAAATGTTGTTAAATATATTGAGGTGTCTTTTTATGAAGTCACAGAAGTTTATATATATATATATATATATATATATATATATATATAATTTTATTTTATTAGTATTATTAATGTAATAAAACAAAAAAACTTTTTATATAAACAAAATACTTTTATAAAATTATTTGTTTTATTAGACTATAAATAGAGTATATGATATTCTATTATGCATAGTATTTGCATAGTGTCTGCATAGTATTTGTATAGTAAAATCTTTTTATATAAAATAGAATACTTTTATAAAGTTATTTATTTTATTGGACTATAAATAGAATATATAATATCTTATTATGCATAGTGTTTGCATAGTGCCCGCATAGTATTTGTATAGTAAAATCTTTTTATATAAAACAGAATACTTTTATAAAGTTATTCGTTTTATTAGATTATAAATAGAATATATTATATTTTATTTAAAAGATTTTATTTTATTAGAATATTTTATTAATACTGCATAGTAAATCAATATGGACCGTCCGTTTAAAAGTAAATCAATCTGGACCGTTCATGAATTAGTTATTATTTAGTCCATTCTCCTATAAATAGAAGCTCATTTCTTTATTATTTTTTACGAATTCACTGAAACTCTAGAGAGAGAAACTATAGAGAGAAAGAAGAAAAGTATTTTGCTGCTTCACTACTCCTATATTCAGTTTCTTCTAATGTAAGTGATATTATTTGTTGTACTCGTAAGGGGTATTATTTCTTTCGTCTTCATGAAGAGAACTTCTGTTATTCCATTCTTTATCATTATGTTAGAATAATCTGTCTATGCGAAGTACCGCATACATGGTAAAATTCTTCTGTTATTCCATTCTTTATTATTCTGTTGGAACATCCTGTCTGTGCGTTTACGCATGACCTGGTTCCGTTCTTTATTATTCTATTGGAACATCCTGTCTGTGCGGTTTACGCATGACCTGGTTCCATTCTTTATTATTCTGTTGGAACATCCTGTTTGTACGTATTACGCATGACCTGGTTCCATTATTTATTATTCTGTTGGAATAATCTGTCTGTACGGTCTATCACATGCATGGTGAATTTTGTTGTTATTCCATTTTTTATTATTCTGTTGGAATATCCTGTCTGAGCGTTTACGCATGTCCTGGTTCCGTTATTTATTATTCTATTGGAATAACCTGTTTATGCGGTCTATCGCATGCCTGGTGATTTCTTTTGTTATTCTATTTTTTATTGTACCCAGTTAGTTAAAGTTTTAGCTTTTATACTCCATTAAATTAGTGGAATATCCTTGATATATGCGCTTCATCCAGTATCTTTTCATGAAAATATTCTTCCGAGCATTTTTGAATTTTACTCCACAAAACAGTATCATGTTGACAATTTGAACGTTATTGATTCCTGGATAAATTAATTCTTTAACTTATTTTATTGAATTCTTATATCATTGTCATCATCCTCATGTTTATATTATGTTGAAAGTCATCTATGGCCTGTAGTGCATAGATGGCCTTGGTATGATTATGACCAGGGATTATTCGGTATAATCATGACCGTAATGTTACAAATGATGTGGAAAAAGTCCTCATTGGCCCGTAGTGCATTGATGGACAGTTTTTGGTATGATTATGGCTATGGATTCTCTTCGGCCAAGGGTTCAAAGATGAATTATTTTATGGTATGATCAGGACCGTTGATGAAAACACGATTATCTTTGGCCCGTAGTGCATGGATAATTCGTGGTCGTGATACTAAAGAATATCCTTGGCCTGTAGTGCAGAGATAATTTGATGATGTGGATTATTTATTAAACTGAGTCTCAGCGATAAAAGTGATAAAAAACCTTTTAAATCATAGAAGATAGTATATTTTATTCTCTACTTGACACTTCTAATGGATTGCTTGTTCCGCTGCAGTTAAACTTGATGTCTATTGTATTTTATCAGTTTAAAATTGTGACACCCCCAAAATAGATCCAATCCATCCAACCCATTTTGAGTCGCCAAATACATGGTACAAAAAATAACTACAACTTTATTATTACAATTGTCGTGCAAAATACGACAACGCATATACTGTGAGTTTAAATACAAATATTGTCATCTAGACAGTATTCATACTCAATTAAGTCCTCATTATACTTATTGATACACTATTTTACAAAATAGTGAGGACTACTAACATAACTGTCTTGAACCATCATTCCATACCCCGACTAGTACTCGCTACATTCTCGCCTCCTGAGAAGAAAAATGGAACAACAAGGAAAAGGGTGAGCTCAACTAGCCCAGTAAAGAATATTATGACTAAGATAATATACAACAAATTATCGTTAGTCTTCAACAGGGAAAAATTTTATAGAATACAATAGACAACAAGTTTTAAATCAATATTCGCAGCGGAAAATAATAAGTCATAGAAGAGTTACGTAGAGAATGAAATCTATGATTATCTATGAATTTAAAAGCCCATCATCAATATTTTATCCCTGTAACATCAATCAATAAATATCTTGAATCAAATAGTCATCTTTGCACTACAGATCAAAGATATTCATCAGTTGGTCATGTTCACCTCAACACATGTTCATCTTTGCACTACGGGCCAAAGATATTCATCAGAAATCATTCATCTTTGCACTACAGGCCAAAGATATTCAGTTATATCATCATTTAAGACTGAGGATGATGAAAAATATTTTAAAGGAAACGAATCCAGTGAAACAAAATAATAAATATTAAGGATTCGTATTTCAGCTATTTCATGTCCAAAAATACCTCATAAATAATCATAGTGGAGTAAAATTCAAGAATAATCAAAATATGGATACAATCAAAGCTAGTATCCATAATAGATATTTTGGACAAAAAGAAAAAAATTTCATTTTTCGGTGAATAGTAACTCGTGAATAGTAACTCATGAATAGTAACTCCGACATGAAAAGTTCCAAATTTTATAAAAAGTTCAGATCAATACTTCGGCATAATGATATTGAAGAAAATAATATCATTTAAGAAGAAATAACATCCCTTACCTCGGAAAAAATAGTACTTCTAGTTGAAACACCGTATATAGGCTATGACTTGAACTTGCACTGTATAGCAATACTCAAAGTATTAGAATACTCACAAGAATACGCTCACTAATATAGAGAGAGAAAGAGAGAGAAGATCTCAGTTTCTGGTGTGATTTTCAATTCTAACATAAGCACCATATTTATAGGAAAATGCTTAGAACACCAAAGCAGAAAATTTAATATAATATTAATATATTTATCAAATTTTCCTTAGCCCACCTCTAGACATCTGATCTCAGCCCATTTATATCACATGTTAGCCCACTTAAATGCCAAAAAATGTTTTTCTTCAAAATAATAAATAAAACTTCCAAAAATTAATTATTTCGGAACTTCAGAACTTCAATAATTCATAATAAATAGCCCTTTTATCAGAAAATTTACAGTACTTCTTCTTGTCCTAATAGCATCTGACATAGTACTCTAACCTAGCACAAGAGACTTAGCAATACTACCTGCTAGACATGCCTTATTGAGTCTTCTCTTACTTATACTACTATATGAGCTTACCTACATACTAGCCCGGCCTAAGACTAGTTCAGAAGCAACACATACTATGACATAGGAGGACGATAAGCCTTTCCTGATTCACCTCCGGCGGGGGAGCTCCACTTACTTTGTTGAACGAGCACGAAGCGCTTGAGTCAAAGTGTCAGAGTTCCCCATCCCACCGTATGGAGCCATCTATCAAGTACCGCTTTGAACGAAGAGTCCCCTTAGCCCTCCTCGTTCCGTTCCCAAGACACCCTAAAATATTTCTGGGAACGCCACTGCCTTCTTGTCTCAGAGTCTATGACTATCGGTCCTAGGAGAGCTAGATGCCTTCCGTCGGATAAGCCTATTCCCAGATCCTTATCCGGTCTGGGCCTTAACTGAGGTTCAGTGGTTATTATACGAGTTATGCTTTTCAGAGTATTTCCCCGTCTTTTAGTCATAGACTTATAACCCAACTTGAACTCTTACTTACTAACAAACGAAACAAAAACGTACCTGAGCTACCTCTTACAGCAGGGAAGTTACTCCAAGGTTGGAGTAACGACCTACCTCAAATAGCTTTCTGCTTTGTTTGGGCTGCTACTCCTAAGTGTAGCTCTGTAGCTACTGTTTCTTCTCTTACTTATACTACTATATGAGCTTACCTACATACTAGCCCGGCCTAAGACTAGCTCAGAAGCAACACATACTATGACATAGGAGGGCGATAAGCCTTTCCTGATTCACCTCCGGCGGGGGAGCTCCACTTACTTTGTTGAACGAGCACGAAGCGCTTGAGTCAAAGTATCAGAGTTCCCCATCCCACCGTATGGAGCGATCTATCAAGTACCGCTTTGAACGAAGAGTCCCCTTAGCCCTCCTCGTTCCGTTCCCAAGACACCCTAAAAGATTTCTGGGAACGCCACTGCCTTCTTGTCTCAGAGTCTATGACTATCGGTCCTAGGAGAGCTAGATTCCTTGCATCAGATAAGCCTATTCCCAGATCCTTCTCCGGTCTGGGCCTTAACTGAGATTCAGTGGTTATTATACGAGTTATGCTTTTCAGAGTATTTCCCCGTCTTTTCGCAATTTTTTATAGGAATTTCAATTCTCTACAATTTTGCAGAAGAAAGTTTTTCCAAATTCCAAACAGAAATTGACCGAAATCCACAAACGGGCGATTTTACAGTCAATAATAAATTTTCGGTCAAGAATTGTGTCCACCAACACACAAAACATGTGTTAATCATTTAATGCCACAAAAATACTCTTCCTCCTCATATACTTATATATCCCACATTCATTGCAAAAATATCACCATCAATATATTATTAAAATAATATATTTAAATGAATTATTTTATCAGAAAAAGATAAAATATTAATTTTCAACAATTGTCACATTAAAAATTTTCTCCATCTATATCCACATAAAATCAATATTTTTCTCATCATATAAAGCAATAATTAATTATACACAAATAATATTACAGAATCACAGTACTGACAACCAGGCCGTTCCCAAGAAAGAGGGGGCTTTCCAATAAGGATTTCTCCTTACTGGCGCGCAATTAGATGACCAAACCTTTTCTTAGACAGAACTTTCTAGACATTGTCAATAATATTATCTAATAATATTATTCAGATAATATGAATTATTGCTCCGATAATAGAAAATACAGTGTAGTGACAATTATAAAATATCAACGTAGCAATTATTTACTCAATAAAATAAAATATTGAACAGTAATTACTGTAACCATTATTGAGTAGTGCCTTCTTACGTAAGAATCAATAATTGGTGCAATACAGTGTGCTACTGTGCAATAACACGTATTACCGTGCTTTAACCACCGGGTATTCCAACAGTATTAACGGTAACAACTACGCCGTTATTTATAAATAACTTATTTTTGTCGTTTTCTTCATCCAATCGCTTTCCGTTATGGAGCCCACAAAAGACTGCGCCGTCGTACGAATATTCTCCGACAGTAAGAATATTCCACGACCGAGCGAATATTCCTCGACAACAATGAATTTTTTATAACCACTTGTTTATTTAAAATATTTGCGCATTTTACCCATAACTAACTACATTAATCAAATCAACCCTTATTATTTCAGAATAATAAATAGAGGAAATTAAATTTCATTTATTAATAATTTGGGGTCTTACAAACATTGTTGAAGACTAATGATAATTTATTTTGCATTATCTTAGTTATAATATTTCTTACTGGGCTAGTTGAGCTCACCCTTTTGCTTTTATTGTTCTCTTCAGGAAATAAAAATGTTGCAGGGACTAGTCGGGAGCGGAGTGACAGTCCAGATGATAGCATTAGTAGTCCTCACTATTCTATGAAATAGTGTGATAATAAATGTATTGAGGACTTATTTTGAGTTTGAATACTATCTAGAAGACAATATTTGTATTAAAACTCATAGATCATGTTGTATATTTAAGATTATATTTGTATTCTGTACTATGTATTTGGCGACTCAGAATAGGTGATGTATACCTATTTTGGTGGCGTCACAAATACAGACATACCCCTTAGATATACAAAAAGGGTTTACAATACAACATAATAATAATAATAATGTTTATTATACTAATTTATCACTATGCCTTTTTCCTTGTTCTTCTTCACTGGACCTTCTGCAATTTCGTCCCTAGCTGAAAAGTTTTATTTAGCAAGGGTGAGCAACAAGTTTGCCCTACAAGTTAAGACATACAATAAAGTTATAAAAATTAATATCAAGTCTTCTCACATTTTACACAACAATATGATAATGAAAGAGTACAACGCTTTCAAGGTTTTCTACGATATTCAAATGAATAATCAAGAATTAATTCTACGGAATAGTAAAGTAGAATATTTTTTAGATTTATGCTGAGCGATCCATTAGATCTTGAACTTCTCTTCTCGAGTAACTATCAAAGATTTGACTTTGATATACCCAGGTGTATCAGATAACCATAAAGATTAAATCATACCCCTCTGCAAGTATATAAAGTGATCAACTTTATTATACCCTATATTATGCATAATACTTAATCGCGCGCAAAGGCCGAATATACAACCAATAAAATATTCTCTTTATATGAAAGGTTGTTCTTCTCAGTCTCAGAATCAAGATTTTGATTTAACAACGAAATACTGTGATTTCAATTTCTAATTACTTCTCGATCTAGCCAAAATAATTGGCATCGATCAGTTAATAACAATTGAATTCTCTTCTCGAACCTATCAAGTTCTAACAAATGTTCGTCTAACCAGAATAATTGGCTAAGACACTTCTCAACATAATTCGACAATAAACAGGAATTATCTGTACTGTCAATTCTATCTTCTACGAATACGAGTATCCAACAACAGTTATTCTACGAATGTATATTTTCTGAATCAATAATTTAATTTGAATTATTATCAAACATGCACTAACTGCGAATAAGTAACAATAAATCCCTAGACGTGGTCTAATTAGCAATAATTAACCACCAATAATAATAAAACAATATTAACTCAAGGTTGAGTTAGGAAACTTGCCTCTTCCGCTGATTACAGCTACACAATAAATTTATTTGCTTTCGAAAGACCTATAACCAATAATATCGGTCTCACAATTAGCACAAATTTATAACACATAACACTGTAATTCACAGTCAATCTTCTCCTAGACACATTACCACATAGTCACATCAGTGTTTATAACCTATATAAACACTTAACAAGTCCAACTATTTTGATATGGTCGGATTTTGGTCCATTCTCGGTGTTATGGTCACCCTATTCAACAATTAACACATTTATTGTGAATTAAATTCGATTTCTAAGCTTTAATATTAATTTGGATAAGTCAATTATCATTTATAATATTTTTCGAAAGCTTTTAATAATTATCAACCAATTATTATAATTTATAATAATTTTTCAAACATTAGAATCATTTTTAAATGATTTAATTATCAAATAATCTTATTATCATTAATATTTAATAATACAAAAATATTAATGACATACTTGTCAAAATATTAAAGTTATTTTTAATAACTTAAAATATTTTTAAATCATCAATATTCTACTTAAATGATCTTTAAAATTATTAAATTCTTTTTTAAATCATCATCATTAATATCTAAATATTAATGAAATTATTATCCAAATATTAAAAGTCATTAATTATAACTTAAAATATTTTTAAATTATTTTTCTCATTTTTAAATAATTTTTAAATTAATAAAATTATTTTTAATTCATTTATTTAATATAATAATTAAATAAATCTAATATCATTAATATTAATTTATTAATGAGAAATCTATAAAAATATTAAAAATAATATTTTATAATTCAAAATATTTTCTAACACTTTATTCTCATTTAAAATGATTTTTAAATCAATAAAATCATTTTTAACTTATTTATTTAATTTAGTAATTAAATAAATCTATTATCATTAATATTAATTTATTAATGAAAATTCTCTAAAAATATTAAAAGTTACATTTTTATAACTCAAAATATTTTTAAAAATATTTTTCTTATTTAAAATAATTTTTCATAATATTAAATTATTTTTCTCTAATTTATTTAATGTACTAATTAAATAAATTAAATATCATTAATATTCAAATAATTATCAATATTAATGAAAAATGTCCCAAATAATTAAAAGTTATTTTTCAGAATTTAAAATGATTTTTAAAACTATTTTTGGTAATTTTTATAATTTATTTCTACTTTTAAATATTTTCCAGAAATTCAGAAAATAAAATTATTTAAAACGTCTCTGTAGCCCTTTAGCGACACTAAGCATCGCTGTTGGTGTTCTTGAGCTCAAGAACACTGACAGTCCCATGTTCAAGGCTGCTCGTTTGACCGGCCATGATTCTCAGCTCATCATGATTCTGGGCTTGCTAGAACCTGGATCTTGTAGTGTTTATGTAACACTACAATTACCAACTAACACGATGGTCATACAACATCTCAACAATGAGATTTGAGCCTCTAAACCTTCTATCAGACGTCACCTGGGTTTTCTGGGTAACCCAGAAACCCAGCCAACTTCCAGGGTCCTTCTTGGGGCTCGATTAATATAATGTTCTGGTCATCGATTATGTGGTCTAAAAGTTCGAAACTATAGTTCTCATGTCATACAACAACACCATAACACCAACCTAGTCTAACTTCATAACATTCGCAAAATACGAACTGGTCAAACCCTGTCAGAAACATCGTTCTTACTGTTTCTGGGTTTTCCAGAAACTAAATATCAGGCTTGGATGGCTATTTTGACCATCTCATACGTCCAACATATTTGATGTTTAAGGGGTTTTAAGGCATGGGTCTATAGTACATATAACACACTACAATCTGGTTACAACCAAATCAACAATACACATAAAACCTGACAGATCCAAGCGTTACAAAAAGTTGTCAGACGCTGATTTTGCCTTTCTGGGTTACCCAGAATTGGCCCGGTCATGCCCGGTCAACGGGTTTTGACCGTTAATAACTCACGATCTAGACATCTAATGGCTGTAATACCACTTCCGGATTAAAGACAACATATCAGGCTACAGATTAAAGCTTTAAATCAACACAAGACATTAACAGACCAGGATTTACAGCCCTTGACATTTCGTTGTCAGACTACCTTTAGAGCTCAAGAGCAGTTTTGAAAAGTCATTATTTTAAAGTACTTTGATGCTATGGATCCATGATGGATCAACATAGATCATCTAAAAAAATCATATAACACCTGGTTAAACACTTAAACATAAAATATTTCTTAGCATGTAAGATCAAAATGAGTCTAGGGTTTATACCTTTTCTTTAATATGCTTGATCTTGATCATCTTAACTGATCTGGGGTGATATAAGGGATGTTTTAGTGACTGATTTACTTAATATATTTGGAGGTTTAGAGAGAGAATGAGTTGGTGAGAGCTTGAACAACAAATGAGCAATATAGTTGGTTACCAACTCCTTGATATGGTAAGATTTACAAGCTAGCTCTTTAAAAATATAAAAAGGGTAATTTTGTCAATTGTATTTTCATTTTAATGGCATACTTGACAATTGAACCAACCCTTAGGGTTTAACCCTAAGGTTCTAACCCTTAGGTTTTACATTATTAGTTTCTAAAATTTCTAAATTAGGATTTTTAAATTAGAAAATTAAAAGTTTAAAACTAAAATTAGGGTGTCCTAATTAAATTAGAATTTCCTAATTAAATTAGGTTTTCCTAATCATATTAGTGTGTAATAAACACATTATGCTCGCCAATGAGGATTAGGGTTTAGGAATCCCAAATATGAAATTAGGTGTAAGACCCCAATTTTTTTTTTATAAAGATGAGTTTTCTATAAATATCATTTTTAAATATTATGGAATGAATTTGATATAATGTTATAGTTGTGGGTAATATTTATAAATTTTGCAAAGTATGCAAGTTGTTGTATAATATTTGATTGGTCGGAGAATATTCGTTTTAACAGTAAATATTCGTACGACGACACAATCATTGGTAGACCCCACAACAGAATTACTGTCAGATTGAGAAAATGAAAAAATATTTTATGAAAATAACGACGAAAGTTTTACCGTTAATACTGTTGAACTACTCGGTAGTAAAAGTACAATAATACGCGTAGTTGCATAGTAGCACACGGTATTGATTATTGATGCTTATGTGATAAGTCACTCAGTTTTGTTTTATTAGTATTATTAATGTAATAAAACAGAAAAACTTTTTATATAAAACAGAATACTTTTATAAAGTTATCTGTTATATTAGACTATAAATAGAATATATTATATTCTATTATGCATAGTGTTTTGCATAGTAAAATCTTTTTATATAAAACAAAATACTTTTATAAGGTTATTTATTTTATTAGATTTTAAATAGAATATATTATATTTTATTATGCATAGTATTAGCATAGTAAAATCTTTTTATATAAAACAGAATACTTTTATAAAGTTATTCGTTTTATTAGATTATAAATGGAATATATTATATTTTATTTAAAAGATTTTGCTTTAAATATGGATCGTCTGATTAAAAGTAAATCAATCTGGATCGTTCATAAATTAGTTACTATGCAGTCCATTCTTCTATAAATAGAAGCTCATTCTTTCATTATTTCTTACGAATTCACTGAAACTCTAGAGAGAGAAAGTATAGAGGGAAAGAAGAAAAGTATTCTGCTACTGCACTACCCATATATCCAGTACTCTTCTTCTTAAGGTAAGTGATATTATTTCTTTTGTATTCATGAAGAGAACTTCTGTTATTTCATTTTTTATTATTCTGTTGGAAAAACCTGTATACGCGAGCTACCCTATACTTAGTAAAATTCTTATGTTATTCCATTCTTTATTATTCTGTTGGAATACCCTGTCTGTGCGTTTTACGCTGGACCTGGTTCTGTCTTTATTATTTTGTTAAAATATCATGTCTGTGCGTTTTACGCCGGACCTGGTTCTGTCTTTATTATTCTGTTGGAATATCCTGTCTGTGCGTTTTCCGTCTTTATTATTATGTTGGAATACCCTGTCAGTGCGTTTACACCGGACCTGGTTCCATTATTTATTACTTTGTCAGAATATCCTGTCGGTGCATTTACGCATTACCTGGTTCTATTATTTATTTTCTGTTGGAATAACCTGTCTGTGCGGTCTATCACATGCTTGGTGAATTCTTTTGTTATTCCATTTTTTTATTATACTCAGTTGGTTAAAGTTTTGGCTTTTATACTCCATGAAATTAGTGGAATATCTTTGATATCTGCACTTCATCTAGTATCTTTTTATGGAAATATTCTTTGAGCATTCTTAAATTTTACTCTACAAAGCAGTATCATGTTGACAATTTGGACGTTGTTGGTTCCTGGATAAATTAATTCTTGAACTTGTTTTATTGAATTCTTATATCATTGTCATCATCCTCATGTTTATATTTTGTTGAAAGTCATCTGTGGCATGTAGTACATAGATGGACTTGGTATGATTATAACCAGGGATTATTAGGTGTAATCATGACCGTAATGTTATAAATGATGTGATAAAAGTCCTCATTGGCCCGTAGTGCATTGATGGACAGTTGTTGGCATGATCATGACCATTGATGAATACACAAATATCATTGGCCCGTAGTGCATGGATAATTTGTGGTCATGATACTAATGAATATCCTTGGCCATAGTGCAGGGATGATGTGGATTATTTATTAAGATGAGTCTCAGCGATAAAAGTGATGAAAAACATTTTAAACCATAAAAGATAGTAGATTTTATTCTCTACTTGACTCTTTTAATGGATTGCTTGTTCCGCTGCAGTTAAACTTGATGTCTATTGTATTTTATCAGTTTAACATTGTTGAAAACTAATGATAATTTATTCTGCATTATCTTAGTCATAATATTTCTTACTGGGCTAGTTGAGCTCACCCTTTCTTTCACTGTTCTCTTCAGAAAATGAGAACGTAGCCGGGACTAGTCGGAGAACGGAGTGACGACCCAGATGATAGTAGTAGTAGTCCTCACTATTCTGTTAAATAGTGTGACAATAAATGTAATGAAGACTTATTCTGAGAATGGATATTGTCTAGAAGATAGTATTTATATTAAAACTCGCAGCTCTCTTGTTGTATATTAAAGATTGTATTTGTATTTTATACCATGTATTTGACAACTCAGAATAGGTGATGTATACCTATTTTGGGGGTGTCACAGTTGGTATCAGACCTTAGGGATATGATCCTTGACTAAGATGTGATGTAAGACCCCAAATTATTAATAAATAAAATTTAATTTCTTCTATTTATTATTTTAAAATAGTAAGGGATGAATTGATTAATGTGGTTAGTTATGGGTAAAATGCGCAAATATTTTAAATAAGCAAGTGGTTATAAAATATTCATTGTTGTCGGGGAATATTCGTTTGGTCGTAGAATATTCTTCCTGTCGGGGAATATTCGTACGACGCCGCAGTCTTTTGTGGGTCTCATAACGGAAAGCGTTTGGATGAAGAAAATGACAAGTATAAGTTGTTTATAAATAACGGCGTAGTTGTTACCATTAATACTGTTGGAATACCCGGTAGTTAAAACACAGTAATACGCGTTATTGCACAGTAGCACACGGTATTATACCAATTATTGATTCTTACGTAAGAAGGCACTACTCAATAATTGTTACAGTAATTACTGTTCAGTATTTTATTTTATTGGTTCAATAATTATTGCGTTGATATTTTATATTACTGTTGTTTCAATAATTGTCACTACACAATATTTTTCCATTATCAAAGTTATAATTCATATTATATGAATAATATTATTAGATAACATTATTGGCAATGTCTAGAAAGTTCTGTCTAAGGAGAGGTTTGGTCACCTAATTGCGCGCCAGTAAGGAGAAATCCTTATTGGAAAGCCTCCTCTTTCCTGGGAACTGCCTGGTTGTCAGTATTGTGATTCTATAATATTATTTATGAAAATTAATTATTGATTTATATGATGAGGAAAATATTCATTTTATGTGGATATAGATGGAAAATTTTTTTAAAGTGACAATTGTTGAAAATCGATATTTTATCTTTTCTGATAAAATAATATTTTATTATATTATTATAATATAATAATGATGATATTTTTACAATGAATGTGAGATATATGAGTATATGAGGAGGAAGAGTATTTTTATTGCCAAAGTTGTTTAAAACATGTTAAACATGTCTGTGGGCCCATTTCTTGACTAAAATTTGATTATAGCTTGTAAAATCGTCCGTTTGTGGATTTCGGTCAATTTCTGTTTGGAATTTGGAAAAAATTTCTTCTGCAAAGTTGTAGATAATAGAATTTTCTATGAAAAAAAACATGTGGTTTAAATTTTTCTGACAAAAGGGCTATTTATTATGAATTTTGAAGTTCCGAAATTTCAGAATAATTGATTTTTGGAAGTTTTAAATAATTATATTAAGAAAAACGTTTTTTTACATTTTGTGGGCTTGCACATGTTAATGGCTAAAATTAGATGACTTAGGTGTGCGAAGGGATTTATAAAATATATATTAATATTTTATTAAATTTTCTGCTTTGGTGTTCTAAGCATTTTCCTATAAATAGAGTGCTTAGGTTAGAATCGAAAATCATACCAGAAACTGAAATCTTCTATCTCTTTCTCTCTCGATATATTGAACGTATTCTTGTTAGTATTTTGATACTTTGAGTGTTGCTATACGTCGCAAGTTCCTTTCAGCACTATATCTAGTATTTCAATTAGAAGTACTATCTTTTCGAGGTAAGACATATTTTTTTTTACATAAATGATATTATTTCTTCCAATATCATTATGCCGAAATATTGATCTGAATTTTTATCAAATTTGAAACTTCTTGTGTCGGAGTTACTATTAACGTATACGGTACTATTCACGTATACATCACTATTCACGAATACGGCATTATTCACAGAAAAATTAAATTTTCATTTTTTCGTCCAAAATATCTATTATGGATACTAGCTTTGATTGTATCCATGTTTTGATCATTCTTGAATTTTACTCTATTGTGATTACTTATGAGGTATTTTTAGACATGGATAAACCGAAATACGAATCCTTAATATTTGTTATTTTGTTTCACTTGATTCGTTTCCTTTAAAATATTTTTCATCATCCTCAGTCCTAAATGATATTACTGAATATTTTTGGCCTGTAGTGCAAAGATGAATGATTTCTGATGAATATCTTTAGCCCGTAGTGCAAAGATGAACAGGTGTTTAGATGAACATGACCAACTTATGAATATCTTTGGCCTGTAGTGCAAAGATGAATATTTGATTCCAGATATATATTGATTGATGTTACAGGGATAAAATATCGACGATGAACTTTTAAATTCATAGATGATAGTAGATTTCATCATCTACTTAACTCTTCTAATGAATTATTATTTCACTGCGAATTTAAGTGTTGAGCTCACCCTTTTTCTTTTTGTTCCATTTTTCTTCTCAGGAGGCGAGAATGTAACGGGTACTAGTCGGGATATGGAATGATGGTTCTAGAAGTTGTTTTAGTAGTTCTCACCATTTTTATAAAATAATAATTGTAATGAGGACTTATTTGGGTGTGGTTATTGTCTAGAAGACAATTTTTGTATTTAAACTCACAATTTAAGTGTTGTCTTATTTTGCACGATAATTGTATTAATAAAGTTGTAGTTGTTTCTGTATTATGTATTTGACAACTCAGAATGGGTGATGTATACCTATTTTGGAGGCGTCACATGTGAGACTAGAACTAGAAGGGGAGAGACGGGGAATTCCTTCGCTAGTATGACCTACCTAAGTTTATTTGGTATTTAATTGGTCAGTCAGAGTATAGAGATATTATGTTACATGTCAATTAACCTTTGTTTTGTGGCAGTATTTGAAAATGACATCCGAGAATGTTGAGAATAGCAATGGAGCACAGGAGACCGTTGAGGTTCCACATATCAATAATCAGGATAATGTACATCAGGAAGGCGACAATCCTCATGCAAACAACAACACTGACAAAATGATGAATGATAGAATGTTCAGAGGTTTTATGCAATTCATGCAACATCAGGCAAGAGAGGCTCCTGTCCAAAATGTAAGTGGAAACACTGAAAACTCTCGGACGGTCACCGCTAAGCAGTTCAAGGAGTTGGGACCATCGGGGTTTATTGGAGAGCCAAAACCACTTAAGACAGAAACGTGGATCAAGAAGATCACCAAGATATTTGATATCTTGGGATGCGCCGAGGAGCAAAAGGTTCCCTTTGTCACCTTTATGTTGCGAGGAGAGGCAGATTACTGGTGGAAATCGGTAAAGTGTACTCAACCTGCCGCATTGAAGATGTCTTGAGAAAAGTTTCAAGAACTGTTCAATGACAAGTACTTTCTCGAAAGTATTCGTCACATGAAGGAGGTAGAGTTCATCAAGTTGGAGCAGAATAATATGACCGTGTCGCAGTACGAAGCTAAGTTTGCTGAGTTGTCCCGGTTTGCGTCCCACTTGGTTGATAATGAGGAAAGAATGACACGGATGTTTTTAAGAGGTTTGAAACGGGAGATACGTCAATATCTTATTTCTCATAAACTGTCTTTGTATTCAGATGTTGTAAATAGGGCTCAGTTATTGAAGCGAGACAACGAGTCAATGCATCCAAGAGAAAGCAGCCGGCAGAATGAAAATACCAGTGGTAACAGCCATCGAAGCGGTGACAACAAACGTGGAGGGAATCAACATGCCATAAATGGTAACCACTTTAGTGGTAATCATAGCCAAGGCGATAAAAGTGGATATTTCAAGAAGAGGAGATTTAACAATGATGGAAAGACGTCAGCACCAACACCCGTTGTTAAGGAAGGAGAACGACCACCTATCATATGCTTCAAATACGGAGGGGAGGGACATATCAGTCCAAACTGCGCAATGCCATCCAAAGCGTGTTATAATTGTGGAAGAGAAGGTGTTGCCTAATTTTTTAATAGCACTTTAACACGCAAGTATACGCGTTCAATTGTAATATTCAGCAAGCAAGGATATCGTTCCCACGAGGAAATAGACTAATATTTATCAATTATTAATTTCAATGCAATTAATCCTATTTTAAACTACAAAATTTTGTTTATGATTTGAAAATTAAACTTAACAAAACTAACAATTAAAATAAGAATTTCACAAGAATAACTGCAGATTTAACAGATTAAGATTACAACTTCCCTTAGTATTTCATTTAAACCAATTTACTTCCCATTTAAATCAATTAATTAATATGAATCATTATCCAAGAATGCTTTATAGAACTAATTCACACACTTTTTCCAAAACACGTGAACAAATCCTCCTAACTCTAATCCTTAAGACACAGAATTACAAGGAACACCCCAGTTAATCAACTCACTATATTCCTATGTGAATCAAGTTAATTAGGGTTTAACGCACAAATTCTTTCAATGGATACAAAAGACACATAGGTATATTCCTATCCTACATGCTAATCATATTAACCCTAATCAGATTATATGAACAGATGTTATCATATCCAGATCTCAATCTATACTCCATCTTCCAATTTTATATAGATTATCATAGTAATTGCTGGCCAAACAATTAATCAATAAGAAAAAGATATAATAAATAATTCAATAAAAACCAACTTTCATTCAATGGGAAGATTTAATTTAAATTACATACCAAGTTCCGTTGCAATCTTAATAAAAATTTAGTTCATGATAATAATAAAGAAAAACATCATCCAGATGAATAATCCAAACATCCCAGATAATTACAAAAGATAAAACTAGAGAAGAGAAGAAGAAACTCTGAATTTGCTCCAATAATCTCTCTTTAATCTTTAACCCTTGCAATTCTCCTTCGTGTTTTCCTTTGTTGTTCTCTCTGCAAATCCCTTGAAAAATTGAGTTGTCTCCGTCTTTTCTAAAGTCCTCCCCTATTTGTATTAGATCTGGCCTCTTTTTAGATTCCTTGTTGGCTTCAAAAACCCACTTAGCAATAGAAAAACTCTCCTTTTTCCGCACATGAGCGCCTAGGCGCTCAAAATAGGCCATTTCCAAGCGCCTAGGCGCTTGCTCAGGACAGCGTAATTACAAAAATGCCACTCAGCTTTAATTTTAATGAATTTTGACCTTTTTCTTCTCCCAAATGACCAATTTGTCCCTCCAACTCCAACCTACAAGAAATAAACACAAAACACATAAAAAGATACTAAAAAATAATTAAAGATAGCAATAATTAAGTTTAATAATATCGGATTCGTAGGTATAAAATCTACTCATCAAATACCCCCAAACTTAACCAATTGCTTGTCCCCAAGCAACAAAACACAATGCAATAACTAAACATGCAATGCAAATGCAAATGCAAATATCTACATGCCTAAAATTCCAGCAGCCAAACAGAACAAAATCTATTCATCAAGCCTCAGAGAAATCACAATAAACATGCTAGTACATCATACCAAAACAGATCAATAATTTCCTAGTCAATCATCAAATCTTACCCTGTCATTACTGATATAGTGCGTGTGTGCTCAACAATAATGCTAACTAATATAATGCTAAATACAACACATAATAGATCTCTTTAAAGGCATCATACAGTGTAAACTCACAAAATTCGCGAACAAGCTAGATCCAACTAAAGTCAAACATCCACCAAATTCAAGAGTCCAATCTGGGATACTTATGCTTTACTTATCATTACGGGGGCTTTTTTTTTTCTTTTTCTGTTTTCTCTTCTTTTTTTTTTCAATGATGGATAGTGAGTGCGTTTTACGCTTCATCTCACACCTGTGTTTATGGGGAGTGTATTTCACGCTTCTTCTCGACCCACCACAGGACTTAATTTATTCAACTCAATATCTTTTTTTTTCATTTCATTTTTTTTAGCTTATGTACCCCAAATATTCCCCCAAACTTAAGTTTTTGTCTAAATTCAGTCATCTACGCCTATTCATGTCTTTCATTCATTCATACTAGTATTATCCTCAAGAAGTCCATTACGTGTCAATTTAGACTCAATCAGTCAACATAGTTATTTTTACTGTGCTATCCTTATTATATCAGTTTCAAACAGGTAAAGATTCAAATCATGACAAGAAATCACATCAAAGTCTTAACAGTCAATACTATACTTGTCTACTCAATTTCAATCTCATCATTGGCCAAAATAGACTTAAACTATCTAACAGCTGGAAACATGCAAATACTTGAATTTTTCTTTTTTCTCTTTTTTTTTTAAAGATATTCGAATGAAAACTAATGAAAAACTATAAAATGAATACTAAATGAATGCAACTGGAACTGGAAGAATGCACCCCCAAACTTAACATATGCAATGTCCTCATTGTATATAACAAATAAAACATAAGAAATTAAGCACTGAGGACTTCCCTGAAAGATAGACGCCCTATTCCTCATCAGTATCCTCTTCTTCTTCTTCATCAACCTCATCCTCAGGGGGTAAATCAGCTGGGGGATATGCAGACAAGGGTGGAAATTGGTAGGGAGCGCCTGCTGGATTCATGCGGTCGAACATCTCTAGGAATGCTGCGCTACAGTTCTGATACATCTCTGATTGTCGCTGAGCCAAGCTATCCTGATTTCTTTCCACCCGGTTCAATCCATACTGAACTAGATTAGCCACCATGTCAATCCTTCTAGTTTGATTTCTTAATTCTTGACGAATGTCTTCAAAAAAATTTGGTGGTGGCCCAGAACTTCCAGCAGCAGTAGTAGGATTGTCATGTGACTGTTGATTAGGCTCGTCTGCAGGCTCGGGAGGCACAATAATGAAACCTAACCCTCTCGGGTGTGGTGTTCCCCCTCCCCATACCTTGTACTTTTTTATCACTGAGTGGTCAATTGCGGCTAAAGGAGGTTGTGTAGCTTCTTCAGCATCCCATTTTACTCCAGCTTGTCGACATAGACCAGTAATCAAAGATGGATGAGGTAGTCCACCCGATGTCCCTCCTTTAATTGCTCTGTCAATTGAATCATGTATAACCTGACCCACATCTATAGATTTTCCTTGTGCAATACAGAAAAGCAATGCCGCCCGTCGATTTATAACATCACTTGTATGTCTACACGGCATCAACTTGGCACAAATAAAGGCATGCCACGCTTTCCCGTAACTACTTAGTGCGGAAGTAGGGAACAAAACAGCTTCTTGTTGATCTGTTAATTTCCATTGTGTTCCAGGTACACACAAGGCTTGAATGACTTCACTGTAGTCCAGCTCGTGATCTAAATATTGAATGAAGCCATTATTGGGTATTGTGTTTAAGCCGTAGTAACCATTTATTGACCTGAAACTGACTTCCACTGATTTTCCGCGAACCCAAATCATGTTACCAATATGATCTTTTGCATTGGCGTAGAATTCCTTAACAATTTTAACGACCGATGAATCCGGTTGGGCTGTAAAGTTCGCCCATCTTCTACTACCAATCATTTGTAGTAACTCCCTATCTTTTACCTCTGGCAATAATCCACGCTCAGGAATTAGCGTTTTATTAGAGAGCGAATTGTAATACTTGTCGGACGCACTAGCACTTGTAAATCTCTTTTTGTCAAACTTAGTCGATGTGCCCGAAGTCTCGCCTCTTTGCCTTTTAGTAGCCATGAGTCGTGTGTGTGAATTGCTTACCCAATAGATGATGTTCAAAGGCTTAGTATGGGCCAATCCTCTTTGTGACAATATATCGAACACTTGGTGTGCACAAATTTTGAATACTATTGGTAGGCACTCCTCCAAACTTAATTTTCACCAAATTTGTCAATAACTAAGCACACTAGTCTTCCAATGCAATACACGCAACAATTAACAATACCCAAACCCACTTGAGCCAACACAATGAAAGAACTAACTTCAACTTACTACCTTAGCTACTCTCCAAGCAAATCCAAATAATTTGTAATAAAACTTTGTGCACTTACTTGGTTATAGCCATAATTGATGTTCCAAGCAAAGTTGTAGGAGCAATTTTTTTGTGAGGTTTGAACACTTACGTCAGCGAGATGTGGTTAGCATGTGAGTTGGTGCCCGGATTGGTGATGATGACCCCGAATTGGTGATGAAGGATGACCATATGGAGATTAATTGCCTTTGAGTTTGGGTAGGAGATTGAGTATTTGGTTATCCTTAGTCAAGAAGAAGATTATTATCGTGGCTAGATTAGAGGAGGGATGCGAGTTGAGTGAGTTTGAGTTGGAGTGGGAGAGCAAGAGAGTCTTTAATTTGGGTTTGTAGGAGTTGTGCCCGATTAGGGCTTATATCTTTTTTTTTTCAAGGTACAGCATGAGCGCCTAGGCGCTTTGGATTGCATAGGTGTGACCGCCTAGGCGGTTGGCTGCAGAATGCGTGGAAAGCTTGTAGCACCTAGGCGCTTGGTTTGGCCTAGGTGGGAGCGCTTAGGCGCTTGGGGCGCATTGTGGCTACTGACTTGGAGCGCCTAGGCGCTTTATGTGGCCTGACTTGGAGCGCTTAGGAGCGAGACCCCCGACTGGGTAGTCGTAGTGGCCATTAGTCGAACCCGCCAAATATGAAATCTTGTTTCCTATCCTGAAATCAATTAAATATCGTGTTAGAGAACATAAGGAGTGTAACAAATCCTAAACTATAAAAGTTTAACCACTTAATAAACTAACAGTAACGCAAATAAAAAAAATTAAAAGTAAAAATAAAAAAATAACAATAAAATTTCCTGGGTTGCCTCCCAGTTAGCGCTTGATTTATAGTCTTCAGCCTGACTTTCTTCTCTGTTCTAATCAGCAAGGTTGACCGTTGTCTTTTCACGATCAACACAACCCCCATAGTAATGCTTCAATCTCTGACCGTTGACTTTGAAATTACGTTTGGCATCCGGGTCTTCCACCTCCACAGCTCCGTGAGGATAAACTTTTGTAATGATAAATGGCCCTGACCAACGGGATTTCAACTTTCCTGGAAACAGTTTAAGCTTTGAATTGTATAATAACACTGTTTGCCCTGCTTCAAACTTTCTTTCCAGAATTTTCTCGTCATGCCACTGCTTAACCTTTTCTTTATATAACTTCGCGTTCTCATATGATTGGAGTCTGAATTCATCCATTTGGTTCAATTGTAAGAGGCGCTTTTCTCCCGCAGCAGACATATCCAAGTTTAACTTCCGGATTGCCCAATAAGCATTGTGTTCTAGTTCAACCGGAAGATGGCATGCCTTCCCATATACTAACCTGTACGGAGACATCCCTATCGGAGTTTTGAAAGCTGTACGGTATGCCCATAAAGCATCATCTAACTTACTAGCCCAATCTTTCCGACTAGGGTTCACTATCTTCTCAAGGATTCGTTTTACTTCTCGGTTTGATACCTCGGCTTGACCACTTGTTTGTGGATGGTAAGCAGTAGCTATCTTATGAGTGACTCCGTACTTAGCGAGAATAGCTGATAACTGCTTATTACAGAAGTGCGTGTCTTCATCACTAATGATTGCACGAGGAGTGCCGAATCTAGAGAAAATATTCTTCCGAATGAACTTAACCACAACCTTAGCATCATTGGTGGGCGATGCTATAGCTTCTACCCACTTCAAAACATAATCCACCGCTAGAAGTATATAGGAGTTGCTAAAAGATGATGGAAATGGTCCCATGAAGTCGATGCCCCAAACATCAAATAATTCGACTTCTAAGATCATGTTTAGTGGCATCTCTTGTCGCTTTGATATATTACCAACTCTTTGGCATCTGTCACATTTCAATGAAAACACACGGGCATCCTTAAATAGTGTTGGCCAGAAGAATCCACATTGAAGTACCTTAGCGGCCGTTCTTTCTCCCGCAAAATGTCCACCATAGGCAGATGCATGACATTGGTGTAGAATATTCTCCATTTCAACTTCCAGAACGCACCTTCTTATTACTTGATCTCCACACTGTTTAAATAAAAACGGCTCATCCCATAAATACTGTTTCACATCATGGAGAAATTTCTTCTTCTGTTGACTTGTCAAATCTGGCAGAAACACCTTACTCACAATGAAATTTACATAATCTGCATACCATGGTGTATCCATCCTTACCGCAAACAGTTGTTCGTCCGGGAAAAATTCATTGACCACTGTTGTGTCATCTTTCTTTAGTTCTGCATTTTCTAATCGTGATAAATGATCAGCAACCTGATTTTCTGTTCCTTTTCAGTCCCTGATCTCCAAGTCGAACTCTTGTAGCAATAATACCCATCTAATTAATCTCAGCTTCGCATCCTTCTTTGTTATTAAGTACTTAATTGCCGAATGATCTGTAAACACGATCACTTTTGTCCCAATCAAATATGAGCGAAATTTATCAAATGCATAAACAACTGCTAATAGCTCTTTCTCGGTAGTGGTATAATTCAGTTGGGCATCCGTTAACGTCTTACTAGCATAGTATATAGCATGAAAAATTTTATCTTTCCGTTGGCCAAGAACTGCACCAATTGCAAAGTCGCTAGCATCACACATTAATTCGAACGGGATACTCCAATTTGGCGCTATGATTACAGGTGCGGTAACTAGTTTCTTCTTTAACACATCAAAAGCTTCAAGGCATGCTTGATCAAAGTTGAATGGGACATCCTTCTACGAAAGATTGCAAAGTGGTTTCGTGATTTTGGAGAAGTCTTTTATAAATCTTCTATAAAAACCAGCGTGTCCCAAAAAACTTCGAATACCCTTTACTGAAACTGGTGGCGGGAGGTTCTCAATGGTTTCGATCTTAGCTCTATCAACCTCAATTCCTTTTGAGGACACTCGATGACCCAAGATAATCCCCTCTTGCACCATAAAATGACATTTCTCCCAATTTAAAATCAAATTCGTTTCCATACACCGTTTAAGCACAAGAGTGAGATTTTCTAAACAATAATCAAACGAATCCCCAAAAACTGAGAAATCATCCATAAATACCTCGAGATTTTGTTCGACCATATCGGAGAAAATAGCCATCATACACCGTTGAAATGTCGCCGGCGCATTACATAATCCAAAAGACATTCTGCGAAAAGCAAAGGTACCATATGGGCATGTGAATGTCGTCTTCTCCTGATCCTCGGGTGCAATGGCAATCTGGTTATAACCTGAGTATCCATCCAAAAGACAATAATACTCATGCCCTGCAAGCCTGTCCAACATCTGATCTATAAATGGTAGAGGAAAATGGTCCTTACGAGTGGCCTTATTTAACTTTCTATAATCCATACACACCCGCCAACCCGTAACTGTTCGAGTAGGGATCAATTCATTATGTTCATTTGTAACTACTGTCATTCCCCCTTTCTTTGGCACACATTGGACTGGACTTACCCATGAGCTATCTGAGATAGGGTAGATAATTCCCGCATCCAACCATTTAATGATTTCCTTTTTGACAACTCCCTTCATGATGGGATTGAGTCTTCGTTGTTGTTCAATAGTTGGTTTCGCTTCATCTTCCAATAAAATCTTATGCATGCAAATTGATGGGCTTATCCCCTTGATATCCGCAAGAGTCCACCCAAGAGCAGTCTTGTATTGCCGAAGTACCCTTAGTAGCTTTTCTTCTTGAACCTTATCAAGTGATGCAGAAATAATAACTGGAAAGGTAGAAGAAGAACCAAGGCAGGCATACCGTAGATGGTTAGGCAATGGCTTAAGTTCCAAGGTGGGCGGTTCTTCTAAGGATGATTTCACCTTTTCATCCGGTTTTCCCCAATAATCCAGAGGTTCAAATTTTTGCAAACATCGTATGAACTTCGGAGCTGAATCTAGCATTTGAACCCATTCTAGCACAGTTAAATCATCAGATAAATTTTCACTTACCAATGCAGTTTTAAGAGGGTCTTCATTCACAGACTCATTAAATACCTCCCTTGTCACTCCTTCAATCAGATCAACTTTAAAGCACTCTTCCTCTCCCTTCGGAAATTTCATAGCCTTGAAAACATTAAAAGTTACTTCTTCATCTTGGACTCTCATCGTTAACTCTCCCTTTTGTACATCAATTAATGTCCTTCCAGTGGCTAAAAATGGTCTTCCAAGGATAATGGGTATGTCTTTATCCTCTTCATAGTCCAACACAATGAAGTCGGCTGGAAATATGAATTTGTCCACCTTCACTAATATGTCTTCCACAATGCCCCTAGGGTATGTCACTGATCTATCTGCGAGCTGTAAAGAGATATTTGTTGGCTTCGATGCTGGTAATCCCAACTGAGTGTAGATCGAAAGCGGCATCAAGTTAATACTCGCACCCAAATCGCACAAATATTTATTAAAGAACTGGGGTCCAATCGTGCACGGTACGGTGAAGCTACCCGGATCCTTCAACTTCGGTGGTAACTTTCTTTGCAGAATTGCACTACATTCTTCTGTCAACGCTACAATTTCGAACTCCCCTAGCTTCCTCTTTCTTGCTAAAATATCTTTCATGAATTTTGCATAGCTAGGCATTTGTTCTAAAGCATCTGCAAATGGAATATTGATTTGCAGCTTTTTGAAAAGTTCTAAAAATTTTGAAAACTGTCTATCTAATTTCTGCTTTTGCAATCTTTGAGGAAATGGCACAGGTGGTACAACTGTTGTTTGCTCATCTTCTTGTTGTTTTTGTACAACTTTTCCCCCAGATTTACTTTCCAAATTTCCACTCTCTTTTTCGTCATTCTCAGCAGAAATTATTTTCTTTTGTCCGTCTAAATCTGTAGTCAACTCCTTCCCACTTCTGAGTGTAACTGCCTTACAATGTTCATTTCCATCATTCCTTGGATTTTTCTCCGTATCACTAGGTAAAGAACCTGGAGTTCTAGTATTCAAAGCACTAGCTATCTGCCTAATTTGGTTCTCAAGATTCTTTATTGCAGCTGATTGGTTTTTCGTTGTAGCTTCAAACTGAGTTGCCAATCTTGCCAATAATTCTTCCATTTGTGATAGCTTGTCAGGTTGATGAGGTTGTGGGTGTTGTTGAGATTGTTGATGTGGCTGAAATCCAGGTGGATATGATTGCCTTGGAGCTTGTGCTTGAGCATGTGACTGATTACTACTCCAAGAAAAATTTGAGTTGTTTCTCACTCCTGGATTGTAACTGTTTGGATAATTGCCCTGCTGCCTATTATAACTGGAAACAAACTGGACTGATTCAGGATTTATTGCACATTGATCACTTGAGTGGCTACCCGTACATATTTCACAAATCGTTTCCATTTTCTGAACTGGTTGTACCCCAAGTGCATCTATCTTCTTTGTAAGAGCAGAAATCTGAGCTGACTATGTGATCGTTCGGATCATCATTCGGTAACCCTCCAAACTGACATGAATTTTGAATCATCTGTATTGTCCCCGGTTTTATCTCAAAACTTGTAGCAGTAATGGCAGGCCTCGTAATACTCGACTGAATTTTAGTAACCCGCGGCGTAGCATAATCCCGCAGTGCTTTTTGCTCTTCTTCAGCCATAGTATCTTTCTTATCAAGTGCCTCTTTGGTTTCTTTAACCCACTGACGCAACCGCTGAAACCTTTTTTCGATGTCGTCCTCGTAAGGCAATAAATCTGGCTTCTTCGATCGCGTTTGCATACACTAGTCAAGAGCACCTGAATAGAACAGAAAAGAAAACGTTTAAATTAAGATTAATTCTATCAAAATCAATAATGACAAAATATTAAACTAATTTCCCCGGCAGCGGCGCCAAAAACTTGTTGCCTAATTTTTTAATAGCACTTTAACACGCAAGTATACGCGTTCAATTGTAATATTCAGCAAGCAAGGATATCGTTCTCACGAGGAAATAGACTAATATTTATCAATTACTAATTTCAATGCAATTAATCCTATTTTAAACTACAAAATTTTGTTTATGATTTGAAAATTAAACTTAACAAAACTAACAATTAAAATAAGAATTTCACAAGAATAACTGCAGATTTAACAGATTAAGATTACAACTTCCCTTAGTATTTCATTTAAACCAATTTACTTCCCATTTAAATCAATTAATTAATATGAATCATTATCCAAGAATGCTTTATAGAACTAATTCACACACTTTTTCCAAAACACGTGAACAAATCCTCCTAACTCCAATCCTTAAGACACAGAATTACAAGGAACACCCCAGTTAATCAACTCACTATATTCCTATGTGAATCAAGTTAATTAGGGTTTAACGCACAAATTCTTTCAATGGATACAAAAGACACATAGGTATATTCCTATCCTACATGTTAATCATATTAACCCTAATCAGATTATATGAACAGATGTTATCATATCCAGATCTCAATCTATACTCCATCTTCCAATTTTATATAGATTATCATAGTAATTGCTGGCCAAACAATTAATCAATAAGAAAAAGATATAATAAATAATTCAATAAAAACCAACTTTCATTCAATGAGAAGATTTAATTTAAACTACATACCAAGTTCCGTTGCAATCTTAATAAAAATTTAGTTCATGATAATAATAAAGAAAAACATCATCCAGATGAATAATCCAAACATCCCAGATAATTACAAAAGATAAAACTAGAGAAGAGAAGAAGAAACTCTGAATTTGCTCCAATAATCTCTCTTTAATCTTCAACCCTTGCAATTCTCCTTCGTGTTTTCCTTTGTTGTTCTCTCTGTAAATCCCTTGAAAAATTGAGTTGTCTCCGTCTTTTCTAAAGTCCTCCCCTATTTGTATTAGATCTGACCTCTTTTTAGATTCCTTGTTGGCTTCAAAAACCCACTTAGCAATAGAAAAACTCTCCTTTTTCCGCACATGAGCGCCTAGGCGCTCAACATAGGCCATTTCCAAGCGCCTAGGCGCTTGCTCAGGACAGCGTAATTACAAAAATGCCACTCAGCTTTAATTTTAATGAATTTTGACATTTTTCTTCTCCCAAATGACCAATTTGTCCCTCCAGCTCCAACCTACAAGAAATAAACACAAAACACATAAAAAGATACTAAAAAATAATTAAAGAGAGCAATAATTAAGTTTAATAATATCAGATTCGTAGGTATAAAACCTACTCATCAGAAGGTCACCTAGCCCAATTTTGTCGTGCACCGAAGACAAATCCAGTTAGAATGGTGACACAAAATACCATCCCCGACAAGTCAAAACCAGTAGTTCAAGGGAGTGCGTTTGTTGTGACCTCCCAGAAAGTAAGGAAACTGAACGAGATCATTACGGGTAAGTTTATCATAAACTCTAGTGAAGTCTATACCGTATTTGATACCGGTTCGACCCATTCTTTTATTTCTCCTACTTGCGCTCAACGATTAAATTTGACTCTGGAGAAATTAGACTTTGACTTATCTGTGGAAACTCCGTTGGGAGAAACCTTCATTACATCCACTGTTTATAAGTCTTGTTTGGTTCAAATCAGTACCCTCACATTACTTGTCGATCTTATTTCATTGAAAATACTTGCATTTGATGTGATTCTAGGGATTGATTGGTTAACTACTCATCAGGCTAAAATTGATTGTTTTTGTAAGGTTGTTATCTTTCATATTCCTAATCAACCTATTATGCAAATTCAAGCGATCAAACCATTAAAATCAATCACGGTCATCTCAAGCCATAAAGGAATGTTTATTGAAAAACGGATGTCAAGCTTTCTTAGCTCATGTCATAGATCTAAACAAAAATACGTCAGTTTTGAATGATATTTCTATTGTTAATGAATTTCCTGATGTATTCCCTAAAGAGCTTCTTGGCCTACCCCCAGAGCGTGAAATTGAATTTTGTATTGACCTTGAACCTGGTACAAAACCCATTTTCAAAGCCCCATATCGGATGGCTCCTATTGAACTTCAGGAGTTAAAGACCCAATTGCAGGAATTGTTAGATATCGGTTTCATTCGACCAAGTACTTCTCCTTGGGGTGCTCCTGTTCTATTCGTGAAGAAGAAAGATGGAAGTATGCGACTTTGTATTGATTATCGGGAGTTGAATCATGTCACCATCAAAAATAAGTACCCGTTGCCTCGCATTAATGATCTGTTTGACCAGTTGCAAGGAGCACAATTCTTATCAAAAGATCGATCTTCGTTCTGGATATCATCAGCTGAAGGTTAGAACTGAGGATATTCCAAAGACTGCCTTCAGAACTCGATACGGGCATTATGAATTCTTAGTCATGTCTTTTGGATTGACTAATGCTCCTGCTGCCTTCATGGATATGATGAACCGAGTATTCAAGGAATATTTGGATCACTTTGTGGTCGTCTTTATTTATGACATCCTTATTTATTCTAAAATCCGTGAAGATCATGAGCAACACTTGAGGCTGATACTCCAAAAGTTTTGTGAAAATAAGCTTTATGCCAAGTTGAAGAAATGCGAGTTTTGGCTTGAAGAAGTGGCATTCCTTGGGCACGTAGTATCAAGTCATGGAATATTTGTTGACCCGGTAAAGATTGAAGCTATTCAAAGCTGGGAGCAACCCAAATCAGTGACCGAAGTACGTAGCTTTCTTGGCTTAGCTGGTTATTATCGGAGATTCGTTGAAAGATTTTCTCGAATCGCTACTCCACTAACTCAGCTGACTCGAAAAGATACAAAATTCGGTTGGAGCAAGGAATGTGAGAATAGTTTTCAAGAACTCAAGAGAAGAATCATTTCAACACCTGTTCTGACCATACCATCTGGCTCGGAGGGATTTGTCATCTACAGTGATACTTCGGGCAAAGGGTTAGAATGTGTTCTCATGCAACATGGGAAAGTCATAGCCTATGCCTCTCGACAACTCAAAGAATATGAGAGGAATTATCCTACTCATGATCTAGAGTTGGCAGCAGTCGTTTTTGCACTAAAGATTTGGAGGCATTACCTGTATGGGGAGAAATTGGAGATCTTTACGGATCATAAAAGCCTCAAATATTTCTTCACCCAAAAGGAACTTAACATGCGGCAACGACATTGGCTTGAACTGTTGAAAGATTATGATCATACCCTCCAATACCATCCTGGAAAAGCGAACGTGGTAGCTGACGCATTGAGTAGAAGATCATATGCGGATACGAGTGCGATATTGTCAACGCAAAGGCCCATTTTGTATGACTTATAAAGGATGGAGATAGAGTTAAAGACTCCGGGGGCCCATGTGATGATGGCGAATATACGAGTAGAATCGACTTTAATTAATAAAGTTAAAGTTGCTCAAGCTACAGACCTGGAGCTGATGCGTATGAGGAAGAAAGTGCAAGAAGGTTCTATGCCGGAAGTAAAAATCGATGAGGAAGGAATACTTTGAGTTAACTCTAAACTTTGTGTTCCTAACGACCTTGATTTAAAGTATAACATCATGATGGAGGCGCACAACACACCGTTTGCAATCCATCCTGGGAGTACGAAAATGTATCATGATCTTCGACATATATTTTGGTGGGGCAATATGAAGAGAGAGATAACGTTGTTTATCTCAAGGTGTCTGTCGTGTCAACGAGTCAAGGCGGAGCATCAAGTACCAAAAGGTCCATTGCAACCACTTGAAATTCTAGAATGGAAGTGGGAGCACATTACCATAGATTTCGTTACCGGTCTTCCCAAGATTTCTCAAGGCATAGATGCGATTTGGGTCATTATTGATAGATTGACCAAGCCGGCTCATTTCTTACCTATACGAGAAACTTATACAGTTGAACGTCTTGCTCGTATGTACATAAACGAGATTGTAAGATTGCATGGTATGCCAGTATCCATAGTTTCTGATCGAGACCCAAGATTCACTTCACGATTTTGGGTGAGTTTGCAGAAAGCTATGGGCATAGATTTACGATATAGTTCGGCATATCATCCTCAAACGGACGGGCAGTCGAAGAGGACTATTCGAACTCTTGAAGATCTATTAAGACTCTGTGTCCTTGATTTCAAGGGAAGTTGGGACAAGTTCTTATCATTGGTGGAGTTTTCCTACAACAACATCTATCAAGCAAGTATTGGCATGGCTCCATTCGAAGCATTGTATGGAAGAAAGTGTCGTTCTCCAGTATGCTGTGTAAGATCCCAAATTATTAATAAATAAAATTTAATTTCTTCTATTTATTATTTTGAAATATTAAGGGTTGAATTGATTAATGTGGTTAGTTATGGGTAAAATGCGCAAATATTTCAAATAAGCAAGTGGTTATAAAATATTCATTGTTGTCGGGGAATATTCGTTTGGTCGTGGAATATTCTTCCTATCGGGGAATATTCGTACGACGGCGCAGTCTTTTGTGGGCCCCATAACGAAAAGCGATTGGATGAAGAAAACGACAAGTACAAGTTATTTATAATTAATGGCGTAGTTGTTACCGTTAATACTGTTGGAATACCCGGTAGTTAAAACACAGTAATACGCGTTGTTGCACAGTAGCACGCGGTATTGCACCAATTATTGATTCTTACGTAAGAAGGCACTACTCAATAATTGTTACAGTAATTACTGTTTAGTATTTTATTTTATTGATTCAATAATTGTTCCGTTGATATTTTATATTATTGTTGTTTCAATAATTGTCACTACACAGTATTTTTCCATTATCGAAGTAATAATTCATATTATCTGAATAATATTATTTGATAACATTATTGGCAATGTCTAGAAAGTTCTGTCTAAGGAGAGGTTTGGTCACCTAATTGCCCGCTAGTAAGGAGAAATTCTTATTGAAAAGCCCCCTCTTTCTTAGGAACTGCCTGGTTGTCAGTATTGTGATGCTGTAATATTATTTGTGAATAATTAATTATTGATTTATATGGTGAGGAAAATATTCATTTTATGTGGATATAGATGGAAAAAATTTTTAAAGTGACAATTGTTGAAAATCGATATTTTATCTTTTTTGATAAAATAATATTTTATTATATTATTATAATATAATAATTATGATATTTTTACAATGAATGTGAGATATATGAGTATATGAGGAGGAAGAGTATTTTTGTTGCAAAAGTTGTTTAAAACATGTTAAACATGTCCGTGGACCCATTTCTTGATTGAAATTTGATTATAGCCTGTAAAATTGCCCGTTTGTGGATTTCGGTCAATTTCTGTTTAGAATTTGGAAAAACTTTCTTCTACAAAGTTGTAGATAATGGAATTTCCTATGAAAAAAAATATGTTGTTTGAATTTTTCAGACAAAAGGGCTATTTATTATGAATTATTGAAGTTCCGAAATTCCAGAATAATTAATTTTTGGAAGTTTTAAATAATTATATTAAGAAAAACGTATTTTTACATTTTGTGGGCACCATTTGCACATGTTAATGGCTGAAATTAGATGACTTAGGTGTGCGAAGGAATTTATAAAATATATATGAATATTTTATTAAATTTTCTGCTTTGGTGTTCTAAGCATTTTCCTATAAATAGGGTGCTTAGGTTAGAATTGAAAATCACACCAGAAACTAAAATCTTCTCTCTCTTTCTCTCTCGATATATTGAGCGTATTCTTGTGAGTATTTTGATACTTTGAGTGTTGCTATACGACGCAAGTTCCTTTCAGCACTATATCTAGTATTCCAGTCAGAAGTACTGTCTTTTCGAGGTGAGGGATGTTATTTTTTTTAATAAATGATATTATTTTTTTCAATATCATAGTAGCACACGGTATTGATTATTAATGCTTATGTGAGAAGTCACTCAGTTTGATTCAATTATTGTCAGTTAATAATATGAATTATTTAGCGATAATGAAGTTTTATTTTATTCGTATTATTAACGTAATAAAACAGAAACATCTTTTTATATAAAACAGAATACTTTATTAAAGTTATTCTATAAATAGAATATATTATATTTTATTTAAAAGATTTTTCTTTAAATATGGACCGTCAGATTAAAGTAAATCAATCTAGATCGTTCATGGATTAGTTACTATGCAGTCCATTCTTCTATAAATAGCAGCTCATTCCTTCATTATTTCTTACGAATTCACTGAACTATAGAGAGAAACTATAGAGAGAGAGAAGAAAAATATTCTGCTACTTAACTACTTCCTTATTTCAGTTCTTATTTAAAACGGTAAGGGGGTGTTATTCTTTCTTATTTATGAAGAGAACAATTGTTATTCCATTTCTTATTATTCTGTTAGAATAACCTGTATACGCGGTCTACCTTATATTTGGTGACATTCTTCTATTATTCTGTTGGAACATCCTGTCTGTGTGTTTTACACCGGACCTGGTTCTGTTTTTAATATTATTCTGTTAGAACATCCTGTCTGTGTATTTTACACCGGACCTGGTTTCGTCTTGTTATTATTCTGTTGGAACATCCTATATGTGTGTTTTACACCGGACCTGGTTCCATTATTTATTATTCTGTCGGAATATCCTGTCTGTGCGTTTACGCCGGACCTAGTTCCATTATTTTTTATTTTGTCAGAATATCCTGTCTGTGTGTTTACGCCGGACCTGGTTCCATTATTTATTATTCTGTTGGAATAACCTGTCTGTGCGGTCTATCGCATGCCGGGTGATTTCTTTTGTTATTCCATTCTTTATTATACTCAGTTGGTTAAGTTTTAACTTCTATACTTCATGAAATTAGTGGAATATCCTTGATAATTGCGGTTCATCCAGTATCTTTTCATGAAAATATTCTTCTAAGCATTCTTGAATTTTACTCCACAAAGCAGTATCATGTTGACAATTTGGACGTTGTTAATTCTTGGATAAATTAATTCTTGAACTTGTTTTATTGAATTCTTATATCATTGTCATCATACTCATGTTTATAAAATATTGAAAGTCATCTGTGGCCTGTAGTGCATAAATGGACTTGGTATGATTATGACCAGGGATTATTCGGTATAATCATGACCGTAATATTACAAATGATGTGGTAAAAGTCCTCATTGGCCCGTAGTGCATTGATGGACAGTTGTTGGCATGATCATGACCATTAATGAGTACACAAATATTTTTGGCCCGTAGTGCATGGATAATTGTGGTCGTGATACTAAAGAATATCCATGGCCGTAGTGCAGGAGTGATTCGATAATGTGGATTATTTTATTAAGTTGAGTCCCAGCGATAACAGTATTGTAAAACCTTTTAAATCATAGAAGATAGTAGATTTTATTCTCTACTTGACTCTTTTAATGGATTGCTTGTTCCGCTGCAGTTAAACTTGATGTTCGTTATATTTTATTAGTTTAACACTGTTGAAGGCTAATGATAATTTATTCTGCATTATCTTAGTCATAATATTTCTTACTGGGCTAGTTGAGCTCACCCTTTCTTTCACTATTCTCTTCAAGAAATGAGAATATAGCTGGGACGAGTCGGAGAACAGAGTGATGGACCAGATGATAGTATTAGTAGTCCTCACTATTCTATTAAATAGTGTGACAATAATTGTAATGAGGACTCCTTTTGAGTTTGTATAGTCTCTAGTAGACAATAATTGTATTCAAACTCACAGTTATGTTTTGTCGTATTGTACACGACAGTTGTATTAGTAAGTTGTATTTGTATTCTGTACCATGTATCTGACGACCCAATATGGGTGATGTATACCTAATTTTGGGGGCGTCACAGTTGGTATCAGAGTTTAGGGATATGATCCCTGGCTAAGATGTGAGAATAGAACTAGAAGGGAAGAGACGGGGAATTCCTTCGCTAGTATGACCTACCTAAGTTGATTTGCATGGTATTTAATTGGTCGGTCAGAATATAAGGATAATATATGACATATCAATTAACCTTTGTTTTGTGGCAGTATCTGAAAATGGCATCTGAGAATGTTGAGAATAGCAATGGAGCACAGGCGACTGTTGATTCACCACATATCAATAATCAGGATAATGTGCATCAGGAAGGTGACAATCCTCATGCAAACAATAACACTGACCAGATGATGAATGATGGAATGTTCAGAAGCTTTATGCAGTTCATGCAACAACAGGCGAGAGCGGCTCCTATCCAAAATGTAGGTGAAAACACTGAAAACTCTCGGACGGTAACCGCTAAACAGTTCAAGGAGCTGGGACCACCGGAGTTTAAGGGAGAGCCAAAACCACTTATAGCGAAAACATGGATAAAGCAGATCACCAAGATATTTGATGTCTTGGGATGCTCCGAGGAGCAAAAGGTTCCCTTTGTCGCCTTTATGTTACGAGGAGAGGCAGATTACTGGTGGGAATCGATTAAGCGTACTCAACCTGCCGCACTGAAGATGTCTTGGGAGAAGTTCCAAGAGCTGTTCAATGATAAATACTTTCCCGAAAGTGTTCGTCACATGAAGGAGGTGGAGTTCATCAAATTGGAGCAGAATAATATGACCGTGTCGTAGTATGAGGCTAAATTTGTTGAGTTGTCCCGGTTTGCGTCCCACTTGGTGGATAATAAAGAGCGAATGACGTGAATGTTTTTACGAGGTTTGAAACCTGAGATACGTCAACATCTTATTTCCCATAAACTGTGTTTGTATTCAGATGTTGTGAATAGGGCTCAGTTAGCGGAGCGCGATAACGAGTCAACGCAACCAAAAGAGAGCAGTCGGCAAAATGATAATACTAGTGAGAGCAGTCATCGAAGCGGTGACAACAAGCGTGGAGGGAATCAACAGGCCAGAAATGGTAACCACTTCGGTGGTAATCAGGGCCAAAACAATAAGAATGGTCATTTCAAGAAGAGGAGATTCAACAATGATGGAAAGACGTCAGCACCAGCACCCATTGTTAAGGAAGGAGAACAACCACCTATCATATGTTTCAAATACGGAGGGGAGGGGCACATCAGTTCAAACTGTGCGATGCCGTCTAAAGCATGTTATAATTATGGAAGAGAAGTACATTTAGCTCGATTTTATCGTTTACCAAAAATAAGTTCAGCCAGGATGGAGACACCAAAGGCCGTCCCAGAAAAGTCAAAACCGGTAGTGCAAGGGAGAGCGTTTGTTGTGACCTCCCAGAAAGCAAGGAACCCGAATGAGGTCATCACGGGTAAGCTTATCATAAACTCTAACGAAGTCTATACTTTATTTGATACCGGTTCTACCCATTCTTTTATTTCTCCTACTTGCGCTCATCGATTAAATTTGACTACGGAGAAATTAGACTTTGACTTATCTGTTGAAACTTCATTGGGAGGAACCTTCATTACATTCACGGTTTATAAGTCTTGTTTGGTTCAAGTTGGTACCCACACATTACCTGTCGATCTTATTTTATTAAAAATACTTACATTTGACGTGATTTTTGGGATTGATTGGTTAACTACTCATCATGCAAAAATTGATTGTTTTCGTAAGGTTGTTAGCTTTGAGATTCCTAATCGACCTATTATGTGAATTCAAGCAACCAAACCATTAAAATCAATCGCTGTTATCTCAAGCCATAAAGCTATTCGTTGATTGAAAAACGAATATCAAGCTTTCTTAGCTCATGTCACGGATCTAAACAAAAATACGTCAGTTTTGAATGATATTTCTATTGTTAATAAATTCGCTGACGTATTCCCTGAAGAACTTCCTGGCCTAACCCCAGAGCGTGAAATTAAATTTTGTATCGACCTTGAACTTGGTACAAAACCCATTTCCAAAGCCCCATATCGAATGGCTCCTATTGAACTTCAGGAGTTAAAGATCCAACTGCAGGAATTGTTAGACATTGGCTTTATTCGTCCTAGTACTTCTCCTTGGGGTGCTCCTGTGCTATTCGTGAAGAAGAAAGATGGAAGTGTGCGACTTTGTATTGATTATCGGGAGTTGAATCATGTCACCATCAAAAACAGGTACCCATTGCCATGTATTGATGACCTGTTTGACCAGTTGCAAGGAGCACAATTCTTTTCAAAGATCGATCTTCATTCTGGATATCATCAGCTGAAGGTTAGAACTGAGGATATTCCAAAGACGGCTTTCAAAACTCGATACGGGCATTATGAATTCCTAGTCATGTCCTTTGGATTGACTAATGCTCCTGCTGCCTTCATGGATATGATGAACCGGGTATTCAAGGAATATTTGGATCACTTTGTGGTCGTCTTTATTGATGACATCCTTTTTATTCCAAAAGCCGTGAAGATCATGAGCAACACTTGAGGCTGATACTCCAAAAGCTTTGTGAATACAAGCTTTATGCCAAGTTGAAGAAATGCGAGTTCTGGCTGGAGGAGGTAGCATTCCTTGGGCACGTAGTATCAAGTCGTGGAATATCTGTTGACCCGGCAAAGATTGAAGCTATTCAAAGCTGGGAGCAACCTAAATCAGTAACCGAAGTACGTAGCTTTCTTGGTTTAGCTGGTTATTATCGGAGATTCGTGGAAGGATTTTCTCGAATCGCTACTCCATTAACTCAGCTGACTCGGAAAGATACAAAGTTCGGTTGGAGCGAAGAATGTGAGAAGAGTTTTCAAGAACTCAAGAGGAGACTCATTTCAGCACCTGTTCTAACAATACCATCTGGCTCGGAGGGATTTGACATCTACAGTGATGCTTCAAGCAAAGGGTTGGGATGCGTTCTCATACAATATAGAAAAGTCATAGCCTATGCATCAAGACAACTCAAGGAATATGAGAGGAATTATCCTACTCATGATCTAGAGTTGGCAGCTGTTGTCTTTGCACTTAAAATTTGGAGGCATTACTTGTATGGGGAGAAGGTGGAGATGTTTACGGATCATAAAAGCCTCAAATATTTCTTCACTCAAAAGGAACTCAACATGCGACAACGACGTTGGCTTGAACTGTTGAAAGATTATGATCATACCATTCAACACCATCTTGGAAAAGCGAACATGGTAGCTGACGCATTGAGTAGAAGATCATATGCAAGTACGAGTGCAATATTGTCAACACAAAGGCCCATTTTGTGTGACTTGCAAAGGATAGAGATAGAGTTAAAGACTCCAGGGACCCATGTGATGAT
The DNA here is from genome assembly GCA_016801055.1 of Panax notoginseng. NCBI lineage: Eukaryota > Viridiplantae > Streptophyta > Magnoliopsida > Apiales > Araliaceae > Panax > Panax notoginseng. Next base: position 11,023,646 of record CM029021.1, on the reverse strand, counting down.
GGCAAATATACGAGTAGAACCAACTTTAATCGATAAAGTTAAAGCTGCTCAAGCTACAGACCTGAAGCTGATGCGTATGAGGAAGAAAGTGCAAGAAGGTACTATGCTGGAAGCAAGAATCGATGAAGAAGGAATACTTCGAGTCAACTCCAGACTTTGTGTTCCTAACAACCCTGATTTAAAGTATAAAATCATGATGGAGGCGCACAATACACCGTTTGCAATCCATCCTGGAAGTACCAAAATGTATCATGATCTTCATCATACATTTTGGTGGAGCAATATGAAGAGAGAGATAGCGCTGTTTATCTCAAGGTGTCTAATTTGTCAACAAGTCAAAGCGGAGCATCAAGTACCAAAAGGTCCATTGCAAACACTTAAAATTCCAGAATGGAAGTGGGAGCACATTACCATGGATTTCGTTACCGGTCTTCCTAAGGTTTCTCAAGGTATAGATGCGATTTGGGTCAATGTTGATAGATTGACCAAGTCTGCTCATTTCTTACCGATACGAGAAACTTATACACTTGAACGTCTTGCTCGTATGTACATAAACGAGATTGTAAGACTGCATGGTATGCCAGTATCCATAGTTCCTGATCGAGACCCAAGATTCACTTCACCATTTTGGGTTAGTTTACAAAAACTATGGGCACGAATTTACGATTTAGTTCGGCATATCATCCTCAGACGGACGTACAATCAGAGAGGACTATTCAAACTCTTGAAGATCTATTAAGACTCTGTGTCCTTGATTTCAAGGGAAGTTGGGACAAGTTCTTACCATTGGTAGAGTTTTCCTACAACAACAGTTATCAATCAAGTATTGGCATGGCTCCATTCGAAGCATTGTATGGAAGAAAATGTCGTTCTCCAGTATGCTGGGATGAGGTGGTTGAAGCAACGTTATTGGGACCGGAGTTGGTACGTATGACTACAGAAAAGATTCAAACGATCCGATCACGTATAAAAACCTCACAAGATCGACAAAAGAGTTATGCTGATCTTCATCAAAAGGACGTGGAATTTGATATAGGAGATCATGTGTTCTTACGTGTTGCTCCATGGAAAGGAGTTACGAGATTTGGAAAGAGAGGCAAGCTCAATCCTCGATTCATCGGTCCATTTTTAATCCTCGATCGAGTAGGAACTGTGGCTTATAGACTCGCTATACTGCCAAGTATGTCTCGTGTTCATAACGTTTTTCACATATCCATGTTACGTAAATATGTGGAAGACCCGAACCACATTATTGAGTTAGAACCATACGAAATAGCAGAAGATTTGACGTATGAAGAAGTTCCTGTTCAAATCTTGGATAAAAAGGAACATATTCTACGCTCCAAGGTTATACTTCAAGTCAAAATTTTGTGGAGAAACCACGATGTTGAGGAAATGGCTTGGGAGTTAGAATCTGAAATGAAATCAAGGTATCCTTACCTCTTCGACATACCAGGTACGTACCCTAATTTTGAGGGCGAAATTTCATAAGAAGGGGAGGTTGTAAGACCCCAACTTTTATAAATAAAGATGAATTTTCTATAAATATCATTTTTGAATATTATGGAGTTAATTTGATATAATGTTATAGTTGTGGGTAATATTTATAAATTTTGTAAAGTACGCAAGTTGTTATATAATATTTGATTGGTCGGGGAATATTCGTTTTAACAGGAAATATTCGTACAACGGCACAATTATTGGTGGACCCCACAACGGAATTATTGTCGGATTGAGAAAATGACAAAAATATTTTATTAAAAATATCTACGAAAGTTTTACCATTGATACTGTTGAACTACTCGGTAGTAAAAGTACAGTAATACGTGTGGTTGCATAGTAGCACATGGTATTGATTATTAATGTTTATGTGAGAAGTCACTCAGTTTGATTCAATTATTGTCAGTTAATAATATGAATTATTTAGCGATAATGACGCTATTTATTAAAACAGAATACTTTATTAAAGTTATTCTATAAATAGAATATAAAACAGAATACTTTATTAAAGTTATTCTATAAATAGAATATATTATATTTTATTTAAAAGATTTTTCTTTAAATATGGACCGTCAGATTAAAGTAAATCAATCTGGACCGTTCATGGATTAGTTACTATGCAGTCCATTCTTCTATAAATAGCAGATCATTCCTTCATTATTTCTTACGAATTCGCTGAACTATAGAGAGAAACTATAGAGAGAGGGAAGAAAAGTATTCTGCTACTTAACTACTTCCTTATTTCAGTTCTTCTTTAAAACGGTAAGGGTGTTATTCTTTCTTATTCATGAAGAGAACTGTTGTTATTCCATTTCTTATTATTCTGTTGGAATAACCTGTATACGCGGTCTACCCTATACTTGGTGACATTCTTCTATTATTCTGTTGGAACATCCTGTCAGTGTGTTTTACACCGGACCTGGTTCTATTTTTATTATTATTCTGTTGGAACATCCTGTCTGTGTGTTTTACACCGGACATGGTTCCGTCTTGTTATTATTCTGTTGGAACATTCTGTCTGTGTGTTTTACACCGGACCTGGTTTCATTATTTATTATTCTGTCGGAATATCCTGTTTGTGCGTTTACGTCGGACCTGGTTCCATTATTTATTATTCTGTCAGAATATCCTGTCTGTGCGTTTACATCAGACCTGGTTCCATTATTTATTATTCTGTTGGAATAACCTGTCTGTGCAGTCTATCGAATGTCGGGTGATTTCTTTTGTTATTCCATTCTTTATTATACTCAGTTGGTTAAGTTTTAACTTCTATACTTCATGAAATTAGTGGAATATTCTTGATAATTGCGTTCATCCATTATCTTTTCATGAAAATATTCTTCTAAGCTTTCTTGAATTTTACTCCACAAAGCAGTATCATGTTGACAATTTGGACGTTGTTAATTCTTGGATAAATTAATTCTTGAACTTATTTTATTGAATTCTTATATCATTGTCATCATCCTCATGTTTATAAAATGTTGAAAGTCATCTGTGGCCTGTAGTGCATAGATGGACTTGGTATGATTATGACCAAGGATTATTCGGTATAATCATGACCGTAATGTTACAAATGATGTGGTAAAAGTCCTCATTGGCCCGTAGTGCATTGATGGACAGTTGTTGGCATGATCATGACCATTAATGAGTACACAAATATTCTTGGCCCGTAGTGCATGGATAATTATGGTCGTGATATTAAAGAATATCCTTGGCCGTAGTGCAGGGGTGATTCGATGATATAGATTATTTTATTAAGTCGAGTCCCAGCGATAACAGTGTTGAAAAACTTTTTAAATCATAGAAGATAGTAGATTTTATTCTCTACTTGACTCTTTTAATGGATTACTTGTTCCGCTGCAGTTAAACTTGATGTTCGTTATATTTTATCAGTTTAACACTGTTGAAGGCTAATGATAATTTATTCTGCATTATCTTAGTCATAATATTTCTTACTGGGCTAGTTGAGCTCACCCTTTCTTTCACTATTCTCTTCAGGAAATTAGAATATAGCTAGGACGAGTCGGGGAACGGAGTGATGGACCAGATGATAGTATTAGTAGTCCTCACTATTCTATTAAATAGTGTGACAATAATTGTAATGAGGACTCCTTTTGAGTTTGTATAGTCTCTAGTAGACAATAATTGTATTCAAACTCACAGTTATGTTTTGTCGTATTGTACACGACAGTTGTATTAGTAAGTTGTATTTATATTCTGTACCATGTATCTGACGACCCAAGATGAGTTATGTATACCTAATTTTGGGGGCGTCACAATCTACTTAACTCTTCTAATGAATTATTATTTTCGCTGCGAATATTGATTTAAAATTTGTTGTCTATTGTATTCTATTAGATTTTTCCCTGTTAAAGACTAACGATAATTTGTTCTATATTATGTTAGTCATAATAATCTTTACTGGGCTAGTTGAGCTCACCCTTTTCCTTTTTGTTCCATTTTTCTTCTCAGGAGGTGAGAATTTAGCGGGTACTAGTCGGGGTATGGAATGATAGTTTTAGAAGTTGTTTTAGTAGTCCTCACCATTTTTATAAAATAATAATTGTAATGAGGACTTATTTGGGTGTGGATATTGTCTAAAAGACAATTTTTGTATTTAAACTCACAGTTTAAGTGTTGTCATATTTTGCACGATAATTGTATTAATAAAGTTGTAGTTGTTTCTGTATCATGTCTTTGACAACTCAGAATGGGTGATGTATACCTATTTTAGGGGCGTCACATGTGAGACTAGAACTAGGAGGGGAGAGACGGGAATTCCTTCGCTAGTATGACCTACCTAAGTTTATTTGGAATTTAATTGGTCGGTCAGAGTATAGGGATATTATGTTACATGTCAATTAACCTTTGTTTTGTGGCAGTATCTAAAAATGACATCCGACAAGGTTGAGAATAGCAATGGAGCACAGGAGACCGTTGAGGTTCCACATATCAATAATCAGGATAATATACATCAGGAAGGCGACAATCCTCATGCAAACAACAACACTTACCAAATAATGAATGATGGAATATTCAGAGGCTTTATTCAATTCATGCAACATCAGGCGAAAGGGGCTCCTGTCCAAAATGTAAGTGGAAATACAGAAACTCTCGGACGGTCACTGCTAAGCAGTTCAAGGAGCTGGGACCACCGGAGTTTATTGGAGAGCCAAAACCACTTAAGGCAGAAACGTGGATCAAGCAGATCACCAAGATATTTGATGTCTTGGGATGCGCCGGGGAGCAAAAGGTTCCCTTTGTCACCTTTATGTTGCGAGGAGAGGCAGATTACTGGTGGGAATCGGTAAAGCGTACTCAACCTGCCGCATTGAAGATGTCTTGGGAAAAGTTTCAAGAACTGTTCAATGACATGTACTTTCTCGAAATTATTCGTCTCATGAAGGAGGTAGAGTTCATCAAGTTAGAGCAGAATAATATGACCGTGTTGCAGTACGAAGCTAAGTTTGCTGAGTTGTCCCGGTTTGCATCCCACTTAGTTGATAATGAGGAAAGAATGACACGGATGTTTTTAAGAGGTTTGAAACGGGAGATACGTCAATATCTTATTTCTCATAAACTGTGTTTGTATTCAGATATTGTAAATAGGGCTCAGTTATTAAAGCGAGACAACGAGTCAATGTATCCAAGAGAAAGCAGCCGGCAGAATGAAAATACCAGTGGTAACAGCCATCGAAGCGGTGACAACAAACGTGGAGGGAATCAACATGCCAGAAATGGTAACCACTTTGGTGGTAATCATGGCTAAGGCGATAAAAGTGGATATTTCAAGAAGAGGAGATTTAACAATGATGGAAAGACGTCAGCACCAACGCCCGTTGTTAAGGAAGGAGAACGACCACCTATCATATGCTTCAAATGTGGAGGGGAGGGACATATCAGTCCAAACTGCGCGATGCCATCCAAAGCGTGTTATAATTGTGGATGAGAAGGTCACCTAGCCCAATTTTGTTGTGCACCGAAGACAAGTCCAGTTGGAACGGTGACACAAAATACCGTCCCCGACAAGTCAAAACTAGTAGTTTAAGGGAGAGCGTTTGTTGTGACCTCCCAGAAAGTAAGGAAACCGAACGAGATCATTACGGGTAAGCTTATCATAAACTCTAGCGAAGTCTATACCTTATTTGATACCGGTTTGACCCATTCTTTTATTTCTCCTACTTGCGCTCAACGATTAAATTTGACTCCGGAGAAATTAGACTTTGACTTATCTGTGGAAACTCCGTTGGGAGAAACCTTCATTACATCCACTGTTTATAAGTCTTGTTTGGTTCAAATCAGTACCCTCACATTACCTGTCGATCTTATTTCATTGAAAATACTTGCATTTGATGTGATTCTAGGGATTGATTGGTTAACTACTCATCAGGCTAAAATTTATTATTTTCGTAAGGTTGTTAGCTTTCATACTCCTAATCAATCTATTATGCAAATTCAAGCGATCAAACCATTAAAATCAATCATGGTCATCTCAAGCCATAAAGGAATGTTTATTGAAAAACGGATGTCAAGCTTTCTTAGCTCATGTCATAGATCTAAACAAAAATACGTAAGTTTTGAATGATATTTCTATTATTAATGAATTTCCTGATGTATTTCCTGAAGAACTTCCTGGCCTACCCCCAGAGCGTGAAATTGAATTTTGTATTGACCTTGAACCTGGTACAAAACTCATTTCCAAAGCCCCATATTAGATGGCTTCTATTGAACTTCAGGAGTTAAAGACCCAATTACAGGAATTGTTAGATATCGATTTCATTCGACCTAGTACTTCTCCTTGGGGTGCTCTTGTTCTATTCGTGGAGATGAAAGATGGAAGTATGCGACTTTCTATTGATTATCGGGAGTTGAATCATGTCACCATAAAAAATAAGTACCCGTTGCCTCGCATTGATGACCTGTTTGACCAGTTACAAGGAGCACAATTCTTTTCAAAGATCGATTTTCGTTCTGGATATCATCAGCTGAAGGTTAGAACTGAGGATATTCCAAAGACTGCCTTCAGAACTCGATACGGGAATTATGAATTCTTAGTCATGTCTTTTGGATTGACTAATGCTCCTGCTGCCTTCATGGATATGATGAACCGAGTATTCAAGGAATATTTGGATCACTTTGTGGTTGTCTTTATTTATGACATCCTTATTTATTCTAAAAGCCGTGAAGATCATGAGCAACACTTGAGGCTGATACTCCAAAAGCTTCGTGAAAACAAACTTTATGCCAAGTTGAAGAAATACGAGTTTTAGATTGAAGAAGTGGCATTCCTTGGGCACGTAGTATCAAGTCATGAAATATCTGTTGACCCGATAAAGATTGAAGTTATTCAAAGCTGGGAGCAACCCAAATCAGTGACCAAAGTACGTAGCTTTCTTGGCTTAGCTGGTTATTATCGGAGATTCGTGAAAAGATTTTCTTGAATCGCTACTCCACTAACTCAGCTGACTCGGAAAGATACAAAATTCGGTTGGAGCGAGGAATGTGAGAATAGTTTTTAAGAACTCAAGAGAAGACTCATTTCAACACCTGTTCTGACCATACCATCTGGCTCGGAGGGATTTGTCATCTACAGTGATGCTTCGGGCAAAGGGTTAGGATGTGTTCTCATGCAACATGAGAAAGTCATAGCCTATGCCTCTTGACAACTCAAAGAATATGAGAGGAATTATCCTACTCATGATCTAGAGTTGGCAGCAGTCGTTTTTGCACTAAAGATTTGGAGGCATTACCTGTATGGGGAGAAAGTGGAGATATTTACGGATCATGAAAGCCTTAAATATTTCTTCACCCAAAAGGAACTTAACATGCGGTAACGACGTTGGCTTGAACTGTTGAAAGATTATGATCATACCCTCCAATACCATCCTGGAAAAATGAACGTGGTATCTGACGCATTGAGTAGAAGATCATATGTGGATACGAGTGCGATATTGTCAACGCAAAGGCCCATTTTGTGTGACTTGTAAAGGATGAAGATAGAGTTAAAGACTCCGGGGGCCCATATGATGATGGCGAATATACGAGTAGAATCGACTTTAATTAATAAAGTTAAAGTTGCTCAAGCTACAGACCTGGAGCTGATGCATATGAGGAAGAAAGTGCAAGAAGGTGCTATGCCGGAAGTAAAAATCGATGAGGAAGGAATACTTCGAGTCAACTCCAAACTTTGTGTTCCTAACGACATTGATTTAAAGTATAACATCATGATGGAGGCGCACAACACACCGTTTGCAATCCATCCTGGGAGTACGAAAATGTGACAACCCCAAAATAGGTCCATTCCACCCAACCCATTCTGAGTCGTCAAATACATGGTACAGAAAACAACTACAACTTTATTATAACAATTGTCGTGCAAAATACAACAACACATATGCTGTGAGTTTGGATACAAATATATACCAAATGTGACTCATGTTCCAACCGTGGACATCACCTCACAATAACACCTTACATAAAGGTATAGTCAAAAACTGTTTTAGAAATTAGAATCTTTGGGAAGTGCTCAAGGAAACCATCGTACATGGGAGGCCACGCATCTAGGTTATGATAGATATCATATGGCCACAGAATTATCCTTGATTGACCCAATAGACCCCAAAGAAAAACGAGAAGATTACTATCATATTCTTCCCAATGGTGAGTCTTCTCTTGACTTATCATTATCTCCACTGTCTCTAATTGAGAATTATACTTCAAACAAACACCAAGATTATATAGGTAGTGCCCATAGATATACTCAGCAAGTGGATGAGCACAACCCTGTCCTATGATGACACGAGGTTGTATGTCATTAGACATCTTGTATGATAGTGACAAAACACCCTTCCAACGTTGGGTTCGCCTCACCCTATTTTCTTCACCAAATATAACTACTAAATGATGACCACCGTTCTATTCCCTTGTTACCCCCGCTCGACCCAGCTACACTCTTATTACCTGAAAGGAATTGTGAAGTAAAAGGGTGAGCACAACTAGCTCAGTAAAGAATATCATGACTAAAGATAATTCAATTATCAATAGCCTTCATCAACAATAAATCAGAGATTTAGAACATATGGTAAATGATAAAAATTTCAACCATAGTTGCAGCGGAACGAGCAATCCATTAGAAGAGTCAAATAGACTATAAAGTCTATTATCTTCTCCATGTTAAAAATCCACCAACAATATTTTATCCATGTAACATCACTCAACAGTTCCTTTCCACAATCATATGAATAACTCATAATCATAATTGTGACTATAAATTTTTCTTCACACCCAGGACGAAGAATATTTTCATCACCTGTCTTTACCTGAAACATCAAAGATCATGGTTATACCAAATCACAGTTCCTGTTTATAATCATACTAACAAATCCATCTTTGCACTACGGGCCAAAGATATTCATCAACAAACCATCTTTGCACTACGGGCCAAAGATATTCAACAACAGTTCATCTTTGCACTACAGGCCAAAGATATTCATCAACAGGCCATCTTTGCACTACATACCAAAGATATTCATCAACAATTCATATTTGCACTACAGGCCAAATATATTCATATCTCAAAGAAATATATAATCATTTCAGAATTTATATAAACAATAATTATAACCATGTTGATCAATTCACCTTTGCACTTAAGCTTAAGATATTCAATTATAAATTCAATGGTCATGATCATACCAGTCACAATTCAACTTTGCACTACAGGCCAAAGAGAACCCTAGTTATGATCATACCAATAACCTACCCATCTTTTCACTCCAAGAGAATTTTAACATCAGGGTTATAAAAATGTTATATATGATGATAAAAATAATATGATCAACATTTAGTTTTAATCTCAAGAGTAATATTCGTAACTCATGAATAGTAAATCGTGAATAGTAACTCATGAATAGTAACCCCGACACAAAAGATAGAAATTCTACAATAAAATACATACCAATATTTCGGTATAATGATATTGAAAGAATAACATTACTTAAATTTATAAACAATTTATTTTAATTGTTTACACTTTACTAATTAATGCATTTAATCATCATAAAATGCCAACTCTTACAATTTCATCATCAATAACCAAAACCCTCATCAAAAATCTGCATATACCTCATATAGGATTCTCAAGCCATAAAATCCTATTTTCCAATTTTCTTTCTTCACAAAACATATTTAATTCATTTACTCATAACTAGACTATTTTCATGAAAAATACCAAATCAGTTCCAAAAATATTTTTTTTCTGGGATTTAGCATAATATAGTCCCATAGTGAACATATATTTTTCTCAGAATTTTTAAAAGTCATTTACTATTTTTCATATGGCCAAAACAGCCGAATATTTAGACATTTATCAAAAATTATACTTTTGTCCAAAAATTCTGAAATTTACAGAGTATACTTCTATCATATACATGTACTCCCAATAAAAATTTCATCAATTTTGGAGTTAACCACAAGGAATTATAAGCGGTTACTTTTAAAATAGTCTTTTCTCATAAAATTCATAACTCTCAATCTATACATCCAAAAATCACCATTTTTGGACACAATCAAGAAAACTCATCAAAATATCATTTCAAATTTTTTCAGAATTTTTGAAGATCAGAAAAATTACGAAACTGAAAATCATAACAACCCTTAAAATCCCTTACCTCAAAAGAGCAGTACTTCTGACTGGATATCGGATATGATGCTGAAGAAAACTTGTACTGATGAATAGCAACTCACCAAGTATCTAAAAACTCACAAAATATGCTTCATAATATAGAGAGAGAAAGAGAGAAAGCTTATGTTTCTGGTGTGATTTTCAATTCTAACTTAGCCCTCTATTTATAGAAAAATTTTGGTAGGTTTGACCTGCAACCTGATGGCTTTACCTGCTACTATTCCCACACACCACATTTGAAATATAATTCAGCACATTTCTTCACCAACCACAAGTGGGGCCCACCAATTCTAGAATTTTCCACCAAAATGATAAACTCTGAAAATTCAACAATTTCTGAACCAGTCATATCGTAAAATTCATAATAAATCATACGTTCATTTTTAACGGTTCAAAATTTGTGGGCATATACTCAACTTATATATGTATAACATATCCAAAAATTACCACGATCCAACGGTCGGATTAAAAATTATAACCCCCGCAAAATATCTCAAAAATCCTGATTTTTAATACCTCCATTCCGACAAAAATACGGATAAAAATCTCAACATTAACTCCTTCATTTTTTAACCACAAAAAATATATCCCTCATTTATATCCACATAAAATAAATATTTTCTTATCATATGAATCAATAATTAATTATTCACAAATAATATTACAGAATCACATTTATGACAACCAGGCCGTTCCCAGGAAAGAGGGGGCTTTCCAATAAGAATTTTTCCTTACTGGCGCGCAATTAGGTGACCAAACCTCTCCTTAGACAGAACTTTCTAGACATTGCCAATAATGTTATCTAATAATATTATTCAAATAATATGAATTATTGATCTGATAATGGGAAATACTGTGCAGCAACAATTATTGAACAACAATAATACAAAATTTCAACGTAGCAATTATTGAATCAATAAAATAAAATATTGAACAGTAATTACTGTAACAATTATTGAGTAGTGCCTTCTTACGTAAGAATCAATAATTTCAAAAATACTATGCAATACCGTGTGCTACTGTGCAATAACGCGTATTACTGTATTTTAACCACCGGGTATTTTAACAGTATTAACGGTAACAATTACGCCGTTATTTATAAAAAATCAAATTTGTCGTTTTCTTCATCTGACAGTTATTCGTTATGGGGCCCACAAATAGCTGCGCCGTCGTACGAATATTCTTCGACAGAAAGAATATTCCACGACCAAACGAATATTCCCCGACAACAATGAATATTTTATAGCCACTTGAAAAATTTTTACATTTCACCCATAACTTTAAACTTTTATCAATTTAACCATTTACTGAATAGTAATTATAAGAAAAATTGAATACCTTTATTTCATAAAATTCGGGGTCTTACAATCTCCCCTCCTTATGAAATTTCGTCCCCGAAATTTACGTACCTGGTATTTCAAAGAGTTGAGAATACCTTGCTTTCATTTCAGATTCCATCTTCCCTGTCATCATGATTTCTCAATTGCTCATCTCCTGTATTTCAAATATCATTCTAGAATACAGCTTCAAAACAAGGGTTAATTTAACAAATTAACATATCACATAATATCCCGATATTATGACTGACCAACAAATAAGCTTAGATAGGACACACTAGCGAAGGATTTACTCATCTCTCCCCTCCTAGTTATATTCTCCGATCTCCGCCAGAGATCATATCCCTAAGCTCTGATACCACCTGTGATAACCCCAAAATAGGTCCATTCCACCCAACCCATTCTGAGTCGTCAAATACATGGTACAGAAAACAACTACAACTTTATTACAACAATTATCGTGCAAAATATAATAACACATATGCTGTGAGTTTGGATACAAATATATACCAAATGTGACTCATGTTCCAACCGTGGACATCACCTCACAATAACACCTTACATAAAGGTATAGTCAAAAATTGTTTTAGAAATTAGAATCTTTGGGAAGTGCTCAAGGAAATCTTCGTACATGGGAGGCCACGCATCTAGGTTATGATAGATATCATATGGCCACAGAATTATCATTGATTGACCCAATAGACTCCAAAGAAAAACGAGAAGATTACTATCATATTCTTCCCAATGGTGAGTCTTCTCTTGACTTATCATTATCTCCACTGTCTCTAATTGAGAATTATACTTCAAACAAACACCAAGATTATATAGGTAGTGTCCATAGATATACTCAGCAAGTGGATGAGCACAACCCTGTCCTATGATGACACGAGGTTGTATGTCATTAGACATCTTGTATGATAGTGACAAAACACCCTTCCAACGTTGGGTTCGCCTCACCCTATATTTTGGTGGGGCAATATGAAGAGAGAGATAACGTTGTTTATCTCAAGGTGTATAACGTGTCAACGAGTCAAGGCAGAGCATCAAGTACCAAAAGGTCCATTGCAACCACTTGAAATTCCAGAATGGAAGTGGGAGCACATTACCATGGATTTTGTTACCGGTCTTCCCAAGGTTTCTCAAGGCATAGATGCGATTTGGGTCATTGTTAATAGATTGACCAAGCCGGCTCATTTATTAATTATACGAGAAACTGATACACTTGAACGTCTTGCTCGTATGTACATAAACGAGATTCTAAGATTGCTTAGTATGCCGGTATCCATAGTTTCTGATCGAGACCCAAGATTCACTTCACGATTTTGGGTGAGTTTGCAGAAAGCTATGGGCATGGATTTACGATTTAGTTCGGCATATCATCCTCAAACGGACGGGCAGTCGGAGAGGACTATTCAAACTCTTGAAGATCTATTAAGACTCTGTGTCCTTAATTTCAAGGAAAGTTGGGACAAGTTCTTATCATTGGTGGAGTTTTCCTACAACAACAGCTATCAAGCAAGTATTGGCATGGCTCCATTCGAAGCATTGTATGGAAAAAAGTGTCGTCTCCAGTATGCTGCGCAAGATCCCAATTTATTAATAAATAAAATTTAATTTCCTCTATTTATTATTTTGAAATAGTAAGGGTTGAATTGATTAATGTGGTTAGTTATGGGTAAAATGCGCAAATATTTCAAATAAGTAAGTGGTTATAAAATATTCATTGTTGTCGGGGAATATTCGTTTGGTCGTGGAATATTCTTCCTATCGGGGAATATTCGTACGACGGCGCAGTCTTTTGTGGGCCCCATAACGGAAAGTGATTGGATGAAGAAAACGACAAGTATAAGTTGTTTATAAATAACGGCGTAGTTGTTACCGTTAATACTGTTGGAATACCCGGTGGTTAAAACACAGTAATACGCGTTGTTGCACAGTAGCACACGGTATTGCACCAATTATTGATTCTTACGTAAGAAGGCACTACTCAATAATTGTTACAGTAATTACTGTTCAGTATTTTATTTTATTGATTCAATAATTGTTGCGTTGATATTTTACATTACTGTTGTTTCAATAATTATCACTACACAGTATTTTCCCATTATCGAAGCAATAATTCATATTATCTGAATAATATTATTAGATAATATTATTGATAATATCTAGAAAGTTCTGTCTAAGGAGATGTTTGGTCACCTAATTGCGCGCCAGTAAGGAGAAATCCTTGTTGGAAAGCCCCCTCTTTCCTAGGAACTGCCTGGTTGTCAATATTGTGATTCTGTAATATTATTTGTGAATAATTAATTATTGATTTATATGATGAGAAAAATATTCATTTTATGTGGATATAGATGGAGAAAATTTTTAAAGTGCCAATTGTTGAAAATCGATATTTTATCTTTTCTGATAAAATAATATTTTATTATATTATTATAATATAATAATGATGATATTTTTACAATGAATGTGGGATATATGAGTATATGAGGAGAAAGAGTATTTTTGTTGCAAAAGTTGTTTAAAAGATGTTAAACATGTCTGTGGGCCCATTTCTTGATTGAAATTTGATTATAGCCTGTAAAATTGCCCGTTTGTGGATTTCGGTCAATTTCTGTTTGGAATTTAGAAAAACTTTCTTTTGCAAAATTGTAGATAATGGAATTTCCTATGGAAAAAAATATGTGATTTAAATTTTTCTGACAAAAAGGCTATTTATTATAAATTATTGAAGTTCCGCAATTCTAAAATAATTAATTTTTGGAAGTTTTAAATAATTATATTAAGAAAAACGTTTTTTTTTTACATTTTGTGGGCACCATTTGCACATGTTAATGGCTGAAATTAGATGACTTAGGTGTGCGAAGTAATTTATAAAATATATATGAATATTTTATTAAATTTTCTACTTTGGTGTTCTAAGCATTTTCCTATAAATAGGGTACTTAGGTTAGAATTGAAAATCACACCAGAAACTGAAATCTTCTCTCTCTTTCTCTCTCGATATATTGAGCGTATTATTGTGAGTATTTTGATACTTTGAGTGTTGCTATACGGCTCAAGTTCCTTTCAGCACTAAATATTTGTGATACCAAATATTTAAAGTAAACATTCTTATCTATTACATTACCCCCCTTTACTCTTTGTTATGGTTTATATGATAAGTGGATGACATTTTTTTGACAGTTGTATAAAATATAAGTGTTGGTAAAGTAGCCTATAATGTTTCTGACTCTTTGTATAAATGGTGAAGAGAAGTGTTGTTATTTAGGAGCCTATTATGTAGACAATATATTGTCCCCATTTGGAAAGAAAATAATAAAAATATGAGTTGAGCTTTTGGGGATACTCAAATGCATGATCTTAATGTCTATGAATGTATGACTATAATGAAATTAAGTAAGTTAAAAATTATTGATCGCCTAATTAAAAGTTCCAAATGATTGTTCATTTGATTAGGGTGGGAAAAAATATCTATTAAAGGCTTAGACTTTATATTGAAAAAATGACATATTCAAGTCACTACTAGTTGGATTGGAAGGGAGGTCTTGAAGTAGTGGATAGCCATAGAGTTGATCTAAGAAATAATTATACTAGAAGTTTGCACCAAAGAAATAACCGGCTCAAGAGATAAATATTTTTCAAATATGGTCACAAAATTAGAGTTGTGATGCTAAATTACATAAAATTTTGTTGTTTCAATTGATTTTGGAATCGAAACCGCACCGCACGGTTTAAAATCGCACTGCACCAATCACAAGCGGTTTCATATACGATTTTAAATTTGTCAAATCGCACCTAAGCGATTTCGGGTGTGATTTGGGTTTTAAACCGCACCATGCTCACTCCTACCGGAAACTTAGTTAGTTAAAGAGTAATTTTAAAAAAATATTTTTATCTTGTATTGTGATGCCCGAAAAATAGGTCCATTCCACCCAACCCATTTTGAGTCGCCAAATACATGGTACAGAAAATAACTACAACTTTATTAATACTATTGTCGTGCAAAATACGACAACACATAAACTGTGAGTTTAAAAACAAATATTATCTTCTAGACAATATCCACACTCAAATAAGTCTTCATTATAATTATTGATACACTATTTACAAAATAGTGAGGACTACTATAACAACTGCCTTGGAACATCACTCCACACCCCGACTACTTCCCGATATATTCTCATTTCCAGAGAAGAAAAATAGAACAAAAAGGAAAAGGGTGAGCTCAACTAGCTCAGTAAAGAATATTATGACTAAGATAATATAGAACAAATTATCGTTAGTCCTCAACATGGAAATGTGACACCCCCAAATCCGGGTAATTCGATTCCACGGGATTTGGTGTTCACTGTACAAATATCATCTATCTATCTACCCATAATAAATACAATAGATAGAAATAAGATCTTTCCCTTAAGGGTTACAACATCTGAATCATAAAATAAAATCCCAGGTTAAACTAACCTTAAACATCTGTGCGGAATCATAAACAATTAAGTATTAACAACAACATTAACTCAAGTTTAAAACATAAATACATCATCTAATAAAAAAAAATAACAAGTCTTCATCACTTGTTAACCTTGCCCTTGCCTTTACTAGTGGAAGGTTCGTCAGCTCTTTCGTTCTTAACTGCAATGTTATTATTAAGCAAGAGTGAGCACTATTGCCCACAAGTATAATAATGAAACAACAGTATAATAACATGCGAATAATCAAAGACATCTAAATAAAAGCTCAACTTTTGAATCAAGAGTAAATAACAAGAATCAAAAGAATTCTGAGGGTTATACGACCTTGAACTATGTCCTAGGTTAACAAGAGTTATACTTGAAACCTTTAACAGTCATAAGACTATGGACCTTCTTCTCGTACTTAGGGGGATCAACCCTTAGTACCATAATGTGTACAATATCTTAACGCTAAAGCGTAAATAATCCCCTATACAGGGTTGTTCATCTCAGTTTGACATTCGAGTCCGCACCAAAGGAAGTTTGGTTTGGATAATTCATCAAGGGTTCTGAAATTTTGAACGCTCATCAACTATGGACTAGTTAAATCAATAAGGTTTCACTAGTCTAATAAGGTTCAACAATAATGATATTCAATTTGAATAATAATCTCAAGAAGTATACAATAGAACAATTATTGTATAACTAAATCACACTTTGAAAAGATAATCAGTCTTTAATAAATCATTTGAACTTGAATAATAGTAACGATAACTTATTCAAGGTAAATAATAAACTTGAACAATAATGACAAGTAGGGTTAGGAAACTTGCTCAAATTTAAGAGTTTAAGTTTAGGAAACTTGCCTCGTGCGTAGATTACACTTTAACTAAGCACGTTCTTTGAATTAAATCTTATATACCATTCATATACACAATACCAGTTAATTATAAATTAACTAATCAACATAAACTCATCCTCGTTGTCTACTTTAATTATCGACTATACTTAGTCAAT
Organism: Panax notoginseng; assembly: GCA_016801055.1. Taxonomy (NCBI): domain Eukaryota; kingdom Viridiplantae; phylum Streptophyta; class Magnoliopsida; order Apiales; family Araliaceae; genus Panax; species Panax notoginseng. Next base: position 11,006,655 of record CM029021.1, on the reverse strand, counting down.
TTATCTCATTATCACATAATTTGTACTTCATGAATAATAATCTAATTATGAATTCAATAATTTAAATCACATGTAATTATGTTATTTACATGTTTAAACAACTATTTTAATCATCACATTATTCTTCTAAGATATTTACATGTTCATTACATCAATCCACTAACACTTGTTAAACTTTAATATTTTAAAAAAAATCTCATTTCTGAATTTTCTGGAGAGTGGCGCTACGGCGCCACTGATACACGTGATCTTCGCGCTGCGACACGGTGGCGCTACGGTCGGACACTTGGCGCTGTGGCGCCGTGGCGCTGCAGCTCGAGTCTTGGCACCGCGGCGCGGGAAATGTACAGGTAGCCGGCGCCGCGGCGCGGCGCACCAGACACAGAAATGGCAATACGCGAAAAATCGCAGAACATGCCAATTTCTCTCAATTTCTTATTTTCTACTCGAAATTAGACATACCCACATGTTATAGTTCATGTATAAACACCACCCAACATTTATATACTGACATTAACAATTTTAAACACTTAATAACAGATTTAAAACATAAAAATTCACTGACTTTGATGTTCATGAAGGTTTAGAAAATAAAACATGAAAATTGTCCCTACGGATTCGTTATAACACCGAATCCGTTCATTTAAACTTCGGTCTCTTCGTATTGACATGCTCAATAATATAAGGGTGTAAAATTTATGAAAACATTTATGTTTGACATACTAAAATCACGTATAAGGCCTTAAGGCCAAACCCAAACCCTGTAATTTATTTTGGAATAGCAAGTCATCAGATTACGAAACTTAGGATATGGAATCATGCAATATATATATATAAAACATGTTATGCTACTCGTATTATTACATATATCCATATAACAACATAATTTCTCAATTACAGAGACATAACAGAGGTTTTGAAAGTCATATTTCTATGAAAACTAAAAGACGTAAATTATAAATTTGGGAAGGAGAATTACCCAGAGAATAACTAATGGAAGAGATGATCAGTGGTGATTCTTTCACAAGTAATTGATAATTATACACTCAAACTTTCTCTTTAACAGATATGATTTTCTCTTTGAATTTCTCAAACACTCTCCCTATGCTTTTCCAAACTTAGAAAATAAAAAGATGAGAAGGAGAATACGTATACTATAATCAAGCACTGACGCGCATCATGGCCAGTTAACCCAGTCATAGATAACTGGTGGTAACTCCCACTAAGGCCATGTTTGGCTAAGCCTAATAGATTTCAAAACCGTTTAATTTAATAAAGCTTTATCATATAGTTTAAATCATGTCACACCCTTCATAAAATGAATTTAATATCTTATTTAATTTATTATAAATAAAATATAATAATTTCTCATAAATTCACATAGTCACATAATTAAATATCTCATTAATAAATAATGTCAATTTATTAAATCTCTAATTAATAATTAAACTAATGAAAATACCAATATGCTTATTAAATATTTCTTTTAATACAATAAGCTCGCATAATTACATACTTTGATAATATAAATTTTTTACATTAATTTAATAAATGTAACACATATAATTAAATTAATCTACCACAATTGCATCAAATAATTATTTAATCCAATAATTAAATCATCGAAAAATATTTATTTAATTCAATAAATATTAAAATTAAATTACAAAATTCTCGTTCGTCATAGGAAAAATCTGATAGAATATAATAGACAACAAATTTTTAGATCAACAACTGCAGCGGATTTAAAAGTCTAAGATTTAAAAGTCCATTATCAATATTTTATCCCTGTAACATTAATCAATATACATCTTGAATCAAATATTCATCTTTGCACTACAAGCCAAAGATATTCATTTATATCACTAGTTGGTCATGTTCATGTAAATATCTGTTCATCTTTGCACTACGGGCCAAAGATATTCATCAGTTAATTATTTATCTTTGCACTACAGGCCAAAAATATTCAGTAATATCATCATTTAGGACTGAGGACGATGAAAAATATTTTTAAAGAAATGAATCCAATGAAATAAAAAGACAAAAATTAGGGATTCCTACTTTAGACAATCCAAGTTCAACAATACCTCATAATAACCATAGTGGAGTAAAATTCAAGAATGAAGATCAAAACATGGATACAATCAAAAATAGTACCCATAATAGACGTCTTAAACAAAGAACGAAAATTTAATTTTTTTGTGAATAGTGCCGTATACGTGAATAGTAGCCCCGACACAAAAAGACAAGAATTTCACAAGAAAAATCTTATCAATATTATGGCATAATGATATTGAAAGAAATAATATCATTTATAAAAAAATAACATCCCTTACCTCAAAAGGACAGTACTTCTGACTGGAATACTGGATATAATGCTGAAAAAAATTTGAACCGTATAACAACACTCAAAGTATCAAAATACTCACAAAAATACACTCGATAATATAGAGAGAGCAAACTTCAGTTTCTGGTGTGATTTTCAATTCTAATCTAAGCACCCTATTTATAGGAAATTGCTTAGAACACCAAAGCAGAAAATTTAATAAAATATTAATATTTCTTAAATTTTTCCTACGCACACCAAAGAAAACTGAATTCAGCTCATTTACCACACATGTGGGGCCCACCTAAATGAAAAAAACGTTTTTCTTTTAAAAAATATTTAAAACTTCAAAAATTAATTTTTTCGGAACTTCAATAATTTATAATAAATAGCCCTTTATCAGAAAAATTCGAATCTTATGTCCATTCTATAGAAAATTCAATTCTCTACAACTTTGTAAGTTTAAGTTTTTCCAAATTCCAAGCAGAAATTAGCTGAAATTCACATACGGACGATTTTACAGGCTATAATCAAATTTCAATCAAAAATTAGGTCCACCGACATGTTTAACTTGTTTTTACCATTTATTGCAATAAAAATACTATTCCTCCTCATTTATTCATATATCACACATTCATCGTAAAAATATCATCATTACTATATTATTACAATATAATAATATATTTAAATAAATTATTTTATCAGAAAAGATAAAATATTAATTTTTAACAATTGTCACATTAAAAATTTTCTCCATCTATATCCACATAAAATGAATATTGTCCTTATCATATAAATCAATAATTAATTATTCACAAATAATATTACAGAATCACAATACTGATAACCAGGCCATTCCTAGGAAAGTGGGGGCTTTCCAATGAGGATTTCTCCTTACTGACGCGCAATTAGGTGACCAAACCTCTCCTTAGACAGAACTTTCTAGACATTATCAATAATGCTTTCTAATAATATTATTCAAATAATATGAATTATTGATCTGATAATAGAAAATACTGTGTAGTGACAATTATTGAAATAACAATAATATAAAATATCAACGTAACAATTATTGAATCAATAAAATAAAATATTGAACAGTAATTACTGTAATAATTATTGAGTAGTGGCTTCTTACGTAAGAATCATTAATTTGTGCAATACCGTGTGCTACTGTGTTTAAACCACCTGGTATTCTAACAGTGTTAACGGTAACAACTACGCCGTTATTTATAAAAACTTATACTTGTCGTTTTCTTCATCCAATCGCTTTCCGTTATGGGACCCACACAAGGCTGCGCCGTCGTACGAATATTCTCCGACAGTAAGAATATTTCACGACCAAACGAATATTCCCCAACAACAATAATATTTTATAACCATTTGTTTATTTAAGATATTTGCGCATTTTATCCATAACTTTCCACATTAATCAAATCAACCCTTACTATTTCAAAATAATAAATAGAGAAATTCAATTTCATTTATAATAAGTTGGGGTATTACATGTATCACATATATATTTAAGAGATTTTACTAACTATCATGGTTGATTTTTAATTATACACCATTTTGCAATTCAAAATTACATATAATATTTTTTTGAGAAATGATTTACTCCATCTGTTCCTTTTTACTTGTCGTTTTCGAAAAAAAAAACAAAGATTAAGAAATTAAAAAATACTTTGTCTGATTGACCAAAATAGTTATAAAATCTTAATACTATCTTTCTAAAATTTATTAGAAAAAATAAAAGAAAAACAAGTTAATGTTTAATATAGGGATAATATGAAAAACTAGGTCATTAATACTTTCTTGAAATCTACAAATGATAAGTAAAATGAACAAATTTCACTCTCTAAAACTACAAGTAAAAAAGAACAGAGAGAGTATAAGTTAACAAATTTCATGATGAAGTTGTATCGTCGGTATATATTGTGAATAAAAATTTATAGTTATATATACCAAGACTATATTTATCAAGAATTCTCCTATATATATTGAATAAAAACATATTAAATTTGGTAAAGTAAATTGCAAATAATTACATGTGCATGGTTTACTCAAAGTTACTTATAGTCACCTGTAATTTAAAAGTGAATTATCGACCATGTGATTTCATAAACATAACATACTCTCACATCACCAATAACGATGTTAACAAAAGCTAACAGATAGACGGATAGTGTGTAAGCACGTTGATGCCCTCCATATATATATATATATATATATATATATATATATATATATATATATATATATATATATATATAAATGTATGTACACAACTGTGTAGTACACAGTCGGCTATGGCGATGACTTTTTGGATTATAGCGACGGTTTCACCCGTCACCATAGCTATCCTGGGCTACGGCAACAGGTGAACCGTAGTCATATCCCAAAAACTCGTCGCTATAGTCCGATTGTGTAATACATAACTGTGTATATACATATAACCCTATATATATATATATATATATATATATATATATATATATATATATATTAAGATGACTCTAATTAGACATAAACAACTCATAAATTGATTTAGGATTTTTAAGATCTGCTGCAACTCTCTTTCTCTAGGGCTTGAAAAATGTTAAGAAATCACATCTATAAATTAGAGGGGTAATTTGAAAAAGAATATAAGGCAAAATTAATGACGGGTTACAATTTCGACTCTAAGATACAAATTTCAAAATTTTATAATTTTTTAAACAAAAGTTAAATGAAAGCATATAAAGATTGTTTTTTTAATATAACCGATTAGGTGTAGGATTTGCATATATATATATATATATAGAGAGAGAGAGAGATATATGAATGATTCATTTAAAATTATGATAAAAATTAAATCTTACGATGAATAGTATTCGTTACGTAATATAAAATTGTGATGGTTGTATTTGTTAAGATTAAAAGAATTCATATAAATTTTGAATACTTTTGTGGGAATTGGGGAAAGATTCCTTCTACACAGACCGAGGGATTGGACAGGAAAATAAGATATTTTTAATTATTTTTTTTTATTATGACTCTCAAAAAATATATAGTATTTATTTTAACATGAATTTTTATAAAATATAGTGTTTTAGGTGTAATTTGGATACATATACAAAAATAGGATTGTACAGTCTGTATAACTCTATTTTTATATATGTATCTAAATTATACCTAAAATACTATATTTTATAAAAATTCTTATTAAAATAAATAATATATATTTTTTGAAAGTCACAATCAAAAAAAAAAAAAAAACTTGAAAATGTCCCATTAACCGGTCTGCCCAGACTTTTTGGTGGGGAAAAGAAGGGGAATGGATCACATGCTTGATCCCCACTGCAGTTATAAAAAGTTATGCCTAACACCAAACAAATGGCTTTCGGTTGTTATGAGATAAGTTCCTCAAGAAATTATTATTATTATTATTATTATTGTATCATGTTTTTAGTCAATTTTGTGAGCTTTATCCAATATGATTTGCATGTTTTTTGCACTCTTACGTGTCAATTTTGGATATTTACTCCACCTCACTATTCATTAGGAAAGAATTTATGACCTCTTCTAGACGGACATATAAATTAGACATGAAGATATTTAAAATTTACTTATTTATATTTTTACCCATTATTGGGAGTGAAAATATAATTAAGTAAAATTTAAATGTACTTATGTCCAATTTTCATATGCACAGAGAGTTTTTTAGGAACTTAAAACATCTCTACAGTAGTAACAAAAAAAAAACTCTTTCAAATTGAAGTTTGTTGACTTACGTATTAATTTGAAGATTATTATTTGTTATTTTCATATTTTGTGTCTCATCAGTCTCTTCAATTCAATGAGTTGTACATCAAACTCATCAAACAAAATAAATATTTTTAGCCTTTCATAAATATTTTGAATAAAGAGAATGAGGTTGCAGATTTAAAGAGAGAGAATCAGGCTGCAGATTTGATGATTAAAATTGAAGAGGCTATTGGAGATAATTTTTTTGATACGATTCACCTATTTAAATATTCCAAAATAATTAAAAACATTGTTAGAGATGCTCTTAATCATCATATCCGCTACAAGGAATCCGTTAAACCGGGTTAGTTTTTAAGTGCATTTTATTATTTTTGGGGAAATGAATGAATCAAGTCATCGTCATTTGCAGTTGTCCTCATTAAGGTTAAGTGTAACTTGGATAACTTAAGTCGTTGTCCTAATTAAGTTAAGTGTAACTTGGATTACTTAAGCCGTCTTCGGCTGCTAATGATCTGTTTCGTTATTTTTTATTTATTTATTTAAGAGTCATGCTATTTATCGCGATAAATTTGTGTTGAATTATAATTATTAAACACATCAAATATTCGTAATATACATAATTTTTTAATTTAATTTCATCAAAAACTGCTAAATCTACTTTTACACGATAAATATAAAAAATGTCAGTTTGCATAACGTATAGTGCAAAAGATAAAAAAAAATTCTCCTAATTTGAACACCCTCGCACGCTGCCTTGATATGTTAAGACTCAAACCTCCAATCTCATGATTTGGTAATACCACTCGGGCCAAAAGGTCTTCGGTATAAAAAAGATGGATAACTTTAAAAGATACTCTCTCCTATTCAAATTAAATGACGTTTTAGAGTTAAGCACATTTATTAAGAAACAATACAAAATGTCTTTTGTATCCCTAATTAATTATTTCTCTCTCCACAAAGATGAAGGCAATTGCATTTACTAAGCATATTAAATAGATGAAATTAAGAAAAAATAGTGCAATATTACATAGAAATTTTAAAACGACGCTTGTATAGGAGGGAGTATAATATTACAAATAGTGTCTTCATTCTCACATTATAATAACTTCAAACCCTTGTGAGAATAAAAGGTTATTGATATTTTAACTTCATTTTTCGATAATTTTATATGTAGGGCCCACATATTAGTTGATGTATCGAATTTTTATTAATTAATATGTGAGTTATAGTGTAAAAATATCAAAAAATAATATAAAAATATCAATTTTCAATTGAAATGGTCGTCACTGCCTTATTTCAATAACTAGTGAAGTCCAATGTTTGTTTGATTAAAATTGTTCCTATCCGCACTTATTTGCCATATTTAATTCATGTAGTAGTCTAGAAGTGGCCAAGAAGTGTCTCACCTCACGAGACATATTAGCACAAAAAAATTATACTCCCTCCTTTTGAAGTCAATTTTAAAAGATTTACAAACTTAAAATTGATATACATTTGATCAATTCTTTTAAATCTTTTAAATTAACTTTTTCAAAAGTTTATAATATATTATCTATAACTTCGACTAAAGGAAATATAACATATTACTATTGCATGGTATTTGGCATAGCGGTATAACTCGTCCTATGATTTTTATGAGATCAAGAGTTCGATATTTGGTGGCAGCAAAAAGAGCGTGGACTAAAATAAAAATAATATATTAAAATCAATAAATAATTTTTAAAGTAACAAGTGTTACGGTCAATTATATAATTTATTCTTTTGTACAATATGAGCTACTAAGAAAGGAGCAACGTGTCGGAGGCAGAACGACCAAATGTTTGCAGTTGGATGCTTAGCGTGCTTTTTGTCTCATTGTAAATGAGTTGAGTTGAGTCAAGTCGTCTTTGACTTGTCGAGTTCGAACTCATTTAAAAATTAAATGAATCGAGCAGGGTTTTAAACGAGTTTAAAATCTTGTATACAAACTCGCATCGTTTATAAATGAGTTGGGCTTAAGTTCGAGCCAAGCTTAAGTGACTTGAGTTGAGCCGAGTCAAGTTCGAATCTAAACCTAATCCGTTTATTTATTTATTTTTAATCTCTTTTTCATTTTTTTTGAAAAAAATAAATATATAAATAAAATAAATATTTACTATTATATATTTTATATAAATAAAATAAAACTTTAAATAAATAATTATTAAATAAGTCGACCTTAAACAAATAGAGCTCGAGTCGGACTTTAACAAGTCGGGCTTGAGTCGAACATCATACTATTTTTGAGCTCAACAACTCATCTCGTTAACGAGTTTGAGTCGAGCTCGAGTCAAGTCGGGGTGAGCCGGAATCGTGGGAAACCCGGTTCATTTACATCCCAACGTCCAGCTAATGAGCCAACATAGTAGGGCCCATAACAAAGCAAAAAGAGCAAAGAAAAAGAGAATATGCTTTGCTCAAGACTCTGGTCTCTGCCACGGAAATACCCATTTAAGTTATAAAGACGATAATATTGTCTCTGTGTGCAAATAAATTGTTTTTTTTAAATTAATATCCGTAAAAATAATTATAAAATTAATTTTGTATTAGTTGAAAATAATTGATTAAATAATGTTTAGAATAATTTCTAAAAACTATTTTTCATTTAAATTACAAAAGAAGTATTATTTTTCTTTTTTCTATAAAAAAGTCCTATTCATCAAAAACAAATAAAAAAAATATTGTTTTGTTGAATGTAATATAAATAACACATTAGTCTCAAATTAATCTAATTAATCTCATCAGCATGAAACTACTATAAACAAAAAATTTATTATTTAAAATGCTAAAATATATACCTAATATTTATAAAATTTGAAAATATGATTTTTTGTGTGAAACTGAGGGAGTATTACCTTCTTTTTTTTTTGTGAATATCCTAATCTATTACAAAAATTTATCTTAACTTAGGAGGGGTCTAGGTGGTGGGGAGGGGATAACTTCCTTCTTTTCTTTAAATGTCCTAATTTATTAAATAATTTTATATTTTTAAATATAGTCTTAGTATTGGATATGAATTCGGATGTGATGGTGCGATATCGAAAATAATAGTGAAAAAATAATGATAAATAAAAATAAAAATATATCTCTAATTTTAAAACAGATTAAAAAAATAATATATATTTCTAATTTTGAAACATAGACAATATTATTTAAAAGATAAAAATGTACACAAAATACATACGAATCTAAAAAGTAATTTGAAAATTTTTTATTGCCAAAGATAAACGAAGGGGCTCATTGATGTTACTACGTGTTCATCACTATCTGCAATTCTTTTCTCTCTTTAGTCTATTCAACTTTTCCATTTTTCTCTCTAAGACTAGTATTGAATTTTGCAAAGATGGAGCTTCTTCAAGAGCTCTTCCTGACAGCTTTTGTGGCTCTTGTTTTCTCCTTCTTTGTTGCTAAGCTTGTTTCAGTTGCTGTGGCTACTGATGGTGATCATGTGGACTCAAATGAAAAGGGTGGAAGTGAAAATATTGTGAAATTGGACAGAGGGCTCAAAGTTAAGGGTACAAAAAGCAAGAAAAGAGTTCGATTTGCTTTCGAAAAGGGTGATCAAATTAGAGGAGAAGGAGGATCAGTTGGTGAATTGGAAGAATCTGGTGAGGAAAGTTTTGGGAATTTGGGAGGAAATTTTGAAAGTTGTTTGGAGGACAAAAGGGGAGAGGAAATTGTGGGGGCTGGAAATATAGTAAATACTGGTTTGGACCAGATAATTGTTTTAGAAAAGGATGGAAGTAAAGAGGTTAATGATGAGAAGTTTTTGGGTTTAAATAGTGGTGATGTGATGGGGGATCAAAGCGGACTGGTTAGGGTTTTGGAGGAATTGATTGTTGAGGAAAGGGGTAGGAGTCAAATGAATGAAGAAAGTTCAGTGAATAATGGTTTGGATGAATTAATTGTTGCACAGAATAATGAAAACGAAGAGGCTGGTGATGATAAAAGGGTGGAAATGGCTAGTGATGATTTTGTTGGTGATAAAAGTGGAGAGTTTAGGTTCTTGGAGGAATTGGTTGAGGAAAAGAGTCAGAGTACGGTGATGGAGGGGAATATAATGAATGTTGTTTTCCATGAAAAGAATGAAAATGAGGAGGCTGTTGATGAGAAGAGTGTCAGTTTGGTTGGTGATCAAATTGCACCGGTAAGAGTTTTGAATGAATTGGATGCTCAGGACAGGATTGAGACTAGTGTAGAGGAAGAAAAGAGAGCGACTACTGCATTCGATGAATTAGTTGTTGAAGAAAAAAAGATTGAAAATGAAGGGGATGGTAGTGCGACGATTGTTATGTTTGCTAGTGAGGGTGTTGTTGGTGATGAAACTGCAGAGGTAAGGGTTCTGGAGGTTAGTGAGGATGGAATTGGAGGGGAACTGGATAAAGGGAAGAAAGAAGGCGAGGGATTGGTGAGTGATGAGGATGATGATTGGGAGGGGATTGAGAGGAGTGATTTGAAAAGGTGTTTGCTACCGCTGCAAACTATGTTGACTATGGGGGAAAGGATGATAGGTCGTTGAATTTGGGGGAGTGATATGCAAATGCAGTTGTATGGGCTTCATAAGGTTGCCATGGAAGGACCTTGTTATGAGGCTCAGCCCATGGCTCTAAAGGTCTCTGCACGTGCTAAATGGTATTAAACTTTCCTATGCATTTCTATGTTTAATGGTTGGAATATTAGATATTTGATTTTTCTGCTTGCTTAATTATCTGACCTAGTGAAAGGTGCTTCACTGAAATGTAGAGGGTGAGGTAAAAAAAGAAAAGAAAAGAAGAATTGATTAAGAATCTAACAATGTTATGAATGACAAGAAGTTCAACTCTACTAGGAAACACATCAACTGTTGTAGCCAAAGATGAAGCTACATTAGATGAACTTCAATAACTCTAATTGGATAACACATTTCTCAAAACATAAAAGTAAACGATTAGAGATGTCATGGTAGAAAAGTTTACTTTGTTATTTGCTATCCATACGAACGCTGACAAGCTGAGCATGATCTACAAGTATGTCATGTTTTATCCTGCGCCTAATATATGCAACTTGGCACCTCCAATACCCAAGTCGTCTATAATGATGTCCTGTAGAAAATTACTATGCCCTTCCATTTCATTTGCAAGCTTCAGGCACTATGACCTCCAACTTCTTTTGCCATTGTAGTTGAGATGTTGAAGTTAATTTTTAGTACTACTACTCATTCTTTTATTCATCATATCTATTGAAAACCAGTCCCTAAATCAACAATGTAGAAAGTGAATCGTTCATAATATTATTCATAAAATATAAGAAAGTTGCAATACTCGGATAGTATTTAAAAGAAAACCTTGTGGATCTCAGAAAGGTGACTGAATGTACAGAACACCTCAGACCTACCCTTGAACAAATTTCAGGGTATAGTTTGATTATTAGTTATATAACAGGGTTGACAGCTGCTATGTGTGAGTGATGGAGAGCTGATTACGTTGTGCAAGGAATGCGTGGCAAAGGCTAGGGAACATGAGTCCAGAGGTGGCTATGGAGCAGTATGTAAGCCTTCTTTCGGATAAAGATCCTGGATGGATGCAAGCCCTTCATGCTGCAAGTGTACTGCTTTTCAAGATTACTAAGTGCTTCTAATTTCTTCATTTATGTATGCTACAGAGAATTTGGGTCTTAGTATTTGAATTTGTTTCTTCCGTAGGTAGATGGCAAACCAAATTCTTCAGGAGTTACACAACCTGGTGTTCCTGAGACCAATTTAAGTACAATTCTGGACAAACAAACAAATTCTATTGTAATGTAAGTCATAATTTTCTTTATTTTTGGCGTTATTTATATAGGTTAACCTGCAGTGTGTCAATGTTGAATCTCCTACTTCTAATTAATTTCTTGTTATTTGATTGCCTAAATTCCTTTACTTTGCACTTTTCCCTTTTTCCAGGAATCTTGAACAGAAGTTTGGTAAAGATGGAAGAGATCTGACTGGGGCTTCAAACTCTTCAGATGTGGTATGATTTGCAACTTGATCTTGTTGAATTTTGTTATCCTGGTGATTTTTGTACTTGTCACGTAGATTATACAAATGTGATTAAATTTTCTTTGGTGGATATCATCCATTTCTTTTGTAGCAGAATGAGTTTACCAATATTCATGCTACATAATGCTAAAGAAGAATACAAAAACAAATCCCAAAGGTTTGGAGCCAGCTAATAAATTATGTTTTGCCAGCAATTTGCTGAATCTGATGATGAAGAAGAAAAGATTATATTGTGTGCTTGTTGACAACTATTGCTCAACTTAGAATGGATAAAATATTTAACTTAAATACACTAAAGAAAAGCATCCTGTTGATGAAATCTTTTACAGAACATAAGTCAGATCTTCTAATCTGAGACTCCTTGCTCCCTATATTCTAACAGAATGGGGTTGATACTCTTACAATTAATTTTTAAAGATTTGGATTCTTTCTAAACTTTTGACCTTCAGGGATTATCATGCAAATGTACTGAACTTCTTCACATAGAAGCTTGAACTAGCTTTAGACAGTTTCAGGTTTGGGAGCAACTCAAACGTTTGTTTCTGAGTATTGATAGTCATCGGGACAGATTAAAAGGAAATGACATTTTCAACAAAAACTTTAGAAAGAAAGTCCAGCTAGGACTTTTAGGTTTTTGAACACAGGAAAGGGCCTACATCGTAGTTCTATAATCTATATTCTATTGTATTTTTTGAATACTTTATCTGTTGCGTGATAAATGAACATAACTGAGAATATGAATTTTGAATGAGCAGACTGGAGGAAAGGGATTCATCTAGCTTAACTTAACTAGTTTAGGATTAAGGTAGTTGATTGGATTATCTTTTGAATTATGAAGTTCATTCACGAAACCATTCAATAACTAAGGGATCTTTCCTCGCCTGCTTTTGATTGTGTGCTTTTTAGGATTAAAAACAATCTAATTTTCTCTGACCACATGCCATACTTTCTTGAGATACTCAAAATGTCAGACGGGCGGTACCACCTCGGAAGGAGTGTAAATGAATCGAGTTGAGTATTGTGTTGTTCATAGCTGCTGTTCATAAAATTTATTGAGTCTGAAATAAGATATTTGATTGAGACTCGTTTAGCTACAAAGTAGAGCACGATCTCGAATCGACAGTTTGAACTATTCGAGCGAATATGATCTGAGTATTAACAGAAAATTATAATTTGAAAAGGCTCGAGTAATTTATCAATTTTAAAATTTGCTCATATTTAAATCGTTCCTTTGCTTGATTCATTTATATTACTATTTTTTGCTAAATTATATTTATGTTACTATTGCCCCTTTATTTGTTGTTTATGTTTATTGTGGGAGGTCAAACATTGCCATATATTTTATTGTGGGTTGATTGGAAGTTGCATCCCATACTACTAATAGTAATTTACCTGATATATTGAATTTCGAGGGAAAGAAAATAATACCTCAACTTGAAGTCTTGAATATTCAACAAGTTGAAAAGTTTTTTGCCGCCATGGTTACCTTTCTATAACTGGCTTCATGCTTTTCAGGATAAATAATGACAAGCAAATTTTCTCCTGCTGCTTGATTTCTGAAAACCACGGAGGACATTCTTCTGGACTTGCTTAACCTAAATAAAAATATGGCTAATTATGCTGCCAAGTATAGGAGTGTGCTTGTGCTGTTTATATTTGCACGTATTTCTCATTATTATTATTATTATTATCCTGAAGTTGCAAATTCTATGACTATGTTTATTCTCGTGTTCTGCATGTAATGTATATGTGAAGTTTCTGTATATCTTGGTAGCAATGATGCTGTTAGATAAATAAATGTTCTTTGTGCACTGTGTTATTTACTTGCCGTGGTTAACTTTTATCTTTACAGCAGGAATATGCCACCGATTACTGTTTCTTAGTTTATACATCATATTTTGCGGATTCTTAAAGCAAATATATTACCAAGAGATGCAGTAAAATTAGATTATAGCTTACTAATTTACTATGATAAAGAAAGAGAGAAATTAAATTAAACATCCTTATTCTACACCTAATTTAGTAATACCACTTTCCAGCAGTGTTTAGCTATATAGTCACTTCTTGCTTGGAGGACCGTAGGAACCTTGACCTCCACCATTCCCACCACCTCCATATTGGCCATATCCTCCACTACCGCCGCCACCTGAGCCTCCCCCAAATCCCCCATCATAGCCTGGCCCCCCGCCAATACCACCTCCACCACCTGAACCATACCCACCACCATTCCCAAAACCTCCACCCCCTCCACCACCTGAACCATACCCTCCACCCCCTCCACCACTTGAACCAGACCCACCACCATTCCCAACACCTCCACCCCCACCCACTCCTCCACCGAACCATACCCCCCACCGTTCCCAAGACCACCCTCTCCACCACCCACTCCACCACCATTTCCGACCCCTCCACCCACCACCACCACCACCACCACCACCTCCACCCCCTCCGACACCACCACCACCACCAATACCGCTCCCACCGCCACCACCACCACTGCCTACCCCAATACCAATGCCAACACCTGGAGTACAGCCTTTAGTGCCTTTCCAGCCTTTCCCACAATTACCCTCACCAATCCAACACCCACGCCACCTCCAGTACCGCCACCAGAGCCACCTCCAAGCCACCGCTCCCACCACCCGTATACTGGTTTTCGTACCAATTGTCCGTGGCATGATCTCGTAACCCAAAAACCTCCCTTCTCTGGTACCATCAACTGCACACAACCACATAGAGCCAAACACACAAAGACCAACAAAAAGAAACTCCAGGAAACTACACTATGTTTTCCCATTAGGTTCATACCTTACAAAAGAAATCAATGGTAAAATTTTCAAGAGAAACTCAAAAAGGGAAGAGCACTGGAACTTGAAGGATGGTGCTCTGGACTTCTGATGGGATATGAAGTTAAGTAAAAATTAAGTCAGCTAAGCTAAGCTAAGCAAAGCAAATGATATCGTAATGAACACCGTTTGAAGGTGTTGATTGCGGCCTATCCTCTTTTTTCTCACTATATATAGGGTAGTTCAGCTGTGGATCATGGTCCCTAGGGCGTAGAGCAGGCAGCTGAATGTGTGCAATGCAGCGTGCTTAATGAACTACACTTGCCGGATGGTTCTGGTAGTAAACACAGTTTGCATGATACAAAGATGCATTTTTGTGTGAGTGCAAGTTATTGATCGTCCTAGAGTGAAGAATTATAAAGATTTAACAGTTCCAAATTTATTCACAGTATATGGTCTAATGAAATATATATATATATATATATATATATATATATATATATATATATATATATATATATATACGGTAAGGATCAAGAACATTCTCCTTAAGTAGCATTCTTCCTTAAATAGTATTCTTTTATTAAAACGACGTCGTTTTGGAGGGACGCGTGACATTTTTGTAAATACAATGTCACCGCATATTTACAAAAATACCACCACGCGTCCCTTCGAAACGTATATATATATATATACACACACACCAATTTTTAGTGCCAAGAACCAAGGCATCCATCAAATGCATTCCATTTAATTTTCAACAAGAGACTCTTTTGCTCTCCTACTTGAAATAATTTCTCTACTTTGCTAAAAATCCAACTAAAGATTTTGATTTCAGTAGGGATATCTATTATGATAATAGTAACTGTGGCCTGGGGTGGAGTAGGTAGGTAGTAGGTAGGCATGTTGAACCTCTAAGCCCATAGTAAAAACATTATATAATGGCTCCAAACAAACAACTATACTGATCACGGCATAAAACTCACATTATTTGAGACCACATTATATAAGACCGGAGAGATTTTAAAAATCAAAAAGTTTTTGTGACGGTTTCCAATTAAAAGCACTATTGTTTGAATAGACTACTTGGCTGATTACTCCATCTTATCTACAAATTTTAAAATTAAATACTTCAAGTCCTAGTTTCTAGGACTCGATGCAGTGATATATGCAGTGAGTGAGTAATGGTTGGAAAGAAAAGTTGGGTACGTTGTTTGTAGTGTTTATGTTGTCAAAGCATCGATGGATGGAGATTATTAGCTAGAGGTGGCTTTCTAACTAATCAACTAAATTATTGAAATCATTGTTCACTCAAAAATCAAAATGGTGGGGGCATTAAATGGGTATTACATTACATATATGAAGTGGTATTCTAAGGTAGTGTGTTAATGCTTCTTCCACAATTGATGGTAAAGTCACTCTATATATCTTCCATAATACAGTATTTTGGGTGTGATTTGAATACATATAACAAATATGTCTGTATAGACTGTACATACATATTTTGTTATATGTATCCAAATCACACTCAAAACACAGTATTATGAAAAAATCCAGTTCCTAAAATATTAAAAAAAAAATTTTATTTTTTTTTAAAAAAAATAAAAAAAATAAAAATAGGGTCCGTATTTAATCAGGTCCGGGAGTCCGGACTTGATCCGCTGTGATATATATAATATAATATATATATATATATATATATATATATATATATATATATATATATATATATATATAAGGATTCCATCCACCCACACCAACGGTTGCTGTGGAGCAACCCCTTTTTTGGTATGTTAAAATTTCGGCTGGATCAAAAAAAAAAAAAAAATTTCAACAGGCCAAAAAAGGGATTACTCCACAGCAACCGTTGCTGTGGATAGAACCTCATATATATATATATATATATATATATATATATATATATATATATATATACGGTCCGTCTCTAAAGCGAACTTTAAATAACGAACCAAAGACGAACCGTCGTCTTTGGTGTCTATGGCGACATTCGATCTGTCGCCATAGCCATGTAGTCTTTGGCGACGGTCGAACCGTCGCCATAGACACCAAAGACGACTCCGTCTTTGGTTCGCTATTTAAGGTTCGCTTTAGAGCCTCTCCGTATATAATATATATATATATATATATATGTAAGACCCCGAATTTTATGAAATAAAAGTATTCAATTTTTCTTATAATTACTATTTAGTAAATGGTTAAATTGATAAAAGTTTAAAGTTATGGGTGAAATATAAATTTTTTTCAAAATAAGCAAGTGGTTATAAAATAATCATTGTTGTCGGGGAATATTCGTTTGGTCGAAGAATATTCTTTCTGTCGGAGATTATTCGTACGACGGCCAGCCATTTGTGGCCCCATAACAGAATAACTGTCGGGTGAAGAAAACAACAAATTTGAGTTTTTTACAAATAACGGCGTAGTTTTGTTACCGTTAACACTGTTGGAATACCCGGTGGTTAAAATACAGTAATACGCGTTATTGCACAGTAGCACACGGTATTGCACAGTATTTTAAAATTATTGATTCTTACGTAAGAAGGCACTACTCAATAATTGTTACAGTAATTACTGTTCAATATTTTATTTTATTGATTCAATAATTGCTGCTTGATATTTTATATTATTGTTGTTTCATAATTTTGCTGCACAGTATTTTCTATTATCAGATCAATAATCATATTATTTGAATAAATTATTAGATAACATTATTGACAATGTCTAGAAAGTTCTGTCTAAGGAGAGGTTTTGGTCATCTATTGCGCGCTAGTAAGGAGAAATCCTTATTGAAAGCCCCCTCTTTCCTGGGAACGGCCTGGTTGTCATAAATGTGATTCTGTAAT